>CM053770.1:306693810-307035431 GCA_028658325.1 Potorous gilbertii | reverse complement strand
GCCCTCCCTTCCATCATCCCCCCCCCACCCTGCTTATCTCCTTCTCCCCCCATTTCCTGTGTTGTAAGATAGGTTTTCATATCAAAATGATTGTGGATTTTATTCCTTCCTTTAGTCAAATTGGCCCTACAGGACAAAAGAGAAGATGGGGTAAGGGAAGGGAGGGGTGATAGAAGAGAGGGCAGATTGGTGATATGGGTAATTAGAATGTCCAGTGTATCGGGGAGTGGGGAGGGGACAAATGGGGAGAAAATTTTGGAACCCAAAATCTTGTGAAAATGAATGTAAAAAGTTAAATAAATTTATTTAAAAAGAAAAAAAATCTTTTCAACTTGATGTAATCAAAATTATCCATTTTGCATTCATAGTGTTCTCTCTCCCTCTCTTGTTTGGTCATAAATTTCTCCATTCTTCATAAATCTGATAAATAAACTATTCCTTTCTCCCCTAATTTGTTTATAGTATCAACCTTTTTACCTAGATCATGTACTCATTTGGACTTTATTCTGTTGTATGATGTCAAGCATTAGTCTATGGCCAGTTGGAACTCAAAAATTTTAAAAACAACAGTTGAAAATTGTTTTTACATGCCACCGGAAAATAAGACATATAGGCAGTGTGTTATAGAAATCTATCTTGTCCTACAAGAAAATATAAAGTAAGGGAATAAGAGAAAGGGGGGAGTTGTAATAGAAGGAAGATAAGATTAGGGGAAGGAGTAATCAGAATGCATGCCATCTTGGCGAGGGAAGGGGGAGAGAGATGCCAAGAAAATTTGGAACTCAATATTTTGTGGAAGTGAGTGTTGAAAATTAAAAATTAATTTATTAAAAAATTGAACTTAAAAAAGGCTAATCTGTTGCAAGGATGGCCTCCTAGTCCTCATAAAAAAATCAGCCCAGCCTATTTAAAACAGGTGCTGCTCCTACCACTATCCAATCCTTTCCATCCTATGGTAGGTGGAAAAAGATGTATGTTCTGTCATTTGCACATGGGGACAGTTCAGGTGCCCAAGATGTGAGTTGCCTCAAGCAGAATCTCTATTACCTAGCCACTTTGCCCCATTCCCTAGTCTTTCATTCTTACTGTGCACAATGTTATCCTGGTTCTGCTCACTTCACTTAGCATCAATTCATTCCAAACGATCTAGGTTCTTCTGAAGTCTGCCTCCTCATCATTTCTTGTAGCATAATAGTATTCCATTTCATTCATATACCACTACTTTTTCAGTCACTCCCCAACTGATTGCCACCCCCTCAATTTCTAATTCTTTACCATCACAAGAAGAGCTACAATAAATATTTTTGTACATGTGGGTCCTCTTTCCATTTGTATGATGTCTTTGGGATACAGACCAAGAAGTGGTATTGTTGGTCAAAAGATATGCACATTTTTATAACCCTTTGAACATAGTTCCAAAATGCTCTCCAGACTGCTTGGATCACTCCACAATTCCACCAAACAATGCATTAGTGTTCCAATTTTCCCACATCTTCTCCAGCATTTATAATTTTCCTGTATTGTCATGTTAGCCCATCTGATAGGTGTGATGTGGTATCTCAGAGTGGTTTGATTTGCATCTCTCTAATCAGTAGTGATTTAGAGCATTTTTATATGACTTTTGATATTGTTAATTTCTTCACCCAAAAACTACTGTTCATATCCTGTGATCATTTATCAGTTGGGGAATGACTTGTATTCTCATAAATTTGACTCAGTTCTCTATATATTTTAGAAATGAAACCTTTATCACAGATACTAGTTGTAAAAATACTGTCCCAAGTTTCTGCTTTCCTCCTAGTCTTGGTTGCATTGGCTTTGTTTGTGCAAAAGCTTTTCAATTTAAAATAATAAAAAATATTCATTTTGCATTTTGTAATGTTCTCTAACTCGTGTTTGGTCATAGATAGATCCATTCTCCATAAATCTGGCAGGTAAACTATTCTTTACTCTCCCAGTTTGCATAACCTTATATTAACCTTTATATCAAAATTACATCAAAACCTGACTTTATTTTGGTACACAGTGTAAGATGTTAGTCTATGTCTAGTTTCTGTAATAGTATTTTCCAGTTGTCTCTGCAGTTTTTCTTAAATAGTGTGTTCTTATCACAGAAGATAGAGCCACTGGGTTTATTGAACAGTAGATTACTATAGTACTACAGTACTGTGTCTTGTGTACCTAATCTATTCCATGATCCATCACTCTATTTCTTAGCCAGAACCAAGTAGTTTTGAGGATTGCTGCTTCATAATACAATTTAAGATCTAGTATGCCTAGGCCACCTTCCCTGGAATTTCTTTTCATTGATTCCCTTGATATTCTGGACTTTTGTTCTTCCAGATAAATTTTGTTATTATTATTTTCTAGTTCTATAAAATACTTTTGGTACTTTGATTGATATGGCACTGAATAAATAAATTAATTTAGGTAGAATTGTCATTTTTATTTATTAGCTCAGCCTACCCATGAACAATTGATGGTTTTCCAGTTAATTAGATCGGACTTATTTGTATGAAAAGGGTTTTGTAATTGTGTTCATATAGTTCCTGCATTTGTTTTGGCAATATTTTATAATGTCTACAGTAACTTTAAATGGAATTTCTCTACCTCCTGTTCTTGGGTTTTGTTAGCAATATACAGAAATGTTAATGATTTATGTCAGTTTATTCTATATTCTGCAACTTTGCTAAAGTTGTTTATTATTTCAAGAAGGTTTTTACATTATTCTTAAGAATTCTCTCAGTATGTCATTATATTATCTGCAAAGACTGAGAATTTTATTTCTTCTTTGCCTATTCTGTTTCCTTCAATGTTTTTCTTCTCTTATTGCTAAAGTTAACATTTCAAGTAGCACTGAATAGCATAGGACATGATAATAGACATCCTTTTTCACCCCCATTATTATTGGAAATGCTTTCAGCTTATCCCCACTACATAAAATGCTTGCTCATGGTTTTAGGTAAATGGAACTTATCACTTTAAGAAAGACTCCATTTATTCCTATGCCCACAAGTGTTGTTAAGAGGAATGGATGTTGTATTTTGCCAAAAGCTTTTTCTGCATCTATTGAGAAAATCAAATAGTTTCTGTTACTTTTTCAACATATACTTAGGTAGCAAGTTCCATAGGCAAAGACTCATGATTCTCCCAGAGGTGACCTTCCCAGGTTTTTCACATGAAGAGAAGCCATCCCAAGAACTCTTTTCAATTGGGCCAGATTTCAAAGAGTATCAGGTTCAACTCATACATTATCAGGAATTTACGCCACCCTAAATGTGTCATCTACTCTGTCTTAAAAACTTCTAAGAAAAGTATACATTCTGAGGAAATGCATTTCGCTTTTGTTCACCTTTTTCCTTTTAAGACAATCACTAATGGGGATAGAAATATTAGCTAAAGAGGGAATTTCTACTCGGAGTTCATAGTACATAATCACTAAGTTGGTTATGCCCCCAGTGCTTATTTAGAGGTGTTACTATACTACCAATAGTTTGCCATTCCAGGACTATCATCAGCCCTATTGACACCATCATTTTTAAAAAAAAGAGATGACAGAGTAGGACTTTCTGAAAGCTGTGTGACACTATATGTGACATCACTAAGTAGGGCTAAAAGGTGGAGATAGTTTACTAGGAAAACGGGTATGAAATTACCTGCCCAGGACCAGCCAGTCAATTAATTTCACAGGATACCTGAGTTTTCAGCAGCTTAAGCCATTTCTGTTATCTCTATTCTGAGGAGACACAGTTGAGGGGAGACAGGGGAGGGAGGAAAAGAGTTTCTACCTCATATCTTGTTACATTGCCTTACACATAATATGCACTTGACAAATCGGTGTATGAATGAAGGAATGAAATACTGAAAAATGCAGATTGATCCTTGTCCACAATTCAGTCACCAAAACAAGAATAACAAGTAAAATATCATATGTCCCCTCTGTCTACCTAAGAAGAGACAAATAGAAAATCTAGGAAAACATGATATTTTCATTAATGTGGGACATAAGGTATTGTCTGGTATGAGAAATCAGTCTCAGAGAGCCCTCTACAGGCATAGGCATGGGGTTATTTCTGGCAGCCAGTATTCCAGTGGCTCAGCCACTTCCTCAATGCCCTCATCACCTCACGGTTTCTCAGACTGTAAATCAAGGGGTTGAGCATGGGTGTGAGGATTGTGTAGAAGAGGGAGACTATCTTGTCATGACCAGGAGTACGGTAGCGTTTGGGCCTCAGGTAGGTAAACATGGCTGCCCCATAAAAGAGAAAGACAGCTGCCAGATGGGATGAACAAGTGGTCAAAGCTTTTTGACGTGCCTGGGTAGAATTCATGTTGATCACAGCTCTCAGGATTTTGGCATAGGAAGCCACAATTATGGAGAAAGGGAAGAGGAGCATGAAGACACAGCAAAAAAAAATTAGGGTGTCATACAGAGATGTGTCAGCACAAGCCAGCCTCGACAAAGCTAGCATCTCACAGAAAAAGTGATTCACTTCTCGAGAACCACAATAGGGAAAAGTCATGGCTACCAATACCTGGATTATCCCATCTAGGGTTCCAAAGGCCCAGGAGCTACCAACAATCCGAAGGCATACTTGTTGGCTCATAAGGATGTGGTAGCGTAGAGGGTGGTTGATGGCTACATAACGATCATAAGCCATCAGGCCCAGTAGAAGACCCTCAGAGCCAAGTAGGGTAGAAAAGAAACCAATCTGCAGCCCACATCCAATGAAAGAAATGGACTTTCTCTCACGAATAAAATTATCAGCCATCTTGGGTACAATGGTACATATCACAGTGAGATCCATAAGGGAAAGATGGCTAAGAAAAAAGTACATGGGAGTATGGAGCTGAGCATCACTATAGATCAGGAAGAGAAGGAGGATATTCCCAGCCAAGGCCACTGTGAAGACCACTAGGACAGCAGAGAAAAGAACAAGATCAGCTTGAGTGTGTGAGAAGATGCCCAAGAGGATGAAGTCACCTAAAGTTGAATGGTTCAGCCATGGCTCCATGATTCTACTGTTCAAGATCACCTAGGGAAAGAAACAGATGGATTCTGAGGCTCACTGATTTCCTAGATATGCCCTTTTCTATCTATCCAGCTAGCTAGGTAGAAGAGTGCTGGATAGAATGCTGGGATGGAGTCAGGACACACTTGATTACAAATCCTGCCTCAGATACTTAGTAACTGTGTGACCTTGGATAAATCGTTTAACTCTCTGTATCTTCATTTCATTATCTGTAATACTGATGATATTCGACTCAGTGGGCCCTAAGTTATCTTCCTTCTCTAAATCCATAATACTAGGATTCTATCCATTTCTACAGCCATCAATTCTCAGCCAGTTGCTCCTGTAGTTATTCCAGTGTAACAGCATACACTGTAGAGCCACTCAAATGCTTCTGAAAAAAAATCTCACTTTGACACCCCTATACAGCTGGAATATAACCACATGATTCAGAGAACCTTGAGATTTTTTTTTGTTTCTGCCCTTTCTGAAGCAGTGAAAATTAGGTTAAATAGAGATTGCAGGTTAACTAATTTTTAAGGAGTAAAATGTCAGCATGAGTTTACATAATATACATAGAAATAAAAATCACGTCAAGGAGTGAAGGGCAGTTGAATTTAAAGAACAATAGGGAAATCTATAAGATCACAGACTGAAAGTTACAAGGGTCCTCAGAAGTCATCTAGACTAACCACTTCATTTTACAAAAGAAGAAACTCACCCCCACAGAGATTCAGTAACTTGCCAAAATTACATAGGTGGAATTTCAGCTTCAATTCTCATTGTATCAGACAGAAGAAACATGACTGCTCCATTATGAGATGGAAAGGGGATAAAATAATAATCTAGCAGGGCTAAGTAGAAACCTGGGAAGACATGTTGGGGAAACTGATACAGAGTGAACTTAGCAGAACCAGGAAAACAATTTACATAACAACAATATTGTGAGAACAAACAACTTTAAAAGATTTAAGTACTCACTTCCAAACTGAGAGAAGGACTCAGAATGCAAAATGAGAACTTGGGAGCAGGGAGTTCATGGTGGGAGGAGAAGGGATGGAGGACATGACTAATGAAGGAATTTTTTGGACTTGACTATTCATATTGTTATGTGGCGGGTGTTTAACTTTTATTTAGTATTTTATTTTTTCCCCAGTTATATGTAAAACCAATTTTTGATGTTCATTTTTAACACTTTTGAGTTCCAAATTCTCTTCCTTCCTCCCTCCCCCCCACCACTGAGAAGGCGATCAATTTGATATAAGTTATATACCTGTATAGTCATCCAAAATATATCCATAATAATCATGTTGGGAAAGAAAACATACACAAAAAAACCTCAAGACATATGAAGTAAAAGAAACAAATTATGCTCAATATATATCCCGAAACCATCAGTTCTTTCTCTAGGGATGGACTGTTCATGTTTGTAATAGAGATCCCACTACCACCACCCATCACAAAGGTGAAGAGGCGAGAGGGAGAGATAATACATGTTTATTGATTGAAAACATTTTAAGTCAAAAAAGAAAAAAAAAGTGGAAATAACTAAAACTCTTAAGACTGTATCTCTTTGGTACTGTCATTAGTACTCCTTTCTAACAGTTTGTTCAGATGATCATTAACGTCATTTCTAATTATTAAATACCATACAGGCATCCTACTGAAGGAAGAAGGGTTTGTTGACTAGTTATTTAAGTATTTAAAACAAAGAGAGCATGAGGTCCAAGTTTCATCATTTGCTCAATGATTATCAAACTTATGAGAAAAGTGATATAGATCTAGATTAAATTTCAAGAATACTATGCATTTTAATAAAATGAGCCTTGAATTTGAATCAGAAGACCGTTTTTTTAATCCCAGCTCTGCTAACTGTGTCATTGAACCACTTGCTTTATGAGTGAATTTTATGATGAAATTTAGTTTCATCATCAGTAAAATGGGGAAAGAGGGACTACAAATTAGCATATTCCATATATATATTATATATTATTCTTTTAATTTCTGAAGTCACAACAGGGGCAGGTACCACATTTTGTACAATTTGGAAATCTACAACTCTAGAACAGGACCAACCACATTCCTACAATGAAAAAGAGTTCAGATTAAGGTTCAAAAGCTTACGGAATAATAATTTTAAATTAGGTACTTCCTGAATATTTGGACCCCTTCCCAGATTTAGAGTTCCAATTAAAGTTTCTGAACCTCTATAGAAGAGAAAATTTGCCATTCCTGTCATGATGGGGAAACATATTATCGCACCCCAGTACAAATAGCCCTTCACAAATTTCTACCATCTTTACTTCCAATGTATGATTAGAATAAACTATTTTTAAAGAACATAAAAAAATTCCTTGGAATAAACTAACTTATTTTGCAAATTCTAGAATTTTGGAATAAGGAAGAACACATTGAAACCTCAAAGACATTATTTCTGGAACAAATAAAAGGACAACATTCTTTCCCAGAGATTGCATTATCGAATGAAAAACAGAATGACCTGTAGGTCATAACACTTACTAGCCTTGTAGTCTTTTCACTTCTCTCAGCTTCAGTTGTCTTATCTGTAAAATAAGAAGAAAAACAAGATTATCTATCTAAAAGGACCATTCCAGGTCTATGATTCAAACTTATAAAGAAAATGCATTGTCCCAACTACTTTGCTAGGTTGAAAACAGAAAAAGAAGAAGAGTTTAGAGAAGGTCATATACTTTAGACTCAAAATGTGTATTAAAGGTAAATAAAGGATGTTTGAGAACACAGTTCTATAGTCTTAAGAAGGATCAGAGGGAACAAATATCGTACTCTTCCCTAACACATTCTAAGCTGATCTGTCTCCTCCAGGTACCAGATAAGGTTTTCTCATTGACAAAATCAAATAGGATGAACTAGAGAATTCAAGTGAATCAGGACTTGAGACTAAAATTAAATTAAGTAAAGGATGGGAGGATGGAAGGGAGAGAGGCACAGAGTGAAAGGCAAAGGCAGAGAGGTGGAGAGACAGAGATAGAGAGGATGTAATCAAATCTCTCCAATCTGTCTTTTTCAGAGGTCTACAAAATTTGAAGCTATTTCTGGTTAAAGAAACCACATAGTGTCAAATATATAAAAAGCAAAGCAAAGCAAAGCAGCCTCATGTGGTAGAAAGAGCATGAGATTTATTAAGTACAGAGGTGGGGAACCTGCAGCCGCAAGGCCACTTCTAGATCTTCAAGTGCATACCTCTGACTGAATCCAAACTTCACAAAACAAATCCCCTTAATAAAAGAATTTTTTCTTCAAAACTTGGAATCAGTCAAAAGGTCACACCCATGGACCTACATGGGGTCTCTAAGCTACACGTTCCCCACTCCTAATCTAGTCCCTGCTTATACAAAAGAATCTTCTTCCCATGTTCCTAGTTTCCATCCAAATCAAATCTCTCTGGTGACTGGGTAACAAGACTTGGACAGCAAATGTCAGGAACTGTTAATGAGACAGGATGGTAACAAAATTATCATGTCAAATGGAAGGGCTAATAGATGCCATATTTTCAGTCATGATCACTCCTTTGAAAAATCCACACAAAAATTAGAATTCTTATATTTTATTCATCTCCTTTTGACTCACAACCACCTAGTTTCCTCATAAAAACTCTTTTAAATATTTTCCTCTCTCTTTAATTGTCCAATTTTATCTCTGCTTTAAAACACATGTCAAATGTCATGATCCTTTCTTGGTTGTCATATTTTTTAACATTCCTTCAGCACTTGATAGCATCAATCACTTCCTCCTTGTTTACACATATATGTATGTATATATATGTGTGTGTGTGTGTATGTATACATATATGGTATTATGTACATACACATATACCTAATACATATATATACACTATCCTAATTCTTCTCCTATCTTTCTGATGCTTCCTGTCTGCTCTTTTTGTTCCCATCATCACCCCCAAGTAATGACATTCACCAGGGTTCTGTTCTTTCTCTTCTTTCTCTCAGTGATGCTAGACATTTTCACTATTCATCTATCACTTCTATTGTGATCATTCTCAAGTCTAGATGTCCTATCATAAACTGCCTTCCCAAACTCCTGTCTACCATTTTCAGTTGTCTGTTGGAGATACTACTAACTACTGGTACTTCCTAACCATTCCTTTGGTAGCAAGACTTTCCATGTGCCTGGCTCCAACAGTTACCTCCCATGCTAGTTAGAAGAGGAATTCAACAGTTATAAAAGCTGATTCACCTCATGTCTGGTATTTACATCATCATCAACCTTTTTCTACTTCTGTAATATGGAATTAAGTGACCTTTGGGAAATCACTTAGCCATTCTAAATCTGTTTCCATGTTTGTAGAATGAAGGAGCTAGTCTAGATAGCCTCTAATGTCCCTTCCAACATCTAAATCTATGATCCTACAATCCATGATCCTATAACCCTGTGATAAGCACTTTCATTTGATTACAAAATTGGAATGATGGATGAAAAAGACTCATTGGAACTCCTTTGGGAAACCCTCTTCCCACAGAATTAGGTTTGTTCAGTAGCTACGAATGAGGCAAGGATAGCCTGTGGAATGGTTTTCTCTATGTTAAATGACTTAGATAAAAGGACCAATATCAAAACCTGTGTTTTTTATATTGCACTAGGGTCTAGTTGTGCATGTATTAAGAGGCAAGATGAGGGCATGGGAGTCATTCACACAAGAATGCTGCCAGAAGGAGGATTCCCAGAAAAGTGATGGGGTGAGAGATGGGATGTCCCTGATTTCACTATATCCTTCCCCATATTCTGATGTGCTTGGATAGAGGAGAAAAGTTACCAGTCTGGCAGTCTCAGTTTCTCATGTCATGCAATATAGATTTCATAATATTCAAGATCTGTTTTAGCACTCTGATTTCACATAAGAAAACAGCAATAGCTTCCATTTGCATAACATTTCAAAATTTACAAGGCTTTTTTGTAAACCCATGTCTTTTCTCAATTTTCATTATATTGTATTTATTTATAAACATCTCTTACTCCAATAGAATATGTTTTTCAAGAATAAGGATCATTTCTATTTTTGTCTTTTTATTACCAGTACAGAGTACTGTGTCTAAAACATGGTAGTTTCTTTAATAAATGTAGAGTAATTTGACTGAATGCTCTAGGCTCAGATCATTCTCTCTCTCTGGAATGCTCGCTTCCTAGCACTCCATTTTTGCCTACTAAAATCCTACCCATCCTTTAGAAATCAACCTGAATGCCATGAAGTCTTCATGTATAACTCCAGTTAGAAATGATCTCTGCAAAAGCTTAAGGTATCTTGTTTAAACCACCCTTATTTCATAATGGCTTGGGCTGAAGCTATTTACATCCAAGAATCTCTTCTAATAGTCTGTAAGGGCAAAGAAGAGGTTTGTGTTCATCCTTCATTGCTGAAGAAGACCATGACATCGGAGAAATGATGACATGACTTGCACTTGACTTTGTTTTGAGTGAAGGAGGGCTTTGCAGGTCACCAGTCTCACTTCTAATCCAGAGCCATCTGAATCCAGTGACCAAATATTCATCAGGATGACTGCAGATGACCCAGGATGCACTGGGAGACCATTGACCCTTTAGGCCAAAATCTTTGCAGGTAATCACTTAGGGTAAGGCAACACCCATTCACTGAATAGGCCTGTTTAAGAAGTAGCCAGAGCATGGACCCTTTAATGAGGCCAAGAAAAAGAAATATCAGGCTGGGAGTTACTATTAATAGACACTCTAAAGCCATGAGGGTCCAGAAGAAGAGGAAATGGGTGGAAGGAAAGAGCAAAAAAATAAAATCCAGTTGGGTTACCAATTTTTTCTGTGAGGACAAAAGAAAATACACTAATTATGTAATAATTTTAACTAATATCATCTTTTCTCTCTCCCAGAGCTAGAGAAAATAAGTTGTCCTCCCTGCAATCATCTTTTAAAGACCTAATGATTAAGATTCAATATTCTTTTCCTTTCTTTTTCCTTGGCTAACTCACCCTAGTTTCTTCTGCCTCCTTTCCTCCCTGGCATTCATTTCTTAGTTCTCTAGGTCACTCTTCCTCTGTGAAGGTCAAAATTAGACCCAGGACAGAGAGAGGAAGAAAGGCAGAGAGAAAGATTGACAAAGCAGAAAGTTGTGGTAACCAGCAGACCAAGAGCAGAGAGAATCACCCAGAAAGGCAGAGAGGGAGGCAGGAAAAGACAGCAAGGGAGAAACAATGAGGAGAGAAGAAAGACTGAGAGGTAAACGGTAACTGAAAGAAGCAAAGATGGAAAATCAACAGGCAACAAAGCAGAAATTCCTTGAGGGGTGAAAAGAGCAGGCAGGACAGGCACTCACCAGTGATCCTCTTGAGAGAATGGGCTCAGCAAAGAAATTCCTTCACCAAAATATTTCTAATATTAGAAAAATAAACAACGTCATTTCACATAGGGGGAATATAAGGGGAGTGCCTACATATTTCACATGTCATTCTCATCCTTCCTGGTCTCCTCTTTCTGCCCTACACTCTCAGACTGGATCAGTACTTAAATTTTATGGGAGCAAAAAGCTGAGTGACCAGATATGTGGATTCTTTCTCAATCAGTCTGTCTGTCTATCAGCCAGAGAAAACTCTCTTCTCCTCAGGCCAAACGGAAAGGGAAGAAAAATACTGCTCCAGATAAGAGACTCTGAGTCAGGAACAGTGGCAGGATGGAATCCCACACGTCCAAGTTTCAGTGCAATGCCACATCTTTATTTCAAATAACCCATACCAATTTCCTGAAGAACAGGGTCTCTACTCACCATCCACCTAAGGATTAAATCCCAAGGAAAGAGCTCAGAGTCAGAGTTTCATTCCCAGAGGAAGTGCAGGTGCCCCCAGCCACAGGCTCTCTCCAACTCACAATTAGCTCAAGTCCAAAAAAGGGAGCAGTGGGAATAAGGCATGAATTGTGAGTGAGGACCTTTAGAGATCAGGAATCTGGAGCATGGCAAAGAGAAAGAAAGGAGATTAATTGGTACAGACTTCTTTAAAATTATGAAGAAGATGTAGCTTACCTTTCTTTGTTTCTGTACATTGGTCCTGGCAGCACTTAAGGTCCTCACACTGTCTCCTGACTGCCCAGGGATCCCCTATTCAATTCCTCAGATATCCCTGCAGATTTCTATGATCCAGGTTTTTCTTTTCTCCCTCTTTCATCAAAATCTACTGGAGTTAAAAGATCAAATGTGGAAAGACTGTCCCACCTAGCTGAGCACTTTTTACAGGATGTCCATGCATATGCTCTTGAAGGTATTTACATTCTATGTCATTATAACTGTAGAGGGAGCAGGCTCCCCATGGTCACCACATTGGGAGATAAATTGTACTTGTGCCAGATTGCATTAAAGCTGCAATAGATATCAGAAAACTGACTGACATTTGAAGAGTTGTAGTTCACCTGGGAGAGAATTGTACTCTTAGTCCCAAGAATCAGTCTGGCACTATAGAGATCTTTTAACCAGAGATGGAACTGAGTCATAGCCAAGAGACACATATTTCAGTTCAAGAGACAGACTATAAGAATATGTTACAGATAACAGACTATATAATAGCTTATGTTACAAATAATACTTGCCACCATTAGACACAAATATATGTACATTACACATATATCTATAAAAAGTCATTCTATACATGCTTCTGTTTATCAGTTCTTTCTTTGGATCCAATAATGTCTTCCTTCATATATCCTTCATAGTTAATTTGGGTAGTTTTAATAATCAAAATGGCCTAGTCATACAAAGTTGTCCTTAAAAAATATTGATGCTACTTTATACAACATTTGTTGGTTCTGCTCATTTCACTCCTCATTATTTCATGCAAACCTATCCATGTTTTTCTAAGATCATTAAGAGCATCATTTCTCTCTTTTGTCTATTCTACTATATTCTGGAAATGCCTGTTTTGTTTAAGGTCTAAATAAATTTTTTTTAAATAAATAGGAACAGGGTAAAAACAAATAATTTTTGCTAATGGTTTTAGGTAGAACATTGATATCAATTGAAGGGAAAATCCAATTTATATTTATATTTTGAAGATGTTTTTAATAGAATGAGTATTGCAAAAACTATCAGCAAGTATTGCAGTGGTTGTGGTTTGTTCCAGAAGAGGGCCATGATATTAGGGAGATGATGACATGACTTGCAATTGAATTGAATTTGAGGCAGAAGAGCTGTGCAGTCACCAACCTCACTTTCTCTTCCTGAGTCATCTGGGTCCAGTGACCAGACAGGAGATGGTTCAGGATACAGTGGGAAACCTTGGCCTTTTTAAGCTAAGATCTTTTCAAGTACTCATTTCTAGTGAGGCAATGCCCTTTCAGTGAATGTTACTTTAAGGAGTGAGTCAAGGGATGGTCCCTTTAATAAAAAAAAAAAAATTCAAACTGGGAGAAGAAGATCCTCAGGCTTACTGACCAAAAGAGAAACAATTATTTACTTTCGTTCTGAGCCAGGAGGGCCTTTCCAATCATTGAGACCCAGAGCGAATTGGGCGAATTTGAGAAAGTTATCTAGTCATTGATCTAGGTAGGTATTGGCCATCAATATTTAACTTCATTTGGGCAGAACACCCTCAGGTAAGGGCATGATAGGAGAGGATGAGACAGGACAAACTGAGTTACCCAACTAGAACTAGCCAGTCAAATCCCCATTTTGACAGCTAAGACTATTCACAGATGGTGGATTGACCTTTGTCCTCAAAGAGGACCATGACATCAAGGAGATGGTTGTATTGGGAAGACTTCCAGCTTATTCATAATGCTTACTGATTCAACTGCAAGTCAGTAAGCATTATATGTAATTGGGAAGAAGCAAGGATGACTATTATCACCTCTATTATTTAATATTGTTTTAGAAATCTTAGCTATAGCAGTAAGAGAAGAAAAAAGAAATGAAAGGAGTTAGAATAGGCAATGAGGAAACAAAACAATAACTTTTTACAGATGATATGATGGGATACTTAGAAAATCCTATAGAATGAACTTAAAAAGCTACTTGATATTATTAACAACTTTAGCAAAGTTGCAGGATATAAAGCAAACCCACACAAGTCATCAGTATTTCTATGGATTCCCAATAAAATCCAAAAGCAAGAGTAGAAAATGAAATTCCATTTAAAAGAACTGTAGACAATCTCAAATATGTCATAGTTTACCTGTCAACATAAATCCAGGAACACAACTACAAAACACTTTTCACACAAATAAATTCAGATCTAAATAATTGGGAAAAATATCAATTGCTCATGGCAGCCTAAACCAATATAATAAAAATTAAAATTCTACCTAAATTAACCTGTTTATTTGTGTCACATCAATCAAACTATCAAAAAAAGTATTTTATAGAAGTAGAAAAAATAATAAAATTCATCTGGAAAAACAAAAGCTCAAGGTTATCAAGGGAATCAATAAAAAAAATGAAAGAAGGTGGTCTAGCCCTAAAAAATTTCTAAAGCTGTATTATAAAACAATACTTATTAAAATAATCTGGTATTGGCTAAGAAATAGTGATGGATCAGTGGAAGAGATTAGATGGAAATTACATTACAGTAAATTATCATAGTGATCTAGTACATGATAAACCCAAAGATCCAAGCTTTTGAAACAAAAACTCATTATTTGACAGAAACTGCTGGGAAAACTGGAAAACAGTATAGCAGAAATTAGGAAAGATCAATGTCTTATACCATATACCAAGATGAGGTCAAAATACATACATGCTTTACACACAAAGAGTGATAACATAAATAATTTAAGAGAGTATAGAACAGTTTACTAATCAGATTTATGAATAAGGGGAAAATTTAGGACCAAAGAAGATATAGAGAGAAATAGAGAATGTAAAATAGATAATTTTGATTACATAAAATTAAAAAGTGTTTACACAAACAAAACCAAGGTAACCAAAACTATAAGGAAAAAAGAAAACTGAGGGAACACTTTGCAACAAGTATATCCAATAAAGGCCTCATTTCTCAAATATATAAAAAAGTCAGTCAAATTTATAAAAATACAAGTAATTCCCCAATTATTAAATGGTCAAAGGACATGAACAAGCAGTTTTCAGTTGAAAAAACCAAAGCTAACTATACTCATGAAAAAATGCTCTAAATCACTATTGATTAGAGAAATTCAAATTAAAACAATTCAACTTAAAACCAGCTCATACCTTTCAGACTGGCTAATATGGCAAAAACAGAAAATGTTGGATGTTAGAAAAAATGTGGGAAAACTTGGACATTTAATGCACTGTTGGAGGGGTTATGAAGTGATCCAACCATTCTGGAGAGCAATATGAAACCATACCCAAAGGGCTATAATACTATGAATGCTCTTTGATCCAGCAATACACTGCTACGTCTAAGACTAAGATTTAGATATCCAAAACTGGGAAAAGGAATTATTTGTACAAAAATATTTACAGGAACTCTTTTTGTGGTAGCTAAGAATTGGAAATCAAAGAGATGCCCATCAAATTAGGACAGACTAAATAAACTGTGGTATATGGTTGTAATAGAACATGATTATGCTATAAGAAGTAATAAGCAGAATGGTTTCAGAAAAACCTGGAAAGATTTACATGAACTGATGCATACCGAAGTCAACAGAACCAGGAAAAATGTCATAAACAGTAACAGCAGCGTTGTTCAATGTGAATGACATAGCTATTATCAGCAATACAATGATCCAAGACAATTCCAAATGACTAATGATGAAGCATACTATCTGCCTCCAGAGAAAGAAATGATATTGATTGAATACATACTGAAACATGCTATTTTTTACTTTCCTTCATTTTTTTTTTATTTGACTCTCCTAGTGGTAATTCACTATTCCTTTCCAAAAATGTCTGAACTAATTCATAGCTTAAACAGAACTGCAAGTGTGTCTTTCTTCACATGTCCCTTCAAACAACTTATCATTTTGTTTATCTTTATCAATCTGATAGGTATGAGTAGAACATCAAAAATGTTTCAATTTATAATTGAATTTCTAGAATTGTGATGGAATAGTATGGTACTATAAGAAATGATGAGCCAGGGGACTTTTGGGAGCCAAGACAGCAGAGTAAACAGCAAATCATCTGAACTGTCCCATATTCACCTCCAAACAAATATGGAAGACTGCATGAAAATGAATTCTGGAATGGTAGAACCAACAAAAAGATAGGGTGAAACAATTTTCTAGTCTAAGGCAACATTGAAGTTCAACAACAGAGGTCTACCTCACTTGGGTAAAAGGGAGGCACAGGCAAGGGTAGGCAGTGTTTCAGCAAGTCAGGCCTTGCAAGACCCTGCCTTAGCAAACTAGTAGGAGCCTCAGTGCTGCATCAGGAGAATGGAGAGACCACAGCATGAAACTCTCCCATGTGCTTCCATGCAGCACCAAATGAACTTCCAGCAGCACCAGCTACACCATCCCTACCCCTACCTCAGCATAGGACCAGGCAAGCCACCAGATCCCTGCAGGTCTGGCACAGCATGAGGGTCCCCCATGGGCTTCAGGGCAGCCCCAGCACACCACCAAGCAAACAGCCAGGGTCTGTAGTCCCTGGAACAAGAACCTTGAGACAGTGCCTCTTGTAGCCCAGAAATAGAGCTCAACTTTAAAAGTAGCAAAATAGCCTGGGAAAGATGAGCAAAAACAACAACAAAAACAAAAACCTTTATAGTGATGGGGAAGATCAAGACACAAACTCAGAAAAGGAAGACAATGTTAAAATGCCTACATGCAAAGACTCAGAGAAAAGTGTCTCAAGTCCAAAAGGAACTAAAACTTAAAAAAAAAAGTTTAAAACTTAATAAGAGAGGTAGAAGAAAAATTAGGAGAAAAAATGAGAAGGATGCAAGAGAATGATGACAAAAATCAGCGGTTAGATAAAGGAAGTCCAATGGAAAAAGATGTACAAAAATTTACTAAAGAAAACAACTCCCTCAAAAGTAGAATTAGCCACATGGAAAAACATAAAAAACTCAATGAAAAACACAGCTTCTTAAAAATTAAACTTCAGTAAGTGAAAGCTAATGACATCACAAATCAATCAAACAAAATCAAGTGGTATAGCATCCAGATTCTTAAAGAAGTTAAGTGAGTTACAGAAAAAAGACAATAAAACTATACTAGTTGGAGACCTCAAATTTCCCCTCTCAGAACTAGATAAATCTAAACACAAAATATACAAGAAAAAAGTGAAGGAGTTGGACAGAATTGTAGAAAAATAAATATGACAGACCTCTGGAGAAAATTGATTGTGGTTAGAAATAACAATCTTTCTCTCATTAGTACATGATGCCTATGCAAAAAGTGACCATGTATTGGGGCACAAAAACTTCAGAATCAAATGTAGAGAGGCAAAAATATTAAATTCATTCTTTTCAGATCATAATGTAATAAAAACAATTACATTCAATAAAAGGCAGTAGGAAGATAGTTTAAAAGTTAATTGGAAACTAAATAATCTAATCCTAAAGGATAAGTGAGTCAAAGAAATCACAAAAACAATCAATAATTTCATTAAGGATATAAAAGATATAAAGATATAAAAATTTATGGGATGCTGCCAAAGCAGTTCTTGGGGGAAAATGTATTTCTCTAAATTTTTCCAGCAATAGAATAGAGAAAGAGCAGATCAATGAATGGTAATATAATTTTTTTAGAAATCTAGAAAAAAATCAAAAATCCCCAATTGAACACCAAATTAAAAATCCTGAAAACCAAGGACAGATTAGTAAAATTTAAAATAAGAAAACTATTGAGCTAATAAATAAAACTAAGAGCTAGTTTCATGGGAGTGGGGGAATAAGATAGATAAACCATTGGATAATTTAATTTTAAAAAAAGAAAACCAAATTTCCAGCATCAAAAATGAAAAGAATGAATTCACCACCAATGAAGAGAAAATTAAAGCAGTCATAAGGAAATATTTTGCCCAATTCCATGTCAATAAATCTGACAATCTAAGTGAAATGGATAAATGTTTGCAAAAGTAATTTCCCCACGTTAACAGAAGAGAAAATAGAATAGTTAAATATTCCCATCTTAGAAAAAGAAATTGAACAAGTCATCCTATGAGTTATCTAAGAAAAAATCCCCAGGCCAAAAGGGCTCATGAGTGAATTCTATCAAACCTTTAGAGAATAACTAATTCTAATACCACATAGACTATTTGGGGAAATAGGCAAAGAGGGAGTCCTACCAATTTCTTTTTATGACATAAACATGGTGCTGATACCTAAACCAGGAAGAGCTAAAGCAGAGAAAGAAAACTGTAGATCAATTTCCCTAAAGAATATTAATGCAAACATTTTAAATAAAATACCAGCAAAGAGTTACCAGCAATATATCATTAGGATATATGGCCAGGTGGAATTTACACCTGGAATGCAGGGTTGGTTCAATATTAGGAAGGCTATCAGTATAATTGATCATGGAAGTAACAAAACCAAAAGAAATCATATTATTATCTCAACAAATGCTGAAAAAACTTGTGACAAAATACAGCACCCATTCCTAGTAAAAACACCAAAAACCATAGAAATAAAAAGAGCTTTCCTTAAAAATAAGTAGTATATATCAAAAGCTATCAGCAAGCAATAATTTGCAATGGGGATAAGTTAGGAGCCTTCCAAATAAAATCAGGAATGAAGCAAGGAATAACACCACTGTTATTCAATATTGTATTACAACTGGTAGCTATAGCAATAAGAAGTGAAGGAAATTGAATGAATTAGAGGATGAGGAAACAACTATAATTCTTTGCAGATGATATAATAGTATACTTAGAGAATCAATTAAAAATCTACTTGAAATTGATGAAAACTTTAGCAAAGTTGCAGGATATAAAATAAACCCAAATACGGCATTAGCATTTTCTCTATATTACCAACAATACCCAGCACTAAGAGATACAAAGAAAAATTCCTTTAAAATAACTATAGACAATCCAAAATACTTGGATTTATGGAGAAGAGAAGAATCTATGACCAAACAAGAGACAGACAACATTACAACTGGAAAATTTTGATTATGTTAAATTTAAAAGTTACACAGCCAAGGTAAGAAGGAAAGCAGAAAGCTAGGAAATAATCTTTATAGCAAATGTCTCTGATAAAGGCGTCATTTTTCAGATATATAGAGAACTGAGTCAAATTAATAAGAATACAAGCCATTCCTCAAATAGTCAAAGGATATAAATAGGCAGTTTTCAAATGAAGAAACCCAAGTCATATAGGCATATGAAGAATTGCTCTAAGTCACTATGGATTAGAGAAATGCAAATTAAAACAACTCTTAGCTACCACTTCACACCTATTAGATTGGCTAATATAACAGAAAAGGAAAATGAGAAATATTGGAGGGGCAATGCATTGTTGATGGAGTTGTGAACTGATCTAACCATTCTGGAGAGTTATAGGAATTATACCCAAATAGCAATCAAAATGTGCATGCCTTTTGACCAAGCAATACTACTACTAGATCTATATATCAAAGAGATCACAAAAAGAGGGAAAGAGACTACATGTACAAAAATAATTACAACAGTCCTTTTTGTGATGACAAAGAATTGGAAATTGAGATCCCCTCATCAATTGCGGAATGGCTGAAGTAGTTATGGTATATGGAAATACGAAAATACTACTCTGCTATAAGAAATGATAAGTAGGATGATTTCAGAAAAACCTGGAATGTTTCACACGAAGTGATGCAAAGTGAAGTGAGGAGAACCAGGAGAATATTGTACACAATATCAATAACACTGTACAATGATCAAGTATGAACAACTAGGCTGTTCTCAGCAACACAATGATCTAAGAAAATTCCAAAAGACTCATGATGGAAAATGATAGGCACATCCAGAGAAAGAATTGATGGAGTCTCTGATCAGAGCATATCATTTTCACTTTCCTTATTTTTTGATAAGCGGTTCTTTTTTTTTGACCTGTTTCTTTTTTCACAACATGACCAACATGATTGCACATACATAATTTATATTAAATTGCTAAACATCCTAGGGAGGTGGTGGTAAGGGAGGGAGGGAGATAATTTGGAACTCAAATGAGTTTTTAACGAATGTTAAAAATTAGCTTTGCATGTAACTGGGAAAAAATACTATTTTTAAAATGACAAATAAGGTACATTTTTTATTTTTTTAGCAAATCAATTGGGGTTAAGTGACTTGACAAGGGTCACATAACCAGCATCAAGTGTCTGAGGCCACAATCGGACTCAGGACCTCCTGACTCCTGACACATAGCAAGTGTCTACTAAAAGCTTCTTGACTGACTGGTTTATTGTTATGAAGATCACTTAAATATATCATGGATATTTAACCTCCATTCTTCACAAACAAACCTTCATTTGAGTATACCATTTCCACAGTCTATTATCTTATTATCTCTTCTTTTTTATTTTTTTAAATTCTAAGCACTTTTTATCAAAAAACTATACAAAAAACTTTCTTAGTTTGTATTGTATTTAAATAGAATAAAGAATTGTAATAGTTTTTATAACAGAGAAATCTTAGGCATGTAATGAAATAATGTGTAAGATAACACATAATAACAACTCTGCCTTCCTTGTCATAGGATAATAGATTCAAAGATGGAAGGGACCTCCACTGTCCTCATTTTGTAGTTAAGGAAACAGAGGTCCACAAAAGGTCAGTGACTATCCAAGGATGAACAGGGATTGAGAAGCAGAGGCAGGATTTTATATGACTCTGATTCCAAACCCAAAATCCATCATTCTGCCTGCTAAAAGAGAAGGTGAAAATGTAATTGCAAAGGAAAGTCCTTTAACATTTAAACCTCTCAGGGACACACTAGACATGTGAAAATGAAGTACAGGAAAAAATGTAAGGATAGAGATAACCCCACCTGCCATCCAACATCCCTGCCTGACCCTAAGAAACTGCTTCACTCACAGGGAATTGAAAGACTAGAGGTTGGGGCAAAGTGGCTAGGTAATAGATATTCTGCTTGAGGCACCTGACTTCTAGGGCACCTGAACTGTCCCTGTGTCCAGATGACAGAACATACCTCTTTTTCTACCTACCACAGGATGGAATGAGTGGGATAGTGGTGGGAGCAGCACCTGTTTTAAATAGGTTGGGCTGATTTTCCTTTATGGGGACTAACAGGCCATCCTTGCAATAGATTAGTACTTTTTAATTTCACATTTTTTATTAATTAATTTTTAGTTTTCAACATTCACTTCCACAAGATTTTGAGTTCCAAATTCTCTCGCCATCTCTCCCCTCCTCCCCACTCCAAGATGGCATGCATTCTGATTACTCCTTCCCCTAATCTGCCCTCCTTTGTCTTACAAGCGTCCCTCCTGCTCTTATCCCCTTCTCCTCTATTTTTTTGTAGAACAAGATAGATTTCTATACCCCATTGCCTGTATGTCTTATTTCCCAGTTGCATTTAAAAACAATTTTCAACATTAGTTTTTAAAATTTTTGAGTTCCAACTGGCCATAGACTAAGCCTGACATCACACACCAGAATTAAGTCCAAATGGGTACATGATCTAGGTAAAAAGATTGATATTATAAACAAATTAAAGGAGCAAGGAATAGTTTATTTGTCAGATTTCTGGAGAATGGAGAAATTTATGACCAAACAAGAGAGAACATTATAAAAATACAAAATGGATAATTTTGATTACATTACACTGAAAATTTTTTGCACAAAGTCAATGCAACCAAGATTAAAAGGGAAGCAGAAATCTGGGAAATAATTTTTATAATTAGTTTCTGTGATAAAAACCTCATTTCTAAAATATATAGAGAACTGAGTAATATTTACAAGAATATGTCATTCCCCAATTGAAAAATGGTCAAAGGATATGAACAGGAGGTTTTCAGAGAAAGAAATTAAAGCTATCTATAGTCATATGAGAAAAATACTCTAAAGCACCATTGACAAGATAAATGAAATAAAAAGAAAACTCTGAGGTACCACATCACACCTGTCAGATTGGACAACTTGAAAAAACAGGAAGATAACAAATGTTGGAGAAGATGTGGCAGAGTTGGAACACTAATTCATTGTTGGTGGAGCTATAAACTGATCCAACCATTCTGGAGAGCAATTTGGAACTATGCTCATAGAACTACAAAAATGTGCATAACCTTGACCCAGACATGTCATTTCTAAGGCTGTACATCAAAAATAGCTGTATTTCCCTCTATCCTATTCCACTCTCCATTTATTCTATTCTCTCCTTTAATCCTGTCCCTACTCAAAAGTGTTTGCTTCTGATGACCCCCTCCTCCCAATGGCCTTCCCTTCTATCATCTTACCCACCTCTTATCCCCTTCCCCCATACATTCCTATAGAGTAAGATAGATTTTCATACCCAGTTGAGTGTATATATTATTCCCTCCTTAAGCCAAATCTGATGAGAATAAGGTTCACTCATTCCCTCTCCACCTCCCCTACTTCCCCTCTCTTGTAAATGTTTTTCTTGCCTCTTTTATGTGAGATAATTTAGCCCATTCTGTTTCTCCCTTTCTCCTCCCAATACTTTCCTCCCTCATCCCTTAATTTTATTTTTTAGATATTGTCCCTTGGTATTCAACTCACCCTGTGCCATCTGTCTATATACGTGTGAGGTGTGTGTATACATATATACATGCATGTATATATGTATACATATATGTATGTATGTTTGTGTGTATTTATATGAATGTATATATGCATATGTATACATATGCATACATATATGTATATGTTTATATTCCCTCCAACCATTCTAATGCTGAGAAAAATCTCAAGCATAGCAAATATTATCTTTCCATGTAGGAATATAAACAGCTCAACTTTAGTAAATCCCTTATGATTTCTCTTTCCTATTTACCTTTTCATGCTTCTCTTGAGTCTTGTATTTGAAAGTCAAATTTTCTATTCAGCTCTGGTCTTTTCATTAAGAATACTTGAAAGGCCTCTATTTCATTCCATGTCCATTTTTCCCCTGAAGGATTATATCCACTTTTGCTGGGCATGCAATTCTTGGTTTAATCCTAAATTCTTTGACCTTTGGCATATCATACTCCAAGCACCCCAATCCCTTAATGTAGAAGCTGCTGGATCTTGTGTGTTAACCTCATTGCATTTCCACAGTACTCAAATTCTTTCTTTCTGGCTGCTTCCAATATTTTCTCCTTGACCTGGCAGTTCCAGAAGTTGGCTACAGTATTTCTACAAGTTTTCCTTTTGGGATCTCTTTCAGGAGGCAATTGATGGATGCTTTCAATATGTGTTTTACCCTCTGGTTCTAGAATGTCAGGGCAGTTTTCCTTAATAATTTCTTGAAAGATGATATCTTGGCTCTTTTTTATAATCATGGCTTTCAAGTAGTCCAATAATTTTTAAATTATCTCTCCTGAATCTATATTCTAGGTCACTTGTTTTTCCAATGAGATATTTTACATTGTCTTGAATTTTTTATTCTTTTGGTTTTGTTTTATAATTTCTTGACTTCTATAAATTTGTTAGCTTCCATTTGCTCCATTCTAATTTTGAAGGATTTATTTTCTTCAGTTAGCTTTTGGACTTTCTTTTCCATTTGGTCAATTGTGCTTTTTAAGATATTCTTCTCTTCTTAGGCTTTTTGGACCTCCTTTGCCATTTGGGTTAGTCTATTTTTAAAGTGTTATTTTCTTCAACTTTTTTAGGGGTCTCCTTTAGCAAACAACACATTTTTCATGATTTTCTTGTGTCAGTTTCATTTCTCTTCCCCAGTTTTCCTCTACTTCTTTCTCTTACTTGATTTTCAAAATCCTTTTTGAGCTCTTCCAAGGCCTGAGATCAATTCATATTTTTCTTGGAGGCTTTGGATGTAGGATACTTTGTTATCCTCTTCTGAATGTACACTTTGACCATCCTTGTCGCCAGAATAAGATTCTACACTGATTTTTTTCCACTGTTTGCTCATTTTTCCAATTATTTACTTGACTTTTGTGCTCTTTGTCAAAGTAAGTCTGCTTCCAGTTAGGGGAGGGAGAGGAGGCAGAGTATTGAACCAAGCTTCAGAGGTTTTGTGTAGCTGTTTTCAGAAATATTTCTAGGCACTTGCACATTTTCAACTCATCCAAGGTTGTATGATCAAAAAAGAGGTGATTACTCCTCTCCTGGTCTGTGTTCTGGTCTGTGACTGACCTCAAACATCCTATTCTGCCTTGGAAGCATGAGGAGGAGCCCATCTCCACCACTACCACAAGCTCTACCATGCCAGCACTCCTCCTCACCCCAAAACCACCACCCAGGACTGCAACCCAGATCCAAACAGGGCAAAGCAAGAGAATCCTATCTCAATGCCAGCAAAGAGATCCCTGTAATCCCTCTGTGATCAATTCCCCCACAATCAGTGGGCCTAGAGCTCCAAAAAGAGTCACTACTCCTGCTTCAGCCACCACCGGCTCCACCACCCTAGGAGCTGGCGCCACACTGCACTCCTCTCTCACACAGGTCTGACAGACTTTTTCTACTGAACTTCCAAGTTGCCCTTGGCGTTTTGGGGTTGAGAAGTCTGGAAACCACCAAAGCTGCCAGTGAGTCAGTGCCCTGAAGCCTACTTAGATCATATCTGTGCCAGGGTGACCCATGCTAGACTGCACTCCTCTCCCAGGCCTTTCCTGTTACCCTTATAGGTTGTCTTGGGCTGGAAATTTGTTTTACTCTGTCCTTTTGTGGGTTTTGATGCTCTAGAATTTATTTAAAGTCGTTTATATGGAGAGGTTTGTGGGAGAGCTCAAGGAAGTCCCTGCTTTTACTTCACCATCTTCATATTAGCCTTTGACTTTCTTGACACCTCAGGTATAAAAGGCCCCAGGTATGAGTAATTAATACTCCAGAGGTTTATTGGGGTTTCCACTGCCCCACAGGGCCGAGAACAATATTTTGTTTGCCTGCTTTTAAGCAAATACCTTAAAAAGGAGAGCCTCTTTCATTTCTTAAACAGTGGAAAAATAGTTAGAAGTCTTCCATTTGGTGGTGCTCCTGGAATTCCAGTACAGTTAAAAAGAAGGAGACACTTCCTGAAAACCCTGAATAACTAAATATGTGGATGACAGGATGAGAGAAGTTGAACCAAACTACCCCAAGACATTTGGAGCAATGGGAGAAAAGTGAAGAAGAGTACAACCCTTCTGGATCAGTAACAATAGAACTTTGGAGGCCATTGGCACTGAGGTTTGAAAACAATAAAAACCATGTCAATGAAAATATATATAGTATATTATTCATATTCTATTTATTTGTTTTTAGTTTTCAGCATTCACTTCTATAAGATTTTGAGTTCTAAATTTTCTCTCCCCCCCTCTTTGCTATTTCTTCCCTAGGATGGTGTACAATCTAATATAGGCTATACATATACAATCATATTAAAGCCATTTCCACATTAGTCATCCTGTAAAGAAGAATTAGAACCAAAGGAGAAAACCACTAGAAAGAATAAATTTTAAAAAAGAGAAAACAGTGTGCTTCAATGTGCATTCATACTCCAAAGTCCTTTCTCTGGATGTGGATAGCTTTTTCCATTTGGAATTGTCTTAGACCCTTCTGTTGCTCAATTCACTCAGCATCAGTTCATGTAAGTTTTTCTGAAGTTCACCTGGAGTGCATCATTTCATATTAAGCAATAGTATTCCATTAATAACCAAATGAAAGAATGTTTCAAATCACTAAAAAAAAATTAGAGGAATGAAAAACAAAATAACCCTGAGATTTCACCTCATCACCTCCAAATTGGAAAAAATGATAAAAGATGGAAATAGCCAGTGTTGGAAAATTGTGAGAAAATCAACATGATGGTGCATTTTTGGTGGAGCAATGGATAGTTTGATACAACCATTTTGGAAAGAAATGTATAACTATGCAAATAAAATGATTAAAAAGTCCATACCCTTTGACCCAGAGATCAACCCAAGGAGGCCACTGAAAAAAATATACAATAAAATATTTATAGCAATACTTTCTTGTAATAGCAAAGAATTGGTTTGGTATTCCAAAGGGCAATACAAAAAAACATGGAACACATAGAAAGGCAATCTGTAGAGAGAAAATAAAGCAAGTCAGTTTTATTGAAGAGAAATACTTGTACTCATAATGAGGAAGAGGAGATAGAGACAATGAATCCCCTGGAGCAAGGGATAAGGAGACATCAAAACAAGTAAACTCTGGTGGGTTTTTAAAGGCTTCAAATTTGTTCAAACAGAACTAGGCACTGACAGAGAAGGAGTGAGGAACTCGAAGCTGGGAACTGGTGCTGATTCATGTGGGGATAAAGGGGGTCAAAATGCCTAAAGAATCAGCAGCCAATTGATATTCAAACTCCTCCTGGAAAGAAAATGATGCTCTAAACCTTTCTTTGACAGAATCACTCATGGGATTTGAGATTCCTCAGGACTTCCTCATTTAACAGAATCAAGAGACTACTGAGGCCCTTACAATTTGTCTCTCATCACCCCAGAAAGCTAAGTAGTATCCAAATGAAGCCAAAAGAAGATAAGCTAAAGAAGGAGGTCACTGAAGAGGCTGATATCGTCTATAGATCATTCAATGGCCTCCTCTTCAACATGGAGTTATTTTTTAATTTATTCATTTATTTTTAGTTTTCAACATTCACTTCCATAAGATTTTGAGTTCCAAATTTTCTCCCTATCTCTCTCCTCCCCCCACCCCAAGACAGCAGGGAATTTGATATAGACTCTACATATGCATTCATATTAAACCTATTTTCCCATTAGTCATATTGTAAAGAAGAATTAGAACCAATGGGAGAAACCACAAGAAGGAAGAATGAAATGTTAATAGGATATGAAGATCTTCCCAGCCCATTCATAGGCCTCATTTGGAGCCCATTAAGAGAAGCCTGCTTAGAAGAGGTCTTCTGGTAGTAAGGCTTCCACACCTTTTGCTACTAAGTTGATTAGTCACTGAATAACAAGGGTTGGGATGCCTTCTGACTCTGTGCCTATTAGACAAAAGTGTATATATACTCTGAATAGGTATTTTGCTTTGGGGGCTCACTTATGAAAAGAACTTTGTGATTCCCTGATCAAGACTCTAAGTAGCTGTATGTTCAGACCCCCTGACTGCTCAGAGGTAAAGGCTCTCTCAGTCTAGTAGTGTATGTATAGTGTGTAGCAATATTGCTTTCATTGAGGCAGTCAAGAACCCTGTCAGTTGGCCTTTATTTCTCTGCTTGTTATTTTCTCTGTTGGTCTATGTAATTAAAGAAGATTTTTGCCCCCTTTAAAGTTGTTTTCCTTCAAAAGCAGATCTAAGAACTTGTGTTAGCAGGATATTCTGGGTATGCTAAGGTGCTTGCTGTTATAAAGAAACAAACCAAAAAAGAAAACAAGAGAGAGAAAGCCTATGCTTCAATTTGCATTCAGAGCCTATGCTTCAATCTGCATTCAGACTCCAGTTATTTTTCTGAATGTGGATAGCATTTCCATCATGAGTCCTCTGGGGTGGTCTTGGATTTTTGCATTTCTAAGAAGAGATAAGTCTATCAAGGTTAGTCATTGTACATTGTGTATTCTGCTCACTTCACTTAGCATCAGTTCATTCAAGACTTTCCAAGTTTTTCAGAAGTCTGCCTGCTCATCATTTCTGGTAGCCCAATAATATTTCATTTCATTCATATACCACAACTTATTCAGCCATTCCCCAACTGATTGCTATCCCCTGGGTTCCTAATTCTTTTTCACCACAAAAGCTATAAATATTTTTGTACATGTGGGTCCTTTTCCTATTTGTGTGATCTTGTTGAGATACAGACCATGCACATTTTTATAACCCTTTGGGCATAGTTCCAAATTGCTCTCTAGAATGCTTGGATCAGTTCACAACTCCACCAACAATGCACTAGTGTTCCAATTTTCCCACATCTTCTCCAGCATTTATAATTTTCCTGTATTGTCATGTTAGCCAGTCTGACAGGTGTGATGTTGCTACCTCAGAGTTGTTTTGATTTTCACCTCTCTTCATCCAAAAATTGTATGTCCATATTCTGTGATAATTTATCAATTGGGGAATGACTTGTATTCTTGTGAATTTGGCTCAGTTCTCTATATATTTTGGAAATGAGGCCTTTGTCACAGACTCTAGTTGTAAAAATTCTTTTCCAGTTTTCTGCTTCCCTCCTAATCTTGGTTGCATTGGCTTTGTTTGTGCAAAAACTTTTGAATTTAAAATAATAAAAAATATTCATTTTCCATTCGTAATGTTTTCTATCTCTTGTTTGGTGCTTTCAACCTCCATAAATCTGGCAAGTAAATTATTCCTTGCCCTCCTAGTTTGCTTATAATATCAACCTTTATATAAAAATTATATCAAATTATATCAATATTGAACTTTATTTTGGTAAACTCTGTAAGATGTTAGTCTATGCCTAGTTTCTCCAATAGTATTTTCCAGTTTTCCTACAGTTTTTGTTATATAGTGAGCTCTTATCTTTGGATCTTACTGAACAGTAGATTAATATAGTACTATAGTACTGTGTCTTCTGTACTTAACCTATTCCACGATCCACAACTCTATTTCTTAACCAGTACCAAGTAGTTTTGATGATTACTGCTTTATAATACCTTTTAACATCTGGCATGGCTAAGTCACCTTCCCTAGCATTACTTTTCATTGATTCCCTTGATATTCTGGACCTTTTGTTCTTCCAGATAAATTTTGTAATTATTATTTTTCCTAGCTCTATAAAATATTTTTGTTAGTTCGATTGGTATGGCACTGAATAAGTAAATTAATTTAGGTAGGACTGTCATTTTTATTTTATTAGCTCAGCCTACCCATGAGCAACTGATGGTTTTCCAGTTAATTAGATCTGACTTTATTGGTGTGAAAAGTGTTTTGTAATTGTGTTCATATAGTTTCTGGGTTTGTTTTGGCAGGTAGATTCCCAAATATTTTATAATGTCTACAGTAACTTTAAATGGAATTTCTCTATCTCTTCCTGCTGGGCTTGTTAGCAATATATAGAAATGATGATGATTTATGTCGGTTTTTCTATATCCTGAAACTTTGCTAAAGTTGTTTATTATTTCAAGAAGGTTTTCACGTGATTCTCATGGATTCTCTAAGTATATCATTATATTACCTGCAAAGAGTGATAGCTTTATTTCTTCTTTGCCTATTCTATTTCCTTCCATTTCTTTTTCTTCTCTTATTGCTAAAACTAACATTTCTAATACTATATTGAATAACAGTGGACATAATAATGGTCATCCTTTCACCACCAATCTTACTGGATTTTAGCTTATCCCCATTACATAAAATGCTTGCTAATGGTTTTAAGTAGATGATACTTATCATTTTAAGAAAGACTCCATTTATTCCTATGCGCTCTGGTGTTTTGAATAGGAATGGATGTTGTATTTTGCCAAAAGCTTTTTCTGCATCTATTGAGATAATTGTGTTGTTTCTGTTAGTTTTTCAACATGTAGTTATGTAGCAAGTTAAACAGGCACAGACTCATGATTCTCCCAGAGGTGATCTTCCCGGGTTTTTCAGATGAAGAGAAGACATCCCAAGAACTCTTTACAGTAGGATCAGATTTCAGAGGGTATGTGGTTCAACGCATACATTATCAAAAATTTACTCCCCCCTAAAGGTGTCATCTACCCTCACTTAAAAAACTCTAAGAAAAGTAGACTTCCTAAGGCAGTTCATTACTTTTTTGGTTTACCTTTTCCTTTTTTGGACAGTCACTAATGAGGACAGAAATATTACCTAAAGGAGGAATTTCTACTCAGAGTTCATAGTACATAATCACTAAGTTGTTTATGTTCCCAGTGCTTATTTAGAGGTGCTACTATATCATACTAACTATAGTTTGCCATTCTAGGACTATCATCAGCCCTATTCAGACCATCCTTTAAAAAAAGATGACAGATTAGGATTTAGGAAAGCTGGGTCACATTGTATGTGATATAACTAAGTAGGGCTAGAAGGTGGAGATAGAGTTTAACAGGAAAATACCTCTACCGGTATGAAACTACTTGCCCAGGACCAGCCAGTCAATTAATTTCACAGGATACCTGAGTTTTCAGCAGCTTAAGCCATTCCTGATATCTCTATTCTCAGAATGAGACACAATTGGGGGAATCAGGGAAGGGAGGGGAAGAGTTTCTACTTTATATTTTATTACATCACCTTGCACATAGTACGCACTAGACAAAGGGTATGAATGAATGAATAAAATACTGAGAAATGAGGCTTGATCCTTGTCCATAATTCAGTGAGCAAAACAAGAATAACAAGTTAAATTTCATTTGTCCCCTCTGTCTAACTGAGAAGACACAAATAGAAAATCTAAGAAAACACCAATTTTTCATTAACATGGGACATAAGGTATTATCTGGTATGAGAAATCAGTCTCAGAGAGCCCTCTACAGGCATAGACATGGGGTTATTTCTGGCAGCCAGTATTCCAGTGGCTCAGCCTCTTCCTCAATGCCCTCATCACCTCACGGTTTCTCAGACTGTAAATCAAGGGGTTGAGCATGGGTGTGAGGACTGTGTAGAAGAGGGAGACTATCTTGTCATGACCAGGAGCACGGTAGCGTTTGGGCCTCAGGTAGATGAACATGGCTGCCCCATAAAAGAGAGAGACAGCAGCCAGATGGGATGAACATGTGGTCAGAGCTTTTTGGCGTGCCTGGGTAGAATTCATGTTGATCACAGCCCTCAAGATTTTGGCATAGGAAGCCACAATTATGGAGAAAGGAAGAAGGAGCATAAAGACACAGCAAGAAAAAAGTAGGGTGTCAAAGAGCGATGTGTCAGCACAAGCCAACTTCAACAAAGCTGGCACCTCACAGAAAAAATGATCCACCTCTCGAGAACCACAGTAGGGGAAACTCATGGCTGCTACTACCTGGATTAACCCATCTAGGGTTCCAAAGGCCCAGGAGCTACCAACAATCTGAAGGCAGACCCGTTGACTCATAAGGATATGGTAGCGTAGAGGGTGGTTGATGGCCACATACCGGTCATAAGCCATTAGGCCCAATAGAAGGCCCTCAGAGCCAACTAGGGTAACAAAGAAGCCAATCTGCAGCCCACATCCAACGAAAGAAATGGACTTTCTCTCATGAATAAAATTGTCAGCCATCTTGGGTACAATGGTACAGATCAGAGTGAGGTCCATAAGGGAGAGATGGCTAAGGAAAAAGTACATGGGAGTATGGAGCTGGGTATCACTATAGATCAAGAAGAGAAGGAGAATATTCCCAGCCAAGGCCACTGTGAAGACCACCAGAACAGCAGAGAAAAGAACAAGATCAGTTCGTGTGTGTGAGAAGATGCCCAAGAGGATGAAGTCACCTAAAGCTGAACGGTTCAGCCATGGTCCCATGATTGTTCATGTGTTCAAGAGCACCTAGAGAAAGAAATAGATGGATTCTGAGACTCAGTGATTTCCTAGACATGCTCTTATCCATCTCTCCAGGCATCTAGGTGGAAGAGGGCTGGATAGAATGCTGGGATGGAGTCAGGAAAACTTGAGTACAAATCCTGCCTTAGACACTTACTAGCTGTGTGACCTTGGGTAAATCACTTAACTCTCCACACCTTCATTTCATTATCTGTAAAACTGATGGTATTGGACTCAGTGGACTCTAAGTTACGTTCCTTCTCTAAATCCATGATACCAGGATCCTATCCATCTATACAGCCATCCATTCTCAATCAGTTGCTACTTATGTGGTTATTCCAGTGTACCAGCATATGCTGTTGGGTCACACAAGTGTTTTTTTCAAAAAATCTCACTTTGACACCCCCATACAGCTGGGGTATAAACACATGGCTCAGAGAACGTTGAGATATTTATGTATCTTTTGTTTTCTGTCCTTACAAAAGTTAACCAATTTTTAAGGGGTAATCATTAGCATGAGTTTATTTAATATAGACAGAAATAAAAGCCACATCAAGAAGTGAAGGGCAGTTGGATTTAAAGAATAACGGGGGAATCTATAAGATCACAGATTCAAAGTTACAAAGGTCCTCAGAAGTCATCTAGACTAACCCCTTCATTTTACAGAAGAAGAAATTCAACCCCAGAGAGGTTCAGTGACTTGCCAAAGTTATATAGGTGGAATTCTAGCTCCATTTCTCATTGTATCAGACAGAAGAAACATGATTTCTCCATTATGAGATGGAAAGGGGGTAAACTAATAATCTATCAGTGCTAAGTAGAAACCTGGGAAGACATGTTGGGGAAACTGATACAGAATGGAGTAAGCAGAACCAAGAGAAAAATTTACATAAGAGCAACAATATTGTGAAGACAAACAACTTTGAGAGATTTAAATATCCACCTCCAGATTGAGAGGAGAAGGATTCTGAGGGCCAAATGAGACGTTGTATTGGGGGGTGGGGTAAGGGGGAGGAAGCCAAGGGGTGCATGATTAATGCAGGAATTTGTTGTGCTTGACTATTCATATTTGTAATAGAGATTCCACCACCACCCACAACGGAGGAGGTGAAGAGGCAGGAGGGAGAGAAAATAAATGTTTATTGATTAAAAACATTTTAGGCCAAAAAAGAAAAAAAAGGTGAAAAAAAACTAAGAATCTTAAGACTATCTCTTTGGCACTAACAGTTACATCACTTCCTGACAAAATTGATTGTCCTGATGATCATTAAAGTCAAGCTTCTAATCATTAAATACAAATGATACAATGATACAAATCATTCTAATCATTAAATACAATCTAGTCATCCTAATAGTGGAAGAAGGGTTGCTGTCCAGTTATTTAAGTCTTTAAAACCAAGATGGCATGAGGTCCAAGTTCCATCATTTGCTGAATGATTTTAAAGCTTACCAGAGATACAACACAGATCTAGATTAAATTTCAAGGAGACTATGTGGTTTAATAGAATGAGCCTTGAACTTGAATCAGGAGACCTGTTTTTTAGTCCTAGTTTTGCTAGCTACATCATTGACCCACATTCTTTACGAGTGAACTCTATGATGAAATTTAGTTTCATCCTCAGTAACGTGGGGAAAGAGGAACTACAAATTAGCATATTCCATAAGTATATATATATATATATATATGTATGTATAAACGTATATATACATATATACGTACATATATATATATGTTATATATACGTATGTATGCATATATATATATATATATATATGTATAAATTTCTGTAGTCACAATTAGTCAGGTGCCACATTTTATTCAACTTGGAATTCTCCAACTCTAAAAAAGGAACAACCAAATTCCTACCTTAAAAAAAAGAGTTCAGATTGAGATTAAAAAAAATTACAGGGACAGATAGGTAGCTCAGGGAGTTAGGAGGCCCTGAAATCAAATACATTCTCAGACATTTGACACTTCCTAACTGTGTGACCTTAGGCAAGTCATTTAATCCCAATTGCCTTGCTTTTCCTATCCTCAAAAAAAAAAAAGCACAGAATAATAACTTAAAATTAGGCCCTTCCTTAATATTTGGATCCCTTCCCAGATTTAGAGCTCCAATTCCAATTTCTAAAATTGTGTAGAAGAGATAATTTGCCATACCTGTCATGATGGGGAAACATCATGACCTCAATACAAATATATTCACAAATTTTTACCATCTTTATTTCCAATGCATTATTGTGATAAACTATTTTTAAGGAATATAAAAGCATTCCTTAGAATAAACTTTTGTAATAAATTCTAGAATATTAGAATAAGGAATAACCCTTTGAAGCCTGAAAGAGATTGATTAGTTCTAGCATAAAAGGAAATACTCCTCTCAGGGAGATTGTATTGTTTAATGAAAAATAGAGTGACCTATAGGTCATGACACTTACTGTGACCTTTTCACTTCTCTCAGCTTCAGTTTTCTCTTCTGTAAAATAAGAGGAATAGAAAGATTATGCCTTAATAAGAGGATTTGTTCCGTAAAACTTCGACTCAGTCAAAAGGTCACACCTGATGTTAGGGAAGGCCACATAGGGCTTCTAGGTCACAGGTTCCCCACCCCTGATTTAGTCCCTGCTTGTGCAGAAGAGTCTTCTTCCCATGCTCCTAGTTTCCATACACATCAGCTCTCTCTGGTGACTGGGTAACAAGACTGAGAGCAAATGTCTGGGACTGTGAACAAGCCTGGATGGTAACAAAATTATTGTGTCAAACCGAGCAGTTAATAGACCCTAAAGAGTGGACAACGTGTGGGTACCAGAGCAGAGAGTCAAGCCCAGGCATCCAGATCAGAGAAGAACACAGGACCACAGGGATATTACAGCATGTTAGGTGAAATGAACATGCATTTTCTCTCTGTCTTCAGATGTGTTGGCATCACTAGGTGAGAGCTGAAAGCCCTAAACATGGTGATTGCCCCAAGAGGAAACTCCTTCTGGTATTCCGCATAAATGAAAACCGTGAAACTTGAGTTCCTGGGACTCTGGGCCATAGAAGCTGGAGTGTGAATGCAAAAGATTTTGACTATAGAGTGAAAAGAGATTTTCCTAACAAAAGCATTCAGACATCCTAATTACTGGTGTAGAAGAGAATGAGAAAGAGAAATTCAGACTGCACTAGACCAGATTGAATGCCAGCTACTTAAGGATCTCCTGGACACTGTATTTCCTCTGTCAAAAGTGTAATGATGAATTTAGCTCTGACTGGGAATGGAAACAGCTGACTTTTTACCTGAGTGCTTTAAAATTGGATCTGTTGAATTCTAATTTCTTGTTGCATTATACTATATTATAAAGTAAGTTTGTTTTTCTTTTAGGTCACACCATGTTGTTAGGAGATAAGAATCCTAATGAGATGAGAGCATAATGAACCTACTGGTGATAGATTTATGAAATATTTTGTGTGGATGATTTTATACTTTAAACCTTCGTCCAAGCCAAGAAGAACCTGGAACAAAGCATGGGGCAGATGCATCTACTTTTAGCAATATTTCCTATTCTATCAACAGCTACAAATTCAGGCCCTATCCTCCTTATGTGAGGACTTCTGTACAAATGGACTTCCCTATACTACTTTACCCTGGAAATCTGGAAAATCTAACTTTTGCACTCTCTGCATGATCTGCATTAGGTGATATCTCTTCTCTAGCCTTCAATTTCCTCATTTGTGTAATGGAAAAATTAGAGAATACCCAAGATCCCTTCCAGCATTAAAAAAAAAAAAGTCACAGGAACTTTAACCTACTCTTTTTCTGAGCTGGGCCCATTTGCCCCTTGTTAGGTAAATTGCTGAGGATAGAGAGGAAAGTATGGTGACCTTAATAAGGACAATTGATTGGTTTATCAGTTCTACCCACTACAATTCAGAACTCCCAAGCTCAAGGGATTTACTAGCTTCACTCTACCCAGTGGCATGGATTATAGGCATAATTTATCTTAACCTATCCTAAGATTGTAGGAGAAATCTTCCTTAGTTTATTATAAACTTTGTTTATATTTTCAGACATGATCACTCTTTTGGAACATTGATTCAATACAAAAATTAGAATTCTTATATTCTATTCGTCTCCTTTTGACTCACTACTACCTAGTTTCTCCATAAAGCTCTTCTAAATATTTTTCCGTCTATAATTTTCCAATTCTATTACTGCTTTGTAACACTTATCAGAATTGCTTTGTGTCATATGTTACTGAAAATATCAAGACTAGCCAGTGTCCTCAATTTCCTCCTTTTTCACCCCTAAATTTTTCTTCTACTACACTCTTCTCTGTAAACATCTTGTTCTCTTTCATTTCCTATCATTCTCTAACTCTTCCTTTCTATCTCAGATGAATATATGTCCTTGCTCTTAGTAACCAAAGGTAATAATCCTTTCTTGGTTCTCATATATCTTGACATTGCTTCAGCATTTGATATCATCAGCCACTTTCTCATTGGACCTTTTTGCTTAGCTATAATAGATACATACAAATATATGTAAATGTGTGTGTGTGTGTGTGTGTGTGTGTGTGTGTGTATACTAATTCTTCTATCTCTCTGTTGCATCCTGTCTGCTCTTGTTCCTCCCACCATCACCCCCAAGTAGTGGCGTTCACCAAGGTTCTGTACTTTCTTTTCCTTTTCTTTCTTTCAGTGATCCTAGATATTTTCAGTTTTCATCTCTCTCTTCTATATTGATCATTTCCAAGTGTAGATATCCCATCATCAACCTCCTTCCCAAACTATCATCTACCACTTTTCAGTTGCCTGTTGGAGGGTCTGCCAAGACCTCAAACTCAACTATCCAAATCCAAATGAAACATATTCCTGACAAATTAAGTTTCTTTGTTGTTTTTTACTTCTCTATTATATAATCATTTTCCTAGTTACCTTGAAACCTCAGTATCACCTTTGTTTTTATGTCTTCCTGATAAAATCCATTGAAACAATGGAGTACAATGGAAGAAGCATTGAACTTAGAGTTAAGAGGCCTGGCATCCAATCCCGACTCTTCAAAACCCAGCAAGAAGAAAGAAATCCTATTTAAAATATTCATAGAATAAATAAAATATTTGTGAGTCTACCTACCAAGACAAACAAAAACTACATGAATATAACAACAAAACACTCAACAAAAATAAAGACAGATCTAAATAAAGTAAATAAATAATAATTGTTTGTGGGTAGGCTGAGCCAATATAACAAAACTGTTAATACTCCTTAAATTAATTTACTTATTCAGTGCCATTCCAATCAAACCACCAAATGATTACTTTATATAGAGAAAAAAAATAATGAAATACATCAGGAAAGGTCAAAAATCTCAAGGGATATAATGACAAAAAGTGGGAAGGAAGGGAGCCTTAGCAGTACTAGATGTCTCATTGTATTACAAAACAATAATCATCAATGTGGTACTGGCTAAAGATTAGAAGGGCTTATAAATGGTACAGATTAGTTACACAACAAATACAAGCAAACAAATATAGCAGCCTAGTATACTATAAACCCAAGACTCTAGCTATGGGGGCAAAAGGACAAAGTTCAACAAAAACTGTCAGGAAAACTGGAAAGCAATATGGTAGCAATTAGGTTTAGTATGGACCATCACCTTGAACCGCATAGGATGATAGTCTCCAAATGGATACATGGCTTAAATATAAAAGAATAAATTATAAATAAAATAGAGGAGCAAAAAAAGGACATGACTATTGAGATCTATGCACAGGGAAATAACTCAAGAGCAAATGATGCAGAAAGGAGGTCAAATAAGATAAAAAAGATTACTATGATCCCATAAAATTTTAGCTTTTGGCACAAAATCCATGCAGCTTCAGAGGGAAGCAGTTAAATGAGGGAAAATGTTTGTAACAAGTTTCTCTGATAAAATTTTTATTTGAAAGATATGTAAGGAACTGATTCAAATTTCAAAGAATAAGCATGTGAATTTGCAATTCTCAAGAAAATAAATCAAACCTGTCAAAACATGAAAAATGCTCCAAATCACTAAAAATTAGAGAAGTACACATTAAAACAATTGTGAAGTTCCACCTCATCCTCATCAGACTGATGAAGTTGAAAAAAATGGGACGAATGTTGGAAAGATTGGGGAGGGGAGAAACACATTAATGCCCTGTTGGTAAAGCTGTGAATTGGTATAGGCATTTTGGAAAGCAATTTAAACGATGCACAACATGCTCCTAGAATGTTCATCCCTTGGACTCTGTGGCATCACTGCTAGGGCTATACCCCAAAGAGAATAAACAAAGAGGAAGAGGAACCATATATACAAATAATTATTAGCAGCCTTTTCACGGTGGCAAAGAACTGGAAGTTGAGAGGGTACCCCATCAACTGAGCAATGAGAAATTAACACACCTGAACGTCATAGAATACTGTTGTGCCACAAAGAATGATCAAAGGAATGGTTTCAAAGCAACCTGGGAAGGCTCATATGAATTGATGTAGAAGTAGAGCCAGGAAAACAATTTATACAATAAAAATACTGAAAGACTGATGACAAAGAATACCACCTACCTTCTAACAGAAAAGTGATGAACTAAAATGGAGAAAGACATGCAATTTTGGAAATGGATAATGTGTGAATTTGTTTTGCTTGACTATGTGTATTTGCTACAAGAGTTTTGCTTTCTTTTTTCAGTGGAGGGAAGGAAGATGAGGGGAGTTAAAAAATAAATACTTATTAATTAAAAAATAAATTTTACATTAAAAAAGAAAACTTTGCAAACCACAAAAAACTCTGGTTCTGATCTTCATTAGCTGTGTAGGCATATGCTATTCATAGAACTTTTCTGAGCTTTAGTCTTTTTATCTTTAACATTAAAATGGTACTATCTCAAGAACTTACTTCACCTCCAATCCAGTATCCTCATGGTGATGTCACAGTGCTCCTGGGTCCTCCAAGATCTAAGCTCTGGTATGTCCTATCAAAGTAAAAAGGCTTTGACTGTGGACTCTGTAGGAAACTGTATGTCTTTTTCCTATGGTCAGGCCTAGCCAAATTCAAAGAGATTCATTACCTTGTTGATCACAGGGTTATCAATGTTTTAGCCACAACAATAACTGAAGGCTATCTACTGACCTGAAAAAAAATGTTGCCATTTTGGTTTTGGACCAAGCACCCACACCAGTGATGTCACAAAATACTCAAAGTACTGATGTACCAATGTCACAAATTTGTTGCTAGAATCAAGTGAGATAATCTATAGAAAACATTCTACAAACTTTGAAGTGCTATATAAATTATATAAATCTGATTTTTTTACTATTCTTTCTCATTATATCTCCCATCTGCCTTATTCAGTCTCTGCCTAATGCTGCCACTCTGCTTAAGCTTCATATTCCCTCATATGTAGACATTACAAGACAAGTACAACTCTTACTCTTTAACCTTTCTGTTTCTGTGACCTCAGGCAAAATCTGGGTTGGACTTGTTCATTTGTAAATTGAGGGAAGTTGGCCAATACCATAAATCTAGAGAGGGAAGGAATCTCAAGGACCACGTCATATTGGACTTTCTACCTCTAGTTTCTCCCAACACTCCTCTAATTCATCCTGCCACCAGAATAATCTTCATAAAGTATAGTTTTAATTGTGTCATTTTTCTGCTCAAAAGTCTTCATTGCCCTATCTTCTAAATAAATTCCTAAACCTTTCACCAAGCATTCAAAGACATGCACAGTCTTCCTCCCACTTACCTTCCTAAGTAAATCTCCCACTGCTAGCCTTTACATACTCAACTATACTAAGAAATGGAATAACTGAAATCATCTAAACAGTCATAGAGAAAGCAATTTGCCCAGGATTAACACTCCTTCTAATAAGCAGCAGAGCCAGAATTGGATCCCAAGTTTTCTGACCCCAAGCTATCAATACAACACTGCTTCTGCCAAAAAAACTTTTGTCATTGCTTCCTATAGATTTACAGGAGGAAGTTTGATAAAAGTCTACATAATTTTTAAAAGTTCTTTCAAAAACTGAGTGATCAGATTAACCTTGTAGTACAAATATATGAGTTCTTTTGGAGCAGAGAAGGTAAATGTAGTTTCTTTAACTCAAGTATTTTAACATGAAGGAAAGTTAGGAAAAAAAACAAGTTTAATATATTCATATTCATGAAAATGAAAGACAATAGTATTTACCTTATATTGACTATCCACATGAAGTGTATATGCATTTGCTGCTTGGTATGCAAAACATCCAGAAAATAATAGGATACTGAACTTTACATAGAAACTTTCTTTGAGAAATCCCTAGGACACATGAAAAAAAGAAAAGAAGCCAACAGCTTTACATTATGATGGAGGGAATAGTTTATATTAAGTATTGGAACTTCCTAGCCATTCTTTTGGTAGCAAGCTTTTCTATGTGCCTGGCTCCAACAGGTATCTCTCATGCTAGGTGGGTGGTTTTCAAGTAAAGAGAAATTCAATAGTTATAAAAGTTGATTCACGTCATGTCCAGTATTTATATCATGATCCCTTCTCTACTTGTATAATATGGAATAAACATTCATAATAGATAACAACTTGAGTTTGATTGGGTTTGGGGTTTTGGGGTTTTTTTTTTTGGTCATCATAAGGACAGAATGTGGTTTGATAAAAGAATAAGAGGGGCAAAGTATGTAAATACACAAAAACTATGTGTCAAGCACAAAAATGATGCCACCACAGGGTTTGGAGTCTGAGGATCTTAATTTGAGTCCTAGTTCTGCAAGATACTCCCTAAGTGACTTTTGGGAAATCACTTAACCACTCTAAATCTGTTTTCCTCATTTGCAGAATGAAAGAACTGGTCTAGATAACCTCTAATGTCCTTTCCAAGCTCTAAATCTATGATCCTGGAATCCATGATCCTATAACCCTGTGATAAATACTATCAATTGATTCCAAAATTGTAGTGATGGATCCAGAAGGCACGTTTAAACTCTTCTTGGTAACTCTTGTTCCCAAAGGGTTAAATTTGTTCAGTAGTTTGTTCAAGGCTAGTCTGTGGAATGGTTTTTCTCTATTCTAAATGAGTTGGATAGAAAGGATCAATATCAAAGCCTTGGCCTCTTTTGCACCAGAGTCTAGTTATGCATGTGTTAAGAGCCAAGATGGGGAAATGGGGGTCATTCACACAAGAATGGTACCAGAGGGAGGACTCCCAGAAAAATGATGAGGGACAGGAGAAGATAGGATGTTCCTGCTTTCACTATATACTTCCCCATACTCTGATGTGCTTGGTAGAAGAGAAAAATTACCAGTCTCAGTTTCTCTTGCCATGCAATATAGATTCATAATTTTCAAGATCTATTCCAGCAGCCTGATTTCCCAAGATGAAAGTAGCAGTAACTTCCATTTACATAACACTTCAAAATTTACAAAATTTTTCCCCACAACTCTATTGTTACAAATATCTCCTTTCTCAGTTTTGTTTCTGCTATATTTATTTGCAAACATCTATTCCTCCAATAGAATATAAACTTTTTGAGGATAAGGATAATTTCTATTTTTTTCTTTGTATCACCAGCACATAGTACTATATCTAAAAACATCATTGGTTCTTTAATAAATGTACAGTAATTTAACTGAATGCTCTCTACAATCACAGCTCAGATCATTTTCTAACTGGAATGCTCTCTTCCTGTCACTCCATTTTTGCCTACTAAAATCCTACCCATCTTTTAAAAATCAGCCCAAATGCCATTTCCTTCATGAAGCTTTCATGTATCACTCCAGCCAGAAATGATCTCTGCAAATCCTAAGGCATCTTGTCTAGACCACCCATATCTCATAATGTCTTGTGCTGAAGCTATTTGTACCCAAGAGAGAAGAAGCTCTTCTGACAGTTTGCAAGGCTGGAGAATGGGAAGAAAGGGGGGGAAGGGAAAGGGCAAAAAAAACGTAGTTGGGTTACCAATTTTTCATGTGAGAACAAAAGAAAAAATACGAATTATTTTACAAATTTAACTAATACCCTCTTTTCTCTCTCCCAGACCTGAGGAATAGTAAGTTTTCCTTCTCCCTACAATCATCTTTCAAAGACCTAATGATTAGGCTTCAGTGTCCTTTCCTTTTCTTTTTCCTTGGCTAAATCAACCTAGACAGACAGAGAGAAACAATGAGGAGAGAAGAAAAACTGAGAGGCAAAGAGGAACTGAAAGAGGCAGAGGTGAAAAATCAACCAGCAACAAAGCAGAAATTCCTTGAGAGGTGAAAAGAGCAGGCAGGACAGTCACTCACCAGTGATCCTCTGGAGAGAAATGGACTCAGCAGAGAAACTCCTTCACCAAAGAGCTTCTAATAGTTTTTTAAAAAATGTCATTTCACATATTGGGAATATAAGGGGAGTGCATACAAATTTCATAGGTCATTCTCAACCTTCCTGACCCACTCTCTCTGCCCTACACTCTCAGGCTGGATCAGCACTTAAACGTTATGGGAGCAAAAAGTTCAGTGACCTGGATTCTTTCTCTGGCTCACTGTCAGTCTGTCTCTCTGTCTGTCTATCAGCCAGAGAAAACTCTCTTCCTCCCAGCCCAACCAGAAAGAGAAGGAAAATAATGACCCAGATAAGAAGTGCTGAGTCAGGAACAGAGGCAGGGTGACAACCCACATGTCCAAGTTTCATTGCAGTGCTACATCCTTATTTCAAATCTCCCATACCAGTATACCCTGAAGAATAGGGTCTCTACTCACTATCACCTAAGGATTAAATCTCAGGGAAAGAGCTAAGAGTCAGAGTTTCATTCCCAGAGGAAGTGCAGGTGCCCCCAGCCACAAGGACAAGCTCTCTCCAGTTCACAATTAGCACAAGTCCAAAAAAAAGGAGCAATGGGAATAAGGCAAGAATTGTGAGTGAGGACCTATGGAGGACAGGAATCTGGAGCATGGCAAAGAGAAAGAAAAGAGATTAATTGGTACAGACCTCTTTAAAATTATGAAGAAAATGTAGCTTACCTTTAGTGCCTTCCCATCTTTGTTTCTGCACCTTTGTCCTGGAGCACTTAAGGCTCTCATACTGTCCCCTGACTGCCCAGGGATCCCCTATTCAATGTCTCAGACATCCCTGCAGATTCCTATGATCCAGGTTTTTCTTTTCCCCCTCTTTCATCAAAATCTATTGGAATTTAAAAATCTAATATGGAAACACTCTGTCCCAATTAGTTGAACACTTTTTAAGAATTGCTTAAATCTTTAAGACTGAGTTTCTTCATAAAATGAAAATCACAGTAACTATACCACTTATAGTTGTCAATGATAATCAAATTATGACTGAAAGGCAATTTGTCATCAAAATTAACAGTTTGTTTTTGTTATTCTAAGATGTTCTTCCAGCTCTCCTTCAATCCTATTAAAATAACTCATGAGGACATGAAGGTGAACTAGAGTTCTCAATGAATTATGGGCTAGAGCTCTGTCTGATCTGTCCTGCCAAGTTTGAAAAGCCTTACCTACAGGGCCAGTGGCATCTGTTGTATGACAACTAGCCTAGTTAAACCTAGAGACTCATAACTGGAATTCTAGTTACCAGGTGATAAATTTTTGTGATCATAACTCAAAAACAATCTTTTGAAGTGCTGTGGGCTTATTATGAAGTACCCAAACCTCTAATGAGATTATAGATTTATTCCTCCACAGTCTGGCTCCCAGTTAACTACCTTTTCAGAATTAGCTCCCATTTTTCCCAGCTAGAATCCCAGAACAAGTCTGCTCCGAAGAGGCAGCTAGTTGGCACATTGGAGATAGAATCTGACCTAGAGTCAGAAAGACCCAAGTTCAAATCTAGTTTTGGTCACTCACTAACTGTGTGACCTTTGGTAAATCACTTAACTTCCCTCTGCCTCAGTTTTCTCATGTATAAAATGGGAATGATAAAAATAGCCCCTCCAAGGGTTATTGTGAGGAACAAATGAGGTAACACGCTGAAAGTGCTTTGCTAATCTTAAAGGGAGATATAAATGCCAGCCGTTGTTGTCGTCATGAAAGACAGCATTGTACAACTGAGAGAATACTGAATTGATATCAGAGACATGAACGCCAAGTCACTACTCCAAGAAAAGCTAGTGATTTTACCTGCAAAATACTTACTCACTTTGACACTCAGCTTGTTCATATGTAAAATAAGGATAATCACATTTGCACTAGAGGGAGAATGATAAAACTGAAGTGGAGAAAAGGCTGAGTTTGAAAATAAGGAGTTGAAGAGAGAGCAGATTTTATGACTTGTAAGGCAGATTAATTCAAGTGACTACTTGGTGTAGAAAGCAAAGAGAATAAAGCAATAAGTTTGGGGTTCCAGGAAACTCTGAAAGAACAATTTAGCCAGAACCTAAGGGCTGTAACTATTGCTAGTTAGAAATGACCTTTATTTCCCTGGAGATAAGAGATTTGAGATATATAACCTGGCTGGTTTGAGGTAGATTGAAAAGGACCTAAGCAGAAAAACAGGGCTCATCTATTAAACTACACATATTTGAAATGTAATAAAATGAAACAGCTTTAATTTACCAATGTATGGTTTCATTTATATAAGCAAGTACATAGTACATCCTGCCTCACACTCCCAGAGTCAGATTTCTTACATATCACCCTCAGGGTTCTAGGTTGGCATGTGTTGGTAAATGTTCACTAACCATCTCTCTGAAAATACAACAGGATACATTTTAAAGTTTAATCTATGTCATTAACACTTTCTTAAGTCTAGAAAATCAACAAAACAATAAATCCAGCCCTGATTGTAGTCTGCCATTTTCTGAAGAGTAAATGCTCATGCTGAAAATTTAACAATTGGCTCTCCTATCTTTGGTTCTAAGGTACCCTGAAAGACTACAAAGGTATCTCTTTACTGCCATTGGCTAATCCTCCACTGGCTGTGCTCACACATTGTTAAATGCTAGTAACTAGCAACCCAGTTCCATTTAACAACTTAACATTGTAACTTTTACTAAGGGATATTTACTTCAAAGGTACAGCAGGAAAAAAATAAAAACATTTTCCTCAATAATTTGGGGGCATACTCTCTTCTACAAAATTCATGTCTCTGGGGAGGGTAAATTCAACTTAGTTCGGCGTCTACATCATTACCTTTCTATTCAAGTCCAGATGTGATGTGAATGCCGCATGAGTCCTACTCTAAGCTACCATTGGGCTAGGGTCCAGAAGGTCACTCTCTCATGTCATTTTTTGCTCTTTAGCACAATCAATGTTGTGTTGCCTTCAAACAAAAACTCTGGAATGCTAGGGTGTTTCAGCACTCTTCAGATTTTACAAACTCACAGGGTTTTAGGCTCTATTTTCTTCGCTGATGGCCCTTAATGAAGGAATCACCAAACTACCCCAGAGTGCTAATGCAAAATAGAAGGTGACTGGAGGCTGAGAGATCTTTGGAATGCCTCCAAAACCAACCAAAGAGCCTGCTCTTTACCATGTGCCTACTGACCACAGTGTCCATGCCTACTCCGTAGTCTCTTGAAGGTACCTCCATTTCATGTCATCATGATTCTACTGGAAGCAGGCTCCCCTGGGCACCACATGGGGAGATAATTTGTGCTTGTGCCAGACTGAATTAAAGCTGCAATAGATACTTGAAAACTGACTGGCATTTGAAGAGTTGTAGTTCACCTGGGTGAGATTTGCCTCTCAGTCTCCAAAAATCAGTCTGGCGCTATAGAGATCTTTTAACCAGAGATGGAACTAAGTAATAACCCAGAGACACATACTTCAATTCAAGAGACAGATTATGACACTATATTACAGATAACAGATTATATGACAGTCTATATTATAAATAATACTACCATTAGACACAAATATTTGTACATTTCACATGTATGTATATGAAATCATTCTATACATACTTCTATTAATCAGCTCTTTCTCTGGATCCAATAGTATCTTCTTTTATATGTCCTTTATAGCTAATTTGGATATTTATAATAATCAAAATGACAGTCAAAGTTGTTCTTAAAACAATATTGATGTTATTTATACAATATTTCTTGGTTCTGTTGATTTCACTCTTCGTTATTTCATGCAAAGCTACTCATGTTTTTCTAAGATCAAATTCATCATTTCTCTTTTCTTCCCTATAATACTATGTCATGGAAATGCTTGTTTTATTTGATGTTAGAATAAAATACTTTTAAAAAAAAACAAGTAATACTTGCTGGTAGTTTTAGGGAAAATCTTATCAACTTAAGGAAATATCCAATTTATATCTATACTTTCAAGTTTTTTTTTTAATAAAAATTAATATTGTGAAAACCATCAGTAAGTATTGTTGTAATTATGGTTTGTCCTTTGTTCTCAAAAAAAACTGTAACATCAAGGCGATGACGATATGACTTGCAACTGAACTGGATTTCAGGGAGGAAGGGTTATGCAGTCACCAGACTCACTTTCTCCTCCAGAGCCATCTGGGTCCAGTGGCCAGACAGGAGTTAGCTCTGGATACAGTGGGAGACCTTGGTCTTTTTAAGCAAAGGTCTTTTTCAAGTTCTTACTTTGAGTAAGACAATGCCTATTCAAAGCCTCTTTAAGAAGTGGGTCAAGGGATAGCCCTTTAAATCAAAAAAAATAATGAAACTGAGAGGGAAAGACCCTCACGTTGCTCACCAAAAAGAAATAGTTATTACTTGCATTCGGGTGAGTCAGAAGGGCCCAAGAAATATTTAGTAAGTGGTACGTGGCCAGGGCAGCTCAAACTACTCACAGGTTGTGGTATGTCTTTCATCCTCCAAGAGAACCATGACATCAGGGAGATGATTGCATTGGGAAGGCTTATCCCCATTAGAGATAATGTTTACTGATTCAGCTACAAGACAGAAAGCATTCTCTCTAAAGGTGTAAAGCCAGAATGCCCACTATCACCTCTATTATTTAACATTGTAATAGAAATGCTAGCTATAGCAATAAGAGAAGAAAAAGAAATGAAACGAATTAAAATAGGCAATGAGGAAACAAACTACCACTCTGCAGATGATATGATGGTATACTTAGAAAATCCTAGAGAATCAACCAAAAAATTATTTGAAATTATTAACAACTTTTACAAAAAAAATATTTTGGATACAAAATAAACCCACACAAATCATCAGCATTTCTATATATTACCTACAAAATCCAGCAGCAAGAGTAAAAAGAGAAATTCTATTTAAAATAACTGTAGACAATCTAAAATTGGTAGGTCTACCTACCAACACAAACCTAGGAATTGTATGAACACAACTATAAAACACTTCTCACACAAATAAAGTCAGATTTAAACAATTAGGAAAATATCAATTGCTCATGGCAGCCCAAGCCAATATAATAAAATTGACAATTCTACCTAAGTTAATTTATTTATTCAATACTACACAAATCAAATTATCAAAAAATTACTTTGTAGAGCTAGAAAAAATAACAAAATTCATATGGACGAATGAAGGTTCAGAGATGTCAAGGAAATCAATGGAAAAAATTAAAGTGACACGTGTTCTAGCCACACCAGATCTCAAATTCTATTGTAAATTGGTAAATATCAGAACAATTAGGTACTAGCTAAAAAATAGATCAGTAGAATAGACTAAGTATAAATAATCTTGTGGTAAATCATCATAGTAATCAAGTATATTATAAACCCAAAGATCCAAGCATTTGGAATAAATACTCATTATTTGACAAAAATTGCTGGGAAAACTAGACAATAATATGGCAGAAACTAAGTATAGTCCAACATCTCACACAATATGCCAAGATAAAGTCAAAATGGGTACATGTTTCACACAAAAAGAGTGATATCATAAAAAAATTAAGAGATAATGGACTAGTTTATCGTCCGATTTACAGATAGGGGAAGCATTTAGGACCAGAGAAGATATAGAAAGAATTACAAAATGTAAAATAGATAATTTTGATTATAAAAAATTTAAAAGTTTTTGCACAAATAAAACCAATGCAACCAAAACTATAAAGAGAGAAGAAAGCTGGGGGACAGGGGAAATTTTGCAACAAGTATCTCTAATAGAGGACTCATTTCTCAAATGGAGAGAGCTCAGTCAAATTTATGAAACTGTAAGTAATTCCTCAACTGATAAATGGTCAAAAGTCATGCACAGGTACTTTTCAGATAAAGACACTAAAATTGACCATAGTCATATGAAAAAATACTCTAAAGCATTATTGATTAGAAAAATGCAAATTAAAACAACCACCTCACACCTAAGATTGGCTAATATGACAAAAAATGGAAAACGTTAACTGTTGAAGGGGATATGGGGAAACTGGGACACTAATGCACTGTTGGTGGAGTTGTGAAGTGATCCAACCATTCTAGAGGGCCATCTGGAAGTATACCCAAAGGGCTATAGAACTGTGAATATCCTTTGGTCCAGACATAGGTCCAAAAAAAGGGAAAATTACTTATTTGTACAAAAATATTTATAGCAGCCCTTTTTTATACTAACTAAGCATTGGAAATCAAAGAGATGTCCATCAGTTTGGGAATGGCTAAACAAGCTGTGGTATACGGTTGTAACAGAATATTATTATGCCATAAGAAATAACAAGCAGGATGATTTCAGAGAAACCTGGAAAGATTTACATGAACTGATGCATACTGAAGTTAACAGAACCAGGAAAACCACACGGTAGCAGTAATATTGTTCAGTGTGAATGACTTAGCTATTCTCAGCAATACAATGATCTAAGACAATCCCAAAGGACTAGCAATGAAGCATACTATCTGCCTCCAGAAAAAGAACTGATATTGTTTGAATACAGACTGAAACATGTTACTTTTCACTTGCATTTTTTCTTTTGCTCAAGTCTCCTAGTTGTAATTCACTATTACTTTCCAAAAATGTCTGCCTCAGTGCAGCACCAGGTGAACAGGCAGATACTAACACCAAGCTGTCCCACATGCCTCCATGCAGCACCAAGTGAGCTGCCAGCAGTACAAGTCATTACCCCCACCTCAGCATAGGATCAGGCTAGCCACCAGATTTTTATAGGCCTGGCACAGCATGAGGGACCCTGTGGGCTTCAGGGCAGCACCAGCCCACCACCAAGAAAACAGCCAGGGCTTGCAGCCCCTGGCACAAGAACTTGAGACAATGCCCCTTGTAGCCCAGGAACAGAGATCATCTTTAAAAGTAACAAAATAGGCTGGAAACAATGAGTAAAACAAACAAACAAAAACCACCTGACAATAGAAAGCTCTTATGGTGACAGGGAAGATCAAGATACAAACTCAGAAGAGGAAAACAATGTTAAAATGCCTACATATAAAGCCTCAGAGAGAAATGTGAATTGATCTCAAGCCCAAAAGGAACTAAAGGAATTTAAAAATCAAATAAGAGAGGTAGAAGAAAAATTGAGAGAAGAAATAAAGAATGATGCAGGAGAATCACAAAAAAAAAAGTTGACAACTGATAAAGGAGGCATTATAGGAAAAGATGTACAAAAACTTTACTGAAGAAAACAACTCCCTAAAAAGTAGAATTAGTCAAATGGAAAAAGAGATATAAAAAAAAGCTCAATGAAGAAAATAACTCCTTAAAATTTAAAATTGGACAGGTGAAAGAAAACTATTAAATCTATGAGACATCACAAATCAAACAAAATCAAAAGAATGAAAAAAATAGAAGAAAGTGTAAAATACCTCATTGGAAAAGCAACTGATCTAGGAAACAGATCCAAGAGAGAAAATTTAAGAATTACTGGATTACCTAAAAGCTACAATTTAAAAAAAAAAAAGGACCAGAACATTGTACTTCAAGAAATTACCAAAGAAAACTGCCCTGACACCCTAGAACCAAAACGTAAAATAGACATTGAAAGAATCCACCAATCACCTCTGAAAAGAGATCCCCAAATGAAAACTCTTTATAGGAACATTATAGTCAAATTTTACAACTTCTAGGTGAAGGTGAAAATATTTCAAACATCCAGAAAGAATTTAAATATCAGGAAACCACAGTCAGAATTACACAGGATTTAGTAGTTTCAATATTAAAGGATCTGAAGGCATGGAATATGATGTTTTGGAAGTCAAAGGAGCTAGGACTACAAGCAAGAATCACCTACCCAGCAAAACTGGAGGAAAAAATGATCAGTACAAGGCTTTCAAGCTTTCCTGATTAAAAGATCAGAGTCAAACAAAAAAACTGATTTTCAATTTCAAGGCTCAAGAAAAGTATAAAAGGTAAAAAGGAAAGAGAAAACATAGGTGATTCAATAAAGCTAAGCTGTTTACATCCCTCCTTGGGAAGATGATATTGTAATTCTTGATAACTGTACCACTATTAATGTAGTTAAAAGGAATGTACCTAGACAGAGATTGGAGGTATAAGGTGACTTTCAGGGGAAGATATAAAAAAATTAAGGTGTGAGAAAAAGGATTATACTGAGAGCAGAAAAGAGAGGTAGAATGGGGTAAATTTCACATGAAGAGGCATGAAAGATATTACAGTGGAGGGGAAGATGGGATGATAAGTGATTGGCATGACTCGAAACTTACTCTCATCAGAATTGACTCAAAGAGGGAATAACATACACAATCAGTGGGTGTAGAAATCTATCTCACCCTATCAGAAAGTAAAAGGGGTAGGGCTTAAGTAAAGGGCGGAGGACTTACAGAAGGGAAGGCAGATTAGGGAAGATAGTCAGAAGCAAAGCACTTGTGAAAAGGGAAAGGTTGAGAAAGAGAAGGTTGATGAGAGAAAAATAGGATGGAGGGAAATAGATAGTAATCATAACTATGAATGTGAATGGAATGAGCTCTCCCATAAAACAAAAGTGAATAGCAGAATCCTACAATCTGTTGTTTACAAGAAACACACTTGAAGCAAAGAAACACACGCAGAATAAAAGAAAGGGGTTGGAGCAGAATCTGTTTTGTTCATCTGAAGTTTAAAAAATAGCAGGGATAGCAATCATGGTCTCAGACAAAAACAAAAGCAAAAATACATCTAATTAAAGGAGACAAGGTAGGAAACTACATCTTGATAAAAGGTACCATAGACATTGTGTAATATCAATACTAAACCTATATACACCAAGTGGCATAAGCATCCAGATTCTGAAAGAAGTTGAGTGAGTTATAGGAAGGAACACACAGCAAAACTGTACTAGTAGGGGATCTCAACTTTTCCCTCTCAGAAATAGATAAATCTTACCATAAAATAAATAAGAAAGAAGTTAAGGATGTGGATAGAATTGTAGAAAAGCTAGATATGACAGACCTCTGGGGAAAATTAATGGGAGATAGAGCATATAGTATCTACACAAAAACTGACCATGTATTAAGACATAAAAACTTCAAAATCAATACAGGGCAGTAGAAATATAAATTAAAAAGTAATTGAAAACTTAATGATCCAATTGTAAAAGAATAAGTGAGTCAAAGAAGAAATAAAAAACAATCAATAATTTCATTGATGACAATAAGACAATATACCAAAATTTATGGGATACTGCCAAAGTAATACTTAATGGAAAATATATTTCTCTAAATTTTTACATCATAGAGAAAGAGCAGATCAGTGAACTGGGTATGGATTTTAAAAAAACACAAGAAAAAAATTAAAAATTCCCAATTGAGCACCAAATTGAAAATCCTATAAACTAAAGGTGAGATTAATAAAATTGAAAGTAAGAAAACTATTGAGCTAATAAATAAAACTAAGAGCTTGTTTTATGGGAGCAAAAACTAATAGGAGAGATAAACCATTGGCTAATTTAATTTTTTAAAAAAGGACATCAAATTTCCAGTATCAAAAATGAATTCTCTACCAATGAAGAGAAAATTAAAGCAAGCATTAGGAAATATTTTGCCCAATTCTATGCCAATAAATCTGATGATCTAAGTGAAATGGATGAATGTTTACAAAAATATAAATTATCCAGATTAACAGAAAAGAAAATAGAATATTTAAACAATCCCATCTTAGAAAAAGAAATTGAACAAGCCACTCCATGAATTTCCTGAGAAAAAATCTCCAGGGTCAGATGGGTTCACAAGTGAATTCTACAAATATTTAAAGGCTGACTAATGCCAATACTATATAAACTATTTGGGGAAGGCAAAGAAGGAATTCTACCAAATTCTTTTTATGACACAAATATGGTACTGATACCTAAACCAGAAAGAGCTAAATCAGACAAAGAAAACTAAGACCAATTTCTATTATTGGCAGAATATTAATGCAAAAATTGTAAATAAAATGTTAGCAAAAAGTAATATAAAAGCAGTATGTCACAAAGATATGAATTTATATTTTTTTGTACTTGGAATTTATACCTGGAATGCAGGACTGGTCCTATATTAAGAAAACTATCAGCATAATTAACCATGTCAGTAATAAAACAAACAGAAATAATACTATATCTCAATAGTTGCTGAAAAAGCTTTTGACAAAGTACAACACCCATTCCTATTAAAAACACTAGAGAGTATAGGAATAAATGGAGCTCTCCTTTACATAAGTAGTATATATCTAAAGCTATTAGCAAGCATTATCTGCAATGGGGATAAGCCAGAAGTCCTCCCAATAAGGTTAGAAGTGAGGCATTATCACCACTGTTATTCAATATTGTACTAGAACTGTTAGCTACAGCAATAAAAGGGTGGAAATGGAAGGAATTAGAATAAGCAATTAGGAAACAAAACAATCATCCTTTGCAGATGATATGATGGTATACATAGAGAATCAACTAAAAAAACTACTTGAAATCTTTAAGAACTTTAGCAAAGTTGCAGGATATAAAATAAACCCACATGAGGTATTAGCATTTCTCTATATTACCAACAAAGCCCAGCAGTGAGAGATACAAAAAGAAATTCCGTTAAAAATAACTACAGATAATCTAAAATACTTGGGATTCTATCTGCCAACACAAATCCAGGAACTATATGAACACAATTACAAAACACTTTTCACATAAATAAAGTCAGATCTAAACAACTGGGAAAATATCAATGGCTCATGAGTAGACTGAGACAATATATAAAAATGACAATTCTGTCTAGACTAAGTTACTTATTCAATGCCATACCAATCAAACTACCAAAAGAATTTATTTTATAGAGTGAGAAAAAATAATAACAAAATTCATCTGGAATAATGGAAACTCAATAATATCAAGGGAATTGGGGAAAGGGGTGGAATGCAAAAGAAGGTAACCTAGCTGTACCAGATCTCAAACCATATCATAAATCAGTAATCATCAAAAATATCTGGTATTGGCTAAGAAACAGAGTGATGGATCAGTAGAATAGATTAAGGACACAAGACATTGTAATAAATGACCACAGTAACCTAGTGTTTGATAAACCCAAGATACCTAGGTTCTGGGAAAAGAATTCACTATCTGACAAAAATTGCTTGGAAAACTAGGCAGAAACTAGAGATATACCAATATCTTACACCATATACCAAAATAAAGCCAAAATGGGAACATGATTTAGACATAAAGGGTGAAATTGTAAGCAAATTAGGAGATCAAGGAATAGTTTACCTGTCAGATTTACGGAGAAAAGAAGAATTTTGACCAAACGAAACAGAGAGCATTGCAAAATGTAAACTGGAAATTTTTGATTATATTAAATTTAAAAGTTTTTGCAGAAACAAAACTAATGCAAGCAAGATTAGAAGGAAAGCAGAAAGCTGGGAAATACTCTTTACAGCAAATGTCTTTGATAAAGGTCTCATTTCTCAGATATATAGAGAACAGAGTCAAATTTATAAGAATACAAGCCATTCACCAATTGATAAATGATCAAAGAACATAAATAGGCAGTTTTCAGATGAAGAAACCAAAGCCATATGATCATATGGAGAAATGCGTTAAGTCACTACTGATTAGAGAAATGCAAACTGAAACAACTCTGAGGTACCTTCTCACTGATTAGATTGGCTAATACGATAGAAAAGAAAAATGAGAAATGTTGGAAAGGGTGTGGGAAAACTGGGACACATTGATGGAGTTGCAAACTGATCCAACTATTCAAGAGAACAATTAAGAACTATTCCCAAATGGCAATCAAACTGTGCATATACTTTGACCAAGCAATACTGCTACTAGGTCTATATCCCAAAGAGATCACAAAAATGGGGAAAGGGCCTACATATACAAAAATAGTTACAGTGGTTCTTTTTGTGTTGGCAAAGAATTGGAAATTGAGAGGGAATGTCCATTATTTGGGGAATAGCTGGACAAGTTATGGTATATGGAGATATGAAATATTATTGTGCTATAAGAAATGTATAAGCAGGATGATGATTTCAGAAAAGCCGGGAGCATTTTACATGAACTGATGCAAAGTGAAGTGAACAGAACCAAAAGAACATTGTACATAATATCAGCAGATATGATTAACTATGAATGACGTGGCTCTTCTCAACGATACAATGATCTAAGACAATTCCAAAAGACTCATGATGGAAAATGCTATCCACATCCAGAGAAAGAACTGATGGAGCCTAATGCAGATCAAAGCATACTATTCTCACTTTCTTTATTTTTGTGTGTGTGATTCTTTTCTTTTGGCCTTTTTTCACAACATAACCAATATGGAAATGTTTTACATGATTGCACATACATAACCTATATAAAATTGGTAACCATACTAGGGGAGTGGTAATGGAGAAAGGCAGATAATTTGGAACTCAAAAAAAAATGGAGAATATGGGGAGGAAGAGAATAGAGAGAAGATTATGACCCCAAAGTGTTAGGGTAGATGTTTTCATGTTTGTTCTTGATATATCTTTGAGGAAAATATTCCTTTGTAAAAACTAATTCAATGTTAAGTGGTTATATGGAACTGGGGATCCCTAAAATGGAACGAACACAGTTGGTGAGGGCTAAAGCCAATGACAAAGAAAAGAAACTCTCTAACCACCTCTAGGAACCAGAAAAGAAGGAAAGGGTGAAATTTAACAGGCCTGACCCTCAGAATAGGAATTAGACTCCTATAACATATGTTACATCCCTATTACATGAGATATAATTGTACATTTTGCATTTGCAGAGACTCTTGGAGAGATCCTCTACCCAAGACTTTAAATGGGGGTGGGAAGCAGGAAAAGGGAATAGTTTATAATTGTATAGTTGACTATTTTCCAATTTATATCTCCTCATAAGTCAGTTCTATTGACAAAATTTTGCAAAATTTGCTTTTATTCTTTTAATAATAAAATACTGATATTTGCTTTATTATTGAATCCTGTATAGGTATTGCTATTTAGTCTAACATGAGAATATGGAATTTACATCACTAGCAAATAAAATATCTTACAAGGAAAATAAGTAGGTCTACCATGTATAGCAGCCTCAGACATTGGAGCAAACTGAATAGGTCTTTATCTCAAAAGAAGTTTCTGGGGATATATGTGGTATTTTGCAAATCAATGTTCCATCATAGTCATCCCCAGAAGGATGTATGCCACTGAGCGACTGGGAAATGAGGTACTCTAGAGACCAAAGTTTTCAGACTCCAGAAAGTTCACCTCGCAGACCTTTGGGATCTCATTAGTAGAGAAGAAAAATGGGGAAGGCAAACTCCTGAGAGTGATAACCCAGCTTTTTCAAACTGTTTTAATGATTTGGGAGAGGGGACTGGGAAGGTGTGAACTTCTTCTGAACAACCAGAATGATCTAGAGTACAGACCTGAGCTATTCCAGAATTTCTTGGTTTTAGGTGGGAGATGTGATAACTACTTCTCTGTTGAGGAGACACAGTTCTTAACTCTCAGTCTTAAAACTCATGTCACATGATTCCACTCATCATTTTTCACTCCTCTATTAGTAAACACTTCAAACTCAATATGTTCAAAATCTATTTCTTCTGCCTCTATAAAATCCTTCACAGTACACACCACAGAAAATAACTACAACAGTTAAGATATACCCTCCACTGAGCAATATGCAACTATGCCCAAAGGGCTATAAAACTGTGTGTACTTTGATCCAGCAATACCACTTCTAGGCCTATATTCCAAAGACATCCAAGAAAAGGGGGTGGGGGAAGAAGGACTTGTTTGCACAAAAATATTCATAGCAGCTCTTTTTGTGATAACTAAGAACTGGAAATCAAAGGGATGTTCAACAATTGGGAAATGGCTAAACAAATTTTGATATATGATTGTGATACAATATTATTGTGCTATAAGAAATATGTAGGTAGATTTCAGAAAAAGCTGGAAAGACTTATATGAACTGATGCAAAGTGAAGTGAACAGAACCAGAAGAATGTTGTACACGGTAACAGCAATTTTATACAATGAAGAACTGTGGAACAGTTATTCTCAGCCATCCAACGATATAAGACAATCTCAAAGGACTAATGATGAGGTATACTATCCACCTCTAGAGAAAACTGATATTGTTTGGATACAGTCTAAAGCATTCTATTTTTCACTTTCTTTCTTTTATTTGAGTCTTCTTGTACAAAATTACTAATATGGAAATATTTTACATAATTGCACATGTATAACTTATTGAATACTGACTTGGGAGGGAGGGAGGGAAGGATAGAATTTGGAATCAAAACTTTTTTTAATGTTAAAAAAATGTTTTAACATGCAATTGGGGAAAATATATTAAATTTTTAAAGGAAAAAGAAAAGATATACCTTCCCCCATCAAACTCCATATGTCTGGAGGAAAAGTATAAATAAATATGTTGACCTGACCCAATTCCAAGATAAGGGAAGGGCAATAAGATCATTTCTGCTGGGACCATGACTTTGCTCGAACACCCTCTACCCTGTTATGTCACTGGGTAAAAGAAGCAGCATATGCTGACTCTACCTAGCCACATGAAGAAAAGAATATGAGTGGAAGAAGGAGTGAGAAAGGGGCGCCAGAGTGGTCACTCAGCCCAAATGAAAGGGTATTTAAATACAATGGGATCCAGTTCTATCTTTCCAGAGATTACTCAGGCTGTCAAATTTTCTCTCCCAACAGCAAAGAGACCATCAACCTTGCATTGATGTGGGACTCTACTCACCGCTAAAGGGAGAAATCTATAAAGTGAGGTGAAGGGAAATATTAAGAAGACAAAAATGCCAAATAAATCTGAGGGGGGAGGGGTTCAATAAAATCTGAGTGTACAAACTGATAAATCAAGATTAAAACTAAAACCTGGAAGAACTGTGAGTAAAACATGAAGGAGATTAAAAGCTCACTTAGCAAATATTATTGTTGAGGTCTGGGGTGTGCTGGGGAACCCCAAAATACCAACTCACCAGGTCCTGCTCGAATAAATTCGACACAAGCCTTCTTAAAACCAAAGAAAAATAAAGTTTATTAAAGATTCATCATACTGGGTTGACTCTTAAGGAGCCTAAGTATTTGTAATGCTTGTATTCACAAGCAGGCCAGATAGAATCTCAGCTAGACAGAGTCTGAAATGGATTGAATCTGAGCACCTTCGTAGAGGTGAGATAGAACTTAAATACAACAAAGACTGAGGGAAGAATCCAGGTGTTGCCAAGTATTCTGGGGTCCAAGGGATAGTTCTGATAGATTGAACCCAGGGAGAATCCTAATGGGAGTGGCTGCTAATAGGATCAAAGGGATGCTAAATAGAAGATAGGGAGAATCTGGGCTGGGAGAAACGGAAGGGGAATCCAAGGAGCCCTCCCCAAGGCCAGACTTTTGGGAGGCCCTTTTGTCCACAAATGGGACAAAAGCCCTCCTATCCAAGGGAAAAAGGTCTTGACTTGCCCATGTACCTCATCATTATAATTTGAAAGAAAGTAAACCAATGCTCCCTAAAGAAAGACAGACTCCTATGGACTCCCCATAAAGCAAGGAGCAATATAAAACTTTAGAATGGTTCAAAAGATAAATAATACCAATAAAAGAAATTGGGAGTCAATATAGGCCAGAAATCAGAGCTCTCAATATGGTATTTGAAAAACAAAATTAGATTAGATTAGAAAAAATTGAATCCATGATCTCTCTGAAGAAGTGAAAAAATTGGTAATACATGTAGATCACAATACTGTGGAAAATTTGTCAGAAGATGAGTAAAAAACAACAGTGTTTAAAAAAATACGAATTTTATACGAATAAAGCAACTTATCTTTGAAGAAAGGATTGTTACTGTTGTTGGCATCCTTCATGACCTCATTTGGAGTTTTCTTGGCAAAGATACTGGAGTGGTTTGCCATTTTCTTCCTCAGATCATTTTATAGATGAGGAAAACAGAGGCAAACAGGGTTAAATGACTTGTCCGAACCAAATATCAGAGGTCATATTGGAATTCAAGTCTTCCCAATTCCTTAGAACTCGATCCACTGCGCCACCTAGCTGCCTGGAGACAAGGTACATAAAGTTAAATATGTAGATGGTCCAGAAGATAATGACAAATAAAAAAAGATATCACAAAGCACAAAAGGATGTAAGAAAACCACCTAGAATTTCTGCATGCAGCCATCAAAGCAACTATAGAGAAGATTCACAGATCCCCACCAAACAAAAACCCCAACTTTCAAATTCTGAAAACTGGTAGTAATAAAATTTACCAGTGTAAATAAAATAATAAGCAAGTTTTTCAAGTAGTCAAGAGAAAGACTTTCAAATATGAAGGAAATGAAATTCAAATAACACAATACTATTCCAGAGTCAGGAAGCATTGCCTAAAGGAATAGCCCAGTATATTCCAAAAAGCTACCACCCAAAATAACATATCTCACAAACCTGGATTTAATCATCAATGAAATAAGAACATTCAACAAAAAGAGGGGTATTTGAAAGACCTCTCTCCCAAAAAAAAGAATTTAATAAGAAGTGAATACAATGTTAGATTTGGCAAATATTCCAAACAAATGAAAAATAAAAAAGGTAAATAAATACAACTGCAAATAAAATGTATTGATATGAAATTAACTATCTGATTATTGGAGTCTACTGATTATGAAAAGAGAAAGGAAAATTGACCTGGGAGGTAAAAGAAAAGAACAAAGAGGGATCGTCAAAGTACTTTAAAAAGACATAAGGAGATAAATAATCAGAACAGGAATAGGAATAGAAGAACTTAACTGAAGTGCCTTGGACTAAAGTCTCTGCCCGTTATGGGTAATAAATGTCTTTTGTAGGATGGAGTTCATAATGGAAGGTTGTGTGAATAGGCATAGGAGAGATGGTGGGCAGAGGACAAATGAAAAAGTCTATGAGGGAACAGTGAAGGGACAAAAATCCTATAATGTCTCAGAAAAATGTGATGTGATAAGAGAATAGCAGAAGCAACAGGAGAGAACTGGAAAAGGGATTCCCACCCTAGTTAGGGAAGGGAAGGAAGAAGTCCTGCCTATGACTTCTTCCATAGCGAAGAAGTATGCCTACAGTGGAAGATGAATTTAGTCTAGGAGTTTGTGCACTGAAAGATCACCTTCTTTGACAACTTGTTGTGCCTCCATGAGCAGCATCCCATTGCAAGAAAAGGAATATGTGTATTCCTAGAAGCAGCTAATACCAGAATGGTGATGCAGGTAGAGGGAGATATGGATCCAGAGATGAGCTGTCATGACCACTGGGAAAGGGACTGATCGTGGTGAGGTCAGGAGGAAAAACTAAGCCACATCATTTGTGACATGGGACATATCTTCCACTCTTACTTTCTTCTGAATTGTTTCCTTCATAGATTGATATTTCTAAGAGTAAGGGTCAGTAGGGAAAAAATGAGGATGGGAAAAGATAAAGCAGGAGCTTGAACTTGATAGTTCAGAAGCTTTAACCCCATAAGGGATTCTGAGAATAAAGAAAGACCAAATAAGGGTATAGTCCACAAAGGATAAAATAAAATTCAGATCAGAAAAGAAGACAACAAGGCAAAGAAAAGCTCCCTAGACAAAGGCATTGGAAAAGAAAATTAAGAAAAATGTAATCAGGGATTCACTTGAGCCTTTGAGAGCCATGAAACTAAAGATCGAAAATTCAGCTCCTCTTCTTCAAAAGGGAAAAGAGAAGAGCGAACAAAACTCCAACAAGACACTGAGTGAAAATGCAAGAGCTGATCCCTCAGACACATGACTCCAGCCAATGGAAGAAATTAAAATCATGAAAAAGGTATGTGAAAGCAATGCAGAATGTCAGGGTATCTATTCCTACTTACCAAGAATAACAGTGTTGACACGTCCTCCTCTTTGTCACCTTTCATGACCAGGAGACTATATCTCCCTACCAAAGCTCATCTTTGTATCTTTAAAGTCTATTTTGTTCCCCTAGTCTGGCAGCTTGGTGGTACAGTAGATAGGGCTAGACCTGAAGTCAGGAAGACCTGAGTTCACATTTAGCCTCAGACACTTACCAGTTGTGTGACTCTAGTCCCTTAACTTTTGCCTCAGTTTCTTCATCCGTAAAATGAGATTGATAATAGCATCTACCTCCCAGGGTTGTTGTGAGGACCAAATGAGATAATCACATGCTTAGGGTAGACACCCCCTAACTCACCAGTGGGTTTGAGACCCCCTTGATTACCCTGAACCTGGTTTGTCCTGTCTGCCAAAACAATTTGTCGGGGTGTGGCCGCTGAGCATGCCGCAGCTTCTTAGAGCCACAGGTGAGAGTTGAGTGCAACAAGTGGATATCAAAGGTGGAAAGCAGCCCTGAAAAGGGTTCAGCAGCCATCACACCAAAGGTTCCGGTCCTCCCTGAGCACACCCTACACTGCAAGTGAGATAATTTAGCTATTGTTACAGTCTCTAAAAGCTGGTACTGATATAAGCTGTGGTTAGCTTAATGCATTAGTGACATATGTTTCTTTTGCTCAAAGACAGATGGGAGAGAAGCTGTGGTTGATTAGACACAGAGGAAAGCATATTTTCTTCCAATCTACCAACTAAGGCTAAAGATGAATCAAACAGATTTTTATAGATGGCTTATTACTAAACTCCCCAAAAGCAGAGATCAAAATTAATCCAACCTGACCTGGACTTCCCAGAGTACAAATTACCCAGTAGTCTTCTGGGTGGCAGAAGAAGCCTTGAAAAGGAGATTGGTGAGTATAAACAGGAAAAAGTCATTTTCTGAGGCAATGGTCTTAAGTAGACCTCCTCCTCATATTTCTCTTCCCTCAGGTTTATAGTAGAGGATCATGGTTAAAGATTATTTACATCTTTCTCAAGGAGTTTTGCCACAAAAAGCAGAAAAGATATGGGATGCTAGTTAGAGGGAATGGAAGAATCTAGTGAGGGCTTTTTGGGAATAGGAGAAGACATTGGCACGTATATAGACAATAAGGAAGGAGCCAATAGACAAAGAGAAACTGGAGATAAGAGAGAATAGGGATGACAGAAGGGGTCGTCTGTTGGAAATGAGATGGAATAGGATGGCATGTGCAAGTAGAGGGGTTTGCTTTAGTAAGGAATAAGGCTACCTCTTCATGAGACAAGGATGAAGGAAGAAATAGTGGCAGAAGGTGTTTGAGTCATATGAGATGAGGAAGAGAGAAGAGAGGGTTCATAGCAAATGATCTCAATTTTTTTGGTAAAATATGAAGCAACATTTTCAGATGAGAGGGTTTGGTGAGGGGAGTCATGGGAGGTTTGTGAAAGTGAGAAAGATTGGGAGGTAGATACTGAAATCACTGAGGAAAGAATGGGAGCATCCTGGAGGTCTATAGACAACAGATACCAGGATTTTGATTGGGTAGAAGATATGGATTGTATGGAACTCAAAGGAAAACAGATTGTTGACTAACAACTTAGACATAGTAATGGGGAGGAGTATACCAACTCCCCCTACTTTGACCAACAAGCTGAAAGTACCAAAAGTGTAGTCAAAAAACCTGTCTTCAGTGGCAAGCCTAATGTAGGTGATTGCCAAAAGAAGGAAGGAGTGGGAGAGGAAAAGATATGAAATGAAAGCAAGTTTATTGCCTTGAACAGGCATTCTAGAAGATATAATGAAAGCAGTAGGTCAGCTGGTACCCTGAGGTGGGAGGGTTGAGGGCTATAGGAATAAGGAATTGAATGGTGGGGGTGAGATGGGAAAAATGGGGTTTGAATGATGACCTACAGGGATTCACGATCACTGAGAAGAGAAGGGAATGATCAGGTGTGAACTGGTTAATCATTAAATGTAAGACACTTCTCTTCCCAGTGGAGGTTGGAGATCAGGCAGGAAATACATTGTCTTCCATCAAAGAGGTGATGAACTTAAAATGTAGAAATAGATATTTGCAGATATAGCCTATCTGGCAAATTGTTTTGCCAGATTATGTAGCTATGTATTGAGGGCTTTACTTTTCAGGGTTTTAAATTGTTTCTCAATGCCAGAGGGTGGGGTGAAGAAAATAAGAGAGTCAAGTTAATAAAAGAAAAACTACAAAGGATGTTTATGCTATTATGTCCCACAATTATTTTAATACATTTTACTGTTGTGCAGTGGTGTTGCTCTGAATTAAAACTTAAACACTGAACCACACTGCTAAAGAAAACTGGTAAAAATACGCTGCATCATGCTGTTACTTAAAAAAGAAAGAAAAGAAAGGAAAACAATTTCAGTGGATTGCCTTAATGGTTTTAGATACTGTTGAGTTTACTGTTATTGGGGATAATTGTTAATAGAGAATGTTTCTTGAATAAAATTATGTGTTTAATGTATAAGATTTAAAGTAGACACATTTTTAGATCGTAACAGTGCTAATACATATGCTATGTAAGAAAAGAAAAGTAAAAACACATGAGTGATTTGGCCTTCTATCTACAGAAGGAGAAATTCCTGAGCAGCATGCCTGTCCTCCCTCTTCAATTCCTCTCTAGTTTGAATGGCAAACATACATTTACCTATAAAATAGAGGAAATTCCACAAGGCAAGCACTCACACAGAGGGCAGAAGTAGCAATACAAGACACTCTCAAGGTCTCTCTGAAGAGTTTTGAAATTGATCACGAAGCAGAGAAGATACCCAATATTGTGTACCCTTTTCAAAGAAGGCACTGTGCTCTATGATCAAAACAGAATTGCAATAGCTCAAAAGAAATATGAAATGTGCAAATTTAGAGACATCTCCACTCTAACTGATCATATGCCAACCTGTGGTAGAGCCTACAGAGTTCATATTGGTCTGATCAGCCACAGTAGGGCTCACTGTTGGTCTTGACCCTAGTAATGTCTTTTTGGACTTTAAGGATGAAAGACAACAATCAACCAACTCCTCCCTTGTCCCTATTCCCTTCTTTCTCTCTCTTGGTTTAATATGTTTATATATTGAAATCTGTGTGTGTGTGTGTGTGTGTGTGTATGTGAGTCTGTGTGTGTGAGTCTGTGTGTAAAGGGAGGGAGCATAAATCACTACCTTTATTTGATTCAGATTAAAGTGAAGTTCCTGGATACCCTTCTACTCACTCCTTCCTCCATGAGTATATATTATTCATCTTATGCAACTTTATGTGATAGTAATTCTTCCCTTCTTCCTTCTTTTCTCCCCAGAATAGTCCCCTGTCCCCCCTCCATTTTTATCTTCTTATAAAACCATTCAAACAAAACCTCCCACAAAATTTCTGTCATTTTAATTTTATTCTATGACTATATGTGAGAGGGGTGGGTATACACAATACATACAGTATTTGTTGTTATTCCTATATTAATATGTAAGCAACTCATTCTCACATATTCTCTTTCAAGTTATACAACTAAATGTACTTCTCTCAATTTCTTATGGTGCCTACATTTTCATTTCCAAATATCTGTTCTGTTCTGTTATTTTCATCAAAGGTACTTGAAATTCCTCATCCATCAAAAGATCCCTTTTTCCCTGTACAATCATACTTAAGTTTGCCAGATAGATTATCTCTTGCCTTTTGGAACATCATATTCCAAACTCTCTTCTTCCATATAGTTGTAGTTGCTAAATCTTCTGTAATCCTTACTGTAGCTCCTTAGTATTTAACTCATTTTTTTCAAGGTGGTGTGAGGGAGCAGCTTGAAGTAGTTTTTTCTCTTACCTGAAAGCTCAGAATTTTGGCTATGGTATTCCCTGGGAGTTTTCACTTGAGGTTTCTTTCAGAGGGTTACCAGTGGATTCGTTCTATTGTTATTTTGCCCTCTGGTACTAAGAGTGTTAGGCAATTTTTGTTTATAGTCAATCTCCTTAGATTATCTCTCCTTGATTGGTTTTACAATTGTTAATATTATAGTTTTATTTTTTGTTTTTTCTTGTAAGTCACTGCCTTCAGTCTGGCTCATGATAACTTTTAGAGCATTCTGTTTTTTAATGAGATTTTTCACCATCTATTTCAAGGAATTGATTTTCCTTGCCATTCTTTCCTCCCTAGTTTTTCCATTCTGTAGCTTTTGTTTCATTTTTTTCTAGGTGTTCTTGCAATCCCTGTGGCTAGGTAATTCTTTTTTCTTTGAGGTTTTCTCTGGACTTATTGTGGACTTGGTATCTTCTTCAGAATTTTTCCCTGGGAATTTCTCAACTAAGGTATTTCCTCATAGTGATCAGAGTATTCCCAAGATTCCTCATGGAGGTAAGGAGGAGGAATGGATCAGGCTTGAAAGTAAATAGTATGGACAGGTCCTTTAGGGTCCTGAGTACAGTGGGCCAGGCTAGGCCCCTCCTTTAAAGCATTCTGCCTGGAGACTCCTTGTCATGGGTCTCTGGGACCTCTCCCTACTATAGGTTCCACCTAGCATCTCTCTATCCCCCCAGATGCTGGGCTCAGGTGTTACTTCCATCCAGCTGGATTTTGCTTAACCTTTCTCCTGTAGGTTAACTGGGGACTGTGCTGCCCCGTTGGATCCTGCCAGAATGCCTTAAGGTTACCTTCTCTGCTAGGTCAGGGTCGGATTGTGACTTTTCAAGAGTAGGCTAGTTTTAGTCTCTGTTTCCAGGAGTGTGGCAGTGGACCCTGCTAGAAAATCCTGAGGCTGGGGAGAAGGAGCCAAGATGGCAGAGTAAACAGTAGATCACTGTCCTATCCCTTTCTCAATCCCCAAAGATCCATAAAACAACACTCCCAGAACAGATCTTGGAATAGTAGAGCCACGGAAAGATGGGGTTGGACCAGCGTTTTGATTCAGGTAACTTCGAGGATCAACAAATAAGGTCCATATCACTCAAGTAAAAGGGGAGTACAATACAGCACAAGAAGTATCCCAGCAAGCTGGAAGCATGTACCACCTCAACAAATCAATGGGCCCCAGAGCAAGGGAATAGGCAAATGCCAATACCAGGACCCCCCTCCACATGCTTTAGCACAGCCAGGGGAATCAACAGATCCCAACTCAGAAGACCACCACATGTGTCCCCTGCACTAGCCCAGGAGGGCAAGCATCCTCCAGCAGCTGAACCTCCCTGGGCTTCAGCACAGTCCTGGGTGGAGAAGGTCCTCTAACAGGACTTCCTTTTACTTCAGCACAGCTCAGGTTGGGCAGGTATCTTCCAGCAGTGAACCTCCTTGTGCTTCAGTTCAGTCCCAGGGAAACTCAGAAAAAAACCATCTAGCCTCAGCACCTGCCATGCACCATCACTAGGACCCCAGCTCAACACAGGTAAGTGTCTCTGATAAAGATCTCCTTTCTAAAATATATAGAGAACTGAGTCAAATCTATGAGAATACAAGTCATTCCCCAATTGATAAATGGCCAAAGCATATGAACAGGCAGTTTTCAGATGAAGAAATTAAAGCTATGTATAGTCACATGAAAAAAATACTCAGTTACAATTGATTAGAGAAATGTAAATTAAAACAACTCTAATGTACCACATCACATCTATCAGATTGGATAATATGACAAAACAAGAAAATGATCATTGTTGGAGAAGATGTGGGAAAATAACACTAATGCATTGTTGGTAAAGTTGTGAACTGATTCAACCATTTCTAATAAGTTGTCTTAGCCTTTTTGCAAATATTTTAACATGTTTCTTTAATGTTCATTAGAGCTATTGCCCTCTAGTTTTATCTATTTTGTCTTTATGGTTTAGGTATCAAAATATATTTGTATCATAGAAAAAGGTTGGACAAGTGCCTTCTTTTCTTATTATTCTGTACAGTTTGCTTATTATTAGAATTGTTCTTTGAATGTTTGATTATGTTTACTTGTAAATCTATCTAATCCTGGAGGGCTAGTTCAATTTATTTTTCTGACATTAAATTATTTAAACAATCCACTTTTCTTTTGTTAATCTTGCTATTATATATATTTTTAAAGGATTCATCTCTTTCCTATGTTTGTTAGTATATTAACTTAGCACTATTTATTTCTGATAATTTCCTTTATTTCCTCTTCAGTTGTTGCCAGTTCTCCTTTTTAATTTTTGATATGAACAATTTCACTTTCCTCTCACTTCTTTAAGATCAGGTTAACTGATTGAAAAGATCTAAAGTTTTTCCCAAATTCTTGGTTGGCTACTTAAACTAGTGCTCAGGAGGGAACAGCCTCAGAATATTCTTTTTTTTTTTCTTAAAAAAATAATCAATTAATTTTTAGTTTTTCAACATTTGCTTTTAGAAGATTTTGAATTCTAAATTTCCCCACTCTTTCCCTTCCCCAAGACAGCATGAAATCTGATACAGGCTATACATGTATAATCATATTAAATATATTTCCACGTTAATTATGTTGTGAAAGAAGAATCAGAACAAAAGGGAAAAACTATAAGAAAGAAAAAAACAAAAAACAACAAAGAAAGAGAGTATGTTTTGATCTGCATTCAGAGTCCATAGTTCTTTCTGGACGTGGTTAGAATTTTATATCATGAGTCTGCTGGAATTGTCTTAAATCATTGCATTACTCAGAAGAGCTAAATCTAACAAAGCTGGTCCTTGCACAATGTTCCTGCTACTGTGTACTGTGTTCTCCTGGTTCTGCCCACTTCAGCACCAGTTCATGCAAGTCCTTCCAAGTTTTTCTGAAGACTGCCTGCTCATCATTTCTTATGGAACAACAGTAGTACATTACATTCATATACCATAAATTATTCAGCCATACCCCAACTGATGGGCACCCCTCAATTTCTAATTCTTTGCCACCACAAAAAGAACTGCTATAAATATCTTTGTACATGCGGGTCCTTTTCCCATTTGCATGCTCTCTTTGGGATATAGACCTAGAAATGGTATTGCTGGATCAAAGGGTATGCACAGTTTCATAGCCCTTTGGGCACTATCCTCCTAGTCCCTCAGGTTTACAACCTCTAGTAATCCTCAACTCCTGTCTCTCACCCCTCCCCACCATAACCAATGTGGTACCTAGGTCTATTGCTTTCACTTTTGTGCTACTTCTCAAATAGGCCTCCTTCCCTCCACTGATACTATCACCAGCAGGTCCTGATCCCCTCATGCTTGAACTATTATAATAGACTGCTGGTGAGTCTGCATCCTACACATATCATTCCACCATGAAGAATATGAGAAATGCCTGAGGCTATGTACCAAAGTACACAGGAGGACCCCAATTTTGCAGAATGAAGGAAAAGGTTACAGCTGGCACCTCTGTCATTCACTCTATAATTCCAAGTCATAGATCTAGAGTAGACTGTGAAGACTGGCACCTAGGGGTCACATTTCAGGATGAAGGGACATCATAGACCCTAGACTGTGTACTGAGTAAGGAACAAGTTCAGAAGCAAAAAAAAAGTTATGTGTCTCTGAACACAGGAGTGAACAGGATCTCAGGGCTAGTCTCTAGCCTAGTCTGAAGATAGCAGCAGAAGAGCAAGAGCAGAAATACTATACCAAAAGAAAGTCTTCAGTTCTGTCGCTCTGAACCTACAGAGTTTCCCAGTTGACTGACAGTGACTGAGATAAGAACAGTCTACTGGAACTCCAACCTGGGGCAAGTTTGTAGGTGTGTGGCTTAGACTCAAATCCAGGAACTTGCAGAGTTCAGACAAAGGAAGCAGTACTCAGACTTTCCTGAAGCAGAACATTCTATGTGAAATGAAAGCTTGGAAGTCATCAACTTGAATTGTACTTGAGATACTAGAATAAGAGTATACTAAATACTGTCTCTACCACCCCCACAAACCAAGAAAACAGCAGAAAGACCCAAGAGGACACAAGCTCAGGTTAGACATTTGTTCAAGAAGTACACAGAGCACAGCTCTAATATAAAGTCTGAAATCAGAAAGTAGCCTGGAAAAGAATGGTAAACAAAAAACAGTTCTACCATAAAGAGTTATTATGGCGACAGGAACACCGAAGACACAAACTCAAAAGAAAATAACAACTCAAACATCTTCAAGCAAAGTGTCAAAGAAAACCACATCTTGAGCACAAGTCCAACTGGAATACATGGAAGAGATAAGAAAAGAATTTTTTTAAAAATTGTTTCAAATAACAAATAAGAACAAATAAGAAAAAAACTGGAAAAGAAATGAGAGCTGAAATAAAGGAATGGACAGAGAATTAACAGCATCTCTGAAAATTAGAATAGACTAAAATAGAAACTAATACAATAGGACAATAAGAAATATTAAAACAAAATCAAAAGATTAAAAAATAGTGGAAAATGTTAAGTATTTTGACCTAACAAACTGGAAAATCTAGAAAACAAATCAAAGAGAGATCATTTAAAAATCATTAGACTATTTAAAAGCCTTAGCCCAAAAAAACAGCCTTGACATCATATTTCAAGAAATCATAAAATAAATTGCCCCAGTCCCTTAGAACTAGAAAGCAAAGTAAAAATAGAAAGAATCTATGAAATGAACTCCAAAATGAAAATCCCCAGGAACATTATAGCCAAAATTTAGAGCTTCATGTTTGAGGGGGGAAAAATACTGCAAGCAGCCCAAAAAAACGAATTCAACAGCAAAGGAGCCACAGTCAATCACACAAGATTTAGCAGCCGCCACTAAAAAAGAAGTGAAAAGATTAGAATAAAATATTCCATAAAAGGAGGATTTGGGGAGGCTGGTATTCAATATTTGAGTGTGATCCCGGGGGAGGAGGGAAGTAGAGGAGAGTTGCATAGAAACTTTGAAATACAAATGCAGAAGTCAAGAAAAACATAAAAAGACAAAAATTAGTGAACAATCATAAGTGACTAAATAAGGATAGACTAATAGGGAGAGATGATACATATATCCCCTCAGATCTTCATCAGGGGTCATAGGAATCATAGAAAGAGGGCCTGGCCATGGTTTTGTGATGTTTTGATGATCTTTTTTTAATGGAAAGACAGAGGAGGAACAGGGTAAATTATCTCACATAATTAGGGTACAAGAGTAGAAATTATACAAACAAAGAAGAAGGCCCAGGGAAGTAAGCAACATTTGAATCTCACATCAAAAATGGTCAAAGGAGGAGATAAACACATGCATACACAACTGAGTACAGAAATATATATTTCAGCCGCAGGGAAAGAAGAGGAAAATGGGAAAAGGAAAAAATGGGGAATAACAGGGAGAGTAGATTAAGGAAATGTAATATTAGTCCTAAGTAAAACAAACTCTTAATAGATTTCAAAAACACACTTAAAAGGAAAGGGCTCAGCATGAGGGAAAGAGAAAAGAGGTAGAAGAGCAAGGGTAGATTACACCCTGTCTAGAGTGGATAAAAACCCACAGTGTAAGAAGCACTGAAGGGGTTGTGAGTGGAGAAAGATTAAGAAGCCCTGGCTAGAGCATTGGTGCTGAATTTATTGCTTTCTAAGCACCCTCTTCTTTATAAATAAGGGACAGGAAACAAAAAAGCAAATATAAGATGATGGACTAGAGGAAAATATGAAATTAGCAATCAAATTATGAGAAGAATTTACCCATAAAACACAAAAGAGCAGCATAGATTAGAAAGCAGAAGATTTTACAAGAAACATATCTGAAACATGAAGATACACATGGAGTTCAAATGAGGGGCTGGAGTGAGATTCAGCTGACATAAAAATAGCAAGGATAGCAATCATCATTTTAGATAAAGCAACATCAAAAGAAAAAATTAAAAAAAGGAAACTACATTTTGCTGACAAGCACCATAACAATGAAGTAAAATTTACACTAAATGTATATATATATAGACATATATATGTGTGTGTGTATATATATATATATATATAATATATATATATGTAGTACCAAAAAGCATAGCATACTAATTCCTAAAGGAAAAATTAATTATAGGGAGAAATAGACAGGAAAACTACAATAGTGGAAGACCTCAGTTTCCCAGATCAAGATAAACATAAACAGAAATAAAGAAAAAAGAAGCAAAGGACCTCAATAGAACTGTAGAAAAGTTAGATAAGACAGACCCCTACTGATTACTGAATGAGAATTCTGAAAAAGAAACAATTAAGAAATTTGAAATAATAACTGTGACTAGGCTATTTTGTTAAAAAAAAAAAAAGATAAATCATTAGATAATTTTTATTTAAAATTATATGATTTTTAAAAGAAAACCAAAATGAATAATATCAACAAAGAAAAAAAGGAAAATGCACAACCCATGAAGAAAATTGCTTAATTAGGAACTATTTCACCCAGTTACATTCCAATAAAACTGAGAATTGAAATGAAATCTATAGGTATTTACAAAAATACCAAATCAATAGGAAAAAAATAGAAGACAATCCAATCTCAGGGGAAAAAAAACTAAACAAATTATAAATGAACTCCCAAAAGGGAAAAAAATAACAACTCAGGACCACATGTTTTCACAAGGAAATTCTATCAAACCTTTAAAGAACAATTGGTTACAATATTACATAAACTGTTTCCTACCAAAATTCTTCTAGGATACAAATATGATCTTGATCCCTAAGCTAGAGGGAGTCAAAACAAAGATAAGAAACTATATTTCAATAATCCCTAATGAATATCAGTACAAAATTTTTTTTAAGTGAAACAGTCAATTTTATTCAAATTCACAATATTTCAGATTTTCCCTAGAATTAAGTATTTTGTATAATATGTTTATTGAAGAGGGAATTTTTCAATATGCTCCTCTTCCAAAGTATTTCAATAGAAACCAGAGCCTTGGGTAGCCCAGTTAGGAAGCCTCTGACCTACTATTCTGATTAAGTTTTTTTTCAATATTAATGGCCAGCATCTGGCTTCAAAAAGAAAGACTTTTAGTCTTTTAAATCACTTGCTGGTAGGGTGAGACTGCATTGTTACCCATAACCACATGACCCAATTTGGGATCAATCTTGGCATCAAGCCTAGCATTTCTAATCAAATTGACAATCCATCTTTCAGCTTCTTCAGGAGTCATGTTCAACTTATCTGCCAACATGCTTATGCTGATACATTGATGAATGTGACAGAAAGTCTCAAATATGAAGAGTCGAGCATTTTCAATGAACTCCTCAAGGCAAGCCACCAGGAAAACGTCATTCACAAGAACTGATTCACATTCTCTTAACTTTTTCTGGGCACCATAAAAGCCAAAGTTAACATGCAAGCATTCAACAAACTGTATTATAGGATCTTGGTATGTGTAGGACTCCTGCTGAATAACTGACTAGGTCTTTTAATACCTGTCTTTGTTTTCGAACATCTTTGTTTGTTATAACTGCAGTAGTCAAATAGAGAATATGTGGACACATAGTTTGAATTGCATTAAGATACTGTGGCTGGTAAAGAAAGAGATCTATAATGTTGTTTTGACCTTTTGGGTGGTTGAAGAATAGAAATAGAGACCAATGAATCAGCCATGTTCTCTGCTGAAGGGACTGGAGTGGAGAACTGACAGAATTATTATCTACGGTGTCTTTCAATCTTATAAGATCTTCCATAAGATCTTCCATAGCAGCATCCCAACTCTGCATTAAAATTTCAGATGCTAGTTTTCCCCGGAGTGAACTCAAAGCATTTCTCTCAGTTGAGGGGACCAGTACTCTAAAAAAGTAGAGATACTCTGCTGCTCCTGAATAGTTGCCACATTCATACTGGAATTTTGCGTATCTATAGAGTGTATCTAAATACTCTTGTCTAAAACCATGTTTATCAGCCAAGTAGACAAACAGCATCCGACCATCCCTTGTAGACTGCATTTGCCTTGTTGTTTCTGGATCTTCCAACATCTTGACAACTGGTTCAGTTTCTGCCTGCAGCTGTTTTAGTTGTGCAACAACAGTAGCTCTTTTCTCACGCAAAGCATGAGGAATGTTATCAGAATAAAGGTTTTTATACACATCCATTGCAAAATCCACCATGTTTGTATCACTAAGAAGGTCCAATTTTCCTTGAAGCAATTCCTTTTCATTATATATCTCTTTGACTGAGAGAAACTCGAGCAGCTGGAAGACCAGATGGCGGTACAAAAAGTGCGAGATACGAGTGGTAAGATCATACTCCGTCATCTTGCCGGGAAAAAAAGCCAAAATTTTTTTAATTTTATGAAATAGCAAGATATCACAAAAAATTATACCTTGTGACCAGGCTGAATTTATACTAGGAATTCATACTTAGAAGTAAATTAAATAAACATTTGTTAAACACCTTCTTTGTGCCAAGCACTATCCTAAGCGCTGGAGATATAAATAAAAAATTTTAAAAGCAGTCCTTGCCCTCAAGGAGTTTACAATCTAATGGGAGAAGTCAACACACAAAAGGAAACTTAAAGGGGAAAAAGCACCCTGAGGTGCCAGGTGTGTAGGTATAATACTCCCCGGAGCCAAACAGAGTGGTTGATGATAAGGGGAGTTAGCTGGAAAGTTCAGATAAAGGAAACCTTCCTCTGAATTAAGGTTCTATCCTTTAGCCCTCCATTCAGAGGAAAGAGAAGGAAGGCTGAGGAAGTTAAGGTGTCGTGTTCCAAATCAATATGCCTAACGATGAAATTTCGGGTGATTAGTTTATCCTCAATGGGCCATGAAGTTCCTTGAAGAACAAACCAAGTAGAGCTGCTAATGGAAAACAGAAAGGACATATTAGGAAAACTATAAATATAAGTGATCATATTAATGTGAGTAATGAGAAAAATAAAAATCACATAATTTTATCAGGACGTGCAGGTAAAGCTTCTGATAAGATTCAACGTGTATTTCTATTTTAAAAAAAAAACCTTTAGAAAGTATGAAGATAAATGGCACTTTCCTTAATAGGATAAATGGGATCTTTCAAAATCCAAGAGCCAACATTGTCTATAACATTGATAAACTCTAAGGGTGAGAAACCCAGATCTTTCCAATAAGAATATGGTAAAGAAAATCGATATGATGATTACTATTCAATATAGTGCTAAAAAAAAAAAAAAAGAAATTAAGGGGAAAAGCATATGCAAAGAGGAATCAAAATTATCACTTTTTGCTGATGCTATGTTGATGTATATAGAGAACCTTAGTCAATTAGTTATTAATGGAAATAATGAATAACTTAAGCAAAGTTGCAGAATGTAAGTTAAACACCCATAAAACACTATCATTTCTGTATAATGCCAACAAAATCCAACAGGTAGATTTAGTAAAAGAATCCATTTTAAATAACTGCAGGAAATATGAATACATGGGAGTCTACCTGCCAAGAAACACATAGGAACTACATGGATAGAATCATAAAAGACTATCCAATAAAGACAGATCTGAATAATTGGACAAATATTAATTAGTCCAATTCAATATAATAGATTCGGTATAACAAAGGCCAAATCAATATAATAAAATATCATTTAATTTACTTATTCAGTGCCATACCAAACTATCAAAAGATTGGTAGAACTGGAAAAAGAAAGTAATAACAATTTATTTCCTTGCCCACAAGGTTTCCCAACTTCCATTTGCACATTTCTCTCATTTCCACAAGACAGTCAAAACTCAGTGGCCCTTCCTTCAGGAAGGAGGCAGAGAAAAGTAAGAAATAGCATGTTTAACCAAGGAAGACCTTTTTTTTGTTAATGAATTAATGCAAAACAAAACAGATAGAACCAGAATAATTTATGATCACAACGGTGTAAAGAAAAACAACGCTGATAGGCTTCATATCAATGAATTAATGCAAAATAAAGCAGATAGAACCAGAATAATTTCTGATCACAACAGTGTAAAGAAAAACAACACTGATAGGCTTCATATCTCAGATTAGGGTAGTAACCAATGGCGACTGCACCATCATGACAAAAAGTACAACGTCTCTCTGTTGTAAGTGGAGAAGTTGGGGTACAGAATGAGACAGACATTTTTAGACTTGACCCAATGTGTTGATTTGTTTTGCTTGATTAGAGGAGGCTTCCATGAGAACTTGGAGACTTAATGGGAAGAAAAAGGAAGGAAGGAAGGAAGGAAGGAAGGAAGGAAGAAGGAAGGAAGGAAGATCATTTGAAAAATATTGTAAAGAAAAATGCAGCATTTTATCCCAAAGGACTTACTTTAAAGGGGAGGGGGAAGGAGGAGGAGGATTTCAGGAGATAAAACATCAAGACAGTTGTTAAAAAAAAAAAATTGTAGGGGTGGGGGGAAGGAAGTGTCTAGACTAATTGATGTCTAGAAGAATCCAATTCCATGCCTTGAGTGCATGTGAGTGCATGCTTGCAAACATGCGTCTCCACCACATAAAAATGGTCCGTCTGGATCCCCAGACAGCCCCGCTTCTACCAGTTGGTCGGCCGTTGGCATATTTTCTCTTTCCCTCACTTTGCAATAAATGAACACGCGACCCCTACCACCATTACTAACAGCAGCATTCTGTATCGCCTTGAAGATGGATATACCTACCCCACCTTTGCGGATTTGGTAGCGTGGCCGAGCGGTCTAAGGCGCTGGATTAAGGCTCCAGTCTCTTCGGGGGCGTGGGTTCGAATCCCACCGCTGCCAGCTGGGTAACATTTTCTCCGGCAACACTTTTGAATCACGTCATCACGAGACGATAAATACTCAGCTATAATTGCGCCAGCGGTTACCTAAGTAACGGTGTGATTAAGACTGAAAAAGAAACCAAAAACCTGTTCCTGAAAAGCGCCCTCTGAACTTGCCGGTAGTCCAACCCACCTCCAGTGCCTCCCAGTATTTACTTCCTTCAGTCTTCTCTTTAAAGTGTAATTACTGACTGTGCAAACGTAGAGGCAAGCATTTTATGGGGGCAAAAAAGGAGTGGCCATCTCCTGGGGAATGACTGAACAAGTAAATACATTATTATACGTGACGGATCACTGTAAGATTATTGTTAGATGGATTACTATTCCTATGTGATGGATTGCTGTTTAAAGTGATGAAGGGGAGTGTGTGTGAGACAAGTGACGTGTTGATGTGCATTCCCTAATCCTCTTCCCCGGGGTGAATGCCGACACAATTAGCTGGGTTGGACTTATGGTTAAGGATAAGATTAGGGATAGAGGGGTGGGGGTGGGAGGGGGATAATTATCACTGGAATAGTTAGATTTGCAGAAGTGCTTTACATACATCCTTTCATCCTCACCACATTTCCCGGAGACTTAGATATCACTTTCCTCACGTTGCAGAGGAGGAGGCGAAGCGCTGGGCTTCGTAACTTGTCTAAGATCTTCATACTATTCATAAGTGGGGCAGGAGACCTTGAGAAAAAAAGGAAAGGATGTGAGGACGGGTAAGGGAGGGAGGAGACGCGGGGAGGAGGTATATTCTTTTGATAGACTTTCATTGTGCAACCCTTCATTTCCACGACTAAACTCATATGAGCTATATTGCAAAATGATACAAGCTCTGGCCGTTCCCATTGCAAGAAGTGGACGTGGGTTAAGCAACCTTAAATAACCATTACACTACAGAAGCACTGGCAGGAGAACTTATTTATTGGATTAAAGTTGCACTGAGCCGCTTGGGATACCTCATATAAATTCACTTAAAATGACCTTTATAACTGTCGGCACAGCTGTAAACTGATTCAACAGAACAATTTGGAACTATACCCAAAGGACTTTAAAACTGTGCATAACCTTTCAGCAATGCTACTACTAGATTTGTACCCCAAAGAGATCAAAGGGAAAGGACAAAATATTTATAGCAATTCTTTTTGAGGAGGCAAAGAATTGGAAATTGAGGGAATGTTCATCAATTGAAAAATGGCTGGACAAGATGTGGCTTATGATTGTGACAGAGTTCTATTTGTGCTATAAGAAATAACAAGGGAGCGGCGGGGGTTGGAAGAGAATGGAGGGCGGGGGCCGAGTCATAAAAACCTGGCAAAACCTGTATGAACCGAGGCGAAGTGAAGTCAGAATAACCAGGAAAACATTATGCACAGTAACAACAACGTTGTAACGATGATCAACTGTGAAAGATTTGACGACTGATCAAATACACTGATCCAAGACAATTCCAAAAGATTCATGATGCCCCAGAGAAATGAGGAACTCTAAATGCAAACCGAAGTATACTTTTCTCACTTGGTTTTTTGTTGTTTGGTTTTTTGTTGGTTTTTTTTTTTGCAACGTGCTAATATAGCAACATGTTTGGCACAATTTCTCATGCATAAGTAATATCAAATTCGTTGCCTTCTCAGTGGATAGGGGAGGAGTGGGAGGGAGGGAAAGAATTTGGAGCTCAAAATTTAAAGAGAATGGTTTAAATAAATAAATATGAGATGAAGATGACATGCACTACACACACAGCAAGGTTGTGTGGCTTACACAAGCGCCCACTTCACAAACTAGCACATAGGCTGCTAGCACAGATGTGAATTCACAATACTAATCAGTAAACGTTCATGAACACTCCTCAGGAAAGTGGCATCTACGCTAATGTAGTCACCGTGTAGTGCAGGTTTGGGGATTCTCTACCACTTGTCTCTGAAACAGTGCCAGCTCAGAGGTAAACAGGCAATTCACCAAACCACTCCAAAGTACATGATACCTTTACCACATTTAAATGTACTTGCATAGTAGACCAAGTATCCTTTGCTTTAATGCACGAACAGTTGTTCTACGTCACAATTGTAGTACACGTAACACAGCAATACACATTCTACCGCAATTTTTCCTCCCTTTTCTTGTTTTGAGCACCAAAACAAGTCAGTCTAATTAAACTCTAAATATTTATTTCTATTTTTGACGGAGGAAATAAAGAAAAAGCTATGGGCTCGTCCGGGATTTGAACCCGGGACCTCTCGCACCCAAAGCGAGAATCATACCCCTAGACCAACGAGCCGGTCGGCATTGTGCTCGATCAGAATTTGTAAGAGTCTCATCAACCTCATTTATGTATTCTATTGGGTTTGGTTGTTTTTTTTAAATTAACTCTAAATTAGCCAACAGCTAACTCAAAGTTATGACACTTCAGTTATAAAGTCTCTAATTCTAGGATTCATCTATACTGGCCCATAATGTAATAACCTCAAAACATAATCGCCTTATATCAAACCTCAGCTGCTCCGATTTCTTCTCAATTTCCTTCTAATCAGCAATCAAGCCACAAACATTCATGTGTACCCGGCACTGCGTGCTAAGCTCCGGCGACACAAGTTTTTTAAAAGCACACAAGCTTCGTTGCTTTTCTTCACCTCCTCTCCCCACTTCCAGATTTAATCAATCAATCAGCAGTTGTTGGAGACGACTCTGTGCTCTGCGAAGTCATATTTAATTTATTTGAAGAAATACATTTGGGCAACTCTACAAGTACTCTGAAGTCCCAAATAAACTAGGAGGAAATGTTCAGAACTGCACATCAGCAATGAGCAAAACAAAGGAAAAAACTACGAGGAGTACAAAAAACTAGCCCAGTTCCCTCATTTTACAGAAGAAGAAATTGCAATAAAACTCAGAGAGGTTAAGGGACTTACCTATGGTCACACAACTTGTAAATTCCAAAGAGGGTTTTTAGACCTTCCACATTCCAAAGCCAGACTTCTATCCATTGTCTCCAGAGTCTCTACAGGTAACTCTTACCCTCAAAGCATCCTGCCCTGGCAAGCTAATCGTAAATCCTTCAAAAAGAAAAGAAGAATTCATTAACTTCCAAGCATCCTAACCAGGGGAAACAAAATTAAAGCTCTTCAAAATCGAAACACAAGAAGACAAAATAAACTTGCACAAGGAACCAACACTTACATTTTGAATTAGGGTCTCTTCATAGTTCTGCCCACCTCTCTAAGGATGTCACCTAACGAAAAAGCTCAGGCTCTGGGCATGTATATTCAGAAAACAAACAAAAATGCCTTGCCAAGAAAAAGAGAAAAGAGAGGAATTTACAGGTCCTTATGTAATTGGGAATCTACTTGGAGACAGGGGAAAAGATTGTATCAAGTGAAAACAAATTCCAGCTATGGAGAACTGGTTACAAAAGAGCGAGCAAGGTGAAAAAAGGGAAGATTTTGTGTGTGTGATTTGGGTGTGGCCTGGGAAGGCAGAGGAAAAGGAGACAGATCATATTGTTCCAAACACTATCCTTTTCTTTCTTCCCCAAGAATAAACATTGTAACAAAGGGAGAATAAACCAAACTTAGTAATCATAACTGTGAATACAGATATGATAAACTTTACCAGAAAACAGAATTAGAATAGATTACAAAGCTGAATCTAAATAATTGCTGAATACAGGAAACACACTTAAAACATAAAATTCACAGAGACTTAAATGAGAACTTGAAATAGAATTTATGGTGGTTCAGGTGAATGCAAAAAAGCAGAAGAGGCGGTCACAATCTCAGACAATGTGAAAATGGATGAATGAAAGGAAGAAAGAAATAAAGAAAAAGAAACAAGAAGGGAAAATAGATTATATTTAAAATTACTACAAAGGGAAGGAGGGAGACAATAAGGGAAAACCACACTTCCCTGCACATTTGTGCCTTTGTCATGAAACAAAGATATTGTCTTTATATTTCAGAACACTTGAAAAAAGTTAATCATTTTCTCTAAAGAACAGCGTATTTCATTTTTGAAATCTAATATCTTGCAAATTCTGAGCAGAATTGGAGTGAATGACACACAAGAGAACTAGAATGATTTATTGGTCACCACACAGATAAAAGTAACTCAGTCAGAGACAGTCCCAAGCTGCCTCCCTTGACCCCACCAACCCAGGCATTCCATTTGGTGGTATGCCAAGGTGGCAGCCCAGACTAGCAATAGGATATGTTCTCCAATAAAAGGTCTAGGTTTACACACTGAGTTTTCAAAGGGCCAGCATTGGCAGTTGGCCTTTTTTTGAAGGTGAGATGATGGGATCAGGGAACATAGATTAGTAGCAAAAGAAAGATTTCTAAAAATTAACCACAAAGGCCTATTCAGCATGTAGAAGGTGGAATTATAATTGAGTTGCATCAACAAGATTGCTAGAAAGTTTCAGTTGAGTTCTAACTAAAATTGAACCAGCTTTAAACCTTAAGTATACCAGACCTTTAAAACAGGAGACAGGCCAAGGGAAGTAGGGCCATAGATTCCTCTGATAAGTCACACAATGATCTATGCAGTCTATATGCACATGTAAAAACTATTGGGAGTCAGAAATCAGAATCTATAATTGAAAATATAAAATGCAGTATATACAATGTCTCAGAGGGAAGGCCCTGGGGGGGGGGGGTAGCAGGAGGAGAAAAAGAGACAGATTGGGAAAGGTCTTCAGCCAAAGGTGATAATTTGAACGGACTTAAGGAAGACTAAGAAGCCAGAAGTCAAAGGTAAGGGAGGAGAGTATTCTAGGCATGAAGGATAGCCAGGGAAAAGGCAAACATAGTAAAAAGATGGAGTGTCGTGTGGGAGAAACAGAAGGCAGGACAGTGTCACTAGATCAGCAGAGTACATGGAGGGCATTATAAGATTAGAAAGGTGGGAAGGGGCCAGGTTATAGTTTTAAAAGCCAAACAAAAAGTTTTATATTTGATCTTGGAAGTGAGCTGGAGCTATTGGAGTTTGAGTGAAGAAAGGGGAGATAATGACATGATCAGACTTAGATTTTAGGAAGATTACTTTGGCAACTGAATGGAGGACCAGTCGGAGAGGAGAAAGTTTGAGGCAGAGAAATGGAGAAGCTTACTGCAATTGTCCAGATGTGAGGTGAGATTTGTATAGTCCTGAGTGAGATGGGAGACTGCATCTGAAGAGTTGTATAGAGAGAAGGGAAAGTTTAGGAGAGACATTGGAAAGACTTGGCAATAAACTGGATATTGGGTGTGTTCAAGGGAGGAGTTGAGGTTGGCAGGAAGTTTGTTGAGCTCCCCTTATGTGCTAGGCATGGAGCTAAGTACTCTCTATATGTGCTCTTTGGTCATACATGATCCCTCTCCCATGCATATTCTCTCCCAATGCATGTGGCCTCTCCATACTGTATTCTTTCCATATTTTCCTTGCCTAGGTTCCTATTCTTGACATAATATAGAAATCTGTTGTCCTCTATGTATGGAGGGTTTACACTTGCCTTTTATTTTATAATGCTATTTAATGCAGTGCCTTTAAATAGTGTCTACAAACTAGTTTAGTAAAAGGAAAATTAGTAAGAGCTCATAAACTAGGGTTTTGAGTGGATGCTGACCCAAAACATTATTTGAAACTGGGGTAGCTTTCATGAAGGTCACAGCTATTGGAGAAACCTTGGCTGTTTAAGAATCAGAACTATAAGGTTGTACAAATCCTATCTAGTGTCCAAATTAGAAAACAATTTGCAGCTCTACAGTCTCAGTGACAAAATTTTGTCCCTTCAAGGCTATAAATCAACATTCTCAGTTTGTTCCACTAAAGAGTTCTAGTTATTTCATATTACTGCGTCTCAGATGTGTAACAGTTACCTGTCTGGGATTATTTTGGTCTCTTCAGACTCTTTTCTCCCTAAATGGATCTTAAATAGCTGAGAAATGAATTTGCATTTTTTAATTCTTTCTAATCTGAGGCTCTCTTCCTCTCTCCTGTACGTGAGCCCTCTCAAAAGTCATTCTGGGTACTCCAGTAAGGGCAGCGGATATATATCCCCTTTTATATTAATAATCGAGTATTCTCCTCCCTCTACCTCCACTCCCTAGATATGATCTGAACCTCAGTTTCCTCACCTGTAAAATGAGAGTGCAGGAATGGCCTCTCTCAAGATACTGTTAGGAGACACCATGTTTCCAGAGCTAAGACACAGCCAGTAAGTTGCACCCTGAGCTTGGCATAACAACAATCCTTTGCGCTCACTCTCTAGATGATCCCAGCCACAGCAAAATCCTAGGATTGTTTCATATATTTATTGTATTGCTTTGATCAGCACCAGGTGTTCTCTGAGCTCAGACAAGCACTGGATAAGCTTAGACAAGTTCCAGCCATGAAGCCCGGCAATCAAACTTGCAATGAGACAATCAAACTTGTCTCATTGTTACTGTTACCTCTCGTCGTCAGGGCTACAGCTCACTTGTATGATCATTGGTGTAAGTATTGAGAATTTGCTCACACTAAAGTGGATCCCTCTCTGGTGGGGAAAGGGTTCGGGGGAGGCAGCACCTGTGTCTGGTTTCCCTCCTTGCTTGCAAGAAAATGAAATTCTGTCTCAGTCTCTGCACAGTTGTTCTTGCTTGCTCTGTCTGTTTGACTCTGGCCTCCACAAACCAAGAGATTCAGTCCATTTGTCACCTCTGAAGTCTAGATTTATGAATCCTTTAAGCTGATGGACAGACAAGACAATGAATGTTACCAAGTCTTACGCAGCCCAGAGGCTCATCTCATTTAAGTTTGTTTGTCCATTAGATTCAATTCAATCACTGGATGTCTGCCATACGTAAGGCTAGAAACTGGGAGATGCAACAATGAAAAGGCAGTCACTGCCCTGATCACACTGATTATTTACAATTTGAAACCCATTCACATCTCTCAATGTCATTTACATTTTAAACCATTTCTCTCTAACTAGATAATAATTTTAGTTTACATTTGATCCTTCCTGATGGATAGGTAAACCCAGAAAATCACACTAATGATATGTATGAAGCAAAGTAAAAAAAAAATAAAATAAAAAAGATTTTAAAAAAGTTTCCAAACCACAACTCCTAGAAGAAATCTCTCTTGTAACTAAACAAGACAAATTTATATGTATGACAGTATAACCATCAAACCATTCTTATGATTCATAGTAGATAGATACAAAGAAAGACAGAGAGATGTGTGTGTGTGTGTGTGTGTGTGTGTGTGTGTGTGTGTGTGTGTGTATGTATCTGGACTTGATGTTAGGAGGAATATGTGTTCAAGTTCTGACACAGGAAAAAGACAGATATAGGAGAAGTCATATATGTGTATATATATATAGATCTGGCCTGGTTATTGGAAAGAATTGTTAGCTTAGTACAGTAAGCTGCCATATAAATGCCTAATAAATATTTGTTGACTAACTTCAAATCTTGCTTCAGACAGGACACTATTTCCTTCATGTGTGTATAAACACGCATGCAACATAAATATGTGTGTATATATATAGTATGTATTGTATGTATATATTGACTAAGACCTAGATCTGAGTTCTAATGTTCTATAGTGTTTATATTTAAGTGATTGTGGCCAATTGCAAATACTGTTCTCTCAGTTATATTTATCAGTCTTCATCAGCTCATGCTCATCTTCCCAAGTTTTTTTTTATTCAGTTTAATTTTTTTTACGTAGAAGTAATATTCCATTATGTTTATGCACTATAATTCTCATCCATTCCCTAATTGATAGGTACTCTATGTTTCTAGTTTCTTGATACTAAAAACAGCATTATTATCAATATTTTTATATACCAGGACTTTCCCTCTCTTTGACTCCTGTGGGCAAGTGCCTTGTAGCATTATCCATGACTCAAAGGATATGAATAATCCCACTCTTCTAACATTGTTGCAAATTATTTTCCATAATTCATAGCTCCACCAGCATTAACGTGACTGCGTTTCTACTAGCTCTTCAACCTTGACTAGGGGCAGCTAGGTGTTTCCGTGGAGAGAGCACTGATATAAGAGCAGAAGCACCTGAGTTTAAATCTCACCTCAGACACTTGACACTCACTAGCTGTGTGACCTTGGGCAAGTCACTTAACCCCAATTACCTCATTTAGAGTCATCTCCAGTCATTCTCATGAGCATCTGGTCACTGGATTCAGATGGCTCTGGAGGTGACCTCTGGTGACCTGCACAGCCCTCCCTCACTCAAAACAAAGTCAAGTACAAGTCATGTCATCATTTCTCTGATGGCATGGTCTTCTTTGGCAACCGAACACATCACCATTGACTGTTTCCTTCATTTTATCAGTCTTTGCTGATTTGCTGGATGCCAGGTAAAACTTCAGAGTTCTTTTAATTTACTTTTTAAAATTATTATTAGTGATTTTGAAAGCTTTCTCATAATGCTGGTGATAATTATCATTTGTTCTCTTAGAAATTGTTCACATATCTTTCGACCGAGAAATTCGTTTTAAAAGGAATTTCCTTCAGTCTGCAGAACTTACCCATTCTCCTTTGCAGAAGATTTATCTATTAAGTATCTGTTGGAAACTGACAAAACAGAACCACAGAGGAAAAGATGAGCACAGGAAACAAAAAGGGCTAGAGAGCTGGGATAGGGAGGGGAATGGAGCATTCGGAAGAATGACACTATTATCATACAAGGGTTTTCCTTCCTTCCATTTATTCAATTCTTTCTTTCTCTTCAATGTTCCTTCCTCTCATCCTTCTACCTTCTTTCCATCAATCCATCCTTCCTTTTTTTTCTTAGCACGGTGCCTAGCACATAGTAAGCACGTAATAAATACTTGTTACCCTCTTCAACAATACTTATAGCACATAGTAAGTGTTTAATAAAACGCTTGCTACCCTTGTTTGCTTCACTGCCTTCCTTAGCATGGTGCCTAGCACGTAAGTAAGCACTTAATAAGTGTTTGTTACATGGCACCTTGCCTTCTCTTCTTTGATTCCTTTCTTATCCTAGTATTTTACACATAGTAAGCACTTAATAATGTTTCCCTCCTGCCTCCTTGCATTTAAGCTACGTCTAGGAAAAGGAAGGCAGAAGACAGGAAAACAAGAAAAGATTGACCGGAAGAAGGGAAACTAGATAGAGCCCGACCGACATTGCATGGCGGAAATATGGAAATTTCTTTTCTTCTTCTCTGACATTTTCTCGGTTTCAGTAATCATTATACTGTTTGAAGAAACAGAAGAGAAAAAAAACGAACCGCGGAAGGCCCCAGCGAGATTTGAACTCGCGACCCCTGGTTTACAAGACCAGTGCTCTAACCCCTGAGCTATGGAGCCAGCCATGCTTTTATCCTTCAGAGGCACTCCTATATTGTAATGGGCCGAGGCGCCGCTGCACTGCCGGAGTTGGGGAGGGTTCAGAGCCCGGCGCGCGCCGTCGCAGACCAGGCAGCAAGAACGGCTTTCGGGCCGGGGAGACGAAGAAAGCCAAAGAACACCTTGCGTGCCAGAGCCGCAGCGCCCGCGGGTGGGGCGGAGGAAGAGCCAGAAATCTGGAACTCAGGAGGACAGAGAAAACTAGAAGGAAAAGGACGGAGGTCCGGATCAGAGAGCAGTGCGTAGAATACCTATCCTGGTGGCAGAGCAACGTGGGTTCGAATGTTTAAGCTCACTGCCCAGCTCATGTGACCTTGACCAAGTCATCCCTGGGCCTCAGAAAAAAAAGGGAGGGAGGGGAAGTGAATCTCTTTCCTATTTTATATTCTCTGAAGGCAGAGGGGCAAGAGTGACTCTGGGGAGTGGCGTTGTGGGGATTGAGATGGGAGAGGAGGGGGCCCTAAGTTTGGCAGCAGTGACAAATGGAAGGGCTCCTATCCCCACTACCTGCCAGAATGCAATCGCCACTGAAATGGGCCGGTCTTCAAGGCAAGCTGGTAAATTGCAAGGTTGCCAAACTGGCAGCATATTTGCAACCTACAGAGGGAAGTATATAGTTGAATAAGAAGACCCGTTTTGGGGGGAGGGGGTGGATGATTCTGACAATAGTGGGTAGAATGGATTGGAAAGATGAGATCGGTGAGGTGGAGAGAACAGATTGCTGTCAATAGTCCAGGCTCAAGGTGATGGGATGAGGGCCTGTCTGTAATAAAATGGTGCAGTTAAAGTAAAAGACCTTATCAAAGGTGGAGCACTATTTCGTTTCCTAATTTGCAGGTGAGAACAGAAGGAAAGGACTGCTGGGAGAACTTTGCCTGTTGTATGCCCCAAGACAGCCACCGGCAAGTTCATCATCCACAATGTATTTGGACTCCTTTGTGCTGCTTAAGAACATTGCTTCATATCTGTAGCTGACCCACATGGTGGTGAGGAACTGATCCAGAATTGCTAGAAAATTGCTGGATCAAATATGCCCTGCTTCAGGTCTGCATAAGCTGCCTCCCAGCTCTTACCTGTCCATCAAGACAACCTCTGAGGAAAATAACATGGCCAGTCTATGTGAGACAAAGACAGAGAGAAATTAATAAGGTCTAATGGCTGTTCATGACAGAGAAAAGAGTCTGAATTTCGAGGGCTGGATTCTGCTCACAGAGTGAAAAAAAACTACTGACAAAGATGGAGAAACACATATGATTTGGGAGTGCAAGGGAAAAAACCCTCTGTATTATGGGCACACATCTGCCAGGCACAATTTTATCATTTAAATAGTTCTGAGCACCTTTGTTTAGAGAGGAAAAAAAATCTGAAGAGACAGAGAGGCATCTCCTTTGGAAATCTCTCTACTCAAATAAATTTTCTTATCACAATGGACCGAGTCAAGTCCACAAGCATTTATCAAGCACTTACTATCTGCCAGGCACTCTGCTAAGAGCTGGAGATACAAGAAAGGCGAAAGGCAGTCCCTGATTTTAAGGAGCTCAATATGGTTGGGGAGACAATATGCAAATGACTATGTACAAACAAGATATCTGAAAGATAAATTGTAGATAACTAGCTGAGAGACAACGCCAGAATTCAGAGGTGGAGAGACCAGATTACCAGCATGAATACAGAGATCTGAAAAGGCTTCTTTATTTATTGATTTCAACTGGCACTTCCAATCTCACCCAGGCTTGCAGTGCAGGGTGTACTCAGGGGCAAGCCCCAGCCTGATCAGCACCAGAGATCTGACCTGCTCTGTTTCAGATTTGAGCTGTTTCACCCTTCCCTAGGCAATCTGGTTGCCCTCCACTGCCAATCAATTGGATCAGCCCACTGAAACTCAGAACTCTCTAGTTCAAGACATCTTCCAACCTCAGCCTCCCTTGTAGCTAGGATTACACCTGAGAAAGGCTTCTTACAGAAGGTAGAATTTTAGCTTAGACTTGAAGAAAACAAGAAGAGATGACAATAAAGAGAATTGTAAACATCGGGTTCATCAGTGAAGATTCACAGGTGATGGAGTGTCTTGTTTCAGGAATAGCAAGAAGGTCAGCATCACTGGATCACTGAGTATGTGGAGGAGAAATATTATGTGAGATATTCACTGGTGAGATATAAGGAGATTGGAAGTCTAGGAAAGGTCCAGCTTATAAAGCACTTTAAAAGCCAAAAAGAGGATTTTATATTGGTTCCTGAATGTGATAGGGAGCCATTAGAGTTTAATGACTGGGGAGAGGACATGGTAAGACCTATGCTTTAGGAAAAATCAGTTTGAAGACTGAGAGAGAGAGAGAGAGAGAGAGAGAGAGATACTGGAGTAATGGAGTAAAGAGACAGTAGAGGCATTAAGATCAACCAGAAGGCTGCTGCAATAGTCCAGTCCTGAGGAGATGAGGACCTGTACCATGGTGGTAGCAGTGGCAGAGGAGAGAAGAAGATATATGAGGGAAGAATCTACAAGATTTGACAGCTATTTGGCAGGGTAAGATAGAGTGAGGAGTTGAAAATGACACGTAGATCAAGAGCCTGAGTGACAGGAAAGATTATGACACCCTTGACAATAATAAGGAAATTAGGGAGAGTTTCAGGGTAAAAATAATAAGTTCAATTTTAGACATGATAAGTTAATTTTTTTTAACATGGTAAGTTTAAGATGTGTATAAGATGTCCATTTAGGGATTCCCAATAGGTATTTGAGACTGGCATGTAAGATTGGAAGTCAAGAGAGAGGTAGAGAATCATCTTCATAGCAATGATAATTGAATACATGAGAGTGGATGATATCATCAAGAAAAATATTATATAGAGAGAAAAGAGCACAGAACAATTTTGGAGGACATCCATAATTAGGTGAGACCTGAATGAAGGGAACAGTGTCATGAAAACCTAGGAAAAAGAGAGTATAAAGGAGAAGACAGACTCAAAGTTTGCAGACGTTTGAGGATTAAGAAAAGATATCACAATTAGCCACTCAGTGGTAACTTTGAGGAGAGTGATGAAGTTGGAAACCAGACTATAGAATTTAGAAGACAGTGGAAGGAAAAGTAGAAGTACCAATTATACCAAATAGTACAAATAGATCAGAGGATCCAGGATAGAGCCCTGTGGGACATCCACAGTTAGTGGGCAACACCTGACTAAAGATCCAGCAAAGAAGACTGAGGAGTGATCAGTCATGTAGAAGGAGAACCAGGAGAGAGTATTATCCTGAAAACCTAGAGAGAAGAGAGCATCCAGGAGAAAAGGGTGATAGACCATGTCAAAGGTCAGGAAGGATAAGGATTGAGAAGTGGCCATTAGATTTTGCAGTTAGGAGAAATTGGTAACTTCAGAAAAATCTATTTCAGTTGAGTAAAGTCTGAAGGCAGATTACAAAGAGTTGCTTGTTGTCCTTTATTCTTGAAGAGGATCAAGATGGTATCAGGTCAATTCAAACTCAGAAGACTCTACCACAGGTTGGGCACAAATAGTGCACATGAACATTTAGAGTGGAGATGTCTCTATGTTTGCACATCTCACATTTTTTTTTGAGCTACTGCAATTCTGTTTCATTCATAGAGAGAGTTAAGAGAGAAAAGGAAGCAGAGGCACCAGTTATAGATGGCCTTCTCAAAGGGTTTAGCTGCCCAATGGACAAGAGACATGGGATGATAACTAGCAGGGCTGGATGGATCAAATGAGAGTTTTTTGAGGATGAGAAAGACATGGGAATGTTCAGAGGTATAAGGAAGCATCCAGTAAACAGAGAGAGACCGAAGATCAAGGAAGAAAGTGGAGATGACAGAATGGGCAAGCTACTGGAACAGATGGGATGGAAAGGGATCACTTGTGCATGTAGAGGGGTATTCCTTGGCAAGAAGTAGGGTCACCTCTTCAAAACATAAGACAAAATTCCATAATCAAGATGAAACAGGAGTAGTAAACTTAGATAGTAGTGTGATTTATATAAAAGAATAAGAGTCACAATTTTTGGTACATGAGAGAGAATTATTTTTTTAAACCACTCAATCCTTTAATCACTTACTCTAAGGAGTCTCTTGTTTTTTTCCTGCTCCCCTAACTTGTACTTACATTCTCACTGACAGGTTGGCTTCCTCTTTAGAGGGTGGCTTCTCCCTCAGGTTCTAGGGTCTGCCCATGAGCGAGCTTCCCATTAAGACTCATGCTAAGGACTTCTTACCAAGATGGCTGCAGACCTCCCAGTTTCCACATATCTACTCCAATAAAACTCAAAAAACTCCTTATCAGACCTAAATAATGATTAAGAAATACAGTGAAGCTTCCCCCAAGATGGCGCTGAAGGCAAAGAAGGAAGCTGTTGTCCCCCTCAAGACAGAAGCCAAGTCCAAGACCTTGAAGGTCAAGAAGGTGGTGTTGAAGGGTGTCCACAGCCACAAAAAGAAGAAGACCCGAACATCCTCCACCTTCTGGCAACCCAAGACACTGAAACTTCGGAGGCCTTGGAAAAGTGCCGCTCAGAAAAACAAGCTTGATCACTGTGCCATCATCAAGTTTCCCTTGACCACTGAGTCTGCTATGAAGACTGAGGACAACACCACTCTAGTCTTCACTGTGGACATCAAGGCCAACAAGCATCAGATCAAGCAGGCGGTAAAGAATGTATGGCATCAACACAGCCAAGATCAACATACTGATCCAGCCTGATGGAGAAAAGAAAGACTATGATGCTTTGAATGTTGCCAACAAAATTGGAATCATCTAAACTGTGTCCAGGTGTCTCACTGAACCTACAATAAAAAGTTTTCCAGAAAAAAAAAAATGCAGTGAAAAATTGTAGAAAGTGACTTCTACCCCAAAACTGTACAAAAGTCAGCCCATAAGCTATAGGAAAAGGGGGCCATCCCATAAAGCCAGCACCAGCACAGGGTAGCATTCCAACACAGAGACAGGATGCTTGTAGTCTGCAAGATTCTATGTCCAGAAGTGCAAAAGTGGAGTGGTCCTCTGAAAATGACCAGGGTGGTCCCCAAGGCAGGAACCTGTGAAGCCTAGGAGAGAACAGGCAACAACTTATTTGGGGTTGAGATAGGATAATAATATAATATAATAATAGGAAAGGAAACAGTCACAAGCAAAAAAACAAACAAATGAAAACACTTGCTGATGAAGCATGTGGGATTAAAAGGAGAAAGAGGAAAAGTAAAAAACTAGAATCTCAGGGGGTATTTTACATTGCCTCTTAAGATAATTGGGAATCAGTTGAATAAATTGAGTTCTAATAATATAGCAGAATATTGTTAGATCTTTGCAAATGCTGAAAAATGATTTCAGGGAATCCCTCATAGTATAAACTGAAACAGTAGGCAGAATTAGGAGAACAATTTATACAAAGAAAGCAATATTGTAAAGAAAAACAACGTTGAAAGACTTAAGAATTCTGATCAAAACAATGACCATTCAAGTCATCAGACAACCAATAAGGAAGCATGTTACCCATCTCTTGACACAGAAGTAATGGTCTCAAGGTGCAAAGACACATTGTGGGACACAGTCACTATGTGGATCCAGTGTGTTTGGCTCTGTTTATTTGCTATCAGAATTCTTTTCTCTTCTTTGTTTTTAATTGGGGAGGTGGGGCAGGTTAAAGGAGAGGCATTAGCAATTTTGATGAGAAAAAAAAGAGTCATTTTAGCATTTTTAGATGAACAAAGGAAAACAAGGAAACCTAGAAGGAAGAACAGACTAACAGGTCAGTTTTGAAAGTAACACGTAGAATTTATTAAATACTTAAAAAAAAAAAAAGCAAGTGGTATAAAACAGAGATTCCTGGTTTCATATAGAATCCTCCTTTTGTGTTCTACTGTATATAAAGAAATGTTCTTTTTTACAGGGAAATCTCTCTAAGTTCGGAATAAAATTAATTTTAAAAAAAGAAGTCAGTGCAATTTGCTCTTTAGCAAAAGCATTTATTAAAATGGTACATACCAAGAAAAATTGGTGTAAAACATTCCTCACACAAAACTGGGGAGAACTCCCCCACAAATACGCACAACATCAGTAGAGAAAATGAGCAAAGACCTAAGGTACAATGATAGTGAGGAACCAGTGTACAACATAGTCATGTCAAAGACACTTCCCAAATATGGTATTTCAGGCCTAGCAGCTTTTTCTCGCCTTTTGCAAGCCTTTCAAAGTTGCTCTTTGGGTGTAGTCTCTTCTGGGTTGGTTGCTTAACTAGACAAAAAAAAAAAAAGAGGGACAAAAAAAAAAAGAGGATATTTTCTTGATTCTACCTATGTCTCTTCTATGCTGCCAGGAGTTTCTTTGGAGCTATTTCCTATCTGAATCTATATGGAATGTGGGTCTCTGCTCCTAGCTGGATGTACTCTTTCTCTACTGGTAAACTAGTTCTGATTTAAACTGACTTGTTGGATAAGGAGTCAGGAACAGAGGAAATCTCCTCCCTGTTGCTGCGCTTTAGTATAGATGCAAGACTCTCTGTCACAACTGCCTCCAATTCTCCAATTCTGAAATTCACTCAAGGTACAGAGGTGTGTGGATAATTTTTCTCTGTCAGTCCTTGTTCCTTTCTTGACTCAATCGTAAAGATTTCATATCTCATAAAGAAATCCACTTACTTTCAGTTTACTCCTCATTATCACCTTGTGATTGATTATATTCTGGGCCTTTTAGGACTAGAATCATCTGAGGTATGAGTCCCTTCCACATGTCTTATCTGTTGTTGTGGACAGAGGGCCAATGCTGGAGACAAGGAAACCTGAGTACAAGTCTTATAACTACTGGTTTTGCGACCAGGAGCAGGTCATAACTTTTCAAGTAAATTTCATTCAACAATCATTTACAAAGCACTTTACTACTCTGTCAGGTACTGTGACCAAAAATATACACAGTGTGGAATACAGCATATAATATCACATTTTTTTCCATTTGTTGATTGGTTGTGTTGAATTTTCCTTACTCTTCTCTTTAAAAAAAAAAATCTTTGTCATAAATGATGGCTCTCTGGGACGTGACAGATATAGTGGGACATTTTCGTAATGCAAAAATAAAAGATCAGTCAAAATCAACTTTTTAAAAAATTGATATATTTTGTTTTGACATAATACTTTCCTCTTATCATCCCTTATAAGATTTTTTTTAAAAATAACAGTTCAGCTAAATCAACTAACACATATCTGAGGGTCTATTCAATATTCCACATCCATCACCCCCATTTCTGCAAAGAAGGAAGGGAGATTCATCTTCTCTAAGGTCAAGCTGAGGCTCTCAGCATTCAGTTTAGTTTCCAATAAATATTCCCAGAGTATAAATTTATGTCCCTTTTCTGTTCAAGTAGCTCCATTACCTTCCTATTCAACAAGCATTTATGTGTACTGTTTACTACTCTGCTAGATAACAAGTCTACAAATGCCAAAACAAAAACCAGCCCCACCTTTCTGCCCTCAAGGAGCTTATAGTAAGGGGATAGGAGGGAAGCAGAAAGAAGACAGTCCCAAAATATACATGGAAAATTAAAAAGAAAATCTATACAGAGTAATTTTGAAGGGCAGAAACACTAGCAAGAGTGGGGTGGAGAGCACAACAGGTTTCCTGTGGGAAGTGACACATCTCTAGGATAAAATACCAACTTCTGTTTTGTATTTGAAGTCCTTCACAGTTTTGCTGTAGCCTGGGTTTTCCAGGCTGAATATGTATTATTCGCTTTCATGCCCACCCTGTTCCTTCCAGAAAGGCCTACTTGCCCTTCTCTGTACAGGGCATTCCCTGTCTCACTTCTGGGACCTTTGGACAAGTTGTTCCCCATACCTGAAATACTATACTTCCTCTCTTCACCTGTATTCCCCCATAGACTATAGTTCCTAGAGGCCAGGAAGGTAGTTTTGGTTTTTTAATCCCTAGCCCTTTTCAAGGCTAGTAATGCCCAAGAAACCTTCCTCCTCTGACTAGGAGACAACATCCTAGCTATATGTTGCCTAGAAAAAATCCTCCCTCCTCAAATTAGAACTACAGTTCAGGAATGTTGTCCATGGACGTACTCTTCTGTGGTCTTGTGTATAGGCTTATGTGTAGATTTATGTACCTGTCCCAAATACTCAACCTAGTAGCACAACTGTTGTTATCTCTTGGTGTGGGACATTTACTCTCAAGTCTCAGACTTAGACCTGGGAAAAAAGAGACTCTTCTTTCCAAGCCAACTTGGGTAAAACACCTTGGGCCTCTGCACAAAGGAAGCTATTAACTACCAGGAGAAGGTGGGAAGGAGAAAAAAGAGAAATTCCTCCTCTCTCCTATCTGGCAGTATTCCAAAAGTTGAAATGGAAAAGGTTAAAGTAGCCTAAAAATGTCCTAAGCAGATCTATGTACTCCCTTTTTTTAATCTAGCTAGCACAAAAAAATGACTTTTTTTACTAGGGTCCATCCTCCTAAACATTCAAGTCAACCAATTTATCTGAATCAATGCATGTCTTCATATACTTCTTTGTATTCATCAAATTCATTGTATCTTACAGCACAGTAATATTCCATTACATTCACGTATCACAATTTGCTTAACCATTCCACAACAGATGGGCATCTGCTTTTGTTTCCAGTTCTTTCCAACCATAAGAGTAGCTGTACGTATTTTAGCATATGTGGAACCTTTCTTTTTCTCAATGACCTCTGAGGTATATGCCTAGCAATGGAATTCCTAGACCAAAGGGTATAGACATTTTAGTCACTTTATTTGCATACTTCCAAAATGTTTTCCAGAAAGGATTATACCAATTCATACCAATAATGCATTAATCTTCATCTTTTCACTCTCCAACGTCTATTATTTCCATCATTTATAATCTTTGCTATTTGGCTGAGTGTTTTGATTTGCATTTCTCTCACTAGTAGTATTTGAGAGCATCCTGCCATATGGTTGTTGATAGTTTGCATTTCTTTTGGCATATCCTTGGATCACTTTTAATCAGGAAATAGTTTCAGGCCTTTATTTTTGTTAGTGCATAAGTTCTGTTAGTCCGTACATCTTAGACAGTAAACCCTTTCAGAGGTATTTGAGACATAGATTACTTCTCTTAACCTAATTGGTGCAAAAGTTTTTCAGTTTCATGTAATCAAAATTATTACTCCAAGCTGTTAAAAGTATATGATCTGTTTCTCTTGCTTTTTTTAAGGTATGATCTGTAATATTCAGATCACATATCCACTTTGAATTTATTATAGAAAACATGTTCATTTAAAGCTAATTTCATAAGACTACTTGCCAATTGCCCTACATGTTCTTATCAAGTAAAGTCTTTCCTAAGTAACTTGTTTTTGGATTTATTGAACATTGGGTTCAATATTTCTGGTTTTTCTTGTTAAATATGTTCTGCTGACAACTTTTCTATTTTTTAAACTAGTACCAAATGGTTTTGATGACTGTTGCTTTGTATTGTTTAAAGGCCAGACCTTTTTCATGATTTCTCTTGATTGTGTGGATAGTTTCTTCTTCCAAATGAATTGTGTTATCCAGCCCTGAAAAATAGCCCATTTGGTACTTTGGCATAAAAATCTGTATATTAACTTTGGTTCCATCTGAATGTTTATATTTGCCCAGCTCAGTCATATGTACTATGTATTCTTCCAGATATTTAAATGGCTCTTTATTCCTATAAGGAGTATTTTGTAATTGAATCTATTCATACATTGAAGTTATTTTAGTATATTGACTCCCAATTTTTAATTTTTGATAATTTGGCAGCTGCCTGAAGGACAGATTAGAAGCCAATTAAGAAGCTCTTGCAATGCTCCAAGAGAGATAAGGGCATAAATAACTCTAAAATCTAACCTTTCACCTTTCAACCACAACCTTAATCTAGTCATTTGTCACCTAATATACTGGTATTTCCTTAACCAGACTACTCCTCCTTGTTTCATCCTCTCTTTGTGGTTAACCTTCATTATTACTAAGTTTTCTTCCCTCATTACTGTTCTAACTACCATTTCCCTCTGTGGGTATTTACCAGTACACTAAAGAATAGATCCAAAATCCAGTCTTAAAATTTTCACTGGGCTCCAAGAAAGTCAAGTAATTTGAACCTCTCCTTTTCTCCTTAGATATTTTGCTAGGTAAATACCTGTTGCAGTGATGTTGCCTCATCACCAAGGAGTGACAAAACATTTCACCGCCTTTACTCAAGGTTCCTAACACTTTACCTTCTCTATATTACCTCCCTAATTAGAATCATAGGAACATAGATTTAAAGCAGTAAAAGATCATCTAGGCTGGGGAAAACCCCCCCATTCTACAGATAAATGAGGCCAGAGCATGAAATTATTTTCCCCAGGTCACATAGGTGACTCAATGTAACTGCAGAAGTATCTGATACCTCTGTGATGAAATACAAACACCTAATTTGGTATTTAAAACCCTTCAAAATCTGACTCCAAATGAAGTTTTCCCATCTTATGACATTTTCCCCTTTCACCGAGTCAAAATGATTTACTTGATATTCCTCACAATTTCCCTTCTCTGTGCCTTTGCATAAGCTGTCTCCCCGTGCCTGGAATGCACTTCCTCATCACCATGGCCATTTCCTTTAAGAGCTCAGCTCTATGTGAAGCCTCACCTCATCTCCCTAGATGCTTGTGCCTATTCCAAAAAATTGCCCTTACGTATTTTGTATTATCTTATATACTGTATTTGTTGCCTCCCTCAATAGAATGAAAGCTCCTTAAAGATGTTTAATTTTATATTTGCATTCCCAATGCATACCAGTAGCGTGTTGGTTCATAGCAAGTGAAAGAGCTGGGATCTGGATCTGGACTCAGGTCCTCTAACTTCAAATCTAGTGATCTCTCCACTTCTTAGTGATACAGCGTTTCAGTTAAGTAGCCTGGACCTGGACACAAGACACAGTTCGACTCCTGCCTCAGACAACTCATTCAGATGAATTTCTTCATCTAAAAAATGGAAATAATAGTAGCCACTACCTCCCAGGGTTGCTGAGATCAAATGAGATATTTATTTGTAAAGCACTTTGCTAACCTTTAAGTGACATAGAAATTCTGGTTATTATAGATGTGGAAATTCACTTTTCATCAAACGTTTATATGGGCATCTATGTACAAGATACTATGTTAGACTCTGCAGACTTCTTACGACTGTATATGCAAACCAGTATTTTAAGAGTTAGTTCTACTTCCCAGAAACTCAGAGGTTGAGACACATGGATCCCTAAAGAGAAAAAAGGAGCTTTTGGATAAATGTCTATGTCCAGAATGAGGGGAGGAGGAAAATGTCTTTTAAAAAGGAGAGCAGAGAAAAATGAAAGAACAGAGTGGACAGTAGAAGTTAAGGTCACTACTGTTAGCACAAAGGCAGGATTCCTGGCTTCGGGGAGAGGATGAAAACCTCAGTTTCCAGTCAGTGGGGGTAGCTGTGCTTACCTCAAGCCTGGCTCCTCACAGCTCTGCTCTACTGCTACCTCTACAGGTGGTGTCACCCTGCCCCTGGAAATGTGACAGACCCTCCTTTTCCCACAACTGCCCAGCTCACCTCTGGAATTTAATAGGGATCATTATTTGAGCATGGAGAGAGAAGGAAGGGACCTCAAGTCCTCTGGAGAATGGGAGAAAGCTACTCAGAATCAGACAGAAGCATGATGACATCACAAGTAACTGCTTTGCATATAGACTTCCTCTGGGGAAAGGGTTCTGAAGTTTCATGTGTTGTCATGGGCCCCTCTTGACAGTCTGGGGATATCTATGGAAAGACCCCTTTCTCAGAATAATGTTGTGAATTGAATAAGATAAAATACATAGGATGACAAAGGAAACCAATTATATTGAAATACAGTTAACAAAAAAATTTTTTTTCAAACACAAGTTCACAAATCCTAAGTTAAGAACTCCTGTCCTAGGACCTAGAATTTGTACCAAACTTTTTATTTCTCCCTACCCAGAACAGCTACTAGCCAAATAACTATTCACTCCTGCTACAGAGACATACATTCACTTAATTATATCATACTCACAGGCAAACACATCTGTATGCACCAAGGACTCAGACACAGCAATAGAACATTCAAAAACTCTCATCCATTAACACACAGCCCCAAAGGGACATGCTCATAGTAGCACTTACAATACAAGTACACACAAGTACACCCACATTCACATAATGGGAGACTACAAAAAGTGCACACTCCCTTCCTATGCCCACATACACATATCCAAATTCACTATGTACACATTCACACAGAAATAGATACACATCACCATTCAGAATAGAGAAATGATCCATAGATGTAATCACACATACACTCACAGAAATCCCTGAAGGACATATTCCCCTTCCCACCCACCAAGAAACCAAGTAACAAGATGAACTCATATTCTGTATTTCTGACTCTCTGAAGGAAAAATGATCAGAGAAAGCCCTTCTTCCTCCCTTCTTGTTCTACTCCCCTCTCTCTTCATCATAGTCACCAAGAGCAGGAAGTATTACCAATTGGGGAAACTGAGGCACCATCCTGGTCATGGAGATCATGAGGGAGAACCTAGAACCCAATGATTCAAGGTTTAGACAATACATACATGTGCATATGACGTACTCTGTAGGTGTGCTTCTTGGAAAGGTGTTGGAAGGGTATTTACATCATTTGGTAAAAACGGAGTATATATTTTTGACAGGGAGTACCTGAATATTAATTGTTATGAGTGCATTTGTGCCTGTAGGTTTGTACACTAATGTAACTATTTGTGAAGTTATGAGTGTAGATGTGCATGTGTATTTGGGAGCAGAGATCTATCCCTAGAGTCAGTGTCTTTGTACTGGTAATCTGTTATATGGTTGGTGAGGGAGGGGAAGGAAGGCTATAGGGCAGTGTGAGTATGTTGGCATTTATTTGCTTGAGTGGCTGCATGGTCACACACATGGGTAAGGGTCTAATTCTAGTCTGGGCATACACTGACATCTTGGAAACAGAGCTCTTTCCTGATCCAAATGTTAGCTGTAGCCAAGAAAATTGATGACAAGACAAAAACAAGCAGCCAAATCCACTCAGCTTTGAGCCCACTTTTAATCCTGTTGGCTACAGCCTGACAAAAGTGCAAAGCAGAGAAAATAAAATATCCTGCCCCAGACCCACAGCTGCCTTCCTCCTCAGCTGGGATATTAAGTAAGCAGGAACCTACAGAGAGCTGAGAAAAATGATCCTCTAGTGAAGGGGAATTTTACTAGCCTCGCCCTTCCACTTCCTACCACCTCTCCCAATACCTCCTAAAGTCCTGGGGAAAAGGAAGATGCAGAAGAAAGCTGAGATGAAAGTCAGTATCAACAGCCAGAGAAAGAAGACACAGAGCAACTTTAAGAGCTAGAGATGAAGTGAGACTAGAACAAGAAGCCAGGCAGATAGGTACAGCCTAAACTTGCTATTTGGCCACAGTTGTTGCCACCTGCCAAAAAAGGCCAAAAGGAGGGTTGGCCAAAGTCCCCAGTATTCACAGGCCTCAAGGCTACATCCACATATAAGTTTGGGTGGAAAGGTAGCCCAGAATGAGGGGAAAGGGGAAAGGTATGAGATAATCTGACTGCTTTCCTTGTAATAAGCTCCAGCAAAAGGCTAGAGAAGGGATAAAGCCAGCATGTGGCAAACAAGAATCCAGGATATGGGAGAGGCCTATACAGACAACATTAACTTATTGCCTGAATCTCTTCTCTCAAAGAAAACAGTTAGATCTGGCTAGGTAGAAAGCCAGGGTTGGGGAGAGAGACCTGTGCAAGATCAACATCCTGCAGTTCTCAATACCCAGAGGCCGGATTCAGCCCCATCCTCTTGGTGGCCCATCATTTCTGGCCCCATCTCATGGCCAGATCCGCAAGTATGTTCCAGTAGAGCAGACAGAGAAGAGGGGAAAGACTCGTTCTCGGAAGGCCACTCGGAAGGTGTAGATGTGCCGCATGTCCTCAGCAGCGTAGAAAGATACTGCACCAGCCTCTAAATCCAAGGCAACCCGGACCCGAGCCAGTCGCCCCCCGGGGCTCAGTGAGGTGCGCTCAGGAGATGTCACAGCCCAGTACTGCCCACCATTGAGCTGAAGGGCCCAGACACCCTCTTCGGGAGTGAAGGGGGTGAGGCCCTTACGCCGGACACTCTCCCGGGCTACCCCAAAGGCCCAGCCATCAGCTGATCCCACCTCCACCTCCCAGTGGTGACGGCCAGAAGAAAATCCACGAGAGGCCAACACTCGAGTATTTGTGTCAAAACGCCGGGGATTAGGAGGCAGATCTTGAGGTCGTGGGCCCAGGCGGACACTCTTGAGATCCAGTGAGAGGATGAGGCGGGGGTTGGCTGTGTCAGGATCCAATGTCAATTCCACTTTGGGGGAGAAGGAAAAGGGGAAAAGACAAAGGCAAAGAAAGGTATTATTGGGTATAGCTCCCTGACTCTAGGTGGGCTATCCCCCCTCCTCTCAGAAAAGCTGTATCTCTCTCTTCTCTTGCTAAATTTAACTCAAAAAAAAAAAATCCCTTTTCCATTAGGAAGCCTTCCAGGATTCCTAAATCCCACCAGACCCTGATCATTCTTTTTATCCTGTGTACATTCAGATCTCACTCTGATCATTTGCACTGTGTTCTACATCAAAAAAAAAAGTCAGTGTTAAGTGTATGCCCTGTATCCCCCATCATACCAGGAGCTCTCCAAGGGCAGGGACCATGTTTCTTCCTTTCTTCTGTCTCTCCCCCCCAATGTGCCTGGTACAGGGATCTATCTGTACAGGGCGGGCGGGAATGGGGGGGAAAGAGGCACAGCAGGGTCAGTACATGATGTAGACTGACAGACCTCCCCAAAGTAAAATATCCAGAGACCCAGGCCATAGTGTTGCTCCCTCCCCCTGGGAGAAGTGTCAACAGTACAGGTTACCCCACAGGCCACTGAGAACATGCCCTCTGGGGTAGTCCCACCTGTGTAATGGAAAAGGCAGAGAAAAGAAGAGACACATCTACAGAAAAAGACCCACACAACTCACAAAAAAAAAAAATACAAAACTAATAGAATGTCAGAGCTGGAAAGGATCTTAGGTCCAGTCTCATTTTACAGAGAAGACGAGGCCCCAGGAAAAGGGAAGTGACTTGCCCATGATCACTCATCTAGTTAGAGACAGAGCCAGGTCTCCTAACTCCCAGTCTGGGGCTCTCTGCCCTATAGCACACATTGTCTCCCTCTAAAATAGCTGGCAATGCCAGAGAGAGAGACAGAGACTGGTAGGTAGATTTACAGAGATGGGGAGAATTGCTTTGTTTTACATCTTTACAACATTTACCTTTCTCCTCTTTTTCCAGTTCTCCCCGAAGATCCTCTGAAAGGAGGAGGAACACAGATGCAAGAATGAATGTTCTAGTTGGGTTAACAAGTCAACATTCATTCAAGCAATATTTTATTAAATCTGCTATAAGACCAGGCACTGGACTAGGCAGGGCTGGGAAGGAAGCAAGCAAGCAAGCATTTATATACTTCTACTATGTGCCAGGTACTGTGCTAAACATTTTACCTGGAAGGTAAAGGTTATATTATCATCCCCATTTTATTAACAGGGATTAAGTGACTTGCCCACAGTCACAGAGCTAATAAAAATCTGAATTCACATTTGAACTCTGGTCTTCTTATCTCCAAGCCAAGTGCTCTACCCACTTTGTAACTTTTCTGCAGGGCCCTGAAGGAGTTTAAAATGCCACCCTGCTCCCCATCCTGGCTTATTCCAGTGCCTGCAACCCACTCAAAGTCCTTCCCTGCACACGAGCTTGTTCTCCAGCATAAATATTGGAAGAGTCTCTGGCAAGACAGGTAAGACCCCCTTACAGGGTGACTATGTCACTGCTTATTCCTTCCCCTTTTTGCACTGCCGTCTCACCTTTCCTCCACCAGCTCCACCAGGATAAGACATTCAGACATAAGCACAGTGCCTATCACACAGCAGGCATTTAATGAATGCTTCTGAATTAATCAGCTGACAAAGCTGAACTATAGTGTCTCTTGTCCCTTCTGTGTGAGCCTCGTTAGACACATTTACAAGCCCTCCCAGCTACCCTTCCCCAACAAAACCCATCACCTTTGAACTTCTTCAGCAGTCCCTTCAAAACAAAGGTCTTGAGTGAAATATTCCAAACTTTACTCTTCATTTCAGAAGAGACTGAGGCTGGTTTGGGGCCAGGCACATTGTCACACCTTGGAGAGAAGAAGGGAGAGGATGTCATTGGCACCAACTACCTACCTTTCCCTGGTCTTCTTTCCCCTTTGGTCTCTGGGAAATAGAGCCATGAGACCACCTAGTAATAAGAAAGGGGATACCACAGAACTTCCTAGCATGGTTCTTGCCTTTTAGTCACAAGAATCCATAAAATACACTCTGTCCCTCTCCTGACATGACATGATGTCCATTTCTTACAATTAGGGTTTAATGTGGGCTCCACCCCCAGGAAGGCTTGACTTAAATAGCCCTTCTTAGTTCCCAACCTGTAGAGGACTCCCTGGGGAACCACAGAGCCTATGCCTGGAGTCCTGGGATGGGATTCTGTTATGAGCTTGTTGGTATAGAAGTGAACCCCTTGCAACCATGGTTTGGTGTTAACTTTCCTTGGGGGACGTCATTCATTTTTTCCTCCACACAGTGGTGGATATGAAGAAAAAGGACTAAGGACAACCAGAGAAGCGTTTTTAAAAATGCAGAGTTATAGTTTACTTACCTGCCTAATGTGTTCTTGAACTCCTAAACAGAAATAATGAAAAAAATAATCAACACTGAACATGCTTAATTCTCCAGATAAAGAAAGAAAAGCCAGGTTACACTTCGAACAAAGAAACCATGGTCACTTCCTCTTTCTCTCTGATTTTTTAAGACCTAAAAACCATCCCCTTAGGAGATCTCATTTTCCCCTACTTTGTAGAGAAAAGTTTCCTCTTCCAGGTTTTTGTGCCCTAATGCAGGCCAAATTTGTTGCCCTGGGTCTCCCCCTCCTTACAAAGTAACATTTTCTTAGCCTTACCCCTCTTTCCTATCTGAATCCTACCTACTCTTCAAAGTGAAATTCAAGTCCTACCTCCTATATGATGTTGTCCATAAACACTTTTCCGTTCCCTGAATTCCTATAAAACTTTTTATCACACATTTGACACGTAGCTGCCCACTGCCTTTTCTTACTATCTTATTTTGTTTTAATATTTATGCTTTCTATCCCCAACTGGACTGTATGAAAACCTCAGTCCTGTACCATGTCTTAAAACTTCTCTGTATTTGTGTCATTACAAGAAACCTTTACTGAGCCCCTTCATGCTAGTTTCTTTGCTCGGTTGATTACCTCCAATTTATCCTGTATCTATGTCTTTTTAGGACATAATTATTTGTACATTGTCTCCTCCCCTGGACTATAAACTCCTTGAAAGCAAGTACAATTCTTTTGCCTTGTTTTGTATTCTCATCAGTTACTGTGGCTGTGCCTGGCCCACAGTAGAAGCTTAATAAATGCTAGCAAACAGTTTTGTATATAATAAGTTTACAATCAACTGAATTAGAGACTACAGGAAGCTACAGTGAGAACATGTAGCCTTCCAACTTTCCAACAATCCCAGCCACAAATTCCTTACCCTTTAATGCTATTTGTTATACATACGGTTAGAGAATTTTTTTAGACAGAGTGAAAAAGGGAATGGGGGGGATGAGATAGGATTACAGGAAACCTATGATGTTTCTTAAACCAAGACCAAAGAGACAAAAGGGTACCATGATAAGAGTTCAGGATTTAGAATCAGAGAACTAGGATATTAAGCTTGGTCCTGCTACTTGCTACCTGTATGACTTTAGGTAAGTCATTTCTTTTCTAAGGGACTCAGTTTCCTCATCTGTAAAATAGGGACTTCTGAGTTCCCTTCTAGCTCAAATCTATGAAAGATCACTCTTAGGGAATAAAACCAAGTGCCTATAACGGATGATCTTAGAGAAAAGAACAATCAGCCATCTGAGCTGCATGGTTTAATCAACCAACATTTAATAACGGAGCACGGTTGTTAGTACAGTGCTAGGTACTAATATAAAATGAAGTTTAAAAGCACAAGGAGCTTACAACTAGGTTGGGGAGACAACTCGCACTCCCAAAGATCTCTAAGTCTTACTTTCCTTAAAAATAGGTAGGCAGAAAAGGACCAAGTTTACACAGTTAGACTAAGAGTTGAGATCTAAGTACAAATTTATTTAATCCAAATCCAGTTCTAGTCACATGAAACAGAAGTAAAGGAGACAGTATGCTGCTAAGTGTTAAATTAAGACTAAATGCTATCAGAGTTTGAAGGACAGGAAATCAATTAGAAATTCTGCTATGCTGGAGGCCTTTTTTCCTGGTCCCTTCCAGTGCCAGGATTCTACAATTTTCATAAAATCACAGAATTAGATTCTAATGTCTTCTCACTCTAATATCACCTTGTTACTATTACCCTATCCCACCTAAAAGAAGCCTTGATGGCAAGATAAACTTAGAGTACCACACTGCTATTTTCTCACTATTGTTTAGTCTTAAACAATCTAATGATTGTAATCCTGAGTAAGTCAGGCCCAGCTCACCTGCAGGAAGTCCAAGTCAGGTTTGTGGGATGTCTCTTCCATCTCAGTGGTGAGTTTGGACAGCAGGGAGATCTCGCTGCCAAGCTGGTTCAGGTTCTCAGTTTGCCTTTGGGTCACCTCCCTGGCCAGCTCTTCGAGACGACCTACCAGCCTGCTTTCCTGCTCCATCAGAAAGGCCCTCAGTGCTTGGAACTCAGCCCCCACCTTCTCCCGCTCCACAGTCACTTGCTTCTGCCAAGGAGAAAGGGAATGGGAATAAATTAAGAGACATGGATCTCTAAATACTGAGATGACACTGTATAGCCCATAAAGGAAGAACACACACTCCCCACTCTCAACCACGTATCACAATACACACACACACACACACCTGTATATATATACACTCATGTAACTGAACTTGTTCTCCTCTATACCCTACGATACACACTCCCATCTCTTATACAAACATATTCTTTCCTCTTGGTTCCTATATACACACCATTCATTTTATATAGATGAAACTATATATTCAGAGAATCATATTCTAGTGATCTTTTGCTCTATCATCCTAATAGTCTTTCTTATTCAGCCTGTCAGTTAAAAAAACAAAAACTTATACATCTATAATGGGGTCGGGAAACCAGGATTTCAGCAAGCTTCTAACTCTCAATGTGTTTTGCTGGGCAGCAGATGCAAGGCCCTCTGGGCAGGACATAATATCCCAATGGTCTGCAGCCTAACACTGTGGAAAAGAGGAGGAAATTCTTGGGTTTTTGCAATCTTCTTCTTCCTCCCAGGTTCCCTGTTTCTTCCCCATGACAAAATGACCCTCTATCCTCATGGAAATAAAGCTTTGTTCAGATAGTGTTTTGTCTATTACACAAGCATGCTGGAAAATGTACCCAGCCTTGCTACTGCCCAACTCCTCATTCCGTATCTAAATGAGTATTGTCCTTTAAAGTGATCATTTACCCTTTGGGATTACACACTTATTCAAGTTATGCTACTATTATTCAAAATCTTTTTTGGAACTCCTCCTCTAGAGCTGCTCATCTTTAAAGTTTAGAAAACACATTTTAAAAAAATCCATAGTTATCCAACTATATCTAGAGCTGATGTATCTAATTCCATCCAGGTATTGCAAAACTTACCCACAGAACTTGATTCAAATGTAATTAGGAAATGTTTAACAAAATAAATAAAAATACAGTATTGGCATAGATAATGTCAATAGATAATGTCTATGTCAGCATGAGGCCTTCAGGGATCTGTTTCTATTTGGGTTTGCATGATGGATAAGAAGACAAACCACTCCAGTATCTTTGCCAAGAAAACTATTACAGGGTCATAAAAAATCAGACACCACTGAAAAACAATTGAACAACATTCACTGGCTTATAGGCAACTAGGTGGTACAGTGGATAAAGTGCCAGGCTTGAAATCAGCAAGATTCACGTTTGTAAGTTCATGTTCATGAATTCAAACCTGGCCTCAGATACTTCCTACCTGTGTGAACTTGGGGAAATCAAAAAACCCTGTTTCCTCAGTTTCCTCATCTGTAAAATGAGCTGGAAAAGGAAATGGCAAATCATTTTAGTATCTTTACCAAGAAAACCCCAAATGGAGCCATAAAGAACTGGAAATGACCAAAAACAAACAAACAAACAAAAAAAAAACACTTAACAAATCTAGAGAGGCAGTGTGGTCAGATCTCTAGAGTCAGGAGACCTGGGTTTGAAACCATTTCTGATTCAATCACATACAAGTGACTTGATTACTCAGTCATAGTTTCCTTGCACAATCTTGTACAATCCCTACCTATCCTTACCTATCAGCATTGTTGTGAGGAAAGTATTTAATCTAATGCACAGGGTTGTTGTGAACTTTTTCTTCATACCCTTCACAAACCTTAAAGCACTACATAAATTATTCTCTTTTGTAATAAAAGCAACTTGCATTTACACATTATTTTATAGTTATAATCACAGTGTCTTCACATAAAGAATCTCTTTTTAATTCCCTCTAGAACCCCATGGGAAGGGTATTTTCCCCATTTGGTAGATGAGGAGGCTTAGACTCAAACAGATGCACTAACTATCTTACTCAAAGTTATACAGCTAGTACTCAGATGAAATGTGTGGACTCTACTAGACCAAGGTGACAAAAAAATGTCATCCAATTTGGTCACTTACCTTACTGACTGTGATTGTCCACGATGGGTCTTTGTTTCCAAAAATCAAATGCAAATTAAAATTAGGAAGATTTGCAACTAATGAAAATATTCTAGAACCTGTAATATATTCTTCTACAGAATTTCCAAAAGAGGAGTTCAAAAATGTTTGGAAACAATGGAAGTATCATTAGAATAAATTGTATGTTCTCCCAAAGTGACTACTTGGAAGAAAGTAGCACTTATTTGGGAGTATAGACTAAGGTAATTTTTTTAAAAATCAGTCATTATCTCCATATGCTCATAATATTTACTATCTTTTCTAAACAAGCAGTCTTACAAGCCCTCCCTGTTCAGTTACCCAAAGATTCATAAATTCTTATTCATTCATCCATTCACAAAGTCAGTAAGTTTCTGTTAAAGTCTACCATATATCAGGCACAATGCCTGATAGGTATGGGGTATACACACAGAAAAGTAAAACCATCCCTTCCCTCAAGGAACTTACATTCTCTCAGGGGAAGGAACTCCAATAATAAAGGAGAAGGATGGGAAGAGAGGGGGAAGGGTAGAGGCACTGTATCAGGGGAAAGATCAGAAAAGGCTTCTGGTGAGAAGAAACTTTTAACCTTTCACTCTTCCATATTTTGGAATGGGCCTGTTCCAATTTTCTTACTCATATTTGTCACTCTCTCCAAAGAAGGAAAAAAAGAAGAGTTCCTGAATGTTTGTTAGATTTCTTGATCTGTATGAAGGCCATGGTATAGATGAGCTGTTTAGAAGGGATTATCCATTATCACTCTACCTTAGTACCAAATGAAAAGCAGGTATATGTAGCTTGTTAACTGAATGAGGCTACTTCCTACCTAGGACAGATGGAGTATATGTTTATCTGTTTGTGTCAAATGCCAAGAAGTGATAAAGAGGAATTTGGGGTAAAGGCCAGATCAGCAAGGTCCTACAGAGCTAAGCATGTAACATCCTCTGCCTACGTCAAATTTCTAGCTTAAGATTTTATCTTACTTTAGTTTTCTCTTTAATTCCCCACTAAAACCTTTTCAAGTCTACTGTGTATTAACTTTATTAATGGAAGTTAGATAAACCCTATAACTGGCAGCTAGGTGGCACAGTGGATAGCGAGAAGCACATGAGGATCTGAGTTCAAATCCAACCTCAGACACTACTAGTTGTGTGAACCTGGACAAGTCACTTAATCTTGCTTGCCTCAGTAACTCATCTGTAAATGATAAATCATTCCAGCATCTTTTCTAAGAAAATCCCAAATGAGGTCATGGAGTTGGACATGACTGAAAAATGAGTGAATAAAAAAGCCATATAGCTGACTAGCTGCATTACAGATGGGGGAGGTAGCTGGGAGAATATTGAAAATAAGTGGTATACAGCATGCAATCCAACATCAACTAAACATCAGGCAGAATCCTTCAGAATAAGATTCTGCAAAGACATGTATGGGAAGCATAGAATTTTAGACATGGAAGGAAGTTTAGATTATCTCTAAACTAACTAGAACCATGAGAATGTCATGAGGAACACTTTCAATATTTTGTAAGATGAGTGACCATTGATAACTCACTCCAAATGCCCTAAAACAATTTTATATCCTTAAGTTATGTAGGAATTTTAAGATTTGTTGGCGGGAGAGTCCTCCCCAGGAGTTTTCTCACACTACTGAAATCATAGCAATAATAGACCAATGGTACGAGAAGGGACCTCTTTTGACCTGACAAAAATATATGTACTTCTCTAAGCAGCAAAAGGTTGAAAGTTATTAGGGGTGGGTATTACAGGGTATCAATGATCAGTAGAAGGATCATGAGCAGGGGATTCCCAAATCCTCTTTTCTGGAGTCCTAGAAGTCCAATAGTAACAAGTAGCCTAGGTCCTCCACTTTTACTCAATCTACCCATTATTGGTTTATGTACCTGCCTCACATAGTAGAGTAGAGAGAGAGAAAGAAAGCACCTCATATATGTATATACTCATATTCATCTCAGATCTCACACACACACACACACATGCATGTGCATGTATGCTACTCTGTTCTACACAAACTCTAACTCTTTAATATGAATTCTTCTATATAGATATATACTTCCATCAGCCCCCACCCCCATCCTTCAAGTCTATACAGTCTTTGAGACGCCATGTCCTTGCATAATTTACGTGATGGACCACCTCTACGCAATTACCGACCTCCACAACTACCTTGAGCAAGAATAACAACAGCCAAGCACATAAGCATAGCAGACAATATTTACAAACTTCTTGCTTGAATAGAAGTAGTATGGAAGTAGAATGCCTATATATACTCTGAGCTAGCTGAGAATAAACGGAGTGCATAAGATCTTTGCTCCTGCTTCATTCATTCGTGCCTGGAAGAAAGATCTCATGCAGGCATGAGATCTTTGGGAACTTAACATTTTAAGTTCTAAGAGTTCTAGTGCAGTTTTAAGCTTTAATAGTTTTAAGCTGCACCAAGACTTTTGGGATACCCTGAATATACATCTCTGCCTCTTCCACCCATAATTGTACCTGTTCTTATTCCACATACACCCATTTGGAAGAGGAGCAGTGGTCAAAGTGGGTACCCAGACTCTGGTGTTCAATATGACACCGCCCCTAGCCTCCACCTCCTCACCAGGAGCTCCCGGCTCTCCTTCTCCTCCATGGACTTAAAGTCTTCAAACTCCTCCAGTTCCTTCTTCAGAGCACCTAGCCGGGACTCCAACATCTCCTGGATGGGAGGAAGGACAAGTGAATTAACTGATTTTGGGTGGGGAAGAAGGAAATGTAGAACATCCCACCTTTTCCACCCTGCTTTGCTCTCAAGATACAGGGGCTGATTCTGTTCACTGAAGAAAAAGCAAAAATAACCTTCAGTGACTGGAGGGTTTTGTGAGAAGAATGACCCCTAGCTATGATAAGACTTGAACAATGATACAAGATCCCCCTACCCAAAAATATCTCCCCCACAGACTGGCAAGAGCCTAACCCTCACAAGTCTTCTCCTGTTCAGAATCGCAGAACTCATAGTTGGGAGGGGCCGCAGTAGCCACCTAATAGGACTCATACCAGAAAGGAAGAAGCACTATAAAATACCTGACCATTGACTCACCTAAGTAACTGGGCAGCTACGTGGCAAAGTGGAAGATCAGAGTTCAGAATCTGACCTTAGAAATTACTGGCTGAGTGGCCCTGGTCAAGTCCCTTAACCTGTCTGCCTCGGTTTCTGTCAACTGTAAAATGAGGAAAATAATAGCAACTACCTGACAAGGTGGTTGTGAAGGGATCAAATGGGACAATACTTTTAAAGCATCCGGAATAATTCCCTTCCCTAATCATGCAGTTTGAAGAATTCCAACTGGGTGGAACGCACCATCCCTCACGGTTGCCCATTCTATTTACGGGTAGTTTAATCGTTAAGAAGGCTCTCCTGATTTCAAGCCTCTTTCTGCTTATGGAACTTTCACTCAGCGTTCTTGGTTCAGTTCTCTAGAGGGTTGTCTCCAAAAGACCACTAAAAAAAAGACCACAAAAGCTAAAATAGCCAAGCTTCCTGCAAAGTGAGGGAAGGAATGGGAGTTTGGGGGAGGACGGGGGGAGCTAACCTTTTAAGCATGATCATTGATTAGAAAGTCTGAGACAAGAAAGAACTGGTGAAATGCAATTGTGAGAGGTAGGGGGAATATTTTGCTCCATGCTAAGTCTTGGCAGGGCCGGCCCAATCAGAATATTGAAGTAGGAGCAATGTGATGAATTTATATTGCACCTTTGAAACGTAAGTAATGGAACTGACGTTAGAAACGGGATTCTTAACCTTTTCCTTTTGTCATCATAGACGCTTTTGGCAGTCTGGTAAATGAGATCCCTTGTCATAAGGTTTTTAAATGAAAGGAAATCTGTTATACTGAAATAGTTACCAAAAAAAATTTTTAATAGGTTCACAAACCCCTCAGAGCCTCTGAGCTATCACCCGTAGGTAATAATCTCGTTCTCTTGAAAGAGGACACAGGCTCATAAGTAGTAACTTGTCTGCTATATCAATATTCAGCTAGTCCTGCGGGTAGGCTTCTCTGATTGCCAGCCCAATTATTTAGTCACTACACCACAGTGCTTCTAAAATAATGACAGTTGTTACCGAAGAGGTACAAAGCACTCAGTTCACAGGAGCCCTGTCAGGTTATTTAGAGCAAGTATTATCATTACTTTCACATATGAAGAAGCTGGTCCCACATCCACCCAGCGATCTTCATGAAAGGGAAGGGTCAGACCTCCACACCCGTGAGGATTTAGGTGAGCACTACACTTCTCTAAGAGTTGAGGAAGGCAAGCTTTCCTCTAACAGGTGACTCCTCCCACTCGTCTAGAAAGCTTACCACCCATCTGTGGAAGGAAAGCTCGCTTGTTGCATCTAGTGGCTGGATGAGAGGTCTCCAAATTCCTCCCAGTCCTAGAATAGTCCAAGGACCCCTTCATAACCATGGGAGGAAGAAGGACGGAGTGTACCTAACTGAGGTTGTAACTAGTAATCACAAAATGGAAAGGGTGACAAAGAACAGCACGAATGGCTCCTGGGGTGACGGAGCATTTATCAGGTGGTGTGTGTACCAGACTGCATTTCGGTACTCCTCATTTCGCCCAACAGGGGCCTGATCCTATCTCAGTCCTGGGTATGGCTATTATGAGCTCTGCCAGTTTAGAGGGCATTGTCCCACACCTCTCCCCAAGCCTTTGCCACCCTGGGCTAGGGCAGCTTGGCCAGGTCTACATCTCTGAGTAGGAAGATGACACAGTGGGGATGAAGGAGGAAGTGAAGAACCAAGGGGGCGCGTCCCGTAGGTACGACTGCCATAGCAGGTGAGCCTACCTAGGGGCATCCGGACTATAATCGATCGGCAAACATTTATTAAACACTTCCTATACGCTAAGTCCAGAAGATATCAAGAAGGGCAGAAGACAGTTCCTGCTTTCAAGGAAATAGCAATCTAATAGGGGAGAGAACATGAAAAATACGCAAAATCTACGTAGGCTTGTCAGCGGGGGAGAGTGGGGGTACGACTCCAAGAGTCAGGGGGAGACCGGGAAGGAGAGGAAAGCGAGGAGAGGGGAGACGGGGCTAGGGGTCGGTGCTGTGCGAAGGGCCAAGGACAAAGACGAGGACAGGGGCAAGGGGCGAGGGGGTGGCTGCGGAGCCCGGAGCCTGGGCAGTAGGCGGTCGGCAGCTGCCGCGAGGAGTCGCTCCATGCCAACGGCCGGGGCGCGCGCAGCGGGGTCTCCCTCACCTTGGCCTCCTGCACCGCCTCGTCCAGTGGCAGCACCGCGTGGGCGCGGTGCTCCCGGGCGCGGTCGCACACCACGCAGATGGCACGCCCGTCATCCTGGCAGTAGAGCTTCAGCGGCTCCCCGTGTTGGACGCAGCCGGACACCAGGCTCCCCGCGCCCTCCCCGTCTCCGTCCCCGGACGGGGACAGGCTGTAGCGGCGGAGCAGACTGGCCACTCCAGCCAGCTGGCGATTGGGGCGGAGCTGGCTGGGCCGGGCGGGCTCCCGGCACTGAGGGCAGGGCAGGGCTCGGGGGGCAGGCGACACCGGGATCCCCGGGCGCTCCCAACAGCGGGCGATGCAGGAGCGACAGAAGCTGTGGCCGCACTCGATGGACACGGGGTCCTGGAAGAGCTCCAGACAGATGGAGCACGTCGCTTCCCCGTGCAGCTCGGCCGCCAGAGCCAGAGCCTCCGCTCCGGCATTAGGGCCGGACCTCGGTCCCACCGCAGCCATCAGGTTAGGCGGCTCCAACGGCCGCCGCCGCCGCTGCCTCGGCTGCAACACCCCCAGTTCTGGGATGGAACGTTCAGCAACCGCCTCTCGGAGAGGGCCGGGGACTGACTGAGGGGGTGGGGCTCTGATGCAGGGGCGTGGCCTGAGGCTCGGCACGAGGGGTGGGGGGTGGGGGGTACCAAGATGGAGGGTCCCTGGCGGCAGGAACCTGCTGAAGTTGTCTCCGCTCCTGGTCATAGTGATTAGTGTTGGGCGACAGAGCCCGGGTCCCCTCGTTCTGCAGCGTGCAAAGGCTCGAGCCAATTCTAACCCCAAACCCCGCCCCCCACCCAAAAAGTGAAACCACTGACCGCTCTAGTTACTCGCCTCCCCTCCCCGCCCCTCGCCAGCCCTGCCCATACACAGGCTCTTCCTACAGATTGGGCTGAGGATATGCGAGCCTTGTTATCTGCCACTATCCCTGTCTCCGAGTCTCTGGGTCAACTTCCGAGTCTTTCTGTATCTCTATCAGTCACAATCAATAATAAACATTTATTTAGCGTCCACTATACTCTAGGCATTGTGTTAAGCACTTCATATACAAAACGAGGCAAATGACAGTGTCTGTCCTGAACAGGGGGAAACAACATGCAAACAAATATATACAAAACAAGCCGTATACTGGATGAATCGGAAATAATTAACAGAAGGAAGACAAGAGAATGAAAAAGAGAATGAACAAGGAAGATTTCCAGTAAGAGACGGGATTTTAGTTGGGACTTAAAGTGATCGAGTTTCTCTCGCCTCTCTCTCTCTCTCTCTCTCTCTCTCTCTCTCTCTCTCTCTCTCTCTCTCTCTCTCTCCTCCTCCTCCTCCTCCTCCTCCTCCTCCTCCTCCTCCTCCTCCTCCTCCTCCTCCTCCTCCTCCTCCTCCCTTCCCTTTCATATTCATTCCTTTCTTCCTCCCTCCCTCTTCTCCTTACAACTTCTTCCCCATTTTTCCTGGCTATCCCAATTTGACCCGCTCAGTTGGAAGAAACAGACCTGAGCAGGTGGAAAAGCAGAGTTCAGGATATGATGTCTATCACTCCCCCTGTGAGGAGAGGAGACTTCTGATAAGCACCCTGACCCATTCCTCTCTTCCCCATGTAGCCAACCCCAGCGTCAGCCCTGGCTTCCTACCCATAATCAGACCTAACAGGGCCAGGCAACCTGAGGTGTTGAGTTTCCCAAGACCTCGCCCAGACAGGTCTAAATATAGGACCCCTGACTCAAATCCCTAGCAACCCCCTAAATGTCTTGCTTTAAATAGATAATTTGTAATAACCAAACTGAGTCCTGGAGAAGAGTTGAGGAAACATACTTATCTCCCTTCTTCACAGCTGTGAAATAAATCAGCCATATATGTTGGCTGGTTGGCTTTGCAGAGTTGTTTTATAATTTATTTTTAAATTTTATTGCAATGTAAGGCTCAATGGATAAGGTCAGTATATATTCAGAAATACAGGTAATGTAAAAATAAATGGTATAAATATCAACAAATATCACCAAAAAATTGATAATTTAGTTTAAACAGATTTCCCATTCTTCTGTGTTTCTCAGTATTATCTGATCTATACATATAGTCCAGGAAGCCACTTCTCAGTCCACTTTGTGGTTGTCACTTCCTCTTATGTGTCTGTCCCTTCCTCTCCCCATCCCTACCCTTATCTCAATCCTTTTTTTTCTTTCTGTATTTCTTTTACATTTGCTTTCTTGCTATTACTAGAACAGTACACCTTATCTTTCTGCTCTGTCCCTTTACACTGACTATCCCTTAAGGAATGTTCTCTCTCCTCACTTCTGCCTCCTGGCTTTTCTGACTTCCTTAAAGACTAAAGACTTAACCTCAAATCCCAATCTCTTCTTTTTTTTTTTTTTTTTAGTGATGCCATCAGGGTTAAGTGACTTGCCCACGGTCGCACAGCTAATTAACTGTCGAGTGTCTGCGGTCAAGTCTGAACTCAGTTCCTCCTGATTCCTGGCCAGTGGTCTATCCACTGTGCCACCTAGATGCCTCTAAATCTCAACCTCTCTAGGAAGCATCTCCTGATCACTACCTACTACCCTACTGCTAATAGCCTTCCCTCTGAGATGATCTTCCAATATACATTGTGTATGCATATAAATATACATTTATTTATATATGTATATATAAATATATTTGTATATACAAATACATATATGCATTTGTGTAAATATACACACAAGATATGTACATATATATTATAGAAGAATTTTTTGTATGTTAGCTTCCCTATTAGAATGTGAGCTCCTTGAGAGCAGGGACTATGTTTTCTCCCTTATTTATATGTCCAGCACTTAACACTGTGCCTACCACACAGTAGAAGCTAACTGACTTAAGTTCCTTATATCTGGGATTGTCCCATAAGAGATAATCTCTTCTATTCCTCGTCCAGTCTCTACTGCTTAATGAAGCAAAGTTTTCATTCTTAAGGCCCTCCAGGAGTCCTCATTGGCTTTGTCTCCTATCCTTTTTTGAGTGAAGTAGGAGCTACGTTCAGCTGTCAGTTCACTGGACAACTTAAATAACAAATGTAGTAACCTCTCCAAACCAAGATATAGCTCAAGAACCCCCATTAATGGGTTCACTAGTCAGAGGATTTTGTTCTAAGCAAAGTAAAGGCATTTTAATCAAATTCTGTAGTACAGGATATCATTCCATAAATCCTTGATTCTATTTTCTAAAGAATATACTCACCCTAGTTAGTCTTTCACAACATGACTATTATGGAAATGTTTTGCATAAGTACACATGTATAACCTATATCAAATTTCATGCCTTTCAGTGGGGATAGGTGGGGAGGAAGAAAGGGAGAGAAGTTGAAACTCAAAAGTTTTAAAAACAAATGTTAAAAAATTGTTTTTACATGCAACTGGGAAATAAGATATATAGGCAATGAGTTATAGAAATCTATCTCGCCCTACAAGAAAACAGAGAGGATGGGGATAAGAGAAGGGAAGGGTATGATAGAAGGGAGGGCAGATTAGGGTAAGGGGTAATCAGAATGCACGCTGTCTTGGAGTAGGGAGAGGGGAGAGATAGGGAGAAAATTTGGAACTCAAAATCTTGTGGAAGTGAATGTTGAACTAAAACTAAATTAATTTTTTAAAAAGATTATGATGTTAAAAAAAGAATATACTCACCCTTAGTTGAAGGAGTATATACTTATAGGAATCGCATATAGGGCATAAATACATACAGAAGATGTGAGGCTAGGACACTGTAGTGCTAATGAGATTAAAGATCTTCCCTATTCACTAATGGGCCTGCTCATTAGGGGGAATTTAAGGAAGATTTGTAGGAAAGCCCACACCTTTTGTTAATGAGGCACTGGTTTTCAAGGGTTGTGATGCCCTCTGGATCTGAAAAATGTATAAATACTCCTGGGGTAAGGTTTTACTTTGGGGCTTACTCTTTGGAAGTGTTTGTTTGGCCATACAGACTCTGGGCAGCCACTGAAGAGCCCCCTGACTTTGAAAATTCAGATTTTGATGTTTCTTTCTCTGGTAACTATGTGTGTGTGGTCAGACAGTTATCTGTCTGTTGATCTGTCAGACAGTTGGAAGCCCTGTCTGTTGGTTTTGATTTCTCGATATTTTCTCTGAAGTTCAGGCTGCTAACTTTTTCTCCTGAACTAAGTGAATAATACATGTGCTTGATTAAAGTGATTGTTGACCCCTCAAGTTGCTTTCCTTTTGGAAATGTAGATCAAAGAACCTGTGATAGCAGGCCCTCCTGTGTATGTTGGGGTGCTTGCTCTTACAGGTACTTTTATGGAGACACATACACAAAGAAAATATCTATGACCAAGGCACATGCATAAAGAATCTGACCAGGCTTCCAGCACTACAGAGGTACAGAGGTGTTTTTTGGCAGTGTCATTATTCTGCTTTCTGAGAGACTTGCTGATGAAGTAAGCATCACATCTCCAATCTAACTGGTCTTCAGCTGTCAAGTTATAATGTTGGAATTTGTATTTAGCAAACTGTTCCTTCCCCTTTCCCCCCAACCCCTAGCCCCAACTCCAGGGGAATATAACTGCTCTGTTAGCCAGATGTTTCAGTCTCTCATTGGCCTCTGTTATATCCAGCTGAGCTACCCTGCTACAGTCAGCAAGCCTCTCCCTAAAAAAGTCTACAGCTCCTCTAGCCAGCTCTTTCAGCTAGTGATTAAAAAGCTCTTTCTTTATGCCAGGCTACTCAGAGAAGGTAATCTATGTGTAAGCCAAGACAATTTCTCCTTCTATTTCTTCTCACTCCTTTAATTCTCATTTCCATTGTGATCAGAAATACATTTTAGTTCTTAAGTCATATTGTGCCTGCCTGGTTAGGGCAAAGTATTCTCAGGACTCTATTCCTCACAAGGACAAGGAACTGAATGAAAATAATGACACTGTTTCCAAAGTTCTCCCCTTCATGTTTTTCTGTTCTATCCAAATCCCATTGGCTGTGGTTTGCTGAAGATAAATAGAAGGGTTTAAGCCTTGGGACTTTGTCCCACTTTGTCCCACTGACTCCCAGCAACAAATCACAGCCTGAATTCTTGTGCTTTCACCAGTTATGCAAGGAAATGGATCAAGATTCTCCTTCATCTCTTCAAGATTCTCCTTCATCTCTTCTCGGTTGGCTAAAGAAGGACTTTGTCACCCTCAGCAAAGTTGATGAGCTATGCTTGGGAGACTCATCTTTGAACCCAGAAGAGGTAGGACTTCCTCCAAAAGTCTGTGGGTAATAGGATTCTTCCCTTTGGCAGAGAAGGAGGGAGCATTAGCTGCCTGAACCACTGGGCACTCTCTTTGGTATGTTGATATCCTAGTAATGTACCCTGAGAGAAATTGTATGGGCTGTCAGAGTAGAAGGGTAAAAGTGCTATGTTGTCCAGACAGCTATGTATGAACTTATCCTCACCACCTACTCTTCCCTCCCCCACCAAAAGAAATTGAACAAATATTTATTAGTACCAATTATGTTCAGAGCCTCCACAGAAGTTGCTCAAATGCCTCATTCAGATGTGAATCCTGGGTTCTCAAAGACCATTTCAAGCAGAGCCCTAGCTCTGGTAGAAAAGACTTTAAATAAGACTGGTAACAAATATTTCTGCTATCTGAGGACTTGGACTAACTAAGTATGAAGAGTATCTTCACCACAAGACTAGTTACTAGCTAAGGAAGATTTTTTTTGGCCACAGGGACCATGATATTTTTTAAAATTTTAAAATTTAAAACTTCCTGTCGTTCCTATGTAGCTCCCCCTCTTCTACAGGAATGGTGGTAAAAAAGTGATAAAAAAGAATTAGGAGGAGAGGAAGGAAGGGAACTAGCATTTATTATTAAGTGTTTACTACGTGCTAGGCACTGTGCTTTGCAAATATTATCTAATTTGATATTTACAACAACCTTGTTAGGTTCTATAAATCCTCATTTTATAGTTGAGGAAACTAAGGCAGACAAAAGTTAAGAGGTTTGTCTAGAGATATACAGCTAATAAATGTCTGAGGCCAGAACTTGAACTCAGGTTTTCCTGTCTCCAGGTCCATAGATTTATCATCTAGGCCACTTCATTGTGAGAGGTAAAGATGCTAAGGATCACATTAACAAATATTTATTTATCTACTGGCATCTTAATGTGCAGATGACCAATGAATTTGCTTTCCTGGTGGGTTATAGAGCATGTCCAATATTCATTTCCCTTTTCTAATACAACACATGAAATTTTGGAGAGTTAGTTCCCAGTTATGAGGGTCTGAGAGGCTATGAGTGACTATGTAATAATGACATTTGTCACCAGAGTTATGATCAAATCATATGTACTAAAGACAAACAGTCTGGAAGCAGAAAACTGGGAAAGAATTTTTGCAACTAGTGTCTGTGATAAAGGCCTCATTTCTAAAATAGATAGAGAACTGAGGCAAATGTACAAGAATACAAGTCATTCCTCAACTAATAAATGGTCAAAGGATATCAATAGGCAGTTTGCAGAGGAAGAAATTAAAGTTATCTATAACCATAGGAAAAAATGCTCTAAATCACTATTGATTAGACAGATGCAAATCAAAACAACTCTGAGATACCACATCACACCTATCAGATTGACTAACATGACAAAACAGAAAGAAGATAAATGTTGGAGAAGATGTGGGAGAGTTGGAACACTAATTCATTGTTGGTAGAGCTATGAGCCGATCCAACCATTCTAGAGAGCAATTTCAAATTATGCCCAAAGGGCTACAAAAATGTGCCTTTGACCCAGAAATATTGCTTCTGGGACTCTATTCCAAAGAGATCATAGAAATGGGAAAAGGTCCCACATGTACAAAGATATTTATAGCAGCACTCTTGGTGGTGGCCAAAAACTGGAAATCAAAAGGATACTCATCAATTGGGGAATGGTTGAACAAGTTGTGGTATATGAATGTAATGGAATACTGTTGTGCTATGAAAAACGATGAACAGGAAGACTTCAGAGAGGCTTGGAAAGACTTATATGAACTGGTGCTGAGTGAAAAGAGCAGAACCAGGAGCACTTTGTACACAGCAACAACCACAGTGTGCAAGGAATTTTTCTGGTAGACTTAGTACTTCATTGCAACATAAGGTCTTAAAAAATTTCCAATGTACTCTTGAGGCAAAATGCTTTCCATATCCAGAGAAAGAATTGTGGAATTGGATCGCAGCTAGAAGCAGATCATTTTCTTTTGTATTATGTTTTGTTTTGTTTTATGTTTTTTTCATTTATTTTAATTCTTCTATGCAACATGTATTTAATAGAAAAGTACATGTAGAACCTATATAAGTTTGTACGCCGTCTCAGTGGGGAGTGGGAAGGGAAGGGGGAATGAAGGGTAGAAAAGCGAAAAAAATCTAAGATACATGGAAGTGATTGTTGAACACTGAAAATAAATAAAATACTTGAATTAAAAAAAAAAGATGAACAGTCTGAGGAGTGAGGTAGACCAATGATTGAGTAAAGGCTGCACCTGGCCCTGGGAATCCTTTTCTGCCTTTGGGAATAGATGATCTCTTGCTCTCTTTCTTAGAAGCTTTTGGGTGAGGAGGGCTAGAGTGGAAGGAAAGCCACAAGCTCTTATACCTGGCCAACTTGAGTCCATGAAAGCATGGTATCTGTTTTGTTTCTTGTGTCTATTCTTTCTATAAGTCCCTGAATGCATGGTACCTCTCTTTCTTTTGTCTCCCATGGGACAAAAGTATTCCTGAGTATTCAAAGACAGAATTGACCAAGTTACAACCTTGTGAGCTTTGCAGTATCAGAAGAGCTATCAGAGGTCCAGCAACTAGAATCCACTGGATAGACTCCACTGGAGCTGGTAGCAACAATAGCTGAGTCCAGCGACGAATGAGCCCTGAGGAGGAGCCTGCTTTACCCAGCCCAGTAGTAAGTGCATTGACCCAGCAGCTGAGACACTCACTGTATACTGTAAGTGACTAGCCCTGCTGAGTTATTCATCCACTGGTTGTGCCACACCCAGGGGGAAAAATGTATGCATGACAGACTCTTAAATTTAATCCACATTATTAAGATTTTCTCCATCAACTTCTTAAATCTGAACAACTAACGAAATGATAAATCAAGCCCTGATTTGTAGCATTTCTTGATTTCCCAACGTAAGTGCTCACATTGAAAATGTGCTATCTTGAACTTGTCTGAGCAGGTTCCAATACACTATTACCCATACTGAACTTCGTAGGGACTCTGCAAAGAGAGAAAAGGATTCCCTGACCCAGGAGATACCTCTCAGTCACACTTCCCAGGGACTAAGTGTGTAGAGAAAGTAAGGTTTAGAATCGGAGGCATAGTCTATAACTCTCAGTAAATATCCTTTTTATCAGTTGCTTAAACAATATTGGGGAGAAGACACCCATTAGGGATTCATGAGTCATAAATCTTCAGGGTTTTAGGATCCTGAAGAGATAAGGGGTCACTAGCCCTCTGGGGACCTGACTGGCCAATAAGAACAGATAGGGAAAGTGAGCTCAGAAGGAATGCTATATTTGTGTGTATCTTGTATATTTCTATCTCTATCTGTGTTTATGTCTACATATCCACATCTACATATATATGCATAATATCTCCCTTATTGAATATATATGCTTATTGGCTGATTGAATGATTAAGTGACTTGTGATATATACCTCCTCATCCTCTTCCTACCCCATCTCCTATCCCCAGTAATTAAATGGCGGACACTGGTCAATATGTAAATGTCTTTTACTTAATTATACACCAGTGTTATAAGGGATAGGCCTATGCAAGTGAGAGAAAAGTGACTTCAAATTGAAAAGAATTTGTAGGAAAAAGAAGGAAAATACCAGAAGCCTTCATTAGTGATTACTATGAGGAATCACTGGAGCTCCTGGAGGTGGGGCCCACATGAACAATGATGTTCTCAAATGATGCTTAAGGTAAAAGAGTCATTTTGAGTCTGGACTCATTTTGAAGTGCTGGGAAATCTGAATTAGGAATGAAAAAAGCAACAACTCTTTCCTTGTCTCTTCCTCTCCCTTCCAGAAAGAAACCAAATTTCTATGTGTATGAGGATGGTATTGATTGATATTTACTCAAAATCACTATACCTCACTTCAGTTATAAGACACCTAATATATCAAGTTCAATTACAGGCCTTAAACTAATTGGAAAAAAAGTCTTTGAAAATCATCTGACAAAGTTAATGCCCTTTGGGTCCTATATAAAAAGCAATGAGTTAGCTAGAATTAGAATATTTCAGAAGTTAAAGCAAGTGTGGTTTTCCAGCAAATATCTGAAAAGGTCCTGGCCCTTACCAGATCTCCTTTTCCCATATTTGGTAGGAACAAGACCATGCCAGATTCAAAGGGAAGATTTTGGGACTTCCCATCTTTCCACTGGTGCCCTGGCTAGATCTCTAAATCAGCTGATGGCACTGTCTGCACCAGGAGCCAAGGACAAATGGACACAAATTCACCCTCTAAGGGGAACTTCTTGAGTACCCCACAAGTGGGAGAAAAGGACTTCCAGCAACCAAGAGCTGTATTACTCCTTTGCCACATGTGCCCTTGAATGCTGAGCCCAGTTTTTCTAGAACTGTATATATTTGTGGGAAGGTGTGTCACAGACTGGTTTTTGTTTTGTTTTGTTTTTTTGGCAGGGAGAGGGAGGTTATTGTACCAACTGTTCTTACTGTAATACTTTAGTAAATATCTCTTTCTGCAGGCTACAGAAGGCTGATTAATTGTTTCTCTTTTTTGGACTCATTGTTTCTTAAATGATAATCTTTGTATCTCTTTCTGCAGGCTACAGAAGGCTGATTAATTGTTTCTCTTTTTTGGACTCATTGTTTCTTAAATGATAATCTTTGGGGAGTCACACTGGTAGGGATTAGAGATAACAGTATTAGATTCACCCCTGACTCATAAAATATACCTCTAGAATTCTGAGAAGGAGATGGAACCAAACTCCAGGGATCAAACTGATCAGTGGAAGAAGGAATTTGGTTAAGGATCCTCAGATTTTATATGGGCTTACTTGTGGTATTCATTCTTTCTCATTTCCTGCCTCCACCGGACCCTAGTGTGCTTTTTGAGAGACAGTCAAGTTTGGAGGCTTTATTGTTTTCCCAAATACTTTCTGTTTTAAAGACATCAACCCTGTGAGAAAATATTTATTGAAAAATAGAAGACCCAAGCTATTTGATCTATTGATTAAGGATGGATAAGGGGAAGAAGAAGGATTCCCCTACTATTGGATAGTGGGGCTAGAGTCACTGAGCATAGAGGCAAAGAGAAGGACCTTGTATTTGTATCACAAATCATGCAAAAGTGTCTGAGACAAAATATACTATCTAGTCCTATTTTCCATACCTTTTGTAAAAGACATCAAACCAGAAGCAGTATGCTGTTGGAAAAAGGAAAGCTGCTGTCCCTTTTAATCACAGACACTTGGAGATGCCAGCTTTTCCACTAGCTTATGTTAGCCATAACCTCTAGAGAAAACAGGGAAGAGTGAGAGAGAACATACCACCTCAGGCTCAGTATCCTAGCTGGAGGCTATCAACTGATTGTGCAGTTACCATAGCAACATGTCATAGCAACCTAGCAACTGTAAGTTCTGAACTCATGAATTCACTCAAGAGCTCCCCTTCGTGGTTAGAATTTTATTTTATTTTATTTTATAATTTTATACAATGCATATTTCATATACAAATTATACCTTATATATAAATTAATATAAACACATCTATATAATAAACTATAATATACATATATGAAAGTACATAAGAAACAATTCCAGAATCTATTTCATTCACTTACTTGAGCATGCCCTAACATTAAACCTATGTGTGTGTGTGTGTGTATATATATATATATATATATGTATGTATGTATGTATGTATATACAATTATCAGATCTCTTAGGAGCGCAAATAATGCGTTTCACTTCTTTTCCTCCTCCTCAGCCCTCCCCAATGGAAGCTCACAAAATAGGGAAATAACTAAAGCAAATGGGAAAAAAAATGTCCAAAGATAAAAACACTGCATTGATTTATAACATTCTGAAACCAATTTACTAAATAAAGCTATCAGTTCCAAAAAAATGGGAAAGGGAGAAAAATAACAACATGGACTTTGAGTGCTACCATTTATTAACATTTAAACAATACAATATTCACCGAAGACAAGCTCTAAAAGGATGCATTAATTAATGACATTAAGACTTTAAAAAACGGCTTCTTTAAGATGAATTTTGACCCAAAAAGAAAGAGAAAGAATTCATGAAGATCACAGGCGATAAAACAGACAATTTTGATTATATAAAATAAAAGAAGTTTTGTGAAGAGCATTGACCTCCCCCAATGAAAGGAGAGGTCCCTACTACTTTGGGGCTCAAGTTATATATAAGTAAATAATTCAAATTTTTAAGAAAAAGAGCCATTCCCCAAAAGATAAATGGTCAGAGGATATGATCGAACAATTTTCAAAAGAAGAAACCAAACTATCAATGGCCACATTTTTTTAAAAAAAGGTTCCAAATAACCAATAATGTAAAGAAATACAAATAAAATATTTGAGTTTCCACCTCATACTCATCAAATTAGCAAAGATTTGAAAAAGGAAAATACCTGTTGGAAGGGCTTCAGGAAAAGAACTTCAGGCATATAGATGAACTTTTAGTGAAATTTGTCCAGTCAGGTTGGAAAGCAATATGAAACTTTACCCAAAAAAGTCACTAAAATGTGCATACCCTTTGACACGAATATCAAAGAAAGAAGGAAAGGATCTTTATGTACAAAAATATTTATAGCTGCTCTTTTGTAACAGAATTGGAAAACCAGGGAAGTGACCATCATTTGGGCATACAAATTTTTGGGCATACAATATTTGGGAATATTGTAAGAAATTATCTGTAAGAAATGATCAAATGGGTAGGAAGACTTGTATATAAACTGATGTAAAGTTAGAAGACCCAGGAGAAAAATGTATGCAATAACAATATCACAAAAAAAAAGAATAATTTTGAAGACCTAATTCCTCTGATCAATGCAAGGACCAAAATTTATTTGGTTTGACTATGCATATCTGCTAAAAGGGATTTGTTTTCCAGTTTTAGAGGGGATTAAAGGAGGAGGAAGGAGAAAGGGGGGAAGAGAAGGAAAGAAGGAAGGAAGCAAGGAAGAAAGGAAGGAAGGAAGGAAGGAAGGAAGGAAGGAAGGAAAGAAGGAAGGAAGGAAGGGAGGGAGGAATAAGACATTGAGCTATGTTTTTTAAATGCACAAAAGAGAAGGCCAGAAAGAATCACAAACAAGTAGGTCAATTTTGAAAGTTACATGATGGATTTATTATATATGTATTTATAATATATATACATAATAGATATCTAGAGTTTCATACACAATCTTCTTGTCCTGCTATACTATTGTCAAAGAAAAAAAATATATTAATACTATGCCCTGAATTTTAGACACATTTGTCAGAAAAAAATTTTATTTATTTTAACATTAATCTAATATCCAAACCATTTTGGTTTAGGAAAACAAATGTCAAATCTGCATAATTTCTCTATGATCTCCAACATGACTCTCTACTCCAAAACCATCTAAGATAACATTTATAGGAATCCTGAACAAGGAAAAGACCTTGTGTTAAATGAGACTTTGTGTCAAAATGAGAAACAATTATCAAGCATGAGGTAAAGATGCTCCAGAAGGCATCTATCCAGAAGGGATCATCCAAGAATGGAGTTGCCCAGAATATGACATTTGCTTCAAAAGTTTCTACCAAGAAGGCAGAAGACCAGAAGGCAGTTCCAGGTCAGAAGAATTGAAAAGACAAGGCCAGATGCCCTAAGAAGGGACTAGCTCAGAAGAGACCTGTTCAGAAAGCCAAAAAATAAGAGGCTTCCCAAAATCAAATAAAGAGTATCTTTGATTGATTGATTGTGTGTGTGTGTTTTTGAGATTAACGTTCAGTTAACTATAGTCATTATTGTCAATTAACAGTTAACATTCTTTATATTTCTGGATCCTACCCCTCAAAAGCTGAAAGATTTTATCCCTACATATTATCAACCTGCCAGAGTTCGTTCTAAGAAAAACAGACAAAATTAGTCTGTTTGTACATGTTTATTTCTCTCAGAGTACAGACATACCTATGCCCATGCACGGAGGTCATTTGGCAATCAGCTCACTTTGGGACCAGGTGGAAGTGTCCCTTCCCCTCATGATGCCTGTGTCCTTTGTCACCCAAAATAAAATTTTCCATAGAACAAGAGGGTGCCCCCAGGGTGTCTGGTTTCTATCAGTCATAAACAAGGGGGTGTCATAAATATGAGAGTGTAGAGTTCATAAAACAAGATAAGTGCTGTTAATGAAAATAGTGTCTGGTTCAAGGCACTTGGGCCTTATCAATCATAAAGCAAAGAATGCTCCAAATCAGCTGAATTTGGGGGTTCACTCAGAGAGCATTTCAAAGGGCCTCAAGAGGGATTCCACAATATTAGTAACTTAATCTTGAATTAAAAAAAGTACACTACCCTTTAATGAGTCTTGGGTCCAATTACTTCAGATGAGTAGGGAAAGCAATGGTTTTGTTTCTCAGATGGGAGCTAAGTTTGGTTATCACCCTTAATCTATTTCCTTAAGAAAGAGCCTCTGTTCTTTCAAACTAGGGAAAGTCTGGAAACATTTTTAGACTAGAGAAAATAATATTTCTAGTTGAGCTGAAGTGGAGATTTCTAATATGTTTCTATTGGAAATACTAATTTTATTTGGTTTATTTAACTTCGGAACAACAAATAATGACAAATAATTTTTTTAATACAATCACAATGTGGAAGTTTTTAAAAGGTTAGAAGCAGCTATAGCCATTTAAATCTACTTGTGAAGTGGAGGCATGTGACTGCTATTGGTTTAGAATACAAATTCATCTGCCAACCCTATGGTAAACATAATGGAGAATGATGAAAGACTGACAAAGCCTGCCTCACAAAACATCTAAAAGCAACTGACATCTAAAAGGTAACTAAATAGCTTGGAAAATAGTGTGAGAATCAGCTAAACCAGATTTTCAGGAGTACATTTATAAAACCTCAAAGAAGCCAATAAATAGATGCCAAATTGAATGGCATTTTAAAAGACAGTGTGTTATAATAAAACAGTGGTTCTCAAGTTTTTGACCTTCTGAATGCACCGATTTACAACCTTACAAATTACTGAAGACCCCAAAGAGCTTCTGTTTATATGGGTTATATCTATCAGTATTTACTGTACTCAAAATGAAAACTGATAAAATTTTAAAACATTTCATTCATTTTAAAAAGATAAATTCATTATATTATTAATATACAAAGTAACATATTAATATTTATTTAATATTAATGTTAATATTTGATAATTATATCTTCATTAATTATTAAAATAAATAACCTTTTTAAGAAAAACTATTGTTTAGAAATTTAGTGAGAAAAATGATATTGTTTTTCATATATTTGCAAATCTCTTTAATATCTGACTTGATAGAAGATAGTTGGATTCTCATGTCTGCTTCTGCATCCAATCTGTCATAACGTATTGTTTTAGTTGAAGTATATGACGAAAATTCAACATCCAACAGATATGTAGTTAGAAAAGAGAGGTGTATTTTAAAAGGCAAATAAAGTCTTAGTATTATTATAGTTTTGATCTAATAGAGAATCAGGAACTCCCATGGGTCATGGACTACACTTCAAGAATCATCGATGTAGAGGAATGATCACTAGATGTAGAATGAAGAAAGATATATTCTCTAATCTATGCTAATAATTTAATAAGTCTAATAATTTAGACTTGCTAAATGATGATTAAATCATTTAAGGCAGTCTGTTTCCTCATCTGCAAACTGAATAGAAGTACAAATTCAAAATCCTCCTCAAAGGATCAGAAGCCTATAGATAGAAAGGGCCCTGAAGAGTCTAATCCAACTCATACTTCTTCAACCAAGTTTAAATAGGTGAGGTGCTTTGTGGAAAGAGGGCTACAACTGGAACAAAAACTGAATTCAAACTTGGGCTCTCCTACTCCTCTATGTGACCTTAGGTAAGTCACTTCACATCTATCTGTGACATGAAGGAGCTACACTAGATGATATCTATGGCTCCTTTAAATCTCTGATACTACCAATGAGGTTGACTTCAGCACAGCAACAATGAGAGGCTTTCCTAAAGCTAAATTTGCCCAATAAGAGCAGGCGCTACCTATAATCTTGCTATTTTAGCCAACATCCTGTGTAGGGGACTAACCCTCATGGTTTATGGCCATGTCCTTGAATGTGGCAAGTTAAATCCCTGGATTTTGTGAACACATCCTTGAACTGTTTTGAAATGTACGGGGCATATCTACTTCCCCTTCCTGCCTTCCCTTTCCTGTGGTTAATTGCTCACATGGGAGAACACCCCACCCCAAACCTGAGGGCCCAAAGCTTACGTGTGAAAGCAAGTCCCTGTCTTTTCTCAAACTGCTAGTACCCCTAAGATCACCTGCCTCACTTTCCTTCCTGGGCCATCTGGATCCAGTGAGCAGATATTCATCAGGATGACTAGAGAAGGCCTAGGATGCAGTAGGAGACCTTGGCCTATTCAGGTACTCACTTAGAGAGAGGTAATGCCCATTCAGTGAATAGGCCTCTTTAAGAAGTAAACCCGGAATGACTCCTTTAATGAACAAAAGAAAGGGAAAAAAAATGGGAAAGAGCAACAGTTACTATTGATAATCATTCTGAAGCCAGGAGTGTCTGAAAAAGAGTCATCATATGGAGTTTGGGCAGGGACCTATTGTGCAATGTATGGGCTTCGGAGTGCACTGGGTTTAAGGTTTTGGCAAAGGGAAGGAAGGAAGGAGGGAGAGAGGAAGGAAAGAAGGAAGGACTCTGACCCGTAAACCCCAAGTTAACTGGGCATCCTCTGTCCATCCAAATTTACTTTCCTTTGGAGAGTGGAAGAAGTGCCCGGGTGGGGAAGCAGAAGGGAGCAGATGCAGATGAGCTGAATTACCCAGCAGGGCAACTAGGTCTACTCACAGGTAAAGTAACAGTTCATCTGCTTCCTTCTGGCCCCACCTTCTCCTCTCCAAAGGAAGGTAAAGACTAGATTTGGACTCAGGTCTTCCTAATTCCAGGCCTGGCACTGTTCACTGTATCACCTAGCTGCCTCTAGGCCAAAAAAGAGTAGTCATATTTCATTACCTGTTATTTTGGACCATTACTGGTTTTTCCACTTTTTCAGGTTTACCTTTATTGACCTTTTCATCTACATTGCTATAGTCAGTGTGTACAGTCTCATTTTCTTAATTATACCTTGCTTTGGTTCATACAAATATTCCCATGTTTCTCTCAACTCTTTATATTTGTAATTTCTTAATATGTGTTATTCCACTACACTCCTATACCAAGGCTTATTCCCCTGTTCTTCCATCTATAGGCACCCACTTTGTCTCCAGTTAACCAACTAAGTTGCTTTAAAGACGTGTGGCAGTGATTCCAAAATATTCCCTACTGTGAAGGTCCATCACTTTAATACCAATATTTTCTGGTGTTGCATGCCTGGATCATGAATTACAACAATTTCGGATCAAAAGTTTCAAATGATCCATTGGACAACTAGAGAAATATATTCTGAGTATGTTTCCAGCCTATTACTAATGATGACTCACAAAAATGAAGCAGTAAAGTAGATACTATTAGGGCTATGCATGACAAGACAAGGATTTGAGCTGGTTTTATATAGAGAAAAGGTAACAGCCCAAGTGCCTCCATCATACTGTATAGGTTCTCTATTTAGGAAAAATAAGGAGCAGAATACATGACAAGAAGGTGTGGGTGAATTTAACCAGTTCCAACTGAGAAGGTAACCAAATGAATGGTATCATTGGACAATAAAAATAAAGTCAAACCAGAGTCTAATCAAATACAGTAGACAATGTTAATACCTTAGTGTCAAAGCTAAAGGACACCTCCCTCCTTTCCATTAGTGAAAGATACACTTTCTTTCAGGGAATGTAACTTTATAGGGGTATTTGTTAGGAAGTATGTATAGTATCAACAGAAATTATACATATGTATATATATGTATGTGTGACATATACATACATACATACACACACCACATATATATACATACATATATATTTTTAAAATTATGTGTTAGAGTACTACTCTAGTATGGTAGGGTTTGGGAGGAAAAGAGTGGCAGGGAATACAAATGGGGACCGGCATATAGAGAGAGCACCTTTGATGGTATCTCCCTAAGTGGAAGAGGCTGGGGCGCTGCTTTGGGAGAAAACATGAAGATGTAATCCAAGCGCTTTGGAGAAATGCTGAAGCTCATGCTAACTGGTTCCAATTAGTTAACTAGTTGGTGAATAGGAAGGAGGCTGATTAGAGCCATTCCTTTTCTATACTCTTTCTTTTCGATGGATGTTGCTATCTACAGTGTTCTAAGGGGAGAGGTCTTAGCTGTTTTATCTTAGCTGTCTCATCTGTCTATCAGTGGTCTCTGTCCTTTTGTATAACTATTTGTTCTTATACATTTTAGGTGAAAGAGATTAATTTGGATGCATTGTCTTTGTGAGTTTAGAAAGTTCAGAAGAGCAAATTTTTATGAGTCATTGGAAGTTCCAGATTCCAGCAGACTGGGGTCTTCCTGGGTCTTAAAGCCAGGCTAGCATCAATGCTATGAGGACAGACAGTGAGCTTTGGGACCCAGTCCAGAGGTAGTTTAGATAATTCACAGAGTATGTGGACTTGGTAGAACCAACATTATGCAGAAACTGTATTAAATGTGAGCCTGCTCTCCCCAGAGACGTACCCTTCCCAGAGTAGAATAGGGGAGGGTGCCCTCAGGTGCTAGAAAATGTATTTTTGTTCTTGCTGTATCTTTGAGGTAAATCTAAGTGATGTTAAGTGGTAAAATATAATTGGAGTACTAGTCACTGGCATCCAACAACATGGAGGGGGAACACAACTCAAGCACTAGAAAACACCCCAAGCTCTTCAGGGTATACCCAGAACCCCTAGAGGTAGGTATATCACCCTAGCTCTGGAAAAATAAATTAGAGCACACTTTCTACACAAAGATTGCTAAAATGATCCTTGCCCTCGAAGAATTTACTAAATTGTAGAGGGAAATGGATACATAAACAAATATTTATAAGAAAGTAAGGGACATAGTCACCAGAAATTCTTTATAAATGTAACTGAAGTTGTTAGCCTATACGTGTCATCTCAGTGATGATCGTCTGAGAACACCCCTGGAAGCTTCTGGGAACTCCAAGGACACAGGGATTCAGTGGCTGGGCCTTTCCAGCATGATAAACTTCTTGGTGGATTTAGGCCATGATTGAGGACAGACTGGTTGCTTTGAGAAAACCCTAAATAGTTGGTCCCTTAATCCTCCCCCTACCCAGTGATAGTGAAATAGGAAGGGAGCAGGATGATGCATCAGCTATGAGAACAGGGAACTTCCAGAGAGCTCTCTGTTCCTTCTATCCTCTACTTGACAACAGTTAACTCCAAGACTTTCTGTGATTGAAGAAGATTGGCTTCCTCACCCTGACATCATGAATCCTACTCTAAAGTGGAAGCCATTAGCCACATTTTGCTTGCATCCTTGGTTGCCTTTTCTTGTTTTTTTTAATTAACTTTCCTAAAGGGCTGACAGCAGTTCAGGCTCAAAATGACAGGTCCAAGGTTAAATGATATGAGTTCTACAAAACGGGAGATCTTTGTCCATGGAGTAAAGTCGACTGGAACAAGGGGAGTTTCCTTATCAGTGACAATTACTGAATGAGAAAGAAGCAAAGCTCTTGGCCAGGCTGGCTGGAAGACTTGGACTTCTGAGATAGCTACTGTAGAGATAAAGTGAAATGCAAAAGCTTCCTCAGCAGGCCTGCAAATTGCCATAAATTCTAATGAGTCCCTCCTCCATTGTTAAGTGTGGTTATAATTTAAGATACTGAGTCCCATGTCACTGTTTTCTGGGAGGCTTTTATATTTAATGGCTTCTTTTTACATGTAGGAAATAAATACCTGTCCCATATCTGATTGATATTGTACAGAGTAACTTTCTACTCTCTCTTTTTGGGGAGAGCTAGATATAAAGCACGACCTAATTTTTAAGTAATTGGAGGTGGAGGAGAGATGTGTTTAGGGACCACTGGAGCATTTGAAGCAGCAGACTGAGAAAAGAGAATTTAGACTGACAAGGGTGGGAAACCTTCAGTCTTGAGGTCACATGTGGCCTTTGGGGTCCTTGGGTAAAGCCTTTTGATTGAGTCTGAGTTTTACAGAATTAGATCCTCTTTTATTAAGGGGATTTATTCTGTGAAGTTTGTATTCAGTTAAAGGGTCCTACTTGAGGCTTCATTTTCCCCACCCCTGGTAGACACTCTTCCAGGATTGGACCTACTTGAGTTCTAGGAAGAAAGAGGGCCCCTTTGGGAGAGGAAGGAGTATTGAGTTGAGCACTGTGTCTTCACTATTGGAAAGATAAGAAGAAGGAAAGACTGCTTCCAGTGTGTTTAGAGAAATCAGTGATGATTTCATGGCTGGCTATGATAGCATTTCATATTCAATAGATCATGATATCAGGGAAATGTTCATACCAGATCTTTGGGAAAAGCCACCAGGCAAATACCGAGTTTGTAGTAACTTTAGATTATGGGGCCTACAGTAGTTTGAAAGAGAAAGGATTGGGAGAATGATCTTACATTAAACTAAGAGGTTTGGATTTTATTTTGTGAACATTTGTGGAGGCCAATGAAAGGTTATTAGGAATAGGCAACACTGTAAAACATGAGTGGGAGAGTATGGAGCAAGGGATACTATTATGGAGGCTACTGCAATAGCCCTGGCAAGAGAGTTCATTCAAAAGGGAATAATCACAGATGTAAACGCAAATCATTCTCATGGGTATTTGTTACATAGGAAGATCTACATTGTTAGTGAAAGAAAAAGAAATTTTTTAATCTCCCACCTCCTCCCAATCCCAAAGGAAAAAAAGAAAAAGCTTGATAACAAATATGCAGTTAAATTGCCATTCTCAAGGAAAGAGATTATCTTTTTTTCCTCTTCTTATTTTTTCATTCCCCTTATACTAATAACAATGCTTTGGCTACATGATACAAGTATGTTTGAAATCATCAACTGGGTAACTGAAGACAGACCTCTAGCAGCCGGGGGATGTAGCTCAGTGGTAGAGCGCATGCTTTGCATGTATGAGGCCCCGGGTTCGATCCCCGGCATCTCCACAGGTGTGTTTTTTTCTTTTCCTTACCCCTCCCCCTACCCTTTGACAATTACAAAGTAACAAAATCATCCAAGAAAATAGGAGAAAGATACGTTTACTGTGCTTGAAGAATGTGTGGGAGGAGGCAGCGAACCCTGACGTAGCAGCTGATTGCTTTCTAATGCTCGCTGGCCTCTGCACTGTTGCATCTTCAATGCCACAAACTCCAGGAGACAACCTTCCCAGGATCTGCCAGGCTACTGACGTAAGCCGGGAGGATGTGCGCGAAGCCCCACCCTCGAGTTTAACCTTTCACTCGGCGTGGGTTTCGGAACCCCACCCCTCCGCGTCGTGCCCCTGCGCCTGCGCGCTCGGCTTTGGATACATTTCATTGAACAGGAGGCGGTGGCGGGCGAGGATTATGCCGGGTTCCCTACCCTGTGCGTGCTGCCCTCCAGGACAGCTTGTGCCACTCCAGCTGATCGCCCTGACTTAATGGGACTTGATTTTGCGCGTTCCCCCTGAAACGAGAGACTTAGGGGAGGCCGTCCAAGAGGGAGGAAGAAAATAGGAAGGAAAGACTGGGGCTAGGGGAGCGGAGGGGCGATAATGAGTAATTATTTAGCGCTTCTGTTAATGAAGGGACGCTGGCAGGATACCCAGGGCAGCCTTTCACGGTCTGCAGGGAGGCCAGCCCCTGAAGGGGGGCGTTTTCCCCGCTCTTGCCTTTGTACTGGGAAAGAAAAAAGAAGGCTGTCGAGCATTTTAGGACAACTTGATACTTTTTGAAAAAAGGAATTGGCGAGAAATGCCTCCAGTAGCCCGGCTAGCTCAGTCGGTAGAGCATGAGACTCTTAATCTCAGGGTCGTGGGTTCGAGCCCCACGTTGGGCGTACTGCTTCTTTTTTTCCCTCACATCGAGAGTTTCCTTATAGGAAAAAGTGCCCTTTAAAGTTCACTACGGGAACTGATGAAAAATACGTACATCCGCCCGTCTTTAAACTTTGTTGGTGTCTGCGTGATGTGGCCAAGGCCCCCTCCTCTCCTCTTTTAGTTACACTATAATTTCCAAAAAGTTGAATTGTCTGCGCTATGACGGGTATGGCTGCTTTTCAAATAAGGGAAAGTAAGTATTAAGTGACTTGCATAGAGACACTATTTTTCTTATGAAAAGGTGTCAGTCTTGAAGAAGCTGTAGTCAGTAATGGAACTCATGTAACAATAAACTTGCGTCAGTGCCATCTTCGTCCCATTATTAACAGTTGTGGGTAGAGGTTCCCGCAGCTGGTTTCCGTAGTGTAGTGGTTATCACGTTCGCCTCACACGCGAAAGGTCCCCGGTTCGAAACCGGGCGGAAACAGTGGCCCCTCCTGTTTTCCTTTCCCTGGATGTCATTGACTTCATTCAATATGCTTAACTAAGACCTTATTGCTTTTCTCCTGACCTGTCTCAGGATACTCAACCTAGTAATTAAATTACTAGTGCTTTCATTTCTAATACAATTGTTAGCCAAGTCGGATTTTGCCATTTTATATTGTGACAATTACATATGTATTCGACATTACTTTATATGGTAATTATATTATCATCTTATACTACATATCCTTCTATATTTTGTGCATTTAAATTTTCTATCCCTTTCAAGATGTATCTGCTCTTTCCAGAGGAAACCTCATTTCAAAATCATATATATTGTCTCTACATATTCCACTCTTTTCAACATACTGAACCTTAAAAAGTAAATTTTCTCCAGGATTTCTGTAAAAACATAATTTCTGAATTATCATGAAAAATGTCAAGATTTTGAATTTTCTTATTTCACCATTTATATAATGATATTACATTATTTTCTCTCTTCCCGCCCCATCTACTTAAGGGGGCCTGTCCTTTGTGAACTCTGATATTCTCCATATTTCATAGTTTGTTTCAAAGCAACTGCTTTGAAAATTAAAAGGTTTCAGCCTCTTTTCCCTCTCCCCTACACCATCCATCCTGCAGGGATTGCTGAGTACTATGAGTTTGTTTTAACTTAACCATTATCCCTCAAAAAGAAACAATACCTTAACTAAGAATTTTTGTCTGGGTTAATCAGTGTAAAGGAATATGAGCAGGCCATTTAGAGTGCAACCCAGAAGTTAGGTAGCATAACCTAGAAAGCCTAGAAATTTCTAAACTGCTGAAGAAACAAGGATAAAGAAAGCAGCTACCAAAAGGGAAGATATTGGATAAACTAGCAACATTGCTAAGGGAAGTTGAATTTGTTCACCTGGGATAGAAACTGAGGGTAGGATGAACACACTAGGCTACAACTGTTAGTGTCCTCTAAATTTCACTGCCTACTCCCTAGTCCTATGATATATGCAGCATCGTGCAGTGGGAGGAAACAAAGGCTCAGGGTTCCATTCCTAGCTCTGATCAGATGCTTACTGTGTCACCTTTGGCAAATCAGTTCTTTCCTCATCTAAAAAAAAGCAGGGAGCAACTACATGATCTCTAAGGTCTCTTTTAACTCTAAATCTGTGATTCTAACAGCTAGGTGAAATGGAAACAGTCAATCAACATTTAAGCTACTAATTGCTAGGTACACAAGCCAATCCATCTTCTCAAGAAGCTCACAGGGAGAAACATGCAAACAACTTTGAAAAAATTGTATGTGTATTTATCATGCATGTATTATGTATGTGTTCATACCCACATATATGCGGAAGTAATCACCAAGGTAGATTATTAAAATTACACATTTTGCAAAAGCACAAATGCAAGGGCTTATTTCATAATGTGCAATTTCTTATTATACAGGTATGAATATTTTTCTGTCTTGAGCCATTGGGTCTGCCTGCCCCAAGAACATTCTCTTCCACCCCTTTGTGTGCTTGCTTATTTATCTTAGTCTGGCAGTTTTATGCTATATGAGTTGTTTTGGCCAAAGACAACTACCCACTCTGTCTCTCTCTAGAAGGCCTCTAACACTACTCTTTTCCAATTCCTTCCTACAGGCTGGATTTTAATCACCACTTATCATTCTGATGAGGATACAAACAGTGCCCTAAGGGTTGAGTTGCTTTTCTCTAATTTATTCTGTAACCTAGAGACATCCTAAAGTCTTTCCCCCTTATCTTGAAATACCATAAAACTTCCCCCTTATTCTGGACCACAATATTCCTTTGTCTTCTTCATCCTGGGTCATAAACTTTCCCATTTCCCTGATCCTGTCCTTATAAAAACAAGCCCCTGTCCATCTGTAATTTGCTAGACCTTTTTCCAGGACTAATCTACTTCTTTTTCGTCAATAAAGCTTCCCTTGATTAAAACAAAATAGTTGAAGTGAATTCTTTCATATCTGAACCTGCTCTCCCAACTCTGACCTCAACAATTCCACCTCTAGGTAAGAAAAATGATTATTTCCCTCATGTATTACTAAGTACTTATTGAATCAGGACCTAGCTTTTTCCCCTTTTCTACTTCCTCATCCACAAATCAACAAAAAAGATTATTTCTGCTCATTATGTTTACTCAGGTCTGGGAAAATGTGGATTCTCCCTCTTGTCAGATAGATGAAATGGAAATTGATAATGACAATGAAATGTCTTTGAACAAGACTTGGGTGACTTGGGTTACTATCCCCCAAGGCCTTCATTAGAATAAACCCTTTGTCATATTATTCTTTCTCTTATTACTTGTTAACCCTCAGAGTTGATTGCCATCCTAAGAAAAACCTGTTCTTCCAAGGGCATGTAAACTGAGTTCACCCACCTGAGGAGTCTTTGAAATATGTTACTGACCTTTTTTTTATTAAAATGCTAGCATTATTAATCAAATAACTATCCTGAAATTACTTCTCTGGAACCTTTTAAACTTAACATATGAAAGGATTCTTTAAACTCAGCTAGAGGAAGAAAGGAAAGAAAAACTGCCTGAAGTCACAGCCTCAGATTAGGTTTACGCTAGCCAATCATTTACTAAATCTCCCATCCAGAAAACTGCCATCTTAGCCTATGTCCCAAGTAGTAAAGGGATTCATTTTTTTCTTCTCTCTTCTCTGCTTTTAGGGATCTATAATCCTATGTTCCAATAAAATATCTTTTGTTTCCTCTGGAACCACCAATGATAGCTCCAGAGATTAGAATGAGAACTTCTACGTACTTGGCCTGGCCCTCTAGCTATTCCACCTTTGAGCAAATAGTGATAGGGTGTCCCAAAAGTCTTTGTGCTGTTTAAAGTTGTAAGTAAAGTGGATTTTAGTGTTTGTAAGGTGGGTTTTTGTTATTCTTTTTTAGAGTTTAGTTTCCCAGATCCATGGCCATAACAATCTCCATTTCCCAGGCTCATGGTTCAAAACATCTCCACCACCCTTGCCTAGTGTTATATGATGATAAATAATATGATCATTTGTGCTTAAATTGTAAACATTCACTGCTACTTCGTAGTGACATACAACAGTGAGATAATGTGAACTTGTGCGGCAATTGCTGACAATATGCTTTTTTAATCTGTTCTCTGCAAAGCAGATGGGCGCTGGTCAGTGAGTGGAGAACCCTTAGGGTTGAATGCACAAGCTGGAATATTATGAGTGCCTTGATCGGCCCTCTTCAAGGCTTGGAAGGGAATCTGTGTTTGCCTCAGCTAACCCCCATCAAGGTTTGAGGGGATTTAGGGGAGTGCAGGAGCTGTGCCTCTCTGGATTGGCCCCATCCAGAGGTAGGGGTAGTAGACCCCCTTCTCGAAGACCCCTTTGGGAAGGGTGGTCACGGAATGCTGTAGGAGATGGTGCTCCTGCTATCAGTAAACCCCCCTGGGAAGACTAAAGTAAGCTTATTAACCCTTCCAAAGCTGGCTTAGTGTCCTTCCTGCTGACCGGATCAAGAGTGAACCTGTGCTAGCAGCTGTCTGTTACAAAAGCCATTGGAGACTTTCAGAACTTGAAGTCAATCATGGTTTCATATTAATACTCGCTTTTTTAAAAACGAGACTAGGTGGGCAGAAATGAAAAAATATTTTTAAAAAAGCAGACGAGCTTTGGAGAGGAAGTGCAAGTCCAGAGGGAGAAGGGCAATGGGGGGTCCATCCTGGCACAGACCTGGCATTGGACCCGGCATGGGGGTAGGTAGATTTCAGCTCCTCTCGATTCCATGGCAACCGCGTTCGCAGGCTTCTGCTGGCCTCGGTCTCTTTAGGCCGCTCTCCCCTCGGGCACCCGGTGCCAAGACACTAGGGGGTGGAAGGCAGCCGCCCCCCACGCCGCCTCTGGTCTGGGGTCGCCCGAGCCTGGGCTCCGGCATGGTGACTTCTGCCCACCCCCATGTCTCTCGCAGGATAGGATGTCTCTCCTGTCGGTCACCAGCCTTGGGGCTCCTAAGTGGATTCGGGTCCTGCCCAGCCCCGGATCCACATCAAGCTAACTCCAGGCCGTCCCAGAGAAATAGGTTAAACGTTACACGACGGATTTTATTATCATTTCGGTGACAATTTGTTTGCCTTCCAATGTTCCTCCCGTGTTTCTCCTCTTTCTTTGAACAGTCTGGAAGTCCCTGTGCCTCCCCAGTTAGGGCTCAGTGCCAGTGTGGGTACAAAGTCCGTCTACACGCGCATACCGCGTCCTCTCGGAAGACCCTTGGTCCGTCCTTCAGCCATTCCTCCCCTAAACTTTATCCAGGCACCCAACAAGCATTTATGAAGCCCTACTGTGTGCCAGATATGTGCTAAAGGCAATAAGATGTTGACATTTGGAGGGTCTCCGTCCTGAATCGATTTTCCTTCCCGGGGCAATCTCACTTTGGTCATCTCTGGATCTCCCGGTTTTGTTCGCCATCTTATGATCGACTTTATTTTATTTTTTAACCCCTTTGGATCCCCACGCCGAGACTGCTAAGTGTATCTTGGTCTCGCTGATTTCTGCTCCTACCCAGAGAAGTCACACATTTTCTTGGAATCTCTTGTCCTACCGAAGACTTCCCATCTGTAGAGGTCGCTGTGACGTCTAGTCTGTGCTCACCGCGATCACAGACTTCGCTTCTCTTATTTTCTTAACGCCCCTCCTAAGCCCTTTCACCAATCGAGAATGAGCCTGAATGTTTGTTAGTTGAATAGGCAGAAAGGAAGACTTGTGACTGTGGTGTCAGGATGGCCGAGTGGTCTAAGGCGCCAGACTCAAGGCAGTCCCTTCCTCTCTCTGAGTGTTCTGGTCTCCGTATGGAGGCGTGGGTTCAAATCCCACTTCTGACACATCAACTTTTTCTATTTCAAATACAGATTTTTAAGAAAAAATAAGTTTAAAATGTGTTTTTTATCCTTCAAATCTGCCTCTTTAAAAGCGAGAGGAATTTTGTTTTATTTTTGACTCGACTATGTCTCTCCAGAACGATATGAGCTTTTCCGTTTAAAATCACTTTTAACTGCCAACTTTAGCTGGAACCACTCAACAGGTAAACCTTTTTTTTTTAAATTTCTATTTATTTATTTAGCTTTTTACATCATCATAATTTTTCCTGGTACCTCTCCCCCTCCCCCAGAAAGTCATTCCATATGACAAATAGTATTTTCAGATAAATATTCCTTCTTAAGACCTAATAATGTTCCATTCTCTCTATCTGTACTGATATCAGTAATATATATGCAAAGCTCTTTGCAAACCTTTAAACAACAATCATAAATGCTAGCTATTGTTATTGCTATCAATTACTCTGTAATTAATTACTCTGTAATTAATTACTATCAATTACTCTGCTAATTAATTTCTTCACTCCGGATGCCACAGGGCAGAATTTACTACATACTATTATCAGGGAGGATTTAACTTGCATAGAGTCTATCATGGAATAATTTAATGCACAGAGATCTCCTAGTTGAAGTTGAGACTTTTATCTTCATCAGTTGTAAACAACTTGCACACTGGGTTCATATTCAGAAATGGAGTAGGCCTTATAGGCCATTCAGTCCAATTCCTTCTATTTGAACGTGAGAAAAATGAGTCTTGGGGAGATAATTTGATAGATCAGTCAACAAGCATTGATTAAGTTCCTCCTATATGCCCACGTTGTGCTAAGCCCCAGACTTGCCCAGTCACCCAAATAGTAAATGACACAGGGGGAGATTAATATTTAGCGTTCTGCCCTGAAATTCTATGTTTCATTTTTATGTATTCTTAACTCCTAGTAAAATGCCTCAAATCTACTAGGCCATTGACAAAAGTTTGTTGGGTTTATATTTGTTGAAAAAGGGATTAGAAGCATCTTCTCCTCTTGAGGGGAACCTCAACTTCTCCATTAGTAAAAGGGAATAATATTTGTACTATACTCAGCATGAGAGACTGCTGCTTCCACCTTACAAGGTTAGAGTTGGAGGGGAGGGAGTCTTTTTAAAACTTAAAATACTGTAAAAATATTCATTAGCCAGTAAGTCAATAAACATTTATTAAGTACCTATTATGTGTGAGATATTGTGCTAAGTGCTGGGATACAAATAAAAGGTTAAAATGATTTTAACATTGTTGACTCCTGCCTGACTACTCCATTACTACGCATCCTCTAAATTTTTGTCAATGAAGCTGTGCAAGATTTCTAAATCCTTTTCCTGAATGTATACTGACTGTTCTTATTCAAATTTTGGGAGATGAACCGTCATGTCTCCCATTGCTTTTCTCTCCTTGTATTCCATAAATAGTATTGACCAGTTCCAAGTTGGTCAGTAAGGATTCAGACATGAGAGACTGCATTTTCCCTAATGAGTAGTCCTCCCTGTGACTTCAGCTTCTGTTCACTTGCTACTCAGGACTTAGGAGACCCCTTCTGCACCCTCATTTTTCATGGGCTTCTAAAGAAATAGCTCATTATAATGCTGAGGTTTGGAATTCAGATTTCCCATCCTCAGCTCTGTAGATCATCTTCTAAGACATGGAGGGATTTAAAACCTGCAGAGGTAGAAGAAAGTCCTTAGCAAAAGCAAACCAAGGTAGACAGAAGGTGAAACACAAACCAGCCTGGTCCCACAGCAGGACAGGGACAATTTTCAGTGACCCAGAGGCCCCAGCTGCAGCAGGAGACGGGGTCAGACTAATATTTAGGCAGCATGTGCCTGACCCAGTAACTAGGGAGCTTATGCCCAAACCAGTATCCAGGTAGTATACGGGCCTGAACAAAAATAGATAACAAGGCCTGATAATTACTGCATAAGACTGTAGCAGCAAGTGCCCTGACACTCCAGAATGGCCTGCTAGCACAGGTTCTTAGACCTGCTTTTCTAAAAGGAAAGCAACTTTTGAGGGGTGAACAATCTTTTTTAATTACATTCACCAACAGAGAAAATACAAGCAGAGAAATAAAGACCAACCGACAAGGCTTCTAACTATCTGACCATAAGTAATACATATATCACAGATCAACAGACAGATCCACACATGCATAGTTACCAGAGAAAGAAGTATCAACTGCTGAGTTTTCAAAGGTGTGGGAGTGAGGGGGCCCCTCCTTAACAGCTACCCAGAGTTTCATCTGGCACATGAACCTTCTTTCAAAGAGTAAACCCTCAAAGCAAAACCTCACTTCACAATATATACACACTTTTCAGAGCCAGAAAGCATTACAATCCCTAGCGCTTCAGTGCCTAATTAACAAAAGGTGTGGGTCTTCCTACAAAATAAGTCTCCTCCAACCAAGTTTTCCTTAATGGGTTCCATGTGAGGCCTGTTAACGGGGAGAGGGAAGGAGATCTTTAACTCTCTTTACAAAGACAAGGTGTACTCTTTTTTAAACAAACTCAGTATTAAGTAGGGTTTACCCACACCATCCAGGAGAACAGGAGCAGAATTTCACTAGAGCATAATGCTCCATTATAGAAATTTAGGACAGAGAGAGGAGGAAAAAGAACACGACACTCCTCCCCTCCAAGAAAAATGAAGAAATACCATGAACTCAAAGACACCCAAGGGATAAACCTAGAAGAAAAGAATAACTCCATAATAAATTTAAGGAGAGCATGGGAGAAAAGAACACCCTGTTCATAAAGATTAAGAGAATATCTGGAAGAAATGAAACAAGAAATATAAAATGGAATAACTAGGGAGGAAAAAATGACAAGGAGAATAGCTTTGAATAGATGACGATTAACCATACTCAAAAATTTAACTGCATGAAAATTAGAATTAGCTAAAAAGAAACTAACTACTCATGAAACAAAAGGAAGCAGTAAAGCAAAATTAAAATGCTGGGGGGAAAAAAGGAAGAAATATATGAGTATATATTACTCAAAATAAGTGGCCAGGAAAATAGGTCAAAGATAGATAGCATAAGAATTAATAAGCTATCTGAAAATCATAAGGAAAAAAGATTGGAAACAATATTTCAAAGTTCATAAAAGAAAATGCCCTATTTCTTTGAAACAAAAGATAAGGTGAAAATGGAATCTCCCAGTCACTGACTGAAAGAATACAAAGCATGAAAACTCCCAGAAACATAGTCAATATCCAGATATTCTAAGTAAAAGAAAAATACTGCAAAGCAAAAATAATGCAATTAGAGTCCAAATCCAAGTAACTGTAGTGAGTTTCCACTTTATAGAAATGGATAGCTTTGTAATGCAAAATTACAAAAAAACAAAGATAAACTCATACACATATATACATACATACATATTTTGATATGTTTTATATATTATTTGATTTGATATATATATTATATATATATTTTGATATTTATATATATTAAAATTAAGTGTTATCTTACTAGGAGAAAAACTGATCTTTATTGAAATAGAGAATTTCCAAGCATTCTTGATGAAGCAGCCAGAAGTGAATTCACACACTTCAAAATGAAAACTCGGAAAACGAAAGGAATATAGAAAGATACACACATTTCATCAACTGAAAGATGCTATCTGAAGATAAGAAACTTGCCTGCAAAAGAAAGAGAAATCAGGCATGTCGGACGTCTGGATTTGTTTTATTCTGTTTTTATGATCTTAGAAGAAAATGAAAGACATAGGGACCGTTGTTCAGTGGTTTTCAATCGTGTTCCACGGATTTACAAGGGAGGAAAGGAGGAAGGGGTGTGCATTTACTATCTCTTACAATAGAAGCAAGGCAAGTAGCTGTGTGTCAGGATGGCCGAGTGGTCTAAGGCGCCAGACTCAAGACTTTGTCTTCACTCTCTGAGTGTTCTGGTCTCCGTATGGAGGCGTGGGTTCAAATCCCACTTCTGACACATTATTATTTTGGGAATTCTGTGTGGCATAATACGAGAGACTGATGTTCCCGACTGCCGTAGCTTTGCCAAGAAAATCCCAAATGAGGTTTACATAGTCCCATATAAATTGGCAATGATTAAATGTGGACACAATAATTGTTGTATAGAGATGCAAAGGAACACAGGTGAAAATTGTTAAGGACATGGAAAAAGGAGAGAGGGGTTAAGCAGTAAGGTTGGATTAAGTCCAATTTTGAAAGGGAAACCATCAAGTGTCCCTAGACAAGGTTTTAATAGGAAACTAAGTTGCCAAAAATCTTATGAGTTGTATTTCTTCCCATGTGGGGAAGGGTGGACTCTGGGATAAGAACTGGAAGGAAGAGTTTTCTGCTAAACTCAGAGAGTTTGCAGAAAGTGGGAGTAAGATTTGGGGAGATAAGAGTGCAGCAGCAAGCAACACTAGTAGCAAATAGAAGATTCTTCCCAGAAGACTGCCTCAGGGCAGGAAATGTCCTTTCCCTATCTTATATAGCTTGGCTTATTTAGAGAATCCAGCAGGAAGTAAGTAAATTGTCTTCTGGTGGAAGTAATAGTAAAATGAGCGTAATCTCTATTTTTTTTTACATTATCAATTGATAATTTTAACTGTGTACTAAATTTTTATTTTTATTATAGATTGTGAGAGAAATAGTTGCTGGATGTCAAGACACCTAACTAGTTGTATGACCCTGGGAAAATCACTTAATCTCTGTTTGCTTCAGTTTCTTCAACTGTAAAATGGGGATGATACCTAACAATTCAAGACTGTTATGAACATCAAATGAGATACATGTAAAAGCACTTAGTCTAATGGTTAGCACAGAGTAGGCACAATTAAGTGCTTATTCCTCTTGATTCTAGTACCTTCCCCCGCCCCGACTATTATTTCCAATTTATCCTGCATGTAGTGTGGAACCCTGCTTGAGCGCCTTTGGGTGAACCCCAAGCTCTCTGAGTGAGCCACCAAATTAAGCTGACTGGGAGCATTCTCCTGTTTATGACTGATAAGGACCAGGCACCTTGAACCAGACACCACCTTGATTAAGGGCATTTCTCTTACCTTGTTTTATGGACACTATCCTGTGATGACACTCTCATATCGATAACCCCTCATCCCCCCTTGTTTATGGCTGACAGATACCAGATATTCTACAGGCACCTTTTTGTTCTATGGGAACTGTAATTTTGGCTGACAAAGGACACAGGCCTCCTGTTTTGGGGGAAAGGGAGGAGAGATGGGTATGCAATCTGTGCAGCCTGGCCCTAAAGCTAGCTCATTTCTTATGAACTCCCATGCATGGTGGTGGCACTTTAACAGAAATAAATATGCCCTGCTAATCATTTAATATCATGTGAACCTCGATAAGGGCCAGAGCCTGAACTAATCAATCAGAAGAAGCCCCTGGACCTAACAGTTTCTTTGTTCTCTTATCTCAGAGAATGACATACTTCCTTTGTCAACAAGGCCAGATGGGACTGACTTAAGATCATTTTTTTCCTTCCATTTATGGCTAATAATATGAGACTCTTAACCTGAGACATTATCTTGAATATGGAACTTATCTTAATATTTATGGACATATACTATGTTATGGCACATTAATGGTAAAGAAAACACAGATATCCTAGGTCATAATTTCAGTTGACACTTTATCAACTCTCTTATTGTATTTACAGCCTATTCAATTAAGAAAATTCCTTTCTCATAATATAGTTAAACATATATGGAGATCATAAATTTGAGTGACATAAAAAACTTGAGTTGGTATTGTTCTAAAACATATTTAATCCTGGTCTCTTTTATCCGACAGTCAGAATTCACATTCTGACTTCTTGTACATCCATGTTCACTACCTTAGGCTAGCATTAAGGGAATAAGGGAGTAAACAATAATAATATGAATTTATATGCCACCTGAGATGACTCTGGAGAAGTGAAGCTGGTGACCTGCACAGCCCTCCTTCACTCAAAACAAAGTCAAGTGCAAGTCATGTCATCATTTCTCTGATGGCATGGTCTTCTTTGGCAGCGAAGGAACACGATCCTGTGAGTAGATGCAGCTAGTTGAATGCTAGCTGGGGAAGTCACCTCCTCTTCTCCTGTCTGCCTTTCCCTCCCCTTCCTTCTCCTCTCCAAAGGAAGGTAAATTTGGATGGCCAAAAGTTGCCCAGTTGACCTGGGTTTAAACGCCTCCCCTCCCCTCCCTTTCCCTCCTTTCCTGTCCTCTCCTAAAACCTTAAAGCTATTGCACTCTGAAACTGGGATTCCATTGGGGCCCTGCCTGAGGGCTCCTGTGGACTCTCCTAGCTTGAGAGTGATTATCAATAGTAACTGTTGCTGTTTCCCACCCAACCTGATATCTTTCTTTTTCTTGACCTCATTAAAGGGGCATGTCCAGGCTAATTCTTAAACGGGTCTATTCAAAGAATGGGTAAGTGAATGTCTGCAAAGACCTTGGCCTAAAGGGCCCAAGGTCTCCCAGTGCATCCTGAGTCATCTCCAGTCATCCTGAGGAATATATAGTCACTGGATTCAGATGGCTCTGGAAGAGAAGTGAGACTGGTGACCTGCACAGCCCTCCTTCACTCAAAACAAAGTCAAGTGCAAGCCATGTCATTATTTCTCTGATGGCATGGTCTTCTTTGGCAACGAAGAATGAACACAATATGCCACCTAGCCTGTTTGCCTCCTTTAATCAAACCTGCAGGTCGACAGTTCATACAGACTAACTGTCTTTCTTAGAACTAACTCTGGCAAGTTGACAATAACCTATTTATACATAGTTGTTTGCATTAGTTCCTTGAGAACAGGTACTGTGCTTTTGCCTTACTTTAGAAACCCAGTAATTAGCCCAGTACCTGGAACATAATGGGTGCTTAATAAATGTTTATTGATTGAGTAAAGCTCTCTTGCCTACTTTATCCATCCTGCTCTACCCAGATCTAACCTCTCTCCATCCCTACCAAAGTCCTCGAGGCTATTTTTGTATTCCTGTGACATAACACCATCAACCTGACTACTTAGCTCCCTGAGCTAACCAAGTCTCCAGGAATGTCTTAATACTTTTTAAAGAAAAACTAGCCTAACTTGCATAGAAGGAGGGATTAAGATACTGCTCTTGCCACAGGATGTTTCTGTGACTCCCTTAAAATGTGGGAAATAAATTTTTCCAGGTAGGCTGTAAGGCCAGAGCTGGTGGGTGTTAAGGAAAGTTAAGTAATAAAAATACTTTTGCATATATGGTCATTTTCTTCTTTCTTTGACCATTTTGGAATAGAGTTCTAGTAGCGGTATTGTTGGACCAAAGAGTATGTATGCACAGTTAAATTTTGGGAGCATAGTTCCAAATTGCTTTCATGAATGGTTTGACCACTTCACAGCTCCACCAACAGTGCATTAACATACCTGTTTTCCTACACTTTCCGCCATTTGTCATTACCATTTTTTTGGTTAATTTTGTCTGCCTAATGGATGTGAGATGGAATTTGAGTTGCTTTAATTGTTTTTTAATATGGTGTAAGGGCAAAGTAGGATCTTTTGTTTGTTTTGTTTTAGTATAATCAGATGGATCTGATTAAATCTTGCCTTTATCAACCAAGAGTCTTTACTAGGATTATAGAAACAAGTTTCTTTAACTAGAAACAGTATATGTATTTGTATTGTTAATGTGATTAAATTGGTAAATGTAAGGTTAATGTGATCTCTTCCATCCATTAATGGGCCTGCTCATTAAGAGGAGTTTGATTAGGGGAGATTTGTATCTTTTGTTCGCTAAGGTTGGGATGCCTGGTGGCGCTTTAAAAAAAAAAGTATAAATACTCTGAGTAGAGGTTTTACTTTGGGGCTGTTTTTGAAAGGTTTATGTGCCGGATGAGACTCTGGGAAGCTGTTAAGCAGGCCGCGGCCCTCCCCTCTTTAAAAACCCATAGGTTAGTGCTTCCCTCTCTAGCAATTATGATCAGACAGCTAGACCTGTTGATTTGTGATATATGTATTTCTTATGTCAGACAGTTTGGAAGCACTGTCTGTTGATTTCCCGAATAAGTGAATGATATGTGCTTGATTAAAAGAGATTGTTAACCCCTCAAAAGCTGCCTTTCCTTTTAGAAAAGCAGATCAAAGAACCTCTGATAGCAGGCTCCTCTGTGTATGTTAGCGTGCTTACTGTTACCTATGGCTATTGATAGCATGGGTTTCTTCCTTTGAAAACTGTCTGTTCATATCCTTTGACAATTTATCAACTGGTAATGGAGGGAGGCTATCTCAAGGAATTTAGCAGAGGAGGGGAGGAGAAATATAAAGAGGTTAGCCCAAATGGTACAATGGCTGAGAGGGTTGTTTGTTTTGTATTTTTTTAAATAGGTGAAAGAAGAGTGTGTTTGTAGGCAGCCATCGAAGAGCCATTAATTAGGTACAGATTCCATCATCAAGTGATCTAGCTTTAATTCAAGAGCATGTGAATATAAGCAAATGGGGCAGATTGTGGAGTAATCCAGGGTTAGAATTTGTCAAGGAAGGATTTCAGATTGGAGAGAGAAGAGATTGAAGAGTGAAGTTGAACTGGTTCACCAAGGAGTCTGGATAGGAAAAAGAGGGTATAGTAAGCTCAGAAGTGATACTAGCCTGGTTTGAAAGTTCTGTCAGCTGGCAGTGATGGAAGTCACTTAAGATTGAACATCAAGATTAATGTCTTAAGGCATGGGAAAAAATGGAATGATAAACGATTATGATAAGGGAATTTGAGAGCTTATGAAAATGGAACTAGAGCTCCGAGACATAATCTCTCGATAATTTAATCATTTTATTAATAAGGCCAGCATATTTATTAATAAAAAGGATGGTCATCTCTCTTAGACCAAAGATCCCTCCCTTATGGTGGTGGGCTCATAGTTTATATACCCTTCCAAGAGTAGGTGAGGGGTGGCAACCAATTCTGATTAGTTAACAATGAGAAAATGAATATTACAATGGAAGGGGGACTTTATTAAAATGAAAGTCTTGGGGTACGACTTGGATCACCCAAATGTTGGTCAGAGACTTATCCTTTTCCCTATTACTTGTTTGACAAGGAGAATCAACATTTTCCCCTCCTCCCTGCCCTCCCACTGGTCTGAGCCAACACAATGAACAGTAATGCACCCATTAATCCAAACTTAGAATTTCTGTCTGATTAGATATTGGAGATTTACCCAATTGGTTTCTGGATTGGGGCTAATAAAATAATTAGTTATTAAATACTAACAAGAAATTCTCATTTCTCATAACACTTATAAATACTAAGGGTATGATTCTCTATGTCATGGAACTGAGAATATGTTAATATGAGGGCAGGAGTTGAGATGGAAAGACAAATATCCTAATGTTCCATAGATAATGTATGAGTATCTTTAATATTTGATTTTTCCAGCTGGCAAAAATAGTCTAAGGTTGAGGGAATCCTTCCACCCAAGGAGTTCCACCATGATCTTCTTTCACAATCAGGATTATATCATTCTTAGTTCTGTTTTATTGAAACTGTAAAACAGAAATTGGAACTGGAATATTATTCATTTACAAATATGATACAGTTAAAGTGCAAGAGACAATTTCTGGTAATTAATAATTTTATTGACTATATAGCTAGCAATTAATTAATGAAAGGATGATCATTTGAATTTCTCTAGTGAACCAAGAGAAATAATGGAGGCCTCTCAAGGTTCATATGCATTCAGAAAAGTTAGTGTTCCCGATAGTCAGAAATAAACTCTGATTGACTATTAATTAATGAGAGAATGACAGATGGGCCTATTCTAATGAGGGGCAGGCATATGTTATTTTGATAATGATGTCATTTTTACTCCTCTCCCTGAAGACCACCTCTGGTTGTGTGACCTTGGGCAAGTCACTTAACCCCAATTGCCTCATCCTGGGTCATCTCCAGTCATCCTGATGAATATCTGGTCACTGGATTCAGATGGCTCTGGAGGAGAAGTGAGGCTGGTGACCTGCACAGCCCTCCCTCACTCAAAATAAAGTCAAGTGCAAGTCATGTCATTATTTCTCTATCGGCATGGTCTTCTTTGGCAATGAAGGACGAACACACCTCCGGCTACCCGGCCCGCACAAGCTTGCCTGCATAGAGTAGAAAGGGCAGAAATTCATATAAATTAGATTCTCTATGTAAAGTTTTCTAGTTGGGTGGGATTCCAAACAAGTATATATCCTGAGGATTTGGGCAATCTTATCTATCAGCAATGTCCTTCAAAGACATTATTCAAAGGGTTATTTCTGAATGAGGATGATAGTTAATATAAGAGGGAAATAATTTCTCTCACAAACATGGATTGAACCTATGTTACAGTATTATAAGCGCACTTCGCTTTAGGAGAGACAAGATTAGAGAAATTTGAAAGGAACCCCATTGTCATCTTGCATGACGTTTTGATTTTGACCGGCTACCTACCTGGCAGTTGACTGAACCATAGATTTCCAAAGGGAAGAGACTTTAGAAATCATCTAGCCCACCCTCCTATTTTTCAGATGAAAAGACTAAGGGATTGAACAGTTTTCCCACTTCTTCAGCCCTAGGTTATCTATCTATCCTCAGCCCAGAAGACTTACTCTGATCAGGCTATGGGGCCCAAGGATTACGGTTTGCACACCTGTAACCTGATTTTCCAGACTCCCCTCGTGTTCTTTTTCTCAACGAGCACCTGCTTTAGGAAAAGCCAGGCGCTGGCTTCCTGGACTGACCAAGGTTTGAAAACCTGATGTCCCGGATCCAAGTTAGCGAAGCTGAGGATGGACAGAGCTCAGGATCCTGGAAAAGAAAGGGCGATGGATGGAGAATGGGGTAGGGAGTGGAGAGCACGGAGTCCTGGGTCCCTAAACCCAGCAGCGACTGGACAGAATCTGAGAGGAGAATGAGAGGAAGCGGGGAGAGAAAAGCCCCCTGCATCCCTGGGTTACCTTCCACAGCTCCAGTTTCCCATGCTCTCGGTTTACCTCGAGGTCCCTTCCCCTCCCTCCCTCATCTTCCTCCCGCCGCCTCCCTTTCCCTTTTCTGCGCATTCGCAGAAGAGGAAGTTACCTGCCAGGGGTTCAAAGGGTAATTCATTTCCTATGCTTTTCCTGAATCCATTTTCTTGTTTCTCCTGCTTGTTCTCCATCCCCTTAAGACCCTCCCGCCCCACAGCTCAATGTCTACACCGAACTCCCTCCCCTCTACCCTTAAGTTCCGGAAGGGAATGAATGGAAAGAAAGAGTAAGTGTGAGGGCTTAGAGCACCCAAGATTTCAGACTTTTGCATCTTAATTTTCGAAGTCTTGAGGTTTGTGCGAGCAGAGGCAAAGAGATGAGAACAAAAAGAAACACTGAGCAACTGAAAAGTGGGACAGAGGCAAAGAGAAATAAGGTAACAGAGGCAGGAAGAAAAATAGAAAAACAGACTAGAATGAAAGAGAGTAGAATGAGACAAGTAAGCAATGTTTCTTTTTCATTGTAAGAGAACAGAGACGGGATGAAAAATTAAGAAAAAAAAGACAACTATGAGATAGGTAAGCAACATGTTTCTCTTTCATAGGAGGAAAAGGGACAAAAGTGCTGCGCCCAACGTGGGGCTCGAACCCACGACCCTGAGATTAAGAGTCTCATGCTCTACCGACTGAGCTAGCCGGGCTACTGCAAAGTTTCTCTCACCCATATATCCCAAGAGGCTAGGACTCTAGACTGGTTCAAGGAGATTTGATGTTTCTTTTCTCTTTCATTCCAAGCTTATTTCTTTTGTGGGGCTCCCTAATTATTACCAGTAAGTGGGAGGAGAGGGGAAGGAACAGGATGGTAACAAATACACAGATAAAGCTATAACTTAAAAAAAAGAGGAGGAAGTCAACTAAAGTAACTTTCAAAAAAAAAAAAAACTGTTTCCGCCCGGTTTCGAACCGGGGACCTTTCGCGTGTGAGGCGAACGTGATAACCACTACACTACGGAAACTAATTAGGGAAAATCGTTTTCCCCCAAGCCTCAAGAAGCTATAGAGTAGTTCAATTCCGTTGTCCAAATCTAAAGGAAACGCAGTCCTGAACTGCTTCTTGGGATCTTCTTGTGCTTTTTTTTCTCAGACTGGACTTCATGGTACCTCGAACCCTCGGCCAAAGGTCATCCCTGCTTTCGGGCCCACATTTCAATACTGGCTCGAAGCTCGACTTCTTTGGAGTCTGAAATCTTGGGTGCTCTAAGCTCTCACACGCAGCCCTTCACAAAGGTGCGGTGAACATATACCCAACAACTCTTGCAACTTTATGTCTTTTAAGTCCCGCAGTCTTACTCTTGCCAGACCCACTCTCCTTCGGTGGGGGTTCACTTTAGAAGCGACTGACCTCCCCCCACATTCCTCCTCTATGGAATCGTCTAGAGTCCTCCTGACCACAAAGTTCCTGGGCTAGAAAGACCGGAAGGTTACAAGAACGCAGGCGTAAAACTTCCCTCTTGGTCTTCCTGTTCTCACAACTTCACTCCATTTCCGGTAACCGCCTGTTGGTTGGAGCTGCCCAAGACCTCCGTGGGGGCTAGAGTAGCAACGGCGCACGCGAAGTTGGAAGACGCTTCGACGGATGGCCTAGAGCGTCGCCCTTCCTATTCCCCTCCCCCCCTCCAACCTGTGTCTTTCATTGGGGGGGGAGGGGGAATAGTCTCCAATCAATGCGACGGCCCCGGCCTCCTGAAGTACCATAGAGACCTGGATTTTTCTGTTCCCGCCCCTTCTTCCGCCTCGGGCGCCTATAGGAGAGCCGCTTTTTAGCCCACTTCCTGTTAGCTGAGAGCGCGAGAGCCGGAGAAGAGAGGAGAGGGAGGGGGCGGGGCAGCCCAAGACATAAGGAGCCAAGGAGGGCTCGGGTGGAAGGAAATGGGCGTGAGAAGAGGCCGGAAGTAAAGCAAAGATTACAGGAAGTGAAGGGGAGGAGCTAGGGGTGAGGGGAGGGAACCATATGAGGAGGGGGAAGGAGGAGTTAGGTAGGATTTGCATTCAGTACCCAGACTGAGGAAACAGTCCGGGAGGGCCCGAAATAGTGCCATTTGTCCCTTCTGCAGCATGGGGGTGGGAGCGGGTGGGAGAGGCTATTGTCAATTAGGTTTGTAAATTAGAGCTCCTCGCTTTCTTGGGGCTATAAACTGTGTTTGTGTGTGTGTGTGCGTGTGTACGTGCGTGTGCGTGCGCGCGCAGGTGCGCCACAGTGTGTGTTTGGGTCAGAGCACCTTTGTGGCCCCCGTTGGGAGTGGGGAAGAGGAAAAGGGGCAGAAAGGGAATTTGGTTGTAGAATCCAAAAGGAAGAATCTCCCTCTTCCTACGCCCTTCCGTTTTCCCGGCCTCCCCGCCCTAGCCCTTGGCAGATAACCCTCCCTGGTTGATTTGAGACTAAGATGGCTGCCGTTGCCATGGCACCCAATCCAGTCCAGACCCTCCAAGAGGAGGCAGTGTGTGCCATCTGCCTGGATTACTTTACAGATCCCGTGTCCATTGGCTGTGGGCACAACTTCTGCAGGGTGTGTGTGACCCAGTTGTGGGGTGGAGAGGATGAGGAGGAGAGGGAGGAGGAAGAAGATGAAGGGGAAGAAGAGGAGGTGGAGGCAGTGGGTGCCAGCGGTGGGTGGGACACCCCCATGCGAGAGGATGAGTACGAGGGGGATATGGAAGAGGAGGAAGTAGAGGAGGAAGAGGATGAAGAGTTTTGGACCAATAGCGTCAATGGCCCCACCTGGGACAACATGGACTATGTGTGGGATGAGGAGGAAGAGGAAGATTTGGACTACTACCTGGGGGATGTGGAAGAGGAGCTGAGGGGTGAGGAGGAGGAAGAAGATGAAGATGAGGAGGTGTTGGAAGAAGATGAAGAGGAAGAGCTAGAGCCAGCCACCCCTCCACCACCAACCCCCGCTCCTAGGCGCAGATTCACCTGCCCCCAGTGTAGGAAGACTTTTCCCCGTAGGAGCTTTAGACCCAACCTGCAGTTGGCCAACATGGTGCAGGTCATTCGGCAAATGCACCCAGCCCCTCGGAGAGGAAGTCGGGGAAATGAACAAGGTGTATGCCCCAAGCACCAAGAGGCTCTGAAGTTGTTCTGTGAGGTGGATGAGGAAGCTATCTGTGTGGTGTGCCGGGAATCGAGAAACCACAAGCAACACAGTGTGGTGCCTTTGGAGGAGGTGGTGCAGGAGTACAAGGTGAGAATGAGAAGGGGACACAGTCTTGGGGTGGTAGGAAGGAAGCAGAGTCAGGAAGGGAGAGTAGAGGAGGGTGACTGCCCTTTTCCTGCCAGATCTCATCCCACATTCAACCTTATCACTTCAGCTTCATACTAGAGGAGAAGGCCTATCTAGAGAAATAGAAGGATAATATAGAAAATAAAGGAATAAGCATTTATATAGTATCTACTATGTGCCAGGCCCTGTGCTCAACACTTGACAAATACCATTTTATCCTTCAGGCAACCCTCTGAGGTAGGTGTTTGGCATGGTAGAAACTGGGATGGCTGTCCTACTCATAATATTCTAGGCACAATGTCACATTGCCAGGGAGACCACTGCTGCTTTCTGCAAGTCACCTCACAGGTGTTAATAGCAGTAGTAGTACTAGTGGTGGTGGTAGTAGTAGTAGTAGTAAGTAGTAGTAGTAACCAAAGAAAACCCTGGTCCTGACAGTGATTCAGAGACCTCCTAGAGACAGGGATGGAGAATTAGAGAAATTTAGGAGAAAAATTGGGGAAACACTTTAAGCTAAAAGTATAAATCTGAAATAATTAATGAGGTTGGGGAGCCCCTCACAACCACACCTGCTTCATTCTCTGGCCTTGCTGACTAGTTTAAAGTAATTGCATAGTTTATACTATAAAGCAGGAGACAGAATGTTAGCACCCTTATGGCTTCAACATTATCCTACCTCTGTTTTTTCTCTGAGTAGCTGCTGTTTGAGATCCCACCTTTGAATTCTGATTATAGATTGGTTGACACCTCCTTTATTTCAGGGCCTGGCTATGTTGTTGGACTTTAGCAATGAAGAATTAATTGTATAATAGAGTGAATTGTACATTAAGGCCAAATTGAGTTTATCTAATTCACAACATCATGATCCCCCTCACCTAACCTAGAATTGTAAACTGCCTGAAGGGGATTAAGTCTTCTTACTTTTTCCTTTGCATCTCTCATACTTCGTTGAACTGGGTTCTCTACAATGGTATGTGAAATTAATATTGGTTCTGAGAATAAATTCAGTACTTGCCCATTCTCTCCAGGCATGCCTCCCAGCAGAATCCTAGAATTTTAGTTCAATTGGCAATTTTTTTTTGAGTTTCTTTTATTTGTGGAGACTTGTACTCAATATTGAATTGGACTTTGATTGGGGGAGGAAAGACAAGAATGCAAAATTCAACACATGCGCCTTGCCTTTGACAATCTTTGTTCCATCAGTTAGAATGTCATATTGACAGATAGGAACTTATAAAAGTAGTTATAACAGATTGATAATTGTGAATCACTCAATTACTGTAATTATTATAAATTACTTTGTCAGAAGTGGTAAATACAATTCCACTACTGAGAAAAATTATTTCCTTTCTTACTTCATGGATTCTTCATTCTCTTTGATTTTGAGGATCACCAGCAGAGTTTACAAGTACTGTTAAGTAACCATTGGAATACTAAGGAAGAGGAGAGAGAAGAGGGGGAGGCAAAACTTGAGAGAAGATTGATAGAGGATAAATGCATATAATGTGGCAGGGGTTGAGCTATCAGTGGATTTCTGTTGGCACCACATGTATGTTCTTGTCTTGGCCTTGTAATAGCTGTTTTTAAAGAAAAAAATCTATCTTCTGTTACATTGTTCACAAAGCATTTCTTATTTAATCATTGCGAGAGTAAAAACTGGAGAGCTAAACTGGATCTGATTTCCTAACTCTTGTTCAGAAATTATTTACCCTTTATTTCCTTTTACTCTTAACTTTAAATAACTCAAAATAAAACAAATCCCCATTAAAAATAAGACTGCAAACCTAAGGCTTGACAGCCTTTTAAAGAGTTGTATCAAGGTCTTTTCCCTTTCTTTCTGGCATGGTGGGAGGAAATGCAGTATGTTTGATATGCTGCTAAGTTTCTTAAAAGAGCATAGAAGTCATATGATTCCAATGCAGACAAAGACTGTAGATATCCAGCCTTGCATAAAGTAAAAGTTCGGTGGTTTAATAAAGGAAAGGAGTGAGGTAAGTGTACCTGCAGGACACTGCCCTTTTTGCTCATTTTGTGGAGAGTTTTTTTTTCCATCTAGTGATATACTCATTACAACCAGTTGAAAAAAACAAACTATATTTGTCCCATTCTTACCATTCACATGTGACAGGCCAAGCTGCTTGGTCACGTGGAACCACTGAGGAAGCACCTGGAAGCTGTGCAGAAGCTGAAGGCCAAGGAAGAGAGGAGGGTCACAGAACTCAAGGCAGGTGGATGTGATTGGGAGGGTGGCCACCGTCCAAAGCAAGAGTGCAGACACTAGTGTAATGAGGGGAATGGAAAAGGGGGAAAAGGGCCTAGAGTGGGAGATAGAGTAAAGTGGAGACCAAGGGCCAAATGCTGAGATCTTTGGAGAAGAACGGGAGTTCAATGTGGGAAATGTAATGCTAGGAGAGTCTTTGTGAGGAAAGTGGGAAGAGTGATTAGAGAAGAGAAAGAGAAATAAAAAAGAAAATATGGGGTGGAAGGGGATTTGGCGATCATCTGGTCCAGCTCACCTGTTTTATCAATGAGGAAATTGAGATTCAAAGAAATTAAGTGACTTTCCCATGGTCACAAATATGACAGTAAAAGAATTGGGATGAGACACCAGGGTCTCTGAACTCCTTAGTGAGTATTCTTTCACATGTTATTTAGAACAAGAAACCTTGGATGTGGTGTCCCATGGTGAGGGCCAGGGATAAGGGAGAGTAGTAAAAGTGAACTCTTGGTATGGATGATCAAGTGATTCCCTTGTTCCTTTTTATCCCTCCTAGAGTCAGATGAAGGCAGAGCTGGCAGCAGTAGCATCAGAATTTGGAAGATTGGCACGATTTCTGGCTGATGAACAAGCTGGGCTGGAACGGCGCTTACGGGAACATCATGAAGTCCAGTTAGGGCGAGCAGGAGCCGCAGCGGGGCGCCTGGAGGAGCAGGCTGCGCAGCTAAGTCGATTGCTGGCTGAGGCACAAGAGCGAAGCCAACAGGGGGGACTTCGGCTGCTCAAGGTAAGAGCAACTTCACATTCTATTACACATCTTTGTGCCCTTGTTCTCTTCAGTCTCAACTCTTCCCATCTCTGCTGTTTTTTCCTCAGTCAGCATTGACTGAGAATCCATTAAATATAATCCTTAACATATCACTCATTGTCAGCTAAGTACTGAGAATAACAGAGTCCTGATCCTTGTCCTATCTTCAGTCTAAGATAGAGGAGACATTTATAAATGTTTATGTGATCACATATTAAATTTTATAGGAATTCAGAGCAGAAAAAGTTTGGCCCTGGATGGTTCACATTCTATAGTGGGTTATTAGAAGGACCTTGAAGGTTGCTATACTGGACCTAATCTATGCGAATCCATAGAATCACAGAATTTCATAGTTGGAAGGGACTTTGGTATCCTCTTCAGTGTCCAATATTTGATCAAAAAATCCCCTCTACGATCTACCTGACATTTAGCCTTTGCCTGAAGGCCTCCAGGGAGAGGATACCTACTACCCACTGGAGTAATCCACTGTACTCTTGGACAGCTCAAAATGCTAATAAGTTTTTACTTACAAAAAGCCCAAATATCCTTCTTCGCACCTCCTCGTATATATCTTAGTTATTCTCTCTGGGGACAAAAAGAACAAGTCTAATCCTTTTTTTTACCCAATGGCCCTTCAGATGCTCAAAGATAACTATCATGTCTCCTCTGAGTTCTCTATTTTCCAGGCTAGACATCCCCACGGTCTGTAACTGAAACTTTTATAGCATAAACGCAGGGCCCTATTCCATTTAATTCAGTTACCTAGAGATGACTAGTTTGTGCTAAAAAGCATTCAAAAAAGGTACATTTATACATTAGAATTTACAAATTCAAAATTGTGAAATATGTCTGGTAAAAGGACTGGGACTGGTAGTCTGTATAGTCCTACTTCTTGATGGATATATCTTTTCAGAAAAATCTTGTTAACAAGCAGTGTGGTAGAAGAGTACAGAAGGAGTTGTTCCATAAGAAGAGTTTCTTTTAGGTCATACTGGAATTCATAGGAATCAAAACTTGTTTACTTTTGTAGATATATGTGAGGCCTGTTTTTTAGCATGTCTATAACTACAGTTTGGCAGAGGGGAACAACTCCAGTGCAAAGAAAAATTTAATTTCAATTCACAGATACATATATATATATATATACATATATATATATATATATATATATTGAATTCTGTCTGTAAGGCACTATGCTCTAGGTTCTGTTGGAAATAAAAAGATAAATAAAACATAATCCCATCCTCAGATATATGGAAATAGTGGAAATAGTAGTCTAGTAGAGGGAATAAGACGAGTCCTTAAGTAAATAAGCTACAAAATATAGGGTAAAAATTCATGAAAGGTAGATAAAGAAAAAAGGTGTGATCAGAGTTCAAAAAAGACAAGGTCATTACTGGTAAAGCAGAATTTGGACAGATTTTAGGAAAGAAGTGACTTGTAAGATTGGCCTTGAAGATTAGATAGGATTCTGAGTGGTTGGCATGTGGAAGGTACTCCACAGGTGGAGAAGTGAAAAAATACAGGACATGTGTGGGTAATAGCTATAGTTCATTTTGATTAAATCAAATGTGTGAGATAAAATTAGAACCAGATGGCTCACATGGAGTGAAGGAGTCTGAACTGAATCCATTGTATCAGGAAGCTGCAGAATATTTGTGAGTAGAGGGGGGTCACACAGGATGGAAAATAGAGAGATTGATCTAGCTTCATTGCATGAAATGCATCGGAAAGGGAGACACTAGTTTAGAGACTGTTTTACTAGCATAAATAAGAAGAAATGAAAGCCTGGACCAGAGAGAGTGGAGTGGAAAGGAAGCTATGTAGGACATACGTAGGAAGCAAAACGGGTGGGCAGCTGGACTAAGAGGAAGCCTGAGAAGTCAAAAGTTACTGAAAGATTCCAAGAGGGCCCTTCTGACCCCTCCATCAGGGGCACAGCTGACAGGCATAGGTCATTTGAGTAGCAGCTCTGAGGAAAATTAAGCCCTGTTTAAGACAGGTTGTTTGAGTTGGCAGAAGAACATCAGATAGGCCTGGTTCCTCAGGGCAACTGGGCCTGGACCCAAGTTTGAGAAGTCATTACATAGAAGTGATATTTGAAATCATGGCAAGAAAGGGGATGGGTGGGCCTTCTTTATTTATTGATGCCTTTCACTGACTCCTCTAAGAAGCACCGATACTGGCTTACTGATGCCCCCATTCAGGTTTTTGCTGCCACTTCCCGGCATGTCTGTATAACTACAGTTTGGCAGATGGGAACTACTTAAGTGCAAAGAAAAGTTTAATTTCGCTTCCCAGATACATTGAATCATTATTGTCTCTAAGGCACTGTGCTCTAGGTTCTGTTGGGAATAAAAAGATCAATGAAACATGACCCCATCTTCAGATATGGAAACAGTGGAAGGAGTAGGCTGCTTGCTCTTAATTACCTAAAGTTTATTAACGATTTCTTGACTGTTAGGCTTTTCAAGATGCTTACCATGTCAAGTTACACTTCACTTGCCAGCCATGGAGCCATTAAAGAGCTCCATCTTTGACCCCTGAATGAAAATGATTCTCCTCTGTCTGACAGTCAACAATTTTGTCTCTGGTTTTCCTGCACTGACCTTTGTTCAGGGCCAACCTTCACCAAACTATGGGATCCTGGCTTTTCACTTAGCTTTTCAGTTCTGTAGGTAGCTCTCAGAATGCAAGTTGCAGTACTGTTGCTGATCTGCCTTAGTACAAGGAGTTTCCTCAACAGTAGTTGTCTACACCTAAGATGTAAAACTCGCAGCCCAGGCCATGGCCTGACTCAGATTAAAATGTAATTGAAAAATGTTTAAGAAAATAAAAATACCATACAACACAGATAATGTTTACTTGTGGTTTTCTAAATCAGTGATTGGCCCACAGGGATCTGTTTCTATTTGAGGTTGTTCTACAATGAAATCATAGGTCTGGTCCATAGAAAGAGCAAGTATGGTATTAACTAAAGGTAGGAACGCTGGATTTGAGTCCTCAGATCTCTGTTTGCATCCTAGGACTAACTAACTAACTAAGTACATGGCCATGGATTAGCTCATTTCTGAGCTTGTTTCCTAATCCTATAAAATGTCTATATAATAGCTATACTTCTCACTTCACAGCATTCCTCTTAGGAAGATGTTTTATAAGCTGGAAAGTGCTATATAAATACACACTGTTATTACAGGCTAAGGCTATCTGTAGCTTTCAGATCCTTTTGTCTGTAAGGCTTCATGGATAAGATGGAACTAGAGCTAGATGTGAAGAATAGCTAGCATTCAGATAAGTGGAGATGAAGAAAAAGCACATTTCAGGCATGGGTGACAATCAGAGGAATAGATGAGGCAGGAATGAGCTTGTTGGGGTAACAGTGACTAGACTAGCCTGATTGGTGCCCAAAGTGGCTTATCGAGGTGGTTTTTAAATATGACTAGATAGTAGGACCTGATTATGAAAGTCTTTGAAAGCTATATGGAATCGAAATTTTGAGACAAGTATAGATTTGATTATCTAGTTCAAATGTCCTCTTCCCTTTTTTTTTAAACAAATGGATCATTGGGTACTCTGGGGGATTAAACAGTTTGCCCATAGTTAGTGGCAGAGTATGAACTAGAACCCAAGGCCTCTTGACTTAGTTTCTTGTTCCTTCACATTCCTCAGTACTCTTACCATGCTAGGCTACCATAGGATCCTGAATAGGATAGTGACATGATAAAAATGGTATTTTAGGAAGATTAGTTTAGTGATTTGCTACATAGAATGGACTGAATTAGGGAGAGATTGACTGCAGAGACCAGCTGCAAGGCTTTTATAGACTTCAGGACCTGGATTAGGACAGGAACAATGAGAGTGAAGTATAATGGAATGTTATATTCAGGAGTCTGAGAGGTATTTTTTAAAAAGAGGTCATGGAAGACTTCCCACACATTGGCTCTAGGGATTGCAAGAGAGAAAGATCCAGTATGAATTCAATGAGTTAACATTGTCTTGTTCTCCCCTTCTTTCTTCTTAAGTTTTAATGATAGATACCTTTTGTTTTTACATTACAGTCGTTTCCTGTTATACACCTCCACTTTATTGATCAATCCATATGACAAAGAAAAGCTGACATAGGGACCAAATCTGACAATACATATAGCATTCCTCACCCGTTCTCCCCTGCGTCTCCTAAAAAAGGCAGTCATAGGATCATAGATTCCAAGGTCAGGGACCTTAGAGGGCATCTCATCCAGCCCTGATTTTCACAGATGAGGGAGTTGAGAGAGGCTAAGTGACTTACTCATGGTTGCAAAGCTGGTAGTGAATCGGATTTGAACCCAGGTCCTTTGGCTCCAAATTCAGTATTTTTTCTACTGTAACATGATGCCTACTTAAGTTTCCTTATTTGTTTTCCAGAACTAAAGATTGGTCATTATAATTACAGAGAATTTGACTTCTTTCCAGTTTTCTCTGTTTATATTATTGTTGTCATTAGGTATATTCTCCATCTCTTCCTACAAGTCTTTCACTGAATTTCTTTTAAGTTATTACTCCTCATAATGCCAATAAAATTCCCTTATATTCGTATACCATCAACTTGATTTCCAATTTTGTGATACTACAAAAAGTGCTGAAGGTTGTGTTGCTTTTAACAATTCTCCTTGACCTGAAGAGCAGACAAATGGAATGATGATACTGGTTGGAAGTCATGGATTATCAGGGAAGGTGGGAGAAGAGAGAAAAATAAAATAGTCAATTACCTCTTGACAAATTTTTCATCCTAAAACAGCTTTTCTCCAATCCCCCAGCATATATTTCTGAGTTACTTCCCCCCAAAACAGTCGGTATGTACTTAGGCATGAACTATTAATATGAATTTGCATTCCATAATATAATTAGGAAGATAAACCTACTATTGTTAGAGGGAAATTCATAAAACACATTCTAAAACAAAGAGAAATGATACATTGGAGTTGTATCTTTTGGATTATACCTGTTACCACTCCCCTACTTTATTGTGAATCTTAAAAGGACAATTGTATTACATTGTCTTTCCAAAGTAGTAAAAGACTGAGATGATTCAACCTGAGGAGAATGGATCCAGAGTCATTATGGAAACTGAGTAGTGGACATGAGTGTTAAAAGGCTTACTGTCAGAATGAGAAGAAATAGAATTACATTTCAGTAAGTGGGATATTACTTCTGACTTGCTCTTGGACCAAGTGTCCAAGAGAGGATGTGACTTTTTTTTTTATTTAGGGTCCCTTAAATATGGAAAAGGCCCTCAATGAATGGCAACATGGGTTAAGTAACTGGAGGTACAGTGGGGTGGAGATGAATTAAAGCTCCTTCATTTTTCTCAAATGTCCCCACAGCTGGCCCTTCTATTCCAGGCTGGAGATCTAGGGGAATAAGGAAACCAACTGTGAAGGACTGACTTTTATCTTTCTTTCCCCTTCCTTACTTTTTGTCTCTGTTATTCTCAGGACATCAAGGAGACTTTTAATAGGTGAGTTTCTATCCCTCATAATGCTGAATTCCATAGAATACAGATTTTAATTGGAACGAACGTATCTGGTTTCGTTGGCCCCGACTTTCCTACATACCCTGTTAACCCTGACCAGATATCTGAACCTTCCCTTATTCCCCTCCCTGGACTCACGCATCTTGTACCCAGCCCCTGAATCCTTGTCTTCCTTTCTCAGGACTCAGAAGTCTATCTCCCAGTCCCCAGTTCTCCTTCCCTATCTTTCCCTCTCCCTTCTAGGACTTTAATGTACCAACCTCTAATCCTCTCCCAGGTGTGAGGAGGTACAGCTGCAACCTCTAGAGATCTGGTCCCCAGATCCCAGCCATCCCCACAGTCATGACTTCTTGACGGATGCCATTGTGAGGAAGATGAGCCGGATGTTCTGTCAGGCTGCCCGAGGTACAGAGAATTCACAAATCATCTACCTTCATTCATCCCTGTGCAATCTAGAGCCAGAGTTTGGGGAAAGTGGGTGTATATTGATGGAATGGAAGGGAAAAATATATGAGTGATCTTTGTACTTTGAATGTAGGACCTAAGGGTCCTAGAAAAATGGTTAGAAGTTGGGGGACAGAACTTGAGGACAGGATTACTGGTTCTTTAATGGGCAACAAGAATCTTAAGTCAAGACAACTAGGTATGGATGGAAAAGGAGGTAAAGTGGGACTGAACTAACACATAGGTATGGGAAAGGGGACGAAATGGAACTGAACTTAGTGAACTTTGAAATCTCTCCTTTCCTTCTCATTCCAGTGGACCTGACTCTGGATCCTGACACTGCTCATCCAGCCTTAGCCCTGTCACCAGACCGACGTGGGGTCCGTTTGGCAGAGCGGCGCCAGGAACTCCCTGACCACTCCAAACGATTTCCAACTGAATGCTGTGTGCTGGGTGCTCAGGGCTTCCGCTCTGGGCGCCACTATTGGGAGGTGGAGGTGGGGGGGCGGCGTGGCTGGGCTGTAGGGGCTGCTCGTGAGTCAACTCGTCATAAGGAGAAGGGGGGTCCAATAGGGAGTTCTGGGGGTGGTAGTGGGGATGCCACACCATCCCGCCATCACCATCGTCGCAGAAGGCCCCATTTGCCCCAGCAGCCAATGTTTCAAAGGGAAGTGTGGTGTGTGGGCACCAATGGGAAGCGCTACCAGGCACAGAGCTCAACTGAGCAGACACCTTTGAGCCCTGGTGACAAGCCACACCGATTAGGGGTATACCTGGACTATGAGGCAGGACGCCTGGGCTTCTATAATGCGGAGACTCTGGGACATGTACATACCTTCTCAGCTGCCTTTCTGGGTGAGCGGGTCTTCCCTTTCTTCCGGGTGATTTCCAAGGGCACCCGAATCAAACTCTGCCCCTGAAGCATCCCAGCGCTTGCTTCCCCCTCCCCCAAACTTCCCTTATCTCGATAGAGGCTAAGGGTGAGTCCTCAAGCTGGGGAGGATGGTTCTCTTCTGTACCACTACTCTTTTTCTCCTAGGTTCCCACCTCTGGTTTTCATTCTCCAACCTTCTCTGTCCTCTCATCCTTGTCTATAGTTGGATATGGGTCCCTGAATGCGAAAAAACTGTTAAGCATCTACTTTCTCCTCCTGTTTTCTTCTCTCCAATTCCACCTCTATTACTTGTCTATCCAAAAGAATTTTATTTGGAGAGGGGAATGTTTTGAGTTTTGTTTTTGAATAGGATGAGACCCTTCCCCTCCACCTGTCAGCTGTCTGTAGCTGAAGGGGATATATGAGGAGGTTGGGTTCCCCTAAGGTTGTCTCTCAGATCAGAACCATAATGGTCGTCACCCTCATGGTTTTCTTTTTCACCTGTCTCTGCCTCTTCCTTCACTCCTTCATATCCTGTTCTGCTGCTCACTTGCCTCCCACCTTCATGTCCCAAAGGAAAGTTTGTCACCAAAAATGTGACTCGTGTTCTCAAGCCCAGATTCCCTTTCCCCCTCCCCAGTTTGCAGCTTGCAGTATCCCCTACTTGGCAAAGCCCCCGAGAGGAGGTAGGGAACGGTTTGATCCTCTGAAGTCTTGGGCATAGTCTATATTTTTCTAGAACCCTCCACTTCCAATTTGGAGGCTTATTCCAAGTTGGAGGTAAGCCCTCCCACTCCCCATTTCTTAGCCTCCTGCCTTTCTCTGTACTACTCTTTGGCCAAGGTTGGTTTGGGGTGAAATTGAAGGGTGGGAGTGGAATGGTGTGTAGAAACGAACAATAAAAGTTTACTGCTTTATGAGTTTCAGTGAGTAGTTTTATTTTGGTGGCTTCTGGGTGAAGATGCTGCCTAATTGGCTTAATTTCTTAATGCTTTTCCCCATTGCCCTTTATCCTATTTCCCCCTTTCACGTTGCCATTATAGTTACCCCGTTCCAGTGAGTGGAGAGCCCCACTGCATGAAGTAGGGGTACATGTAAGTAATGAGGAAACTGAGCTATCACACATGGGTCTCAAGTTTTAGGGGAGACCACCCTTCAAAGATCCCCTTCTCATTACTTGATTTTGTTCTTTGGATCTCTTTCCTAAGGCTCCACCTTGATTACCTTAAGTTTTCTCATCACTTCTGCTTTTCTGCTTTTCCCTATCTTCCTTTTTACCTTTGATGTCCATTATTTTCAGATAAGATCTCATTCTCCATTCCCAACCCATATTAAACAGGATCTTTCTTGCTCCTTCCCTTCAAAGCTGTTCATTATTTTTGGTGCCTCTCCTTTTGCTATTTCCTATCCAGTCATCTTAACCATTTAAACAACTTATCTTCCCCTCATACTTAGGATTTTCCTCCACTTAGCCCATCCCAGACATCTAAAAAAACACCCCCTACTCTGCTTTAACACTAAGGAAACTGGATTAACACTAACACCCAATAACTAAAGGAAATAAACTGTAAGAAAGATAGGATTCACAATGCTTTTAAAGAGCATTGTTAATTGAGATGGAAAGAAGTCACCTAAGTCCAGTAGTGTGAAGCTCAAGTAAAAATGCTGTCCACTAAAAAGCCTTGTAAGCAGCCTGGTGCTCCTGGCATAACGCCTTAGAAAACTTTTAAACATTTCCTAGTTACATTTCAATTTGATCTGGCCACCTGTGTGACCTCTCTGATTAATCATTTTACAGATAAGCACACAGGCACAGAAACATTTAAGTGACTTAGTCAAACAAAGCCCTAATTCAAATCCAGGCCTCTAAGTACCAGTGCTTCTAAATCCCATGTACATCCTGTAAGACTGCTTTTATTTTCTTTCCTACCTAGCTGTTCCTAACACCTCAGATTTTTTTTCAACAGACATAGATAACTAAAAAATAATTGTATTAATCCTTTCCCAGTGAGTGTAGGTAAAATTTGGCATATTTGGTTTGGTTGGAGGTGTATGGGCATATCAATCAATAAACACCAGGAATACAAAAAATGGCAGAAGACAATTGCTGCCCTTAAGCTCACAGATATTATAGGGGGAAAAAACCATGCAAATAAATAAACCTAACAAGCTACGTACAAGATAAATAGGAAGTAATCTAAAAGGAAGGCACTACAGTCAAAAAGTTGGAAAAGGATTCCTTCCAAACATCTTAATTGGGGCTTAAAGGAAGTCAGTAGTTAAAGGGGAGTGTTCCAGATACAGGGGACAGGCAGAAAAGTGCCCAGGGCATCTGAAATGTGTCCCTAGTGCTATGTCAAACTAAAGGTAGAACTCCCATGTGTCCATTTTAGGTTTAAATGAAACTGAGATATGGTTAATTAAGAATACAACATATTAATTTGTGATTTTCTAAGCCAATATAGCCTACAGGGATCCATTTCTATTTGAGTTTGACACCGCCACTGTAGCAAATATACTTGAGTGTTTAAACATGCTTCTTTAAACAAGCAGTTTTCTTTTAGGTAGTCCTTGGGAAAAATGCAGTTCTTTTTATTTTCTCTACCGGTAAGTAGTCATCTCTCCCAAATTTAGTTACTGAATTGGGTTTCTGTACTTGTGCCAGGTTCCATCCTCTGCTACACTTGTTAAGAGTAATCAGTCCTGCTTTGTTCCACTTTGGATTCTGGGTTGTTGACCTAAATCACCACCACCAGGTTCCAAGAGCTGGATCTTCAAGTCTCTAAATAGATGGGGCCCTAAAGAACACCTGGGCCTGGTATGTCCTAGTCTGCTTAATGTTGACAGTCTGGAATTTCCAAGATCCCAGTCAATCCTGAGGCTTTGCTTTTGGCTCCTGCTGCAAGCTTCAGATGTCCCTGGTTGTGCTAGGATTATATCCTACATGGTCACTTTCCTGCTCATGGATTTCTGGCTGATATTCTTTGACCTTTGATTTCTTCAGTATTTGATCTGATGTCAACTAAAATATTAGGTTATATGGAAGCTGAATTGTCTGTTTTCCATTCAGAAGGCAAATTTGGACAGAAATTTTAAGCAGATGTTCAAATATCCTTTCCTTGCCTCATGGAACTACACAGTACATTCAAGCATGTTTCCTCATTTTTGCAGCCCATCCACCTCAAGTTAAAAAAAAAATACCTTCACTCTGCTTACAACTTAGCACAGAAAGCTTAAAATAATTGTTTCTATGTCTCAATTTTGTCCCTGAATAACAGTGCTTTCTAGTACTCAAGTGAATTTAGGTCTCATCAAGGTAGGTATTCACTCTAGTAATGCATATCAAAATCCCCTTCCTTCAAGGATACCAGAGGAGACCTACACCTCGGCCATGGTCCTTTCATTTTCTCTCGGCATTCAGGATACCAAAAGATACACTTCTTTGCTGACATTTGCTTCTTCGCACAATTTCAAAATGCTCAGGTATTTAATAACTTCAAAATCCATGTTACCTGGCAATTCTAACATTATGAATGTCAATCCTTTTGTCACAGTGCAGTCTATTCTAGACATCTGAGCTACCTTTTCTAGGAAACAATGTTACAACATATTGGTACCAAGACAACCTTGATATTTATCATGTTTATCTAAATTCCAAGTTCCAGAGTCCAGAACCTATTGTATAGAATCTTAGGTCTGCAAAATTAGATTAATAGTCATTCCTGTGATTTTACAAAGGGTTGGTTGACACACAGAGCCCAAGATTTATCACCCATCCGGGGACTGGAGGGCATATTAATTACCTGGTACCATTAACTGGCAAAAAAAACAAAACAAAACAAAACAAAAAAACCCACAACCACCTTGACAGATGTCTATGATCCAAGGAAGCAAGGTCACACTACTGGGCAGAATCACAATCCCCAAACCCTGATCTTGACACCAATTCCACTGGTATTTTATTATACTATACCTCATCTCATGTTCAAACACATTTAAATGCTCATGAGGAAGAGGCCTTTGAACCCCAGTCACCATCTACCAAAAGTACAATTGACTTGGAAACACTGCTTTTTGGAGGTAAGACTCCCTAGCCTCAGGCCCCGTGTCATATAGTCCATTAGCACACCCTAACTGCCACAGGAAGGGGTTGTTAAGGTGCTTCGACAGCCTAGGATCTTGAGTTGTCAACTCAGAGCTGACTATCACTAATGGGAGGTCTTTACAGACCATCCAAATCATCAACCCCAACTCCCTGTGATTACTTAATGAGACTGATTATCAGTGAACTAACAATTCAATAAAAACTTTTCAATTTTATTTTGAAACCACAGTTGGGTACACAAATAGCTTATTACGAACTCAAGCACTATACATTATCTTCCAAAGCTATCACACTTTCATCTTTACACTATCTCTAAGTAGCTTAAGTGTGGAAAGGCTTATTTATTTCCTCTACATGTAACAAACTGGTCAGGCAGACTAATTAGGCAGACCTTTGGGTTTTGTAGCTTAGTATACAAGAGTAGCTCACAGTCCAAAACTAACTGAGAACACACTAAGTAATATACAGAATACTCAAAATAAAGGACAAAACAAAGTATGTCATGACAAGCTAGACACATTTTAGAATTTTTGATTAGAAGAAAAAGATCTTTGCTTCAATTATCTCTGAAAAATCTGATAATGACCAAGAAAAGTCACTCCTCTAAATAGTAAGAGTCAAAGGATACATTTTTTTCACAAGAAATTAAAGGCCTGCTGCAGTTTTTACAATCCCTTTCCTGTTCTGCAATGCCTATAGAAATGGCTACTTTATGTTACATTGAGAATAAAAATAAAATCTAGGTTTAACACTAGGTTGGAGGTTGGCTAAAAAAAGGGTGCCATGTTCCTGTATAGAAAATAGTTTATTTTCCATTAAGAAAACAATTTCCTGAATACTCCAAAAATGAGTATTTATGGCTTCTTCTTATTCCCATGACTATAATTAGCCAATAATTCTGCCCCCAAAGTCTGTGTTCTTCAGTAATCCCATTCTTTTTTTGATCTTAAGAATCTGTCACTTGCCAGCTCTTAAAACTAAAAACACCACCTCTTCTCCCATCAGGGAGACACAGGGAAGTAAGTACAAGTGTCTTCAGAGCTAGAGCTCAGTTGAAAAACCAGATCAACCAATCAAAAAAAAAAATACAACTTTTTTTTTCAAAAGGCAAAAATCAAGGTCTTTATTTCAAAATCTGAATTATGGTTGACCCCTTTACCGAGTGCCAATGGTCACTTGCCACACCCGTACCAAGTTGTCTGTGTATCCAGCAAAAAGAGTCTGCAGGAAGAAGACAAACACAATTTGTCACACCCATGCAAATCACAAAATAAAATTCAATCTTCCCCCTCCCCCTTTATAGAGTAGGGAACCCTACCCTAACCCCAGTAGCTAGTACCATCCCTTGGAAATTTGGGTTTTTTTTTTAATTTAATTTTCTACATGCATTTTTATCTCCTGAACCGGAATGGAAGCTCCCTGAAGTCAGGAACCAGCACATTGTAAGCACTTAATAAATAAAATAAATGGTTGTTGAATAAATGAGCCACAGGGAGGCTTGCGTGAGGATGCACACCCTATCAAAAGATGCCATTCTATCTACCCATTAATTTCTCAGAAAAGTGAACTGAGATATAGAATAACTTTCCCTCAATATTATTAAGAAGGAAATGGAAAAGGCAACATCCAAATCCAAGTTCACAATGCTTCTTCAATTAATTACATTTCCAAGCACTTTACCCAAACCCAGGGACAGATGCAAGGACTGCTTTCAATAATTCCTTTCCAATATTTAAAAATTCAAGGGTTCCTTGAGACCATCGACTCTGTCAGGGAGGGCAAGATGTATATTTACCTGGCCATCAGCAGACCAGGCTAAGGATGTGCACTGGGGAGGCTCAGCCTTGCTGCTGGTACTGATCACTTCCTGCTTAAGCTCATCCACAATGATTTTGCCCTCTAGGTCCTGAAATTAACAAAAACAATTAGAATAACACCATGCATTAAGGTTTCACAAAGTGTGTGTGTGTATACGCATACATACATACATTTCCCACTTGATTTTTATTTCATTTGACACTCACAACCTTGTCCAGTAAATATTACCCCTATTAACAGAGGTTGTGACTAAGTATTGGAGGCAGGAGTAGAAACATTTCTCTCCCACGGCACACACAGGGATGCAGTAACTACTTCTGAATACCAAGGAATACGAAGAGAGGTATGGGGGTATCAGACTCCAGAAAGTACTAAACTATCCCATAAGACACTTCAGCTCTTTTCTCTCCTTAAAGGATACAGGAGAGATGACACAAATATACAAAAGATCACTCCACATCAGTTAAGGAAATATCCCAGACCCTCTACTACTCTTAACTTCAGATCTCAAGGAGCCAGGAGATTGCTCAGAAACAGCCTCTGGGTTTCAACAGGGTCAGTCAGATGGCATGTTGGGTTTCATCATAGCTCTATCTAGGCCCCTTCCACTAACTTCTCGGAAATCTAGGCAATTTGAAACCCAGCACTCACCCAGATCTTGATGCTGGGCCCAGTGGCAGCACAGAGCCAGTAGCGATTGGGGCTGAAGCAGAGGGCATTGATTATGTCCCCACCATCCAGAGTATAGAGGTGCTTACCCTCATTGAGGTCCCACAGCATGGCTTGACCATCCTACAACAAGAACACAGAAATATTCACACAGTCCATTTCCTGCAGTGAGCCCATTTCATTCCAATCCCCCCTTTCCTCCTCTGGAACTGCCTGTGACTCTTCAACTGCTGTGACTTTCCTTGTTCCTACAGAGGCTGAAGGAGCCAGGATACAATTAACTTTACTCTTCTAGCAATCCCAAGAGGTTAAATGAAGTACCAAAAAATCATAAAGGCAGTGATAACTGCAATTCTGGTTCTAACTACAAAACCCGTACTAGTTCCCACGAACAAGAATAAATGAATCCCCTTCAAACTAGTATCCTTGAAATTCAGTTCCCACTTACTAAGATTTTCTTACATTTAACTCTTGGGTAGCTTTTTAAAGGATGAAAGTCCTCCCACCTCTCATACCTTGCCTCCAGAGGCACAGAGAGAACCATCAGGAGAAACTGTAACTGTGTTAAGGTAGCCTGTGTGGCCAATGTGGTTTGTCTTCAGTTTGCAGTTGGCCAAGTTCCAGACCTAGGGATATGAGTGAGAGAAAACACAGAAGAGTTTCAGAGGGAGGGATATGCTCTGCATATAGAATCCACATAATAACAATTTTCAGCTTTGCTGAAGCTGATGATCAGAGAGCAATGATGAAAATCCAATAGAAACGACTTTAAAATAGATATATCATTCTCAAGGGTAAACACAATATGCCCTCAGTTTAATACTAACTTATACTGTAAAAAAATCTATCAGTCATACAATCAGCAGTAGTAAGTTGTACAAGGATTATTTCTCCTATTTTATAGATATCAAAAATCAACACCCAGATAAATTAAGTTACTTAGGCCATATAAAGCAGAATTGAAAATAATGTTAACCAGGCCTTTGGATTTCTTAGCTTGCCTAGATGTTCAATATATAAGAACCACTCAAACTAGGGATAATTTCCTAGTTTTGAGTTACAGATTGGTATGAATTTGATATCCAAGATATAAAGGAAACTGACACATACCTAATACCCAGAAAAAGCTATTCCTCAAGCAAAAGATATGAAGCTTAAAAAAATGCAACTTTTCAACAAAGGAAATCCTCCATTATCAATACAACCACAAATTGAAACAAAACAAGTTTTACCTCACATCTACCAATCTAACAAAATGAGAAGCAAAAGTATTACTAGAAGAATGTTCAGAAAATAACCAACTAATACACTGCAAAACTGAGAATTGGTCCCACAATTCTGGGTCAAAATTTCTGCAATGAGAGAAATATCTAAATTATTTGTAACCTTTCAACCCAGTGATACAACTGGGTGCAGAATCTCCAGATTAAAGTAAAGCTTCCTTTATCAACCAAAATATTCACAGAAATACCTTCTGGAAGCTGTAAGACGAAACAAAATTGGTGACCAAATGACTGGATAACTGAACTTACACAAATGTAACTGAATGTTATTATACCATAAAAAAAAAAGGAATTCAGAAAAAAAAGGGGGGGGGAATACAAACTGATAGTGATATAAAAAATAAAGAACAGTGTATCTTTAGTCATGCCTTCAGGAAGTGAAGACAATGAATTAGTGAATTAGAGAATTAGTGAAAGTGTCATAATTTTAACTGATCAGAAAAAGTGCCAAATTCAGGAGCAGGTTAAGAACATACTAGCAGTCCAACACCCAGATCAATCCCAATCACTCTCACCTTCACCAGCTTGTCCCAGCCACAGGAGACAATGATGGGGTTGCTGCTATTGGGTGAAAAACGGACACAGGACACCCACTCTGAGTGGCTCTCATCCTGTGGGATATTCAAAGGGGAAAAGTTAGGCACAATTATTCCTGTCCCTGTCCACTGCTCTAAGGCTGTGGTTCAAAATGACTGACTGGATGAGACAAGACTTTGTGCCATACCCATGCATGCACCGAAGTGGGAAATAACCTTTAAGTCACTGTAATTCCAGCACTAATTATGTGTTACAGCAACCACCTCATCTGAATTCATGTCCCCACACCAGTCCTACCTTTCCCTCACAGACACTGAGAAAAATTTCAGATGGAAGTCCATTTATACTATTCCTTGCTCAAAAGATGCAGTTCTTAAGTATGAAAAGGGTTTATATATCTACACTTATTTGTGCACAAATACTACCACTCCTATTAAATGAAGGGCTTTCATACTTCTTTGGGGTGGGGGCAGGGAGAACAGGATGGAGACAATAGGGTTAGTCATACCACATACAAACAGACTCCTGAGCTTATAGTGCAATAAAACCCCAGGTTTTTGACACATTGTGTATATTATACAGTTATGAATCTCATACTGACTTTTTACCTGCACAGTGTATTTACAGACACCCAGGGTATTCCACAGCTTGATAGTCTTATCCCGAGAACCAGAGACAATCTGGCGGTTGTCGGAAGAGAAGGCTACACTTAGCACATCCTTGGTGTGACCAACAAAGCGCCTGGTGGTAGTGCCACTAGATGGGAAGACAGTATTCCTCTCAAATATTACGAATTCCCTTTCAAGACAGTCTTCCACATCCCCTCTTCTATACTGGATTTTTTTATAGCCTCCTATGTCTTTATAACCCAGAAGGAAAAAATGACCCCTTCTTTACGCTAGCTAGAAGCCCTTAATAAAAATCTAGCTCCAAAGACTAATACTGGCCCCAGCAACCAAGATAATGAAACACCTTCCTCCCCTGAATTTGAGGGATGAAGCGAGTAGGGGAAAGAGATAGGTACAAAATCTGGTATACAAGTAATATCTGATGTCACTTTGTTTCACCTATTTTTCTTTGCAATAAGGCAGAATTGTGGGGTTGGAGAGAATATTGGGAAGTCTTGTTGAAAAATATCTAAGCCTAGTTTTACAGATCCCATCAGAATTGCAGGACTTGTCTTCAGTCCCCAAGCGGGTCGGGTGACAATGTCATTCTTTCATCACTGGGAGATCATGAATTCTTTTCTCCTAACCTCAGAACAATTCTCCTGGCTGCCATTTATTCACTGGCTCAATCCAGACCACAAGAACTTCTCCAATTACTTAGCCTTTATAAAACAAATGGTCCAATTCAAATGAGCAGTTATTTTACTCAACATCTCCTAGGACTATCCTTCCCTATTCAAACTATTATCCCACCACTTGGACACCTGGAGCATACACTAATTTAACTGTTCAGCCGTTTCAGTTATGTCCAACTGTGACCTCATCTGGGTTTTTTTTCCTTCTCTAGCTCCTTTTACAAGCTGAAGAACGAAATCAAACATGGTTAAGTGACTTGCTCAGGATCAGTTACTAAGCAGGTAATTCTATGGCCCTTCTAAAGTTCACTTCTTCCTCTCTTCTATCCTACTTATCCTTTGCTAAGGACCAAGAGGTTTAATACCTAACCCAACAAGTAGCCATTCAAGTAAGTACTTACGTTGTGAGATCCCATAGTCTTAGAGTGCCATCCCAGGAGCCTGAGAGTGCAAATTGGCCATCAGAGGAAATGACCACATCACTAACAAAATGTGAGTGACCTCTGAGGGCACGCTGGGGGATCCCATAGTTTGTCTCATCTCTGGTAAGCTTCCACATGATAATAGTCTTATCTGGATGGGAAAGAATAAAGAGAAAAGATGAGTAAATTAAATTCACCTTTGTACTCTCAATCCCACAACACTTTAGTTCTTATGCTGACAGGACCAAAAGCTAACAGTTGCATGAAAATACAAGACCTATGGAAGAGATCTTTATTATCTACTTGAACAACTTGTTTCTCCATAGTTTAGATGAAAAAATGTAGGTTAATACTTTTACAATGAATTTAAGTTACATCTGTGGGATAATTGCTTTATATCGACAGAAACTGTTACCTGCCCCAGATTAAATTCAGTTGAGGATTTGTTGAGAGCTGCCCAACACTATGCTAGGTGTTGTTACAGGAGTTATCAATGGGAGGACAAAACAGTCATACAGAAAAAAGTTAAACATAAGACCAAAAGAGGGCTTTAACAATAATGGAGTCCAAAGAAGAGAAATATTTACCTGCCGGGAAGAGGCTTTGATTCTAAAATAATCACCCTACTGCTCAAGCTATAATCTTAACTTCCTACTCATCTAAGCCAACTGGGTTTCATACTTTGTTTCATAACATCTATACCTATAAAACATTTTAGGATAGAACACAAACTCTCCTTGCCCTCATGGTGCTTGGTCTAAGAAACTTCATGCTTACCCTCTCCCTTTATTGTCTTTATTCAAGTTATCTCCCCACCTACAGCTGGGTGTCTTTATCTAGAACCCAAATGATAAGACTCAGGAGGGAAAATGCTACATCCAAAGAACCAGATAGGTCTCCTCACTTTCAATCCAGCACTCTCTTCAACACATCACAATATTCTAAAAGTAAAAGTATCTAGCCAGCATCTGAGATCCAGAAACTGCTATGGTGTAGCACTTGACCTGAAGTCAGTAACTTGGTTTATGCAATCCTAATTCTTCTTACTAAGCAAATCACCTGTGACTCAACTGCTCACCTTCCCAGTTGTGACAAGAGCACTTCATGAAACCTAAATCACTTTATAAATGCCAACCCTTTCTTGTATTCCCAAAACTCAGAAAAGGGCCTGGCACATAGGAGATGTTTCTTAATTCACCAACTGAATGAAAAGCTGGTTCACCAGAAATGAAAAGACCCAGTTCAAAGGACAAGACTGAAGCTCAGAAACAGCCTCTGTATTCAGCACAGGCAATCAGATGGCATGTTAGAAAATCATCATAGCTTCTCTGGCCCCAGAAAACTTTCCTGGAGGAAGACAACCTCCTCCCACTCCTTCTTTTCCTCAAGATCTTCCTCATGCCTAAAATTACTTGCTGTTTCTCCTCTACAAATCTTTCTTACACTGGACTTTTGAACTCTTCCCCTAAGTAAAATTTCAAAAACACTCAAGAAGTGTGCCCACTACATTCTAGGTCCTGACACATAAAGATGAAAACAACCCTTTGTCTGATTCTTCAAGTTATATATTACAAAAGTCAGGCATACAGATAAATGAGAACAGGATTAAATGCACAAAAATTAGGAAATAAGTTTTAGAAACTGGGGGAAAACTTCCTGGTGGTAGTCTATGTTGGAACCCCGATTAACAGGACCTCAGACAGCATTCTGAAGCATTAGGGTCTACATATTATGATGCAACTTTAAAGACCATCGAGTATAATTACTTACAAGAAAGAGGGCAGGAGAGGCAAAACATCTTTGGCCCAACATCACATGTAGTAAGGGGCAGAGGCAGAACATGAACCCAGGCCTTATATTCAAAACCAAAACTCTTTCCATAGCCTCTAACAAACAAGAAGAATCCTGCAATCACTGGGCCCTGCTGGGTTCAAATCGTGTCTCAGACGCTTAGTAGCTGTACGACTCCAGGCAAGTCACTTAACCTGTTTGCCTCAGTTTCTTCAAACCAGTTCAGAATAGTGCCTGGCACACAGCAGACACTGTATACAAGCCTATCCCCTTTCTTCCTAGCCCCAATTCAACGTGAACCTGAGGTTCCGACTATCCGGGGACCGAGGATTAACTGAGAAGAAAATCAAAAAATCAAGAGCTCTAGGAACAAGGGGAATCCAATAACCAGGACTCACAGGTTCCATTCAGAGGTCCTTGTCCTTGTCAGAGGTCACTGTCCTTGGAAAGGAGTGTGTGGTGAGGGGTGGGCGCCAAAGATGGGTTCCAGGTTCATATGATGGGGCGCTGGCCATTGGATTTAAAAGGAAAAAAAAAGTAGGTCCTCAGGGCAGGACACAGAGCTCGGAAATCCCTGAATACGGGGTCACTTCTACCTCCCTTCTTTCAGTTAGAGTGGGAATACCACCCCCTTGACGTCCCCAACAAGGTCCAAGGGAAGGACACCACCAATTTTGTTTTGGAGGCAATCGGGGTTAAGTGACTTGCCCAGGGTCACTTAGCTAAGTAAGGATCTGAGGTCAGTCCATTCACTGCGCCACTAGCTGCCCCTGCAACCAGCTGGCACTAACGAAACCAGAAAACTTTCTACAAGACCCACCCCAGAGAAACATTTCCCCCCAGGATAGTTCTTACTCCCCGACCCCTTTTATCTAATACACAAGGGCAGTCTTGGTCTCCACCAGGGAATAGTTTTATCCAGCCCGTGTCTCCCCCACAGACAAAATGAGCCTTTCCCAAGTTTCCCCAGGTACCCGTGCCCGCCCAGCTGCATCTGCCAGGGCTGAGTAAGTGCCCGGTACAAACGCTCTGCCCCATCCCGAAGCCCGCGCTCCTTCCTTCGGCACCGGAATCCTGCCTTCCATGCCTCCAGCAGAAGCAGACGCTCCTCCTCCAAGCCCCCACCACCACCGTCACCTTCCACCCGCCCCTGGCAGGCGTGATCCGGGGCGCGGTACCTCGGGAGGCTGACAGGATCATGTCGGGGAACTGAGGAGTCGTGGCGATCTGGGTCACCCAGCCATTGTGGCCTTTAAGGGTACCCCGGAGGGTCATCTGTTCAGTCATGATGGCGAGATCTCGGTGGATCGCTCCAGGAGGAAGGATGGATCCAGATTGTACGGAGAGTCCAGCCGATTCCCCCTCACGCCAGCAGGCCAGCAAGAAAAGAGAGAGTCGCTTCCGGCCGGAATCGGATATACCCAAGTTCCCGGATCTCGTTCAAAATGGCGACCCCACGTAGCACGTTTCCGTACGAAATGGCGGAGGGAGTGTGCGCAGCCAATAGGGGAAGGGGATTGACGTCAGGGGGAGGGGACGGCAAAGCGGACTGACGTCATCACGTCCTCTTCCCGGATGTAGCGGAGCAGCGTGGCCGCATTCTGTTGTGTCGGGTCTGTGGTGCTCCGGTTCTTCTAGGTTCCTTGCTATTTTATTAGATCCTTTGGTTGCAAAACCAGAATAGAAAACTGTAGAGAGAGCCGTGAAGCCATGTTAGGTAGTGAGCGGAGAGGGAAGCGAAAATTGTGCGGCTAGTGGACGTGGGGGACGCGGCTGCGCCCCTTCGCCGCGTAGAACGAGGCTCCCACGTTGTCATCGAAGGTTAACTGAGGCTGAACATGCCGCTTTCAGAGTCACGGCTCTGCGCCCCGCGGGAGCCGCTTCTCTGGTCCAGCGCTCCCGCCCCTTCCCCTGGCTAACCGTATAAGCGCCTCCGCCACAAATAGCAGCATTGTTTTATACACCAGGGGAAAACCTGAGGATGGAAACAAAACTACGAATCTTTTAAAAGGGCTTCCTTTTTCAAAAAGTATATAATAAAGTGGACGCTTTGCCCTCAATACTACAGTTTTTCTCTGCTTCCTTCTGCTTTTAAATTTGAATACTTTTAAAAGTATTTCAGTATTTTGGGGTTTTTTTGACATAACAGGTACATCACCAACATAGGTAACCCTTTCCTTGCCCTTCCACCCCCATTAAAAATATAAGAGAAACTTGTTTCTTTGTCAATTTATGCAGTGTTCTCCAGGTTAGGTTTGCATTCACTCTGCATCCGTTCAAACTTTTCAAGTTTCTCTGAATTCATCTTCTGTCCTTTTTTATGGTACAATAAGAGCTGCTCAAAGAGGTGGAAAAAAGGGTGAGATTTTAATAGTTTCCAGGGTTTGGGGATTAATGGGCGTTAAGGAAGAAGGCATCTGTAGATACAATAAGCCAGGGAGCTCAATGTTTAGGAAGGCCTGAGTAAGGTCTTAAGTCTTCACCTGGTGCTCAAGGTTGCGCTTGGGCTGATCAAGACTGGTTCTGTGGTTTCTGGAAGCTACAGGCATCTCCAAATTTGACTAGAGTTCCCTTGCAAAGGATTACTGGTATGTCAGGCAGCCCTGGGCTTGGTTGTTGTGCATCTCAATTGTCCTGCTACCAGGAAGTTCCAACATATCTAACTGTTCGCAACTTCAACCTGAGATGTACATTGATTTCAACCTGAAGTCATTGACTTCAGCATTGATTGATGTTGATCTGTTGAGAACACTATGGAAGGGTTCACCCCATCTCTCCAGGATCATGTCTTTATTATTAATCAATGTGACTCCCTCCATCAGCACTAAATAGTTGAGATGAATCACAGGTCCATAAATGGCCCATAAATAGCCTTCAGGATCATAAAAGCCCTTTGGATTGTTACTACCAGTGTAAAACTGAATTTCATCTGCCTTCTTACGTAGCCAAGAATTCTGCTTTTCTCAAAGCTTCAGCTGCACTTTTTTTTGATGGAGTTAAATGCTGCCTTCTTAGAGAGTGATGAACTATCTTGCTGGTAAACCCAATGGAGTTTTTGTTTTTCATTTAGCAGCTTCTGATTTTCCCCATCATTTTTATCAAACCAGTCTTGAAGTTTGGAAGTACTCTGACCTACATGAGTAAATGCAGAGCTGTATACCAAATCTCTCAAAGCTGCCTGTTCATTTTCTGCTTAACTGTTGCCAAATGTGTTGACTCAGCTTTCCCTCCAAGTTAGCAAAAGTTCACCCTTGGTGAAGCACTATTGACATTACGTCTCCTGGGAATCATCTTACCTTGGGTAAGTAGTAAGAAGTTACTACTTTTGCTGAATTTTAATATTTAGCTTGGAGGGGATAAATCTGTGATTAGTCTAGCACTTTATGCCACATATCACCTTTGTCAACTCTCACATTTTGTCTGTCTCCTTACAATGATATGGTTTATTAAATGTCAATGTTTGCTGAGAGGGTGAAGTTTTATTACATTTAGGTAAGTGGTAGACAGTGTTGGTGATGGAAAGGTCATGAGATACACAAGTCTCCAGTATGGCCATTGCTGTTGCTGTTTCTAACTTCATTCCTTTCAAGGACCCCATGCCTGCTCTTGCATTAGTCACTCAAAATTATAAGCTTGTCCTATTTTTGGCACGTTGATGATAGAGGTCTCCAGGTCTTCATAACATTTTTTTTTACCTCATCAGGGTTCATCATGGTTGGAACATAGGCACTGATGATGGTGGCATGGTGCTTTTCTGTAAGTGGCAATCACGTTGTCAGGAGCCTATTCACTCTTTTTGGGAGGCATACAAGCATGTTGACTAGATTAGTTTTGATTGCAAAAGCTATGCCAGCGTCATGATGCTCTCCTTCACTGCAGTCACACCAGAAAAGCATGTCTCCAGTTTCAACTTCAGAAAGCTGGCCTTCATTTGCCAAGTTTGTTTCACTCAGTGCTTCTATTTGGATACACTTACTAAGTTCTCTCACAGCAAGAGCTGTTTGTATTTTAGGTCTACTGGATTTCATGTTGTTCATAAACATGGATATATTTCATATACTGATGGTGAGTGAAATCACCTTTGCAGAAGTTTTTGTACTTTTTTGTGGGTGTTTCAACTACAGGATGGGATCCCTGCCTGCTGTAGAAAGCAGGCCAGGGTTGGCTGAAGCAGATAATTTTTAGGGCACCTTTACTGAACCGTTTTCCCCACCAGGAGGTGAGCAGCGTAGTCATTTTAAAAGACTGCTCAGATGCCTAGGGAGCTGCCAATCCCACTGCTGCTTCTACTGAGAAAACAGTTCAATGGCCTGGGTTACTTATATGTAGGGTTGTGATTGCAACTCCCAGTGTATCTGCACCTACCACTTCATCATGTGCCTGTTGCCATAGGACTTTGAGATAGGTAAAAATGGTAAAAGGGTATAGGTGATGTCTTTTGGTTCATGCATAAATTGGATTTAAGTGAGGCAGAATTGTGTAAAGTTAGTCTGTGTCACTCTCTCTTTCAGAGTCATCAAATTTCAGTGGCAAGACAAAGTCAAAATGACTGGTGATGGCTAAGGATGCAGTGGATGACCTAGGTATCTTTGATGTCTAAACAAGCCTGCTTCAGCCCCCTTCATGGGCATTGGAATAGACTGTTCTCATCTACCTATTTCACTGTGAGAAGTTGTCATATACTTGGAGTAGATAACTCCCAACTCATCAAACTAGCTCTTGACTGACCTCAGCTTGGTTTAGCCTTTGGCCAAAGCAGTTTACCAGGATATGGCCAATGCACATGCTACAGCTTTTTGGAGCCACACCAGAGAGTTGGGTGAATCAAGTAGATACCAAAGGTAGAATGCAATCTTCAAAAGGGTTTAGCAGCTGTCACACCAGAGATTATAGTTTTCCCTGAACATACCTTACAACATAACATATATATCCACGCTTTAGGGGGCTAGGGTTCCCTCTAAACTAAGGAGTTTAAATATTGTCATCTCCATTTTACAGATGAAGTCATCAAGAAGCAGGTGAAGAAACTTGCTCACACACCAGTACAAGAACTGAAACTAGAAACCAGATCTTCTGATGTCTAGTTTAGTGTGTTTTCATCTATAACATGCTGCCTTTGAAGGACTAAAGGAAAAATACCTGCTGTCTATTTGGTATCTCAGTATTCATGCAGATGTATAAGTTCTTCAATTTGAAAAGGTTACAAGCCAAGACCAAAGTGCTGGGAGTGTTGGTGCATGATTTTATGTTTACAGATGATTGCGCACCCAATTCAGCCTCTGAAGCTGAGATGCGACAAAGTATGGATCAATTCTATGCTGCCTGTGCTAATTTTGGCCTAATAATTAACACCAAGAAAACACAGGTGCTCCATCAGCCACCACCACACCATCCATACGTGAAACCTTTCGTTACAACAAATAGAGAAGTTTTGAAAGTACACTTACCTTGGTAGTGTACTTTCCAGGGATGTACACATTGATAATGAAGTTGATGCATGCATTACAGAACTAGCTCAGTGTTTGGGAGGCTCCAAAATAAGGTTTGGGAGAGAAGAGGTATTAGACTGACTACCAAACTGAAGGTCTACAGAGCTCTTGTGCTGACCTCATGGTTATATGCTTGTGAAACATGGACAGTCTACCAGCACCATGCCAGGAAACTGAATCACTTCCATTTGAACTGTCTTGGGAAGATTCTGAGGATCACCTGGCAGAATAAGGTACCAAACACTGAAGTCTTTGCTCGAGCTGAACTGTGAAGTATTCAAATTATGCTTCAGAGAGTGCAATTCCGATGGGCTGGCCATGTTGTTCAAATGTAAAATGTATGCTTTCCAAAAAGACTATTTTATGGAGAACTTGCATGGGGCAGGCGATCACATGATGGACAGAAGAAATGATACAAGGACACTCTCAAGATCTCTCTCAAGAACTTTGGATTTGACTGTGCAACATGGGAAACACTGGCACAGGACTGCTCAGCATGGCATGCCCACATAAGAAAAGGTACTGTGCTCTTTGAGCAAAGCAGAATTGAGACAGCACAAAGTAAACCCAGTATGCACAAATTTGGGATATCCACCCCAAATATTCATGTGAACTATCTGTGCCCAACCTGTGGTAGAGCATTCCAAGCTCAGTCAGACACACTGAAATTTCACTTTACAATGGTGATGTCATTTTGGTCCTCTTCAAAGATGAAGGACAACAACTAACCATTCATGATAATGTAAGAGGGGCCTCCCATATTCCTGTCTCAAGAATTATAGAAAGACCGTACTTTTTTTAAAAATTTCTTTATTTATTTTTAGTTTTCAACATTTACTTCCATAAGATTTCGAGTTCTCAATTTTCTCCCCATCTCTCACCTCTTCCCACCCCCAAGATGGCATGGAATTTAATATAGGCTCTACATATACATTTATAGTAAACCTATTTTCATATTAGTTGTGTTGTTAAAAAGAATTAGAACCAATAGGAGAAACTATGAGAAAGAAGCACCAAAAAAAGACAGAGAGAGAGAGAGAACAAATAATATGCTTTGATCTGCATTCAGGCTCCATAGTTCTTTTTCTGGACAGCATTTTCTATTATAAGTCTTTTGGGGTTGTCTTAGATCCTTGCATTGCTAAGAAGAAATGTCTATGAAAGTTGTCATCGCGCAATATGGCTGTTATTTTGTACAGTGTTCTCCTGGTTCTGCTCACTTCACTCAGCATTAGTTCATATAAGTCTTTCCAGGTTTTTCTGAAGTCCACCTACTCATCATTTCTTATAGCACAATAGTATTCTATTGCATTCATATACACAACTTGTTCAGTCATTCCCCAGCTGATGAGCATCCCCCCAATTTCCAATTCTTTGCCACCACAAAAAGAGCTGCTATAAATATTTTGCACATGTGGGGCCTTTTCCCATTTGTATAATCTCTTTGGTATACAGACGTAGAATTGATATTGCTGGGTCAAAGAGTATGCACACAAGATTGTACTTCTACACTGAGCCAGTCAACCACAGGTGTGAATTAGCTGAGAACAAGACCAGAATATCTTAAGTCAATCAATCACATCACCTCACCCCACTTTAACTGCCAATATGCCTCAACTGAGAAGGAATCCTCCTTCATCAAACTGATTAATCCTAGGCTTTAGATTAAGGGCAAAAATTTTTAAAAAGCTTTGATCAATTTAGATGGAAGGAAGGAATGAAATAATTTATATGTCATCAATAATTAAGCACCTACTATGTGCCAAGCATTGTGCTAAGTACTTTATAGTTGTTATATCATGGCTTCAAAGTCATTAAATGTGCTGGGATTGTAAAGAAAGTATGTTCAGATTGGTTAAGGAAACTTTGCTTCTCTCTTCCAATCAATAAAATACTGGACCATTTCAGAACCCAGGAGATTTGAATGAGAGGTGAGCAAGAAGAGAGCACTTCTAGCTAAGCCTCTAAGAAGGAATGAATGGGGGGAGGAGTAGAATCTGAGCTTCACACTCAATCTCCATTTCTTCCCTTCACTCAGCTGGGGAGAAAGACGAATTTTGGAGGACCAGAGGACTGGGACTTTGCAATGCCATCCTAGTAGTGTCACTAGTACAACAATGGCTGATAGTAGCATCTACAGTAGAAGATAAGGACAAATCGGATGCAATGAAGTAAAACAGATTTAAAGTTCTACAGGGAGCCCAGTAGAAAAGTTGTACCATATGAGGGGACCATCTTGACAACTCCAGAAAACAGGATTTCCAAGAACAATGAATTACACCCTTTACTATATATACTTCCTAAGGTTGAGCCCACTCTCCTATATATTGATGGAAAAGTGTCACAAATTTTGGGGAACCATAGTAATACAACCACAGTTACAACCATAGTAAACTAAGTGTGACTAATTGATATCAACTATTGAGTATAAGGAGCATGAGCTTTAGAAAATGAACCCACTAACCTTAGAATCTTGAAGGGAAATGCAGTTAGTAGATTTCCCCCTAGGACCTAGCCTGCCCTCAAGATGATGGGTTTTGGAGAGACTACTTGTGAGAATCTATATATACTATACTGATAACTGTTCTAACACCTTGACTTCATAATTCTTCAACTTATTTAATTAAAAGATATTCTGTAGTATAAAGGGGTATTTGAAATAAAAAAAAAAACCTACCTCTAATGCTTATTAGTTTTGTGACCCTCGGAACTTCAGTTTTCTCATCTGTAAAATGTGAAAAATAATAGTAGTTGTCATCATTGTGTTACAAATATTTTTGTAAGGAGAGTGTTTTATAAATCTTAAGTCTTTGTATAAAAGTGAATTACTATTGAGTGGAGGTAGAGTCAAATTTTCTTTTGGGACCCTGGGAAGGGTGCACCTTTTATATAATATCTATTTTTAAACTTACTGTTGTCTTTCATTTTTTATACCAGATATATTCCAATATATGATCCCAACATAAGACTAGGCCTCCCTTGTCACAAATAAAAGCATTTATGTCATCAGCATCTTACAGTGTATGCAATATTAGGTATTCATACTCCCCTATATTTCTAACAAGAATTAAGAGATACATTTTATCAGCTATCCTCTGGTTGTCCAGTCATTTCAATCATGTCTGACTCTTTATGTCAAACCCCTATTTGGGGTTTTCTTGGCAAAGATACTGGAGTGCTTTGCCATTTCCTTCTCTAGCTTATTTTACAGATGAACAAATTAAGGCAAATAGGGCTAAGTGTCTTGTCCAGGATTACACAGCTAGGACATATCTGAAGCCAGATTTGAATTCACAAAGATGAGTCATCCTGACTCTAAGCCCAGAGCCCAAACCACCACCAGGTTGCCCAAAAAGGTAATATCAGTAAAGTGGTTAGCCCATTTTTTTGTTCGCTGGATTTTCTTGGCAAAGATACTGTAGAGGTTTGCCATTTCCCTCTCCAGTGGAAGAAGGCAAATAGAGCGTAAGTGACTTATCCAGGGTCACACAGCAAGTAAGTATCTGAATTTGAACTCAAATCTTCCTGACTTGAAGCCTAATACTCTATCCGTTGAGGCACTGTATCAGTAAGCACCCCAACATACACAGAGGGGCCTGCTATCACAGGTTCTTTGATCTGCTTTTCTAAAAGGAAAGGCAGCTTCTGAGGGGTTAACAATCTCCTTTAATCAAGCACTTTTATCATTCACTTAGTTGGGGGGATAGGGGAGGGGTAGGAAGTTAGCACCCTGAGCTTCAGAGAAATCTAAATCAACAGACAGTGCTTCCAAACTATCTGACAGTAAGTAATACATACATATTACCAGAAAGGGAAGCACCAACATCTGGGTTTTCAAAAAGGGAGTGGTGGTCTTCTTTAGCTGATTCCCCTATTGTCTGATCAAACAGACACTTCCGGTCAGTAAGGCCCAAAGTAAAACCTCACCCTCAAAGTATTTCTACATTTTTTATAGCAGGAGGGCATCACAACCCTTGAGAACCAGTGCCTCATTTGAAAATTAACGAAAGTATAGGCCTTCCTACAAATCTTCCCTAATCAAACTCCCCTTAATAGGCATACCCATTAATGGGTAGGGAAGATCTTCCCATTAAGAAGCAAAATTATATCAACAATAAGGAAAAATGTATTACCAATACAGTCACCAATACAGCCTCTGGATCCAATGCAGTGTCTTTATTCTGATTTCAGCAGCCTTTTAGCGTTGTTTTCCACTAGTACTTGTACGTAATTCTTCTATTTCTGCTTTCTGTGCTTTGCATTACTTCATGTCAGTCTTTCATTGTTTCTCTAAATGCCTCCTATTCCTCATACCTCAAAGTACAATAGGATCCCATTTTATTCTTATGCCATAATTTTTCTTTTCAGTTTTTGGCTATTATAAAAAATCTCACTGTGAACACTTTAGGATATGTGTGACTCTAATTTGTGTCTTTGGGGTACATGCTCAGTGGTAGACTGATGACTGAATGGACTTGATCTATTTAGTCATTTTTCTTGCCTAGGTTCAAATTGTTTTCCAGAATCGTTGGACCAACCCAAGGATTCACCAAGAGTATATTAATGTAAGGCTACTCAGTAGTCACTCCTATCTTACTTTAGTTACTCATTAGATCTGATCTAGTCCCTGTGAGTTCCTAGTTCCCCTTGCTGAGCACACAAACCCGGCATAGCCTAGTCTCCACCATGCCAATCAAAGGAGGTACCAGATCCATTAAATTCATTGTTTGGATTTAACTTTTTTAGCTGTCATGACTTGTATTCCTTCTTATCACTCACATTTGACTCTTAGACCTGGAATATTTTGAGAGGGAAAATGACAATAATTCACTCAAATTTCTACACAGGTGTTTGTATCTAAACAGGAGTTAGTGTCCTCATAATGTTGGTAGGTTCCTTGAGCTACTCTGGGATCATACAAGAGTTGCAATACATGTTGGACTTGTTCTTTGCCTTATTCTTGGAGATTTTTGCCTTCTAAATAGCTATTGCCATATGGGCTATTTCCACAAAGATGAGGTGATTTGTGAGGTCCAGGCATTTAGAGGGAAATGTACAATGAGATGAGCACTAAAGAAGGCCCCTCCAAGAGTATACAACATGCACTGGACCAGGGATGGGAAACCTATGGTAGCCTTGAGGTGGCAGGTTCCCCATCCCTGCACTAGATTGTTGTGGTTTGATCAGGCCTTTGGATCAATTAATCAATCGCCTGGCACAGCAAGAACCTTATCTCACTGGTTACTACAGAGTCTTGATGATGAGCTATTGATAGTCTTCAACAATAACTTTCACTTCACCAGAGCTAGGGATTGCTTGTGTGATCTTCCACATGATTCTATGCTGTGCTATCCAAAGGAACTAAGAAACAGTATAGAAGTGTTTGCATTCACCCTCCAAGCAGGAAAGTCTACCCTCTAGAATTATTTTTATTTTGTCTTTTATTTTATTTTGTTTGCCACTAACTTTAATATTCATTCCACATTTTTAAACACAGTTGTTCTGTATTTGTTATCTTTTTAATATTTTATTAAATATAATATAGCTGAACATTTTTTGGGGTGTACTGTTCACTGTAGTATATTAGTTAGATTCCAGTCAAAGATACTGTGCCATTTGAGTCATTTGAGCCTTTAGGGACTATTTTAGCCTTTAAATAGACAAAATACCTTAAATGTAATCATGATATAAGTTACATTTAAGAAAATTTTATACGTTATAAAGAATATGATGATTTTTTTTAAAATGTAGTAATGTGACTATTCTCGTAAAACTTTTCCAAACCTTTTTGTGAATTTGATGAGTATAGGATGAAAACTTTGCATTCCTTCATTTTCATTTCTCTTATTAGTGACTTGGAGCATTTAAAAGTGTGTTATTACTAATAATATGCATTCTTTTGAAAACTATTCATATTCTCCAACCAGTTATTTATTAGGGACTAGGTTTTAGTCACACATTTGTGCAAATTCCCTACATAAGCTTGGACATCTGACTTATGTGACATAATTTATACAGAGATTTATTCACCATTTGACAGTTTCTCTTATTTTAGTTTGGTGTCTGGAATAAAGTAGACACATCATAAATGCTTGTTGGTTTATTCTACTAATCTTATTCATGAAAAATATTTTAAAATATTATATAATCAAAACTGTTAGCATTATCTTTTGTGTTCTCTCCTCCATATTTATAACTTAAAAATTTGCTCCTTAAAACAGATGCTCATGGCTTGTGAAGTTGCATTTTTAAGGATGTCCACAAGGTGGTGTAGGTACAATAACTGAACATTGTTGCTTCTATTTCTAAAAGAAGGGAAGAGGGAGAAATACTTATCCAGGAAGCTGGAAGATTTTCAGAGATTTTTGTGTGAGTAGGAGGGGGAAGATTGGATTCCTAGAAAATCTGGAAAAGTTATGTTTAGATCTTAGGGGAAAAATTCACCTTGACATCTCTGTCACCTATGCTTGACTCCTCCTATAGCTGGCATACAATTCTGTTAAATTACATTCAGTTCAATTTAATAAATATTTATTGAGTGCCCTGTGTGCCAAGCACTGTGCTAAAGCCTGGGAACAAAAAGACAAAAATGAAATAATTCCTTCCCTCAAGGAACTTACCATCAACTTATACTGTGATTTCCAGTCACCATGAATCAGGGGTCAGGAAAAAGAACCAAGGGCTTTATTCAGAGAAAGGCCAACTAGGGCTCTTTTCTTAGTATTCTAAGACCACAGTTCTTTTGCCTGAAGTCAGAGAAACACCTTTTGGTTCTGCTTCTACATCTGTCCATGCTCATCTTCTGCCCCACCCAGTTAGTATGAACTGTTCCATGCTTTCCCCAAGAGGAAACATTTCCTATCCTCATATAATCTCTTCCAGACTGATTTTTTTCCCTATCTAGATGGCAAAACTACAGAACAATTTTATCAGAATGAGAAAAGAAGAGCATCTCAAGCTAGTCCAACATGAAAATTACAAGATTCGTTTGGAAACCAGTTAGCTTCACTATCTCTATAAGAAAAGGAACATGCTTCATTTATTTGGAGTAGGTTCTAAGACCATTCTCTCAATACTGAAGTTATAAATCTATTCTGAATTTGAAGTCAAATGGGAAATACACTATGCAAACTATATATAAACAAAATAGATACAGACTGTATTGGAGATAATCAACAGAGGGAAGGCACTAATGTTAAAAGGGATCAGAATAGGCTTCTGTAGAAGGTGGAATTTTAGCTGGAACTTGAAAGAAGTCAAGGAAGCCAGGTGGTGATGAGGAGAGAGAGCATTCCAGTATGGGGGAAAGAGTGTAAATTTACAATCAGGAGATGAAGCATGTTGTGCAATAAACAGCAAGGAGCCCAGTGCCACTGGATTGCAGAGTACATGGGGTAGTGGAGTGAGGAGCAGGTTATGAATAGTTTTGAAAGCTAAACAGAGAATTTTATATTTGGTCCCAGAGATGATAGGAAGTCAGTGGAATTTACTAAGGAGGTGACATGGTCACACCTGTACTTTAGAAAAACTATTTTTTGCAGCTTTTGGAGGGTAGAATAGAGTTCGGAAAGATTTGAGCCAGGAAGACTTACTAGAAGATCATATTGTGTAAGTCCCAAAATCTGGATTTTACAGTCCAAGTTCAGCATTGGTATCCAGAGGAGGAAGGAGTGACCTTCAAGACCAAGCCTAGTGGTACTTGATTCATTTAATGGTCATGCTACATCTGAGCATACACTTGTTAGAAGTCTTTGTCATTCTTCCTAGTAGCTATGGGATTGAAAGAATCCCCTTTGTTGAACAGAGTTCTTGATACCAACTCCATGTTTTTTCTGTCTCAAAAACAGCCTTGTAGTCCTTAACATCAGTATATTGAAACCTACTCTAGGAATCTCTGGGTATACCTTCTTGACCTTTCCGTAGCTTTTGACACTGTTTCTGACATTTCCTTGATATTCTATTCTCTCCTAGTTTTCTTCTACCTGTCTCAGTGCTTCTAAGTCTCCTTTGCTGTATCTTCCTACAGTTCATGTTTATGTGCCCTAGGCTTAGCCCTTTCCCCTCAGTAAGGTTAATGGGATATAAGATCTTCCTTGCCCATTAATAGGTCTCACATGGAGCCTTGGCACAGTGCCAATTAGACTCTGGGCCACAGGGATTCTGACATTTTCTCAATGTAGTACTGATTTCAAAGCTTCTCAGCACTAAGTCAATCAGTTAGCTTCACTATCTCCATAAGAAAAGGAACATGCTTCATTTATTTGGAGCAGATTCTAAGACCATTCTCTCAACATTGAGACTTTGATTGGAAATAGTATATATTGTATTGCTTGGAGGAAAAGGTGTGGACTGAGTGAGAAGCAGATAGAGAGATAAACAGACTGAGGAAAGAATTTGCCTAGGGGAACTTGCTTGCAAAGAATGTTGGCACTCCCTGGATTGGTGATAAGTACCTTACTAAATCTTTTCTTCTAGCATCCTAATAGCAAAGTTCTAAATAAATATTTTGGTTTTGTCTTGGAGGAGGAAATTTTATTATATTTTTTGAACCAGACATGGAGATAAACATGTATATTCATAGCAGTTGCTATGACTATCACATTGTCATTACACCCTCTTCCCTTCTGCCTTTATACTCTTTACTTGATGATCTTATCAACTCTCATGGATTCAAATATCTCCCTATAGATGGTTCTCAGATCTGTTTATCCAGGTCTAACCTCTCTTCTGACCTCCAGTCTTCCATCTTCCAATTGCCTATTGGACATCTCAAACTATACGTCCTGCGGATATCTCAAATTCAACATTTCTAAAACTGAACCTGTTGTATCTTCCCCAACCCATCCCTCTTATTACTGTTGAGGGTACCATCATCTTTCCACTTATCCAGACCAGATGTTATCTAGGTATCAGCTTCTTCATCCTTCATATTCAATCCTTTATACATAAGTATTATCAATTTTTCTTCGAGATTAAATCTCATATATTCCTCCTTCTCTCTTCTGACACTACCGCCACCCTAGTGTAGGCCCTCATCGCCTCACACATGAACCATAGCCTTCTGTTTGGTCTCCCTAGTTAAGCTCTCTCCTCAATCCAATCTATTTTCTACACAGCGGCCAAATAGGTCTGTATAGGTCTGACAGTGACTCCCTGTTTCCTCTAGGATCAAGTATAGTTAGTCTGTCCCCTACATGTGGCATAAGGTGTTGTTGTATAGTCAAGGGAGACTGATTCTTGCCAGGAGGAATGGACAAGAGGTGAGGCCAGAAACTTGGCCACTCAGCCCTCCTCAGAGAGAAGGAGTACCAGTCGATAGAATTATATCTCCCTTAGTGTTATTAAGTTATTATTATAAAATAATATCTAATAATCATATATTAGATAATATTATATCCCTATGTTAAGTTGTTATTATTATACTATTATTAGTCTAAGGGACGTAGTTTTCAGGTTCAAGTTAAATTTCTGCAGGCAATGTTCATTAATGGGAAAAGGAGGACCCAAACTTTACATTCAAGGGCTTGACTCTCTTTCTAGGAATACATATAGGGAGTAACAAAGGAAACTGATTTATTCAACTCAATAGCAAAACAGAAATCAGAGGAAGTATACATAGAAGAATATATACCAGATAATGCAGAATGAAGGAGCTCCCCCACTGGGAGCAAGTTAACTCTGTTTAACTGAGAGTTCCAGATCTCACCCAAAGGGGAAATTCCCCAAAGTTTCTCATGTAGCACACTGAGGAAAATGACATGATAGAGACTGCCATCTCGTCCATGTCAACCTCTTCCTACAGTCTTCAGCAACCTGAAGTGGAGTTGACACTCTATCTTCTCTGTCAAAACCGGAAGCCAAAAGCCCTTCAAGCAACGGCAGAATCTGAAGAGACTCAAGAAACTGGAAGAGCTTTCCCTTTCTCTTTGATTCCACCCCTGCCCCTCACACAATTGTGCAGACCTTCACCAAAGAGGAAAAAAATCCCATGCAATGGGTTTGGATACTCAGGTTATATATAAAATGTCTGACTTCTAAAGTCCTTCGTAACCAGTTTCCTTTTTATCTTTTGTTCTGCTCTTGGAAAAACATGTTTCTTTCATCTTTCTGTGATAATCTCCATATCTTAGTCATGAAGTCCTTCACTATTCATAGATCAGAATGATTATTTCTTCCTCATTCTTCTAATATGTTTATGATGTGACCTTTTATCTGAGGTGAATGAAAAGTCTAAGAGATAGAATTTCTGGGTAATTAATAAATTTATTAATTAGACTAACAAATAATAAATTAAAATCAGTAGACTCTCATAACCAAAGCCTCTACAAGGAGGTTGTTGAATGTTTAAATACCTTTGGAAAAAGTGGATGTCCCTAACAGGTAGAGATCAATCCTGATTGGTGAATAATCAATAAGAAAATGAATATTATAATGAAAGGTGGTTTTCTAATGAGGGTCTGGGTGACATGACTTTGATCATGCCAGAATTCTCAGATAATTCTGATCTAATCTATTACATCTATACAAAAGAATCTATTTTCCACCCAGTCCTACCTAAGTTGAACAATGGTAGGGTGACAGTAAGAATTCCACCTAGATAAGATGGTCTGGATGGGACAAATTTTGGGGCAAGGGCATAAATGTCCTTGAAAGATTGAACTCTGAATAATCAAGCAAAAAGAGGATCTTTGTGTCCCATATATAAAATTGGTTATTAACATAAAAAGAAAATAATCATTTTCCTCAATCCCTAGGTCATGTAGATATTTGGAATTTATCTTGGTGTGTGTTAGCCTAATTCTAATTTCTACCAGATTGCTGTCCAGTTTTCCCAGAAGTTTTTGTCAAATACTGAGTCCTTACTCAAGGAGCTGGAGTCTTTTGATTTACTAATCACTCGACTCTTAGGTTTAATTACTTTCTATATGTTTTGTGCCTAATCTGTACCACTGACGGACCTCCTTTTCTTAAGCTACACTAAACTGATATGATGATTACTGATTTGTATTCTGAGACTCTTAGTCCCCTTTCCCTTCCAATTTTTTTTATTACACTTAGAATTCTTGATCTTTTGTTTTTCCAGATGAATTTTATTATTTCTTTCCCTGTTCTGTCAACTAGTGAAAACTGGCTTAACTGTGTGACCCTCATCTTCCAGGATACAAGGAGACCAAAGTTAATAAGCCCAGAGCCTGGACATTAAACCTCCCCTCTCCTCCCATTCCTTTCATACTTTGGCTTGTTTGGTGCTATTGTGGTTGCATTCTCCTATTAGATAATTCAGAAAATACCTTCTCTTTGTTGGTTATATAGATATCAGGGAATTCTTTCGTGGGTATCACATCAGTTCTTTGTATCAAATAATATCTAAGTTTGAGCCCCAAGGGGCTTTGGACTTTTGAATGCAACATCAACTCCATGTGCTGCCCACTGCATGTATGAAAGTTGCTAGCAGCTGTTCTCTGACTCCTCTTATGAATAGCAATGAAGTTTATTAAAGCAATCTCTGTGTGGGATGAGACTTCATTTAAACTCCCTTGCCTTGAATAATCCTGTAAAGTAATCCTTTGATAGTTTAATTGGCATAACACTATATAAGTAAATTAATATAAGTAGAGTAATTATTTTTTTTTATGCTGGCATAATCAACACTTGAGCAATTAATGCTTCTGTCTTTATTTCTGCAAACAGATATTGATAGTTGTATTAATATAGTTTCTATGTGTATCTCAGTTAATAGATTCCCAAAACTTTTATAAATTCTATAATTATTCTAAATGGAATCTCTCTCTTTCTGTTAGGTGGTATTGTATACAGAAATGTTGATGATTTATAGTTATTTTGTATCCTGAAAATTTGATGAAGTTATTGTATCTTTTAGTTGACTCTATGGGTTCTCTAAGTTTACAATTCTATCATTTGCAAAAAGCAATAACTTTGTTTATTCTTTGCCTATGCTTATTCTCTTTCTCATGTTATGGTTGCAGGTAACATTTCTAAAACTCTCCTAGACTTGTCACGATAATTGATGTCCATGCTTCACCCCAATCTTACTGGAAAGAATGCCAATTTACCTCAATTATATAAAATGCTGAGTCTTCGATTTAGATAAATACTGTTTATGATTTTAAGTGAAAGTCCATTTATACCTATGCTTTCTAGTATTTTTAATACTAGAAATTGGTGTTGTATTTTGTCAAAAGCTTTTTTCTTTGTCTATTGGTATAATCATATAATTTTTGATGTTGTTTGTATTTTTTCCTAAACCAATCCTTCATTGTTGGGATAAATCTAACTTACCTATAGTGCATAATGTTTCTGATATGTTGATATAGCTCTTTTACTAATATCTTATTGAAAAACTTGGGGTGAATATAAGTTAAGGATAATAGTCTATAGTTTTCTTTCTTTGCTTTGATACTCTCTGGTTTAGGTGTCATGACCATATTTGGTTCAGAGAAGAAACTTGGTGGGATGATTTCTTTTGATATATTTGAAAATAATTTGTGTAATATTGAAATTAATTGTTCTTTAAATGTTTGATAGAATTTGTTTATGAATTCATCTGGTCCAGATTATTTTTCCTTTATTTTATTGGAGTCTGAGGTGATATATTCTTTATTTCCTTTTCTGTGAACCCAAGTATTTTATTTTTTGTAAATATTCATCTATTTCATTTAAGTTGCTGGTTTTGTTGGTATGTAATCAGACAAATAATTACTGATCACATGCTATATTTCTTTTTAATTTGTTGTGAATTTTCCTTTTTAAAGTTTTTACTTTAGTTTTTTCCTTTTTATTTTCTTAGTGTTTAGAGATCCCAGTTTTATTTAGTCATCCAATGGTCTGAGTATATGTTTAATTCTTTCAGTTTTATAATCTCTTCCCTTATTTTCAATATTTGCATTTTGGAGTTTAGTTGTTTGGTTGGTTTGTTTAGGTTTTTTTTTAGTTTGTTGTTGTTTAATAGATTTTTGTAATTACATGATCAATTTGTTGATCGGTTAGTTTCTCCTTAAAAGATACTTTGACTGCATCTTTCAAATTTTGGCATATTGTCTGTTTTTTTGTTATTATCTTTTGTGAAATTATATATTATTTCTATGATTTGTTCTTTAACCCACAATTCTTTACAATTAAGTTATTTAATCTATGGTTGATTTTTAATTCTTTCATCAATGACCCTTTATTTAACTTATATTTTATTATTTTATGATCAGCAAAGGAGATTTTTAATATAATTGTTTTTATACATTAGTCATGATGTTTTTATGCCATAACACATAGTCAATTTTTGTAAAGGTGCCATCTATTATCAAGAATCTTCCTTTAGCAGAGATGATCTGTCATATCTAATTTATCTAAAAGTCTATTCAAGTCCTTACCTTCTTTCTTTTTTTTTGTTATATTTCTTAGCTCTAAAGAGGGGTATATTGAGGCTCCTACCTCTATCATATTTTTAATGTTTGTTTCTTACTGTAACTCACAGAGCTTTTTCTTTAGGCATTTAAAGCTTTGTGATTCAGTGCATGTGTGTGTGTGTGTGTATATATATATATATATTATATATATGTATGTATGTATATGTAATGAGGCCTTAGGGCATTTCTAGATTGTGTTCTCTTATTATATGCAAATATGATAGGATTTGTTTTGCTGATGAATAATCCCTCTTTCAATCTAACCTTCTTATTCCCCTTCTCTCCTCTTCCTCTTTCCTCCTGTTTCTCTGTTGAGTTGAATTTCGTTTTTTAAATAAGTTTGTAGTGATAACTTCTGTTTCTTACTTTATCATAATTATCCTCAGTATTCTTCCCTCTGACCTTCCCAGAAATCCATGCATATAACAAACTGTATTTTTTAAAGAAGAAAAAAGTTAGAACAACTTATTGTTACACTGAAAAAATTCAAAAAATACATGCAATGTGTAACATTTGTAAATCTACATTAAAGGGAAAATTGAGGCTTTGTTCTTACAGTTCTTTATTAGATTCATGTTTTGTCTTTATAATTTTGTTTCATTCACTTTGAGTTTTTAATGTGTTAGGTTGTTCTTTCCATCTAGATTGTTGTAATTATTGTGTATATTTGTGGGGAAGTTACTCTACTTACTTAACTCTGTATCACTTAATGTAAATATTTCCATGCTTCTCTGTATTTACCACATACATAATATTCCATTACATTAATGTGTCACAATTTATTTAATCATTCCAATAATTTATTTCCAATTCTTTACTATCACAAAAAATGCTACTAGATAATTTAGAACTATACACAAAGGGTTATACAACTGCACATATGCTTTGATCCATCAATACCACTACTAGGTCTATATCCCAAAGAGATCATAAAAATGGGAAAATGAACCACATATACAAAAATATTTACAGCAGTGTAGAGCTAACACAATATTCACAGCACCTATGGCAGCCATGAATATGCCAGTGCAATCCTGAATCACAAAATACAACAGACTATCCACATGGAAGACAGAACTATAACCATTTATTCAAACACCATAAAGCTGAATCCCAATACCAGAAAGTCAAATTCATTACAGCAACAAAAAAATCTATACACAGCAACAATGCAAAAGGCATTACCATCCCCAAGTCTTCCCTCTGTTAGGCTTCCCACAAACCAGCTCCATTAAACAAATCACAAACAAGTTCCCTTAAACAAAATCACAAAGAAGCTCTCCCACTCATGCTAGTTGCTGTCTTTCCCAGCTTTGATTGCTCTCTAACTTCCTCTCAGCTCTGCTCTAGTTTTGCCTCATCTTGTTCCACCCTTCCTTCTCCACCCCTTCCTGTTCCATGTGACTTGAGTCATGTGACTCAGGCTTCCATGTGACTTTTATGTATCACATGAACCTATTAGTGGATGGAAAAAAATCTTCCCATTAAGAAGCAAAATTATATTAACAATATGCAAAAATGCATTATCAATAAAGGCAACTTTTTTTTTGTGGTGGCAAAGAATTGGAAATTGAGGGGATGCCCATCAACTGGGTAATGACTGAACAAGTTGTGGTATATGAATGTAATAGAATGTAATAGAATACTATGTAATAGAATGTAATAGAATACTATTATATTATAACAAATGATGAGCAGGTGGAAAGACTTACATGAGCTAATGATTCTGAGTGAAGTGAGGAGAACCAGGAGAGCATTGTATACAACACTGTATACAACAAAGTTGTAATTACCAACTTTGATAGATTTATGTCTTTTCAGCAATACAATGATCTAAGAAAACTTCAAAAGACTCATAACGGAAAATGCTATCCACATTCAGAAAAAGAACTATGAAGTCTGAATGCAGATCAAAGCATACTATTTTCTCTTTTTTTTCTTTCTTGTGATTTTTCCATTTTGTTCTGTCTTCTTTCACAGCATGACTAATGTGGAAATATGTTTAATATGATTGTACATATATAAGTCTATATCAAATTGCATGCTGTCTTGGGGAGGGGACAGAAAGGGAAGGTGAAAATTTGAAACTCAAAACCATATAAGAATGAATGTTGAAAACTAAAAAGAAAGAAAGAAATTTAAAAAAGAAAAAAAAGTCTTGCTATAAGTATTTTGTTGTATGTGAGCATATTCTTATTATTAATAACTTCTTTGAGATATAAATTCAGTAATGGAGTCCATGCTTTCCAAAATGGTTCTGGTATTATGTATCAGTGTGCTTATCTTTCAACAACCCTTCCAACATTGACTCTTGCCATTTTTTTTGTCATTTTGTTAATTTGTAGGGTGTAAGATGAAACCTCAGTGTTGCTTTGATTTGCATTATTCTGTTTCCTTAAAGATTTGAAGAATTCCTTCATGTGGCTATGGATACTTTGTAATTCATGTTTTGAGAATTGTTTGTTTATATCTTTTGACATATTGCAGAATGGTTTAGTTATGTGTGTGTATGTGTGTGTATTGTATATGTGTGTGTTTATATGTGTACACACACACACACACAAGACATCTTGAATACCAGACCTTTATCAGAGAAATTTTATACAAAGATTTTTTTTCTATTAAACTACTTCTCTTCTTATTATAAGTACATTACTTTTATCTGTGCAAAAGCTTTTCAGTTTCAAGTAATATAATTGCCTCTATCCCTTGTTTGGTTAAGAATGTATCCCTTATAACTATTAGAGGTAAATGATCTCTTCTAATTTTTTTAATATTATGATCTTTAATAATTACATTGCATATCTGTTTAGAATTGTGGAATATGGCATAAGTTGGTATAAGTCTAATTTCTGCTTTCCAGTTTTCCCATAAGTATTTTATCAAATAGTTTTTCCTAGGTAATTTGTATTTTCTACTTTATCAAACACTGAGCTATTGAGTTTATAAATTCTGGTCACATAATGAGAAGACAAAACTCATTAGAAAAGGCTCTGATGTTGGGGGAAAAAGGCATAGGCAGAGGAATAGATGGAGAGATAATGTCATGGAAACAATGAACATGAACTTGGACTTTGAGAGATAGTGGAGGATAAGACCTGGTATGCTATGGTCCGTGAGGAGTCTGACATGATTGAATGATGAAGGACAACAACCCTCCATTATATATGTATAGGTATGTATATGTACATGTGTATGTGTATATGTATATATATGCACATACAGAGAGAGAGAGAGGAAGAGAGAGAGAAAAAGAGACAAAGGGCACAGGATGAGCTGAATATGAAGGGAGAATGCCTAAAAAAATAAAATTTAGTGCTGAATGGAATGTACTAGGAGTAAGAGAAGTAGAATGTAGCAAATCATCTCATATAAAAAAGGGAAGAAAGAGCTTTTACAATGGAGGGGAAGAGGGGGAAGATAGAAGGAAATAATTGAGCCTCATTCTCATGAGATTTGGTTTAAGGAGGCAATAACACACACTCAATTGGATATGGAAATCTATTTTACCCTGCAGGAAGGCAAGGGGGAAGGGGATAGGAGAGGGAAGATAATAGAAGGGACAGCAAATTGGGAAAAGGGATAATCAGAAGCAAACGCTATTGTGGGAGGACAGGTCAAGGGAGAGAATGGAATAAATGAAGGGCAGGATAGGACAGAAGGAAATATGTTTAGTCTTTTACAACATAACAATTATGGAAGTGCTTTGCATTGTTACACATGTATGACATATTGGATTACTTGTTTTCTCAATGATGGTGGGTGGGGAGGGAGGGAGAGAATATGGAACTCAAAGCTTTAAGAATGAACGTTAAAAATTGTTTTAGCATGCAACTATAAATTAAGCTACAGAAAATGGGCTATAGAAGTCTATTTTGCCCTACAGGAAAATAGAGGGGAAGGTGGATAGAAGAAGGGTGGGTAATAGAAAGGAGGAGAGACTGGAGAAAAAGGTAGATGGGTTCCATGCTGTTCTGGGCTGGGGGGTGGGGAGATATGAGGGGAAACTTTTGAATTCAAATTCTTGTGGAAGTGAATGTTAAGAACTGAAAAATAAATAAATTACATATCAAGAAATTATCAAGGAAAATTGCTCTAATATTCTAGAACCAAAAGGGAAAATAGAAATTTTAAAAAATCTACCAATCACCTTTGGAGATTCCAAAAGGAAAACTTCTAGGAATATTGTAGCCAAATTTCAGAGTTCTCAGGTCAAAGAGAAAATATTTCAAGCAGCCAAAAGCAATTCAAGTATTGTGGAAACAGTCAGGATAACAAAAGATTTAGCAGCTTTTATATTGAGGGATCAGAGGACTTGGACTATGATATTCCCAAGGACAAAGGAGCTAAGATCAAAATCAAGAATCATCTGCCCAGCAAAACTGAGTATAATCCTTCAGGAGAAAAAATGGCATTCAATGAAATAGAGGACTTTCAAGCATTCTTGATGAGAAGACCAGAACTGAATAGAAAATTTGACTTTCAAATGCAAGTCTCAAGAGAAGCATGAAAAGGTAAACAAAAAAGAGAAATCATAAGAAACTTACTAAAACTGAGATGTTTGCATTCCTACATAGAAAGATGATATTTGTAACTCATGAGACCTTTCTCAGTATTAGAGTAGTTGAATATGAAGGAATGATATCTAAAAAATAAAATTAAGAGATAAAAGAGGAATGTACTGGGAGGAGAAAGGGAGAGGTAGAATGGGGTAAATTATCTCACATAAAAGAGTCAAGAAAAAGTATAGTGGGGGGGGAGAGGGAGAGGTGAGAGGGAATGACTGAACCTTACTCTCATCAGATTTGACTTAAGGAGGGAATAACAGACACACTCAAGTGAGCATGGAAAGCTATCTTACCCTACAGGAAAGTAAGGGAGAAGTGGATAAGAGAGATAGGAGATGATAGGAGGGACATCAAATGAGAGGAGAGGTTAATCAGAAGCAAATACTTTTGAGAAGGAACAGGGTCAAAGGAGATAATAGAATAAATGGAGGGGCAGGATTGGATGGAGAGAAATATAGTTAGCCTTTCATAACATGACTATTGTGGAAGTGTTTTGCTTGGCTACACATGTAAAACCAATATCGAATTGCTTACTTTCTCAATGAGGGTGTGTGGGGAGGGAGGAAGGGAAAGAATATGGAACTCAAAGTTTTAAAAACAAATGTTAAAAATTGTTTTTATTTCCAAGTGGGAAATAAGATATAAAGGCAATGGGGTATAGAAATCTATACATGGTGGTGATAGAAGGAAAGACAGATTGGTAGTAAGGGCAATCAGAATTCATGTCATCTTGGAGTGGGGTAAGGGGAGAGATGGGGAGAAAACTTAGAACTCAAAATCTTGTGGAACTAGAAATAAAACTAAAAATAAATTAGTTAATAAAAATTTTTTAAATGATGATGAAACAACATATCAAAGCCTATGGAATTCAGCAAAAACAGTCATCAGAGAAAAAACTATATCTCTAAGTGTTTATATCAATAAAAAGGGAAAAGAACAGACCCATGAATTGGATATAAAATTTAGAAAACTTAAAAAACTTGAAAATCTCCAATTAAACAATAAATTGGAAGTTTTAAACATTAAAGATAAGATTAATACAACTGTATAAGAAAACCATTGAATTAATAAAGAAAACTAGGAGTTGGCATTATGAAAAAACCAATGAAATAGATAAACCATTGATTCATATGATTAAAAGAGAGAACAAAACCAAATTACCAACATCAAAAATGCAGAGTGAATATGCTATTAAAGAAGATGAAATCCAAATAATTATAAGGAGTTATCTCACCCAATTATATGCTCATTAACTTAACTACTTAAGTGAAATGGAGAAATATTTACAAAAATACAAACTGCCTAGATTAGCAGAAGAGGAAATAAAATATCTAAATAGAACTATTTTAGAAAAAAAAATTTTAACAGGCCATAAAGGAGCTTCCTAAGGAAAATCTCCAGAACAAGATGAATCTACAAATTAATTATATCAAACTTTTAAAGACAAAATAATTCCAATATCAAATAAATCATTTGAAATAATAAGCAAAGAAGGGATCCTATCAAACTCCTTTTATGAAAAAAGAGAGAATCTAAACCAGGAAGAGTAAAAACAGAGAAAGAAAATTATAGACCAATTTCATCAATGAATATGGATGTAAAAATCCTATATAAAATAGCTAAAAGATTCCAATAACATATTACAAAAAGTATACATTATGACTAAATAGGATTCATACCAGGAATGCAGTGATGATTTACCATAATAAAAATATTAACATAATTTATTATATCAATAACAAAAGTAACAAAAATCATATGATCATATCAATAAATGCAGAAAAAGCATTTCATATAGTATAACACTCATTTCTGTTAAAAACACTTAAAAGTATAGGTATAAATGGACTTTTCATTAAATTGATAAGAAGCATTTACCTAAAACCATCAGCAAGCATTACTTGTAATGGGGATAAACTAGAAGCCTTCCCAATAAGATCAGGTGTGAAGCAAGGATGCCCACTCTCACCAATGTTATTCAATATTGTATTGGAAATCATAGCAACAGCAATAAAAAAAGAAAAAGAAATAGAAGGAATTGGAATAGGGAATGAAGTAATAAAACTCTCTTTTGCAAATGATATGATAATATATGCTGAAAATTCTAAGACTCACTAAAACCTGGTAGCAGAATATAAAGTATATCCACACAAATTATCAGTGTTCCAATGTATTACTAACAGGACCTGCAAATACCCTATTTAAAATAACTCTAGACAGTATAACTCACTCCCTCACTCAAAAGTCAACTGCAAGTCATGTCATCATTTCCCTGATGTCGTGGTCCTCTTTGAAAAAGGATAAACAAAACAACAACATACCTAACCTATTCCACTGGTATGCTACTCTTACTTAACTAGTACAGACTGTTTTGATGATTACTGCTTTTTATTAGTCCATTTTCCTTCAAATTTTTTTCATTGATTCCCTTAATATTCTTGATCTTTTGTTCTTCCAGGTGAATTTTTTATTATTTTTTTCTAGCTCTATAAAATAATTTTTTGTAGTTTGATTTGTATAGTATTGAAAAAGTAGATTAATTTAGGTAGAATTGTCTTTTAAATTATATTGGCTTGGCCTACCCATGGACAGTTAATATTTTTCCAGTTGTTTCAATCTGACATTATTTATGTGGAAAGTATTTTGTAAAATTGTGTTCATATAGTTCCTGAATTTGTCTTGGCATATAGATTCCTAAGTATTTTATATTATCTTCAGTTATTTTAAATGGAATTTCTCTGTCATCTGCTGCTGGGTTTTGTTGATAATATATAGAAATTATGATAATTTATGTGGGTCTATTTTATATCCTGCTACTTTGTTAAAGCTGTTAATTATTTCAACAATTTCTTTTTTAGTAGGTTCTGTAGGATTCTCTAAACATACCATTATATTATCTGCAGAATGATAATTTTGTTTCCTCATTGTCTATTCTAATTCTCTCAATCTTTTTCTTCTCTTATTGACATCGTTAGCATTTCTAGTACAATATTCAACAGTAATGGAGATCCTTGCTTCACCCCTGAACTTATTGAGAGGACTTCTGTTTTATATACAGTAAAGATAACTTTGCTGATAGTTTTAGATATATATTACTTATCATTTTAAGGAAAGCTCCATTTTTTCTTATGTTCTCCAGTGTTTTAATAGGAATGGGTACTGCATTTTGTCAAAAGTTTTTTCAACATCTATTGAGATAATCATATGATTTCTGTTGATTTTGTTATTGATATGGTCAATTATGCTGATAGTTTTCCTAATATTGAACCAGCACTGCATTACTGGCATATATTCCCACTTGATCATAATGTATATATGATATAGTGCTGCAATCACCTTGTTAGAATTTTATTTAAACCTTTTCTATTAATATTCATTAAGGAAATTGGTCTGTAGTTTCTCTGATTTTTCTCTTTCTGGTTTACGTATCAGCACCAGATGTGCATCATAAAAGGAATTTGGTAAAACTTCTTTGTTTTTTTTCCAATCGTTAATATATTGTTGGTATTATTTTTTCTTCAAATATTTGGTAGAATTCACTGGTGAATACATCTGGCCCTGATGAATTTTTTAGGGAATTTATTGGTGGCTTGTGCAATTTCTTTTTCTAAGATGAAGTATTTAAGTATTCTATTTCCTCTATTGCTAAGTTGGCCGATTTCAATTTTTGTAAATATTCATCTATTTCATTTATCTTTTCAAGTTTACTGGCATATAATTAAGCAAAACTGCTCTTAATAATTTCTTCTTCATTGGTGGTGAATTCACCCCTTTCACTTTTGAAACTGGTAATTTGGTCTTTTTTTAAGATCAAATTGAAATGATTTCTCTATTTTATTTTTTAAAATAAAACCAGCTTCAAGTTTATTTATTAATTTAATGATTTTCCTACTGTCAAATTTACTAAATTCTTTGATTTTCAGGATTTCTGATTTAATGTTTAATTGGGGATTTGTAATTTCTTCTTTTCTAGTTTTTCTTTTTAGTTACACACCCAATTCATTGATCTACTCTTTCTTTATTTTACTGATGTAAGCTGTGAAAAAAAAAACACAGAAAAAAACCCCAAGAAAAATAAGGAAAGTAAAGAAAAATATTTTCAATCTACATCCAAGCTCCACAGATTCTTTTTCTGCAAATATACAGCACCTTTCTTCATAAGTCCTTCATAATTGTCTTGGATAATTTTATTGCTGAAAATAGCTATGCTATTCAGAATAGATCAGCATACAATATTGCTGTTACTGTATATAATGTTCACCTGGTTCTGCTCATTTCACTCAGCATCAGTTCACCTAAGTCTTTCCAGGTTTTTCTGAGAACATCCTGCTTGCTATTTCTTATAGCACAATAGTATTTCATCATAATCATATACAATTTGTTCAGTCATTCCCCAACAGATGTACATTCCCTGAATATTCAATTCTTTCCCACCACTAGAAGAGCTGCTATAAATATATTTATACATAGAAGTCCTTCTCCCTTTAAAAAATATTTTTGATAAAACCTAGTAGATTTCTTGGTCAAGGATATGCATCATTTTATAGCCCTTTGGACATTGTTCCAAATTGCTTGACAGAATGGTTGAATTCGTAGATAATTTCACTAATAGCACATCAACTTTTTAATTGTCCCATATCCCCTCCAACATTTGTCATTTTCTTTTCAGTCATATTAGTCAATCCAACAGGCATGTGGTGGTAGCTCAGAGTTGTTTTAATTTGCATTTCTCTAATCAATAGTAATTTACTGCATTTTTATCATGACTACAGATAGCTTTGATTACTTTGTCTGAAAACTCCCGTTCATATCCTTTGACCATTTATCAATTGAGGAATGGTTCTTATTTCTTCAAATTTATCTCAGTTTTCTATATATTTGAGAGATGAGGTCTTTATCAGAGAAACTTAATATAAAAATTTTTTTCGCATTAATGATTACCAACTATGTATTTCCCCCAATCCTATTTCCCTCCCCCACCTCTGTTTACCCCACTCTCTCCTTTCATCCTGCCCATTCTCAACAGTGTTTTGCTTCTGAATTTTACTTCCCCAAATTGCTTTCCCTTCTCTCAGCTCCCCCTTCTCTTGTCCCCTTCCCCTCATATTTTCTTGTATAGATTTTTACACCTAACTGCATGTTATTCCCTCTTTGAGTCAATTCTGATGAGAATAATGTTCACATGCTCCCCTCCTCTTTTTCCACTTTTTCATCTCCACTGTAAAATTTCTTGAGCCTTTATCATGTAAGATAATTTACCTCATTTTACCTTTCTCTTTCCCTTTCTTTCAGTGCATTCTTTTGTACCTCTTAATTTAACTTTTTAAAGACAATCATCCTATCATATTCAACTCACACTTGTGCTTACTGTCTATGTATTCTTCTAACCATCCTAATAATGAGAAAGTTTTTAGGGGTTACAAATATTGTTTTCCGATGAAGGAATGTAAACAGTTTAACCTTATAGAATTCCTTATGATTTCTCTTTCCTATTTACCTTTTGAGATTTCTCTTGAGCTTTCTATTTGATTCTTTTGAATTTGTTCAATTGATTCTTGATAGCTAATAGAGTCATTAGCTTCCACTTGCCCAATTCTAACTTTTAAGGTGGTGTTTTCCTCAGTTAGCTTTTGAACATTTTCTTTTCCATGTGACCAATTATATTTTTTAAGCAATTTTCCAAGCTGTTGACTCTTTTTTCATAATTCTCTTGTATCATTCTCATTTCTTTTCTTAATTTTTCTTCACTTCTCTTATATGATTTTTAAGCCTCTCTTTGAGCTCTTCCATGAATTACTTTTGGGCTTCAGGCTACTTTCCATTTTTGGGGGGGGAAGGGTTTGCCCATAGGTATTTTAATATTGTTGTCCTCTTCTGAGTTTTTTGTCTTGGTCTTCCCTGTCACCACAATAACTTTCCATGGTCAGATTCATTTTTTGTTGTTGTTGTTATTTTTGCCTCTCTCTCTCTCTCTCTCTCTCTCTCTCTCTCCCTCTCTCTCTCTTTCTGTGTGTGTGTGTATCTATCTCTTTCTGTCTCTGTCTCTCTGTCTCTGTCTCTCCCTCCATCCCTTTTTCTTTCTTTAAATTTGATTTCTGCTCTTAGGGTAGAAGGGGCTCTCTCTTACGCTTCTTTTGCCAGTAGCAGTAGGCCCTGGTTATTTATTTGGTGCTGCATTGATGTTGCCCTGAGGCCCATGGGGGACAACTCATGTCTGGTGCTGTGTTGAGGGTGTGGTGTGGGAAGCACGGCTAGAGGCTGGAGTGATTTGGCAGTTTACCTGCTTCTGAGCTGGAATATTAGTGTTGATGCCTGGCATGTTCTGATGCCTAGTGGGGTGTTTTTGCATTTCTCCAGGGCTACACTGAAGCATGTGGAGGTCTGGCTACTGGAGGGTGCCTGTTTGCCCAGGGCAACTCTGAGTTGGAGTCTGCTCTGGCTATGTTAAGGCATGTAGGGGGTCTTGGTCTTGGCTTTTTTCTACTCCACAACACTGGGGATCAGGATCTCCCCTTGATTTGTTGAGGTAGTACTTGCTAGCTTACTGGGATGATTTCATCCTGGAATGTACTCTCCTTTTATCTGATTAAGACAGACCTTTCTTGCCAAACCTCCAAGTCTCCCAAGCTAAAAGACCTCTCCACCCCATCTTCCTACTGGATCCACTGTTCCAAGATTTGTTCTGGGTCACTATTTTATGGTTGTTTGGAGGTGAATATGGGAGAGTTATAGTAATTTACTGCTTACTTCTGAGTTTTGTATTTGAAAGTTAAATTTTCCTTTCAGCTCTGGTCTTTTCATCAAGAATTCTTGGAAGTCCTTTATCTCATTGAATATTCATTCTCCCCTCCCCCAAAGAATTTTACTTAATTTTCCTAGCTCTTTTGCCCTCTGGAATATCATAGTCCAAGTCCTCCAATCTTTTAATGTAGAAGCTGCCAATTTTTTTGCTATCCTGACTGTGACTCCATGATACTTGAATTGTTTCTTTTTTGCTGCTTGAAATATTTTCTCCTTAATCTGGGAGCTCTGGATTTTGGTTATAATATTCCTGAGACTTTTAATTTTTAGTATCTCTTTTGAGAGGTGATGAATGGACTCCCTCAATTTGTATTTTACCCTCTGGTTCTAGAATATGAGGGTAATTTTCCTTGATAATTTCTTGAAAGATTGTTCTTTTTTTTATTATGGCTTTTAGGTAGTCCAATAATTTTTTAATCATCTTTCCTGGATATATTTTTCAGTTCAGTTGCTTTTCCAATGAGATATTTTACATTTTCCTCTACTTTCACTCTTTTTTACTTTGTTTGATTGATTGTCTTATAGAGTCATTAGCTTCCACTCAATTCTAATTGCTGAGGAATTATTTTCTTCAGTGAGTTTTCATACCTCATTTTCTGTTTGGCAAATTTTGATTTTCAAAGCATTCTTCTCTTTATTGTATTTTTGTGTCTCTTTTGACCATTTGCTCTATTCTATTTTTAAGGTGTTATTTCTTCAGTATTTTTGTGTGTCTCCTTTTCCAAGCTGTTGACTCTTTTTTTTCATTTCAGTTGCATTGCTTTCATTTCTCTTCCCAATTTTTCCTCTACCTCTCTTAATTGATTTTAAAAATCCTTTTTGAGCTCTTCCATGGCCTGAGACTAATTCATATTTTTTTTTAAAACTTTGGATGTGGGAGTTTCAACTTTGCTATCTTCTTTTGAGTTTGTGTTTGGATTTTCCTTACCACCATAGGAATTCATCCAATTGCCCTAATTGTGATAAAGTTCTTAAGCTTTACAAATATCATCTTTCTACATAAAAATACATACAGTTTAACCTTATTGAATTTTTTTATGCTTTCTTTTTCCTGTTTACCTTTTTACGTTCTTTGAGTCTTGTATTTGAAGATCAAAATTTTTGTTCAGCTTTTGTCTTTTCATTAGGATTGCCCCCAAATTCTGTATTTCATTAAATATCTATTTTTCTCCTGAAGGATTATACTCAGTCATTCTTGGTTGTAATCCTAGCTCATTTGCCTTCTGGAATATTATATTCCAATTCTTCTGGTCCTTTAGTATAGAAGCTGTAAAATTCTGTGTAATCCTGACTGTAGTTCCATGGTGTTTGAATTTCCAGCTGTTTGTAATGTTTTCTCCTTGGCTTAATATTCTTAATATTCTCTCTTGGCCATAATATTCTAAGACTTTTTTTTTTTTGGTGTCTCTTTCAGGAGGTGATTGGTGAACTCTCTCAATATCTAGTTTATTGTCAGGTTTTAGAATATTTATTGTTTCTGGCTTACTCTTGGGGTGGGACTTTACTGCTGGCTTGTACCAAGAGTGGGGTTTTGTTGTTGGCTTCTAGTTGTGAGAACTGCTCTTAGCAAAGAAGTGAGTTTTATTTTTGAGTCAAAGGATGTATACAGTTCAGAGACTTGCTAAGTATAATTCTAAATTACTTTCCAGAATAATTACAACTTCACTAAGAGCATAAGATTGTGCTTGTTCCTCAACTGTACTTCAAAAATTATCATTTTATCTTTCTTTTTCTTTCTTTTAGTAATTTGTCAGTTGTAATTGTAATTTGTAAAATTTGTCAATTTTACAGATGTGAGGTACTTCATTTTAATTTTGAACTATTTTTCAAACAATTGTTGGTAACATGCATCATTTTTATTATTTATGTCTTTTTATTGTTTATTCAAGTCTGATTCTTCATCTTTTATATATATTAATTCCTTTTATATCTTTAATAGCAAGTATTTATCAGAGAAATTTGTTGCAAAGATGCCCCCCTCAACTAATTTTTTCCCTTCTAATTCTATTTGCAATGATCTTGCAAACATTTTTCAGTTTTATGTAATTATTCTCATGGTGTCTTGGTGAGCCCATTTCTGTATTTTTATGACGGAGAAGCCTTTTCCCATTTCAGAGCTCATGCAGGAATTTTCTCACTGTTTTTATATACTGTATGGATTTTGTGAACATTCTAAGGACTGATCCTTCTTTGGCTACTTCCTCTCTTATCTACATGAAAATGTTAACATTCAATATTCTGTGTTCTAAAATCTTTGCTTAGTAAAAGAATTTTCCATTTTTTCCTCCTCTTTTTTAATTTGTTTATAATAAGACTTGATATATTTAGGTCATGTAGCCTTTTGGAATCTACTATGGTATATGTTATGAAATGTTCACTTGTTAGGGTTCTTAATATTTTTTGTGTGTGTCATAGACTTCTTTGGGTGTTTGGTGAAGCCTATAGATGTTTGTTGGGAATAATATTTTTAAATGTCCAGGCAGTTAAATGAAAAGCTAGATTTCAGTTAAAGATTAGTGAAAATAAAGGGGTATTGTTTTTAACCATACAGGTTCACTGACTTTCTGAAATCTATTCATGGTAGCTGATAGATCCCAGGTTAAGAATTCCTTGTTCTAAACCTAATTTCCATTAGACTACCTTCCAATTTTCTTGGTAATTTTGTTAACTAAGTACTGATTTCAGTAGTTAGAGTTCTTTTGTCCTTTGCTATTATGTTGTATTGTTTCTCAGTCTTATATACACAACATGTTTTACCAATCAAAATTTTTATTTTTTAATCAATATCAAATAGTTTTTGTGATTACAGTTTTATAGCATAATTGAAGATCTGGAACTACTAGGGCCCAGTATTTCTCATTTGTTACCTATTATTTCCCTTAGTGGATTTTTCAATTTTTGTTTTAAATTATGCTTATGTGCTTTTTTTAGGTTCTAAGAATTTACTTTTTATATTTGCTTTGGGATTTTAATATTTTTTGCTTGTTTTATTTTTTTTGTTGAATACCCAATTCACTGCTTTGTTCCTTTTCTCTGTCATTTCTGAAAATGTATAGAGATATAAAATTTCTCTTAATGATGTCTTTAGTTTCATTCCCAGAGACTTCATCTCAAAGTTTTTGGAATGTTGTCTTTTTATTACTATATTCTTTGATGTAGTTATTGATTGTTTCTTATTTTAAGTCTGAATCCTTTCTTCAAAGACTCTTTATTTATTAAAAATTGTATTGCATTGTATTTTGTTAAGAATTTGTTTCATTTTTTTTTGCATTTTTATCAGGTTTTTAATGCCTCAGCACATGGTCTATTTTTGTAAAGGTATCATGTAAACTGAGAAATATATGTTCCTGTAATTACTATGCAGAAATTACAAGAAATCTCTCCCACCTCCATAACATAGTTAACATTCAATATTCCGTGATCTTTTGTAATCATTGTTTAGTAAAGGAATTTTCCATTATATTCTTCTCTTTTCTAATTTGTTTACAATAAGACTTTATATATTTAGGTCCTATAGCCATTTGGAATCTACTGTGGTATATATTTTGAAATGTTAAATTGTTAGGGGTTCTGAACATTTTTTTATGTCATAGATCCCTTTGGGTGTCTAGTGAAGCCGATAGATGTTTATTGGAAATAATGTTTTAAAATGCCTTAGCAATTAAATGAAATGCAAGATTTCAGTTAAGGATTAGTAAAAATAAAGACTTTTTTTTTACTATAGAAGCTCTCTGACTTCCTGAAATGTTTAAGTTTTCTAAAATTTATTCGTTTGTGGTTTCTTTCTTTTTCATCTTTTTGTTAGATTTTTCCATGTCTGAAAGTACCATATGTAGATCATCATAGTCTTGCTCTCTCTTTATTACAGTAATTTCATTAACATTTCCTCTTAGATGAGGGAATTTTAAAAAGTGAGGAATTTTAAATGTTGGGGTTGTTCTTTTGTTACATTTTTGCACCATTTTTTTTGTCATGTATGAAGTATGCTTTTCTTTTCAGTAATATTCTAAAGGGACTCAAGAAATAGCATCCCAAGGAATATTTCCAGTAAAATCCATGTTCAATAAATGTAGGGGTTAAGCATATTTTTTTCACCTTTATATTTGAAGAAAATACCTTAAAACCCAATTTTATAGCTTTGAGAATATATGACATTGTGAATCTTAAAATGACCTTTAGGAAGAAATATCTAAAAAAGTCTGTCATACTCATGGGATGGGAGTAGTACTTAAAAGCCTTAAGTACTTAATTAAATGGTGAAGGTATAGTGTCCTGCCCTGGGAGAAGTTGCTTTCATTATAGCTAATAATAAATTCCCCCAAAAAAGCAACAAAAATCACAACTGATGGTCCCAGGCTTTAAATAGATGAATTTTCCTTACAACATTATTCTTTCCACCAGATTTTCCCTGGTAGTATTCTATCATCCACTCAATTTAAGAAAATATTGCCTAAGTGATAGATAAGTTTTTGGCAATAAGACAGTCTCCTCTGTTCTTTATTTTTAAGAATGTCTTTTTCTGTATACAAGAGTCCTTTCTTAAACATAATTTTTGTCACATAATGTTAAGTAAATGATATATGTAGTATTTCTACTCTTCCACATTTTGGGAGAAGTCTTTATATACCAATACATGGTAAAGAGGGCATGTATAACTGATATGTGTGTGTGTGTGTGTGTGTTCCTTTCTATTCCAATGCAATAATTGCCCAAGAAATCTCTAATTTTTCTAAGGTTCTATTCAGGTCCTTAACTTCCTTCTAATTTATCTTTTGGTTAGATTCATGAAGGTATGAAATAGGTACATTGAGTTCCCCTACTATCACTGTTTTATTATCATTTCTTTTTCTATTTTGATTAACTGTTCCTTAAGTATTTAGATTTTATGTTACTGGATATAGATATATTGAGTACTGATGTATATTCATTGTTTATGGTACCTTTAAGCATAATTTAATTTCTGTTCTTATCTCTTTTTTATCTACATTTATTGTAGCCTTCTCTGAAGTCATGATTGCTACCCTTGATTTTTGTAGTTCAACTGAAGCATAATAGATGTCATGACTATCATTCATTGTACCTCTATGTAAATTTTTTTTTGTTGAAAGTGTTTATATTCATTTTTTCATTTTTTATTTTTTAAGTGTTTATTTTAAACAGCACATTATCAGATATTGTTTTCTAATCAATCCATTATTCTGTCCCATTCCATTTTATAGGTGAGTTAATTCCCTTCACATTTACAGTTATGATTTTTAATTTCACATTTCCTTCCAACTTGTCCTCTTTTACTTTTTCCCCTCTTTGCTCCTATCTCATTCTGTATAAATAAGAAAGTAATAGAAGAGAGGAAGTTTTCCTGATGCCTATGGTCTTATAAGTAAAACAGATTCTTTCCACTTTGTTGCTACTCATCCCTTTCCCTTGCCCCATTCCTGATTCCAGGTTTTACTCTTTTTATTTTTCATTTTCCTCCTTCAAACATCTAAGACTTTTTTGTTTATAATTATTCCCTTAACCTATTCTGCCCATCTTCTAAGACTTCTCCCTATCCCTCCTTTTTCTCTGTACCCTCCTATTTCTCTTTTGAGTATAATAAATTTCTATAACAAGAATCCTATATGGGGGATGGGGTAGGAGGAATATATGTACTTGTATTCAATCTTCTTTTATTGGCGTCAGATGAAAGCGAGGTTCATAGAATACTTACCCTCACTCCACATTTGACCTTTCCTTTATGTCTATGTACTATTCATCTTTTGTACCTCTGTAATGCAAAAGTGATTTACCCAACCTTCTTCCTACTTTTCTCCTCAGCCCAGTTCCTACTTTCTCCAAAAAAATTAAATTAAAAAAAATCATCCACAGACCCCTTATCATTTTTATTTTCTCTATCACTTTTAATGATAATGTATTCACTTTCAATTAAATATGTGTGGCTTTCTATGGTTGGGGTTTTTTTTTTTGAGGTGAGGGGAGGGCAAGAACTTGCATTTCCATTTCCAGATATCTACTCATCTCCATCCTTATCATCATAAATGCTTTAAAATCCTCTATTCCATCAAAGATCTCTTTATCCCCCTATAATATTATACTCAGTTTTTCTGGGTAGGTTATTCTTGATTGTAAACATTTATCTCTTGACTTTTGGAATATTATATTCGAATCTTTCTTTTTCATAGTGGTAGCTGATAAGTCTTATGCAGCATTCATTTGGCTCCTTGGCATCTAAACTTCTTGGAGCCTTTCTTTTTTGACCTGGAAGCTTTGTATTTTTACTGTGTTTCAGGGAGTTTTCATTTTAGCATGTATTTGGAGGGGGTTTTTTTGTTTATTTTTCTTTATTCAACATGAGTGATCTTTTTTAAGTCATCTGCTTTTATTCTACTATTCCTCCTTTCTCCATCTTATCAAGTGCCTAATCACTGATTCTCACCCATTCCTTCCTTCCTTTTATTTTTCTTTTTTAAAATATTAATTAATTAATTTTTAGTTTTCAACATTCACTTTCATATGATTTTGAGATTCAAATTTTCTCCCCTTCTCCCTTCCCTCACCCGAAGATGGTATGCAATCTGATATAGGCTCTCCATATACACTTATATTAAATATATTTTCATGTTAGTCATGTTGTAAAGAAGAATTAGTTCTTTATATTTTTACTTTACTCTCTGGTTCTAAGAGTTCTAGGTAGTTTTAATTTATGATTTCCTGAAATCTTGCATCCAGTCCTTTTTTAAATCTTTTTCTTAGTTTGCCCATCCAACTACTTTCTAGGTCAACTGTGTTTGATATTTCTTGAATTTTCTACTATTTAAAAATTTATTTTGTTATGCTATTTTTATTGTCTTGTTGAGTTTTTGTTTTCTGTTTGTCCCCTTCTAACTTTTAATTCATATAATCCTTGAATGAGACTATCTACTATATGTTCTATGGTATCAGTTTTCCTATCCACTCTTTTCTCCCTACTTTTCCACTACATATCTTTTTCTTCACACCCTCCTAAAGTTCCTGTGGCCAGGGCATTTTTTTCCTAAGGTTTCACCTAGACCTCTTAGGGAGTCTCTTATTCTCTTAGGGTTTCCTCCTAACCATTTCTCAAACCAAAGTATTTCATCTGAAGTTTTTCTTGGTTTACTGAATGTTGTAGACAGAGTGTAACTAATCATTCCAGTACTCCCCCAGCAAAGCCTACTGTCAATGTTCCATTGAGCATTGGGTTGTGGTATCCTACTTTGAAGAAGATTCCCCACCCCTTCAGTATCAGTGACTTAAGGATGATATTCTGATGCCTAAAGGTTCTAAAAAGAATGTGCTTTCAGCAACTCTTACACCCTTGACTCTACCACAGTTTTTGACACAGGGAAACAATCTTGCCAGGCCCAGAATGGGGTTTTAGAATACCTTGTCTGAAGATATGTGCTTGGATGCTAGAGTGTTAATAAGAAAATAATCTACAGCTAGCTGTCTACTAATGGAGAGTTTCTGTTAATCCGGAATTTCAACAGACCTCACTCTTTCTGGTGTCAGCCCAATCTGACCCCTCTCCTGGGTTATGAATTTGTCCTTCTTGGATTTTACTGGGCTCAGATAACCTCCATTTATTACTTTCAAAGGCTACCTTGCTTGTTTCCATCCTTTCTCATCAGTTTTTGTTATGATGATTCCCCTGCCAGGTCTGTGTGTGCTGTGATTAAAGTAAGAGCAATAAATTCCTGTCTTGGTTTACCTTCTCCCATCATGAATGGATTTTGCCTAATCTATATTTCTACCTTCTAATCTCCATTCATGTTCAGGGTAGACAAACTGAGAAGAGTGATACCTGTTCCCTTCCACTAATTCCCATTTGGGAGTGACCAAGACCTAAAGAATGGTTGTTTTAATTTGTGAGCACTGAATTTAGCTGTTATTTGGGGGTTTATCACATTTAGACTTCTCTCTTTCCAGGGCTGAGGAGACTTGCACTCCTGGGGCCAGCTCCTCTGGAACAATATTTCTTTAGTGGGGTTAAAGAAGTTAGAGTTATGTAGTATGAATAGTTCACTGGTAGGGACAGTCACTCTCTGCTTCCTAGGCCCTCTTCTCACCTTCCTTCTGGGAGAGATGGTTCTAGATGCAAGAATCTTAATCTGGAATCTGAAAACTTGAAAAAAATGTACTTTGAAATAGTATTTCAATATAATTAGTTTCCTTTGTAACCCTATGTATTTTATTTTACGCATGTATAAGAGACTTTGCCAAGATCCTGGGACCTGTATTTTCTCCCTGCCTTTGAAAAAAAAGAAAGCTAACAGGAGATCAGTCCTACAAGGTGGTGTTTTTCCCAAAACAGATAGTGTTTTGAGGATTTCTCAAGACAAAGAGAGGAGAGAAGACAGCAAGAAGAGAATAGGGAGGTGGTAGGGATCCTTGACACATGGAGAATCAGCCCAATCATGGTCAAGGTTGACAGCAACATTTGCAGTCCCCTTCTTCAAACTCAAGTTTCCATGGGATATCATGAGAGGTGATATCTTTAAGGACAATCTGAGAGAGATTTTGTTGAGCTCATTCAGGTAGCTGGAGCACTGAGAGAAAGAAAAAAACAGTTCTATATCTCTCTATGTACATTTAGAAGTCATCACTTTGAAGAAGGGTTCTACCATCTTTTTTTTTTCTCTCTCTCTCTCTCTCTAGCCTCTCAAATCTCTTTCTCCTTGGGAGTAAAATGAAAATGAAAAATATTGCTTGGTCTTTAAAAGAAAAAAAGATTAAAGATTGTTCTGTTTGACCCTAGTAGGCAGAACTGCAAATAATGTGTGGAAGTTGCAAAGAGGCAAATTAAGGTTTTGCATAAGGAAAAACTTCCTGAACATTTAAAACCACATCCCAAAGTTGAAATAGGCTGCTCTGAGGGTTAATGGTTTCCCTTTCACTGAAGATCTTCTAAAAAGGTCTGAATTAGTATTTGTCTAGTATGTTGTAGGGAGGATTCTTATTCAGGCATTTTTATTTTAGTTTAGCACTAAACAATCTCTATCATCCATTACAATTCCAAGATTCTGTAAGAGTTTTATAGTATCATAGAAGGTCAGAGCTGAAAGGGATTTTAACATTGCTTCTGTCTATGTATCCTCCACATCCTGCATGTAATAGATGCTTAACAAATACTTGTTGGATTGGATTAGATTGGATAAATTGGATCTAATGCCAATCCTTCCAGTTTATAGATGTAGAAATGGAGGTTGGGGAAGAGAAGTGTTTTATTCAACATCATACAGGTAGCAATATGAATTTAGGTTCCCTTTCCCAGTATGTGTGGGTGAAAAGGAAACCAGCTAGAGAATCAAGTGGTGGCAATGAACAAAAGAAGCAGGTAATCCAAGCTCAGGGGCTCTCAGGAGAGAACATGAGAGTACAGGGAGCCAACCAAACATTGAGAAATGTCTCAGAGCGCTAATATCAACAGGACTCCTCTTTTTGGAACTGCAGTCTATCCCTTGAGACCTTAAATAACAAGGTCCCAAGTTGAAGCAGTGACAGAAATAACTAATAATTAGAGAAATCCCATGAAATAGAAGCACAGGGGAATTGTAACAATTACTCCACTTTTGATACTAATAAGGCCCACTGCTTATTAGACACATAAAGTCAAAAGGAATGTTGCATTATACCCCAGGTATAAGGTCTACTCTCTGACCTGGAGAACTAGGGTAGGGATCCCATATTCTTCCACCCTCATATGCCCTGATTTAGCCCCTCTTCACCTCAGCTTTTGATCCTATTTCCCTTTGGCTCCTAAGGGAGATCATCTGGTCCTTGCCAGCTTATGAGCTTCCTGTCCTACAGAAAGGGAGAAGAATAAGAAGAGGAAGCTTCTCCTTTTTCCTTTCCCCCACACCCCAAAAGCACTATTGGAGATCAACCCAGACCATGAAGGTCAGTTTCATTGTGGTAGAGAGAGAGAGAGAATCTTCTGGCCCCAAATCTAGTCTAGGAAGTAGAAATATCCTAGAACAATTAAATCACAGAATTTTAGAACATTAAAGCTAAAAGGGATGATCTAGTCCAACACCTTCATTTTATACATGGAGAAAGGGGTCCTCCATGTCCCCAAATCTTGGGACTTTCTTCCTATGTCCACCACTTAACTCCTTGACCTTGAATTTAGTCCCATGCCAAGATGGAGGCTTTGAAAATCAAAGAATCACAGAACTTTTATAGCTGGAAGGGACTTCAGAGATTATGTAGTCCAACACTCACATTTTACAGAGGTCACTGGGATCCAGAGAGGGGAAGGGAATTATCTTCTCACACAGCTGTTAGTGGCATAGCTGAAGTGACAACCTGAGTCTTCTGACTTAATGCTTTTGAATTAGTAAGAAAAAAATCAAAGGCGGGGGGAGTACAGTCTGGTATATAATTAAAATAGGTAGCTACTCATATTATATGAATTAAGTGGCATGGGAAATACACAAGATCCTCCCCAATGCTCGTTAATGTCCAAAACTTCATTTTTACATTGTTTTCTCTTTAGCTTTGATTCCCCCACCGGAGTACTAAGAGCTAGAAATAGGACCCATCTGCTCAACTTTGATTCTTGCAAAGATTCTAGAATGTATTATTAAAGAGAAGATTTGTCAGGTGGTATTATTAACAAAAAGCTCATGAACAAGTCATTATGGCTTCACACAAAACAAAGTAGAATACCTTCAAACAAAATAGAATACCTTCATTTCTTTTTTTTTTTTTTTTGAGAGGATCACTAAATTGGTAAATCACAAGAAAGTTGAGGATGTAACATACGTATATTTCAGCAAAGCATTTGACCAAATTTCCTCTATTATCTTTGTGGCCAAGTGGGAGCTATATGGGCTCATTGATAGATGGTCAAATGGACAGACCCCTCTCCCCTGCCAAAAAAAGAATTAATGGGCTTATGCCAGAGGGAGGCCCTTAAAGAAGTGCTACAAGGACCATCTGTAGTTGGTCCTATGCTATTTAATAATTTTCCCAGTAACTTGGATGAAGGTAAAGATAATGTGATTATTAGATTTGCAGATGACATCAAGTCAGGAAAGAAAACTAACATGTTGTAGGACAGAATCAGAATTCCCAAAGATTTTCCCAGGTTGGAACAATGGAAATTTTAATAGAGATCCATGTCAACTCTTATGCTTACAATTTCATTTGTACAAGATATAAAAAAGATCTGAGGCTTTTAGGAAACTGCTTGTTCAACAGGATTCCACAGGGTGACATGGCAGCCAAAATGAAAATGTGAACTTTGGCTTCATTAAGAGTACCCTGCAAATAGAATAAGGAAGTTGATAGTCTCATTGTACCAAGTCAGACCACACCCAGGGTGTTGTGCTCAGATCTGGGTGCCACATGAACTAAGACATGTCTAAAAAAAGGCAATCAGGATGATGAGAGGAACTCAAGAACATACAGTACAAGGATCAGTTATGAGAGAAACTAGCTTGGAGAATAGAAAACCTAATAGAAGGATATAATAGTTTTCAAATATTTGAAGTACTGTCACATGGAAGAGAAATGTATCTTTTTCTACATAATTCCAAAGAAATATCAGGCAAAAGTTGCAGAGAAGCAAATTTAGGTTTTATGTAAGTGGAAAAGTTTCTACCAATTGAAAAGTGGAATGAGCTATTTTGGGAATTATTGGGTTATTTTAGCAGTGGGCTTCATGTGAAGGTTGGGTAGTTTTCTGTCAGAGTTTGACAGAGTAATGTGTCAGAGATTAAGGTTCAGGGGTGAACTGGGCTAGATAGTCTCTAAGATGACTTCCAATTCTGAAATCCTGTGATTTGAAGATGAAAGTGATTTCTTTTCTTACATGTTAGCATTAACTCAAACTGCCCTTTCTTTGAGGCATGAAGTAGAGCAGGATTCATCATATTCCATGTTATAGGCAGAACCTTGAGTTCTTTGCTGAGCTGGGAGCAACTGGAATATGCTCATCCTGACCCACAGATTTAAGTCTTATCCATGGACAGCCTACTTCCCCACTAGACCCTCACACTAGATGTCATGAGGCAAGTAGTTTGAAGTAGGAAGGAAATGTCTTGCTACATATAAAAAGTCTGATTCAGCTTGGAAAGACACTAATTAAATTTTTGTCCAACATAATGATCCTTCTAAGGGACTGGTACCTACTTAATGGTCCAACAGATGTACTATCTCATCAATGAAAGCATTCCTTCCCATGATTCAGATCATAACCCAGGCATGCCTGTCCATTTTACACAGCTCTTAAATAGGTCTCCCTAAAATTCACCATAGCCGGTCTACCCAAAATGTTGGGGATCCCTTCAATATATCACTTTAAAAAATCCTATTCTATCTAACAATGTTTGTTAAAGGAAACAAAGAGGATATGGAACTGTAACTAAAAAGTCATTGCAACATAAAATAAAACAAACTCTTGGAAGGAGAGGTCCCTGGAATTTCTCAAAAGAAGTAAAAACTGAGCCAGAGATTGCAAAACCTCCTAAGCTAAGGGAGGTTAGACTCAGGTTCTTCTTCTCCCAGAAGCAAAGTTTATCTCTTCCTTCTGACTTTTTCAGCATAAACTGAGAAGCTGAGTTGAGTAAAATGCTAAAGAAGAGATATTGAACTTCACAGTAGGACAAATGTACTTGTAGAACAAGAAAGAGGAAGTCAATTCTATGACTCTCTAAGAAACAGGAAAAGAAACCAGACCAAAAGAGAGAGGCTTTGAGACTAAGAACGCATAGGTAAGTACAAAATTGAAAAGACCATTGTGTGGAAACCCATGAAAGTTTCAGAGGAAGGAAAAGGCAGAGGTAGGAAACCTGAGCACTAATTAGTAGATGAAAAATTCTCATATTATGTGCTAAGTTAAAGTTTTATGTACCAGGTTTTCCTAAAGATGTGTGACCCTTCTAGAGAATGCTTCACAGCAGATGAGAAAGGTAGGGGAAGGGTTGTATACTCCCTTGAGATCTGGGATATATCTTGTTATGCTCCGGGACCTGGGAGAGGAGAATGAATGGGGCTGACTGAGCTCCATTGTTTGAAGAGAATGTCAGTTCTACTTTTTTAGGATTAAAAGAGACCAAGTTGTCAGAACACATATACTGTCTATGTTCCAGCATATGGTACCTGAATCCATACAAGTCAACATACACTTATTAAGCACTTACTATGTGCCAGACACTGTACTGAACACTGGAGGATACAAATACAATGAAAAAGAAAGATATTCCCTGTCCCCAAGGAGCTTACATGGAGGAAGATAACAAATAAAAAGAACTTTAAAAGAGGGAAAGGGGAGAGGTGAAAGGCTCCTGCCACATAGGTAATATTGACAGAGTCCAGAGAGTCAGAAGCAGAGCTGAGAGAGGAATGAAGGATAACTGTCCCAGGCCAGTGCTCAAAATAGAGGCTTCAGGAGGACCTCACCAGCAAGAGAAAGGGGGCACAGGAGCAGAAGGAACTTCCAGGGTAAGAAGATAGAAAGTACTGAAGGAGATTCCAAGGTAAGAAGGCAGTGGAGACATGGTATTGAAGTCCAGAGATTCAGAAGCAGAGCTATTAAAGGCATGAAGAATGGTTGGCCTGGGCCATGGTCTTTTACCATGTTTCAATGGGGCAGCTAGGTGGTGCTGTGGATAGGGCAGGAGTCAGGAGGACCTGAGTTCAAATCTCACCTCAAACACTTGACACTCATTAGCTGTGTGACCTTGGGCAAGTCACTTAACCCCAATTGCCTCATTCTGGGTCATCTCCAGTCATCCTGATGAATATCTGGTCACTGGATTCAGATGGCTCTGGAGGAGAAGTGAGACTGGTGACCTGCACAACCCTCCCTCACTCAAAAAAAAGCAAAGTCAAATGCAAGTTATAGCATTATTTCTCTGATGGCATGGTCTTCTTTGGCAATGAAGGACAAACACACACCATGTTTCAACAGGTACATCATCTTCCTGGGGCTTCTTCTTCTCCTAACTCCTCTCTCTCTGACTTGAGAAATACTTTTGTCACCCCTAAATCATGTCCTTTTCCTCTTTTCAAACCTACTCTACATTCCCTTTCTTCCCCATGTAGCCAAACATTTCCTGATTCTATGTCCCCAAAGCCCTTATACCTACAAATGCTCTCTATACATGTGCATATATTTTTTAGTCTCTGTAACTCTATCTTATGAATGTTTCCTGTGTAGAGATCTTGTGATTTCTATTTCCAAAAATGCAAGCCTCATTCTTCATCTTGAGTCCACTACTAATGTGTCAGGAGATGTGTAGCCTGCTTCATCTTCAATCTTCTGGAGTCCTAGTTGATCATTGGCCCTGATTAATGTTCTTAAATCTTTCAAAGTTGTTCTTTATTTACAACATTTTGCTATATTAAGTACACTTTTGGTTTTGCTTATTTCATTTTGCATTGATTCATATAAGTCTTCCCAGGTTTCTCTGAAACTCATCATTTCTTATGGTACAAGAGAAGGCAAGGAATGAGAAGAGAGTGGAGAAAAGAAGGAAAGAAAATAAACATTTATTAAGTGTTTACTCTAGGTCAGGCACTGTGCTAAGCACTGCAAATATTATCTCATTTGGTATCAGAATATTCCATTAAATTTTCCACTATGAAAAAACTTGCGATAGCTATTTTTGTACATATGGATCCTTCTCTTATTTCTTTGATCTCTTTAGGCTATAAACCTATTAGTTGTATTTCTGGATCTTAGGGTATACATTGTTTTGTAACTTTTTAACATAGTTTCAAATTACTTTCCAGAATGACTGAACAAATGTACAACTCTAGCAAAAATGTATTAATGTGCCTGTTTTCCCTTAGTCCCCTCTATAATTTTCATTTCATTTTTGTTATCTTTGCCAATCTTATATATGTGACAGAAATAAGAGTTGGTTCAATTCGCATTATTTTCTCATTATTTATGATTTGGAGTCTTTTTTCATATTGTTGATAGCTTATGTTTCTTCCTTTGAAAATTATTCATGTTTTTTTACTTTTTATTGAGGAATGGCTGTTGTTCCAAATTTAAATTAGTCTTCATATATCTTGGATATGAGACCTTTATCAGAGAAACTTGCTGCAAACCTTTTTTCCACCAGTTAACTTTTTGCTTCCTAACTTTATCTGCATGGATTTTGTTTGTGTAAGAACTTTTTCATTTTATGTAATCGAAATTGTCCATTTTATCTCATGTGTTTCTATGCCTTGTTTGGTCATGAGCATTTCCCCAGTTCTGAAATGTAATTTCTTCCTTGTTTCTGTAATTTGCTTATTGGTTGATCTTTTATATTTAAATTCTAAATATAGTTGGAGCTTTCCTTGATGTATGGTATAAGATGTTTCTCTATACCTAATTTCTACCAAAAGTTTCCAGTTTTCTTAGCAACTTTTATTGAAGTGTGTGTCTTTATCTTAGCAACTAGGATCTTAAGTTTGCCAAATACTAGGATAATAGGTTAATTACCCTTAGTGTGTTGTGTAACTATTCTGTTCTGCTGATGTATCTCTTCATTTTTTAGCCAATCATTTTTCATGATCATTGCTTTCAATTATAATTTGAGATCTTGCACTGCCCAGACCCCTTCCTTATCTCATTTTTCATTATTTCCCTTGAAAATGATGACTGCAGGTAAATTTTATTATTTTTCTTTCTAGCCCTATAAAGCAATCCTTTGGTAATTCAATTAGTATGGTACTTCATAAGTAAATTAATTTTGATAGTATGATCATTGTTTTTGCCTACCCATGAGCAACGAATATTTCGCTAATTATTTTGGGCTGTCTTCATTTCTATAAAGTATGTGCCATAATTGTATTCATTTGTGTGTTTTGATAGGTAGATTTCCAAGCATTTTGTACATTCTATCGCTATTTTGAATGGAATTTCTCTTTTTATCACTTCCTGATGGGTTACGTTAGTAACATATAGAAACACTGATAGTTTACATGGATTGATTTTATATCCAGCTTTGCTGAAGTTGTTGTTTGTTTCAATTAATTTTTAGTTGACTCAAAGGTTCTTTAAGTCAACCATCATATCATCTACAAAAAAGGGATTGTTTTTATTCCTCTTTGCCTTTGATTATTCCCTCAATTTCTTCTTTCTTATCTTATTCTACAGCTAGAATTTCTATCACTATGTCAAATAATATTGATATTAATGGACATCCTTGCCTTATCCCTGATCTTCTGGAAAGTGTTTGTATTTATTTCTATTTCATAATGTTGCCTCCTGTTTTCACTACTTCTCATACTAAGAAAAGACCTATTTATTCTCATGTTTTCTATTGGGCTTTTTTAAAGAAAAGGAATTAGAGGTTGTATTTTGTCAAAAGAATTTTTCTCCATCTTTTGATATAATCATGCAATTTCTGTTATTCTTGTTGTCAATATGGTCTATTAAGTTGATAGTTTTCCTAAGATTAAACTAACCCTGAATTCTTGGCATAAACCCAACCTGGCCCTAGTTGGCAATGTTTGTGATATATTGTTGTTGTCTCCTAGTTAATATTTTCTTCTAAAACTTTATGTCAATGTTCACTGGTGTCACAAGTGAAATTGATAAAAACTAAGGAAGCAAAATTCCAAGCATGATCAGTTTATTAGCAAAGATAGCAATTGCCAATAAAAGGAATCCAAGGCTCCTCAGAAACCAAAGATTCCATTTGGGAGTTATATTTATATAATATTGGAATTAATTGTTCCTTCAGTGAATGAACTTGAATCTACTTGTAGATCTATCTAGTTCTCAGTTGTTGATTTTTTTCCCTCTTTGGAAGTTCATGTATATCATGTTCAATTGTCTTTACTAAGATTGGATTATTTAAGTTCTCTGTTTTTTGTTCTGCTAATTTGGATATTTTGTATGTTTATAAATATTCATCCATCATTTTAACTTGTCAGTTTTAATGACACCAAAATAGTTTGTATGGATTTCTTTTATTTCTTATTCATTTTTTCATTCTTTAAATTACTTTTTCCCCAATTTTACTTTATTTTCAGTTTCAAATTCTCCTCCTTTCTTTTCTCCATGCATTGAGAAGGTAAGAAAACCAAAACCTGTTACAAATATACATAATCATGAAAAACAAATTATTCTTATAAACTTGTAAATTTTCCTCTTTCCATTCTTACATTAGTAATTTGGTTTTCCTTTTTTCCTTTTTTTAAAAAATCAAATTAACTAATGGTTTACCTATTTTATTTTTGTTGATGTTTCAAAAAAGCAGTTCTTAGTTTTATTTACTAATTCACTGGTTAATTTGCTAATCTCTTCTTTGACTTTTAATTTATTTTGTGGTATTTTATTAAAGTTTTAACATTTGGAGGGGGGAGTTCCTAGGTTTAAAAAATTGTACGCCAAATTCATTGATCTATTCTTTCTTTTTAATGTTGATGAACTTATTTAAAGATATCAAATTTCTCCTGATTATTTCCTTGACTGCACCCAAAAAATTTCATGTTTCATTGTTGTTATATTCTTAGATGAAATTATGTATTATTTCTACAATTTATTTTTGATCCACTAATTTTTTATTCTTTTATTTTTAAAGCATTTCTTTTTTTTCTTTTTAATAGTATTTTATTTTTTCCAATTATATGTAAAGACAAATTCTAAAATTCATTTTTTTCAAAACTGTAAATTCAAATTTTTATCCTCCTTCCTCTCCCTTTCCCTCTTCCCTTTCCCCTTTCTGTAACAGTAAGCAATTTGATATGTTATATGCATGTTATCATGTTGTAAAAGAAGAAACAGACCAAAAGGGAAAACACACACACACACAAATAAAGAGAATGAAAATAGTATGTCTTGATCTGCATTCAGAATCCATCAGTTCTTCCTTTGTATGTGGATAGCATTTTCCATGAGTCCTTTAGAATTGTCTAAGATTACTGTAGGCTAGGAGGAGCTAGGTGACTCATAGGCGATCACCACACAATGTTGCTGTATCTATGTACAATGTTCTCCTAGGTTTGCTCATTTCACTTTGCATCCATTCATGTAAATCTTTCTAGGTTTTTCTGAAATCTACTTGCTCATCATTTCATAGCACAATAGCATTCCATTATATACATATACCACAAGTTGTTCAGCCATTTCCCAATTGCCCATCAATCAGTGCACATCCTCCCCTCAATTTCTAGCTTTTTGCCACCACAAAAAAAGCTACTATAAATACTTTTGTACATGTAGGTCCTTTTTCTGTTTTTATGATCTCTTTTGGATACAGATCTAATGGTGGTATTGCTGGATCAAAAGGTATGCACAGTTCAATTACCCTTTGGCCATTGTTCCAATTGTTCTCCAGAATGGTTGGATCAATTCGTAACTCCACCAACAATGCAATAGTGTTCCAATTTCCCACATCCTCTCCAACATTAATCATTTTCCTTTTCTGTCATATTAGCCAATCTGATATGTGTGAGGGGGTACCTCAAAGTTATTTTAATTTGCATTTCTCTAATCAAAAATGATTTAGAGCATTTCTTCATATAACTATAAATAGATTTGATCTTTTTCATCTGAAAATTGCCTGATTATATCCTTTGACCACTTCTCAATTGGGAAATGACTTGTACTATTATAAATTTGAGAAATGAGGCTTTTATCAGAGATACTTGCTGTAAAGATTATTCCTCAGCTTTCTGCTTTCTTTCAAATTTTGGTTGCAAGTTTTGTTTGTGCAAAAAATTTTTATAATCAAAATTTTCTATATGACATTTTGTAATGTTATCTTCTATTTGGTCATGAACTCTTCCCGTATACATAGATCTGACAGGTAAACTATTCCCCATTTTCCTAATGTGTTTGTAATATTACCCTTTTTGTCTAAATCATGCATCATTTTGATCTTATCTTGGTATATGATATAAGATATTGGTCTATACTTAGTTTGTACAATATTGTTTTCCAGTTTTCCCAGTAGTTTTTGTCAAATAGTGAGTTCTTATCCCAGAAGCTGAGGACTTTGAGTTTATCAAACACTAAGTTACTATGGTCATTTACTACTCCGTCTTATGTTCCTTATCTCTTCTACTGATCTACCACTCTATTTCTTAGCCAGTAACAGATAGTTTTGATAGCTGCCACTTTATAGTGATTGCCACTTTATTTTTAATTTAAGATCTGGTACAACTAGGCCCCCTTTCTTCGCATGTTTTCATTGATTCCCTTGATATTCTTGACCCTTTATTCTTCCAGACAAATTTTGTTATTTTTTCTAGTTCTATAAAATAACCATTTTGGTAATTTAGTTACTATGGCACTAATTAAGTAAATTAATTTAGGCAGAATTGTCTTTTTTATATATTGGTTTGACCTATCCATGAGCAACTGATATTTTTTCCAGTTGTTTAGAACTGACTGTATTTGTGTGAAAAATGTTTTGTAATTGTGTTCATATAGGGCCTGAGTTTGTGTTGGCAGGTGATTATATTGTGGTTATTTTAAATGGAATTTTACTTTCTATCTCTTGCTGCTGGACTTTGTTTTTAATATACAGAAATGCTGATAATTTATGTGGGTTTATTTTATATCCTGTAACACTGTGAAAGTTGTTAACTGTTTCAAGTAGTTTTTTAGATGATTCTCTAGGATTCTCTAAGTATACCATCATATCAGCTAGAAAGAGTCATAATTCTGTTTCCTCAATATCTATTCTAATTCCTTCAATTTCTTTTACTTGATCCACTAATTCTTTAGGAATAAGTTTTTAGTCTGCAATTAATTCTTAACCCTTTCTTCAACTAATCTTTGTGGAATATAGATATACAGATATACACACCTATACATACATATGTATAGGTGTGTGTATGTGTATGTATATATATACATATATGTGTATATATATACTATATATAATATATATATGCACACATACAATTGTAACCAGTAAAAATGTACTCAAATATTGCATTTGTTTTTAAGGCATTTGTACTCTAATAAGTGGTCACTTTTTGTAAAGGTGATATGCACAGCTAAGAAACACACGTACTTCTTTCCATTCTCATTCAGTAACAGCCAAAGAAAAGTACCATATTTAAATTTTCTAAAATTATGTTCATATCATTAATTTCTTTCTTGATTTTTAAAAAAAGATTTGTCTACATCCAATGAGGCATACCAAAATCCTCAAATAGTGTAATTTGACTACCTTTCTCCATGTCCCTCATGCAATTGTTTAAGTATCAAGTTGCTCTGCTATGCCATTTGGCTATGGTTAAATATAGATATTAATTCATTGTCAACATAGTGCATTTAAACATAGTTTCCTGTTTATGTCTTTTAATAAGTTTTTTTCTATTGTCTTTTCTGTGATCATGATAGGCACTTCTGCTTTTTTGAGTTTACCTGACACATAATATGTTTCCTCCAGCCCTAAGTTTTTATAAAATGAAAGATTTTGACAAAATTTGCCATAAAATTATGAAAAGCTTTATGTTTCAAGTATATTTTTTTAAACAATATGTTGTTGGATTCTACTTTTAAATCCATTCCTCTATCCTCTTCCATTTTATAGATGAGTTCATTCTATTCATGTTCATAGTTATGATCACAAACTGTGTTTGTGTGTTTTCCTCAATTTCTATTCTCTTGTACTATTTCCTCTCTTTACCTTCAGCCTCGTCTTTATTGAGAATAAGAAGGTGGTGAGAGGAGTACTCTCAAAACTAATGATCTATAATTGATGCAATTTGCTTCTGCTCCCTTGACCTTTTCTTTCCCTGGATCATCCCCCAAGTCCTAGGTACTTATGCATTATTTCTTTCGTGTCAAACTCTCTTTCATAAACAGACCTCTGGAGGTATTATGCTTATGATTAACTCATCCTAGAACCTAACCTTCTTTTTATTACACCCTTCTCTATCAGTTTTGTTTCCTTGTTGAGGAATGAGTGCTATGTTCTATCCTCATTCAAAATGAATTTTAAATGATACCTACTGCTCCTTCTCCTTCCTCTTGTATTTATACAGTCTTCTTGTACATATTGATTGCATAAGATTATAAATTTCTTTGCTCTTCCCCTTCCCTGCTTATTTAGTGCATTTCTTTTCCCTATTTTTTCTCTCTGCTTTGGAGATAATTAAAACATAACAAAACCACTCCTAGCCCTTCTGTCTCATTTAACTTTCTCTATGATCTCTCATGATATTGAGATTCTAATAAAGGCAATCATTTATTCTTGCCATTATAATATAAACATTTCAGCCTTATAAAGTTTCTATCAATTAGTCCAATATATGCCTTTTATTTCTCTTGGTTCCTGTGTTTACATTTCAAAGCTTTTACCTTGGCCTGGTCTCTTCCATCATTGGAAGTCTTCAATTTCATTAAAAGCCTACCTTTTCCCCCTGTTGGATTACACTCAATTTTTCTAGATAAGTTATTCTCGGTTGTAAACATATGGCATTTGTCTTTTAGAATATCATATTGCAAGTTTTCTTCTTCATAATGGTTAACTGCCAAATCTTGTATGATCCTAACTGTGCTTCCTCAGTGCTTGAACTCTTTCTTTCCAGCAGTACTTCTTTTTCCTTGTCCTAGAAGCTCTGGATTTTGGCTGTAATGTTTTTGAGAGTTTTTATTTTGAAGTTTCTTTCAGGAGGTGACTAGTGATTTCTTTCTATTTTCATTTTGCCCTCTGATTCTAATAAGACTGGGGAGTTTACATTAATGATTTTTGACAAATCATTACAGATCATTTATATTTTTTATTTTTTAGATTTTCAGATAGTTCAGTTATTCTTAGATTTCCTTCCCCATCCCCTGGCCCTGACCCATTTTCTATTAGGTCAGTTAACACATATATATGTGTGTATGTATATACATATATATATATGTATATTTTATTATTTTTTCTTTATTTTTTGGATTTAAAAAAAATTTCCTTGTTTAATAAAATCAATAACTTCTCAGCCTTCCTTTCTAATTTTCAGGTAGCCTGCTTCCTGTGTAGCTACTTGGGTTGTACTTCTTGTACTAAGCTTTTGATTCTCCTTTCTTTTCTTTAGGTTTCTCACTTCTTTTCCAATTCTTTCCTCCAAAACTTTCATTTCATTTATCATACAAATTTTTTTAAACTCTTACTTCATTTCTTCCAGGAATTCTAGTTAACCTTGAAGTTTTGCTTTGTAGGCGTTTACATGTAGGAGTTACTCTTGTGTTCTCAATTTGTTTCTTGGATGGTAGTGGCTCCATACTATTTCTGTACCAGTGGTATCTTTTTCATTGTTAACTTATTCTTCTAGTCTTACTTCCTAAAATGAGACTTTCTGTTACAGCAAGGCTCTGTGCACCTCTGGAGATAATATTGGGGCCACGTGAGAGTTTGATCTATATCACTTGCAGTTCTGCCTCTGCTTTCTATGGGTATTGGATTCTATGTTCTTCTGGGTTCTGTTCTGTAAGTTGGAAAATTTGATCACACTCTAAGCTAAATTGTCTGATTTAGTTTGTACTCTGTCAATGCCCTCCAGATCTGAGCTTTTCAGATTCCTGGCCCTGGTTTGAATCTTGGTTATACAATTACAGGTTTTCTCCTGATCAGAGAATCAATAGAGAACTACTAGCCCCAATACCTATCAGCTAGATGGAAGACACTGCAGGTTAAAAGTGAAAGAACTACAGGTTCACCTACTGTTTGGGTTCCCTTCCCTGACTACTTAGCTACAGGCTCCAGTCTCTTTCTGTGTTGGATTGCTCAATACTGTTTGGGGACATAGCAACAGAGTGGCAAGCTTGCTCCTATTTTGGATTCCATGCCCTGGTATACAGCTATGGGCCCCAATTGGTGCTAAAAGACTTTGAGACCTATATCCAAGTAATATAGCTACTAGCTTACCTCTTATCCTGCTCCCTGCCCCAGTACAGTACTGCATACCAGCCTCAGTATGTGCTGGATCCAGATTCCACTCTAGAGTTATTTGGATCAAATTACTGACTTGCCCATATTAATGCTGATCACAGACCATTTCTGGTGCTGGAAACCTTTGTACTTAGTCTTGTTAACTGGACCATTTCCCAAGTACCTTTGGCCTTTTGGTTGCCTCTTTGCTAATGTGGGCTAGAAAAATGACCTAACATCATTTCTCCTTGACTTTCTGATCAAGACTCAGTCTAGTGTTCTTCCTCAATCTTTGTTGGAATAGTTATGAGAAAGTGATAGATTACAACAGCTTCTTCTTAAGTCTTCTATCTTTAAGCAAATTATCTTTATCACATGCTCTTCATCTTCTTAGGAATCTGCATCCTCATCTTGTGAAACTTTCTTCCATTTGTCTTTTGTTTGTTATTTAGTAATATTAGTCATGGCTACTCTTTGTGACTCCTTTTTAAAGTTTTCTTGGCAGAGATACTGGAGTGATTTGCCATTTCCTTCTCCAGCTCAATTTATAGATGAGGAAACTGAGGCAAACAGGATTAAGTGACTTGCCCAGGGTCTAACAGCTAGTAAATATCTGAGGCTGGATTTGAACTTGAGTCTTCTTACCTCTGGGCCTAGTACTCTATCCACTGTGCCATCTGGCTGCCATTTGTTTTTAGATCCTGAATACTTGCTCCGTGTTTGTAATGTCCCAATACAGAAAAGTCTATGCTCAGATTGAATGTCTTTCTTCTGTTCCTCCCTGGTGAACATTCTTTAGGTAGAATCTCTTGAGCCTTACCCTGCCTTCTCCCTTCCCTTCTCATTACCTATACATATCTTGTGTCCCATTCCTTCAAGATCCTTCTGTCAATCATGTTTTCTTTTAGAAAATCATCCTCTTGTATCCTTCCCTTTTTAAGGGAATCATGAAGCTTTCCTCCCTATTACAGCTAACCTGTCCCAAGTCTTTTAGTACCTTGTTCCATCAATTATTCCCTCTCTTTTCTGTATCCTTAATCTCTCTTGCTCCATTGACTCTTTCCCAATTTCTAGAAATAAACTGAAGTCTCTTTTAGCTTATTCAAAAGTCCCATTAGTACTTGTAATGTTCTAAGTCTTCCTTACACTTCTTGAGTAATTTTTCATCACAGTCTGCTAAATGAATCTATCATTCACCACTTAGGAACTTCATCCTGGCCCTAACAAAAGCTCAGTTCCAAGGAGCACTTTGTTGTTTGCAAATAGCTGCTATTGAAGATACTGGCAATTTATGCTTTTGTAACATACATACATATACATATAGTAAAATTTGAGTAGAGACATTTAGTCCTGTATATATTTGTGTGTACACATATGCATATGTGCATATATGTATACACACATATATACATATTCATACATGCATATATACATACACATACATACATATGTGTGTATATACGTATATATGTATATATACAGGACTAAATGTCTCTCCTATAATTTTACTATAAGAAGCTAGTTTGCTTTGAAAACTTTTTCCCTCATAGATCCTGGCAGGTGGGAGAGAGGAAGCATGACATACTTAGTGGGATGAACTCTGGACCTGAAAACAGTAGATTTGTTTTTCAGGCCCATCTCTGTCACTTACTGTATGACATTAGGGAGTCATTCCAGCCAACTGAACTACCAGCTAGGAGCTGGTAGGGGAGCCACACAAGACATTCCATGCCTTGGTATAAGTGATCCTTCCATTCTGAGAATGCACTCCCTTCTTTCCTCCATTTTTCAGTTCCTAGCTTCCTTCAGAGCTAGGCTCAAGTTCACAAGGCCTTTTCTAATTTCTCCACCCTACCCCCTCCAGTTGTCAGTGCCCTTCCCTCTTAAAATTACTTTGTATTTATCTTATATACAGTATACATATGCTTTTTTATTTACTTATCTGTATAAATGTTTTTTTAAACCCCCCCACTCCCCCACCCCCCCACTCCCAGAATATAAATCCTTGAGGGGCAGACCTGTTTCATTTTTCTCTTGGCATCACTACCATATAGGATAATGATTTGCTATAAATGGTTTAATAAATCATACTGAGATTGAATAGATTTGAACCTTATTGAATTGGTTTCCTCATTTGTAAAATGAAAGCATTGTTCTGGATAAGTTTTTAGATTCCTTCCAATTCAGAAGTCCTTTGATTTGTGGATTCTGGTTCATTGAAATCGGCAGTAAGTGAGGTTTTCATTCAATTTGCAATCAAAGTTTCCATTCTACTGAATGATGTCACCTTGTTTATTCTCCTTCTGTTGCCTGCAGAGGCAGCTCCTCCCCTGCCCCACGAACCTGGAGAAGAGAAGCTTCTTGCTAGGTGAGCCTTGACAGAAAGGCTGGCTGTGCCATCCCTGGTCAGCAGGTCTTTCTTTCAGGGCTCGCCCTGACCTCACCCAGCTCAGAATATTGTCACAAGTCCCAGGTGCGTAGCAAGTCAAGAAGAAGAAGCATGAGATTCACGGAGAAAGTAGAGACTTGAACCTAGATGGGAGAACAAGGGAATATATGAAAGGGATGGAGAGAAGTGGGGAAGAGAACAGGTGAATGGCCATAGAGTTCCCGCAGTAAGTAGCTCTGGCCTCATAAGACCCTCTTGTAATATGGGTGGCAGGAGGGGTTTTTCTAAGAACTTGAAAATCAGGAAGCTTTAGGAGGGAGCTGTAGGATAGAGCTTTGTATTAGATTTGATGGCCTCTTTGTTGGATCAAGAACATGACTATAAAGTCTTCTAAAAATTGTGAATGCTCTGGAGTCTGGGGGAGGGGTAGGGTCTCAATGAGTTATGGAGGTCATGCATTTTTTGAGTTAAATGCGTGGAAGGACAGACTGTAGAGGAGAGGAGGCTTGGGAGTCCTCTGCTCACTCTATAATTCATGAATTGGTCTTTCTCTGCAAACAGGTCTTTCAAAACCATGGAGAATGTAAACTATACCTCTGTCTCTGAATTCATCCTATTGGGCCTCTCTAGCCAGCCAGAGAAACAAGAACTCATCTTTGTGTTGTTTCTGGTCATGTACCTGGTTGGAGCGGCAGGGAATCTACTCATCATCCTGGCCATTGGCTTGGACTCCCACCTCCACACCCCCATGTACTTCTTCCTCAGCAACCTATCCCTAGTAGATTTCTGTTTTACCTCTGCCACAGTCCCCAAGATGCTGCTAAACATTCATACAAAGATTCAGTCTATTTCCCGTGAGGGCTGCCTAACCCAAATCTATTTCTGCATCTTGCTGGCAAATATGGATAATTTCCTCTTGACTGCAATGGCCTACGACCGTTATGCAGCCATCTGCTACCCCCTGCAGTACACCACTAAGATGAGTTTATGGCTCTGTAGTCTGATGCTGGCTGGGTCCTGGCTCATTGCTAACTTCCACTCCCTGCTTCACACTCTCCTTATGGCCCGTTTAGACTTCTGTGCAAACAATGTCATGCCATACTTCTTCTGTGATCTGGTTCCTCTCCTTCAGCTCTCATGCTCTGACACACACCTCAACCAGCTCATGATTTTGCTGGTGGGTGGGCTGATTGTCCTCATTCCCTTTATTTGCATTCTTATCTCCTATACTCACATTGTATTAGCTGTGCTTAAGGTTCCCTCTGCCCGGGACAAGCAGAAGGCCTTCTCCACTTGTGGCTTCCACCTCACAGTGGTCATTCTGTTCTATGGAACCATCACTGGGGTCTACTTGAATCCGTCATCATCTCACTCTGCTGAAAAGGACTCAGTGGCATCAGTAATGTATATGGTAGTTACTCCTATGCTAAACCCCTTCATCTACTGCCTGAGGAACAATGAGATGAAAAGGGCCTTGAGGAAAGTGTTCAGCACACAGACCTCTCACAGTCTATAATGCTAACGAAAACATTTCTTTCCCTACAGTTTTTGTGTTGGTAGGCACCTGATCCTACCAATAACTCCACTGTTTAAAAGACTTTTAGGATTTATGAAAATTCAGATTTTACTGTATTAGTCAGTAGTACTTGACAATCTCCTTAGAGTGAAAGTGGGTGAGGGGAATACAAAGAAAGGAGAAGGTGTGGCCCCTCCTCCAGAAAGACCCAGACTAATAAAAGAGAAGGAAGAAACATCTCCACAAGAGACAATACATGTCAAGAAAAGTACATATATATTGACTATGGAAAGTTCAGAGATATCCAAAGTTTCCTCAGACTTTCGGTTCTCACACATTAAATTAAGGTTATCAAGTTGAGGCACATCCCTGCAGATCAGATGTTATACTCATAGTGGCTCTTTCCATGTAATTAACAGAGCATCCTCTAGCACAGCTCTCCACACATAGTAGAGTATTCCAAATAATTTATTGAGTAAATAAAGGAATTAATCCCTGCATTCTTAGTTGATTTGGTTGTGGAACCAGCCATCCTTCAGATCTTACTCTAAAATCTAATGTCAGAAAAGATTCTGGAGAACATTCAATTCAATCCCTCATCTTACAGATGAGGAAACTGAGACCTAGAGATATTACATTGTCAACCTCCAGTTTGGTCTAAAAAGAAACAAACAAAATTAGGTCAAAGTTTGGTCTAAAAAGAGCAATTTGTGTATGTACTGTTTGTTCTCTATGAACTAGCAAAACATGCATGCATGGAGTCAGATTAAACTGAACTCAAAGAAAAATTAGTTGAAGGAGATTTTATAAAGAGATGCCCCTCACCCCCATTTCAGGATGCCTGTGTCAATCGAGATTATAGTTTTCATTGTACAAGAAGGTGTCCCCAGGATGCCTGAGTTCTCTCATCCATAAACAATGAAATGTTACAACAAGAAGATAATGTCATAAAATATAGAGTCCATAAAACATCAAGGTTAGAGGAGTGTTGTTAATCAAGATAATGTATGGCTCAAGGTGCCTGGTCCATATCAGTCATAAACAAGAGAATGCTCCTGGTCAGTTTCATCCAATCTTATGGATGCTGACACAGCAAAGAGGATTTGAGGTTCATTCAGAGAGCAGGCAAAGGATTATGGGATGTTAACTCAGAGTGGATCAAAATGTCTTTTTCCTGATTGGTCAGTCCAGGTGGGGGCAGGAGGGGAAGGCATTAAACTGGTTCACAATATGAATTAGACAAAGTTACAGCATTTTAAAATTACAAAGCTGGGACACAAGTCCAGGCTTCCTGACTTAATTTCCCCTATGTTTTTGACTCCACTTCATTACCTCGTTCACTCCCTACCCTTCGTATCTCTATAGGGTTGAATGGGAAGACAGTAAATATCTCACTTCTGACTATGTATTTAGGTCTTATAATCTTACTTTTATGTTTTCCTTCTTGTGAGAAAAGGTCATATTCCCACTGCCAAGCGGAAAAAACACACTATGAGCTCTAGGGTTGAGATGAGAAAAACGAGTTATAATAAAACTCCAGGAGACATTCCAATGTAAGCTTGCCGGGAGGCAGGAGGGATACTGCTTATCAATCAATCATCTATTAAGCATATACTATATGATAGGCACTGTACTATGTTCTAGGGATAAAAATACAAAGAATGAAATAAACTCTACTGACATTCTAATTGGGGAGTATGTGTATGTATACATACATACATACATATATATGTGTGTACACATATACACACATACACGAACACACATAAACACCCTTGAGGAGCTGACATTTCCATTGGGGAATATGTGTATACATGTACACATACATATGTATATATTATTCACATATTTGTGTATATATGCATATTTATTGTATATTTATGCTATACATGTACATACATATACATAGCACAGTTTAATTTTGTTTTTCTAAATTTTAATAAAGAAGAATATCAAATGACTCCTTCACTTCATCAGATTCTTTACAGCCAAACCAGGAAACAGAGCCTGTTCAGGTTTTTCTTCTTTCTCTTTGAGTGGGATTATATATATGTGTATATATATATATATATATATATATATATATATATATATATACAACTATATATCACATCTACAGGTACATAAATATACAGCATAAATACAAAGTGAATAAAAACAAATATATAGGCATTAAAATATAAGGTAGTTTGAGAGAAATGGCATTGGTATTTTGAGATGATTAAGAAAAGACTTCATGCAGAAAATGGTTCCTGAACTTCATCGTTAAAAAGACAAGAGGAATACTACGAAGTAAAGATAAAAAGGGAGGGTGTTCCTGGCATGAGTGATGACCAAAACAAACGTGTAGAGACTAGAGATGGAATGTCCTTTGTGAGGAACAGACAGAAAGTCACTTTGGCTCCATCTCAGAATGTAGGGTTGGGGGTGGGGAAGAGTAATGTCCAATGAAGCTGGAAAAACAGGTTGGGGACAGAAGACTTTCAAAAGCTAAAAAGAGAAGTTTATATTTTGTCCTAGAGGCAATAGGAAGTCACTGGAGTTGGTTTAGTAGAGTAGTTGCATGGTCAGTTCTGAGCTTAAGGGGAAAAATATTGGTAACAATGTGAAGGATGGATTGGATAGAAGATTTTAAGAAGGGAGAACAATTAGAAAGGTATTGCGATAATCTAGGTGAGAAGTATAAGGGCCTTAACTAAGGTTGTAATTATGTACATAGACAGAAGGACCTGAAAGCATGATGAGCTGTAAAGGTGGAAATGGCAATATTTGACAGCTGATTGGATATATGGACAACAGGGCAGTAAGGAGTCCGAAATAATGCTAAGCTTAAAAACTGAGGAGACTGGAAGGAGGGAGGCACAGTTAACAGAAATAAGCAAGTTTGGAAGAGGTAAGGGTTTAGGTAGGGGAAGATAAGTCAATTTTTGATAAGCTAATGTTAAATTTAAGATGTCTCTAGGGCATCTAGTTTATAATAACCCATAGACAATTAGAGATGCTGTAGTGAAGCCTCTCCCTTAAGCATTCATCAAGTCTGTATCTAAGCCTTCCAAAGCCTCATGCTGTAAGAGCTGAGCATGGTTACACACTTTAAATTTCCCTGCTATCAGTAATCTTTTTCTCTTCTTTTCCACCCCTGAATCAGTGGGCCTAGGAACATTGAAAATGCTCCAAAGCAGTCCTTTTATACATGTCAAAGCCTCCCTTTCTGGGACTTATGTTTGGGCTTTGTTCATGAGTACACTAGTCACTGCCACCAGAGTCATAAGAAGGAATTTTTGCATCAGTGGCCAATCACATCCATCTAAAGCAAGGATCATAAAAGGTGCCCACAGTTAGGGCTCTAAGACAAGGAATAACAAAGAGAGGGAGGGAGGGAGATGGAGGCTTTTGGACATGTGCATGTTCTGGAAGGCTTTATTAAAAGCAGACAAGTGGAGGGAAAGAAGGGAGGACGGGGAAAAGATTTATTCTTGCTACTCAAGTGCTGTTTCTAGCAACTGAAGGACTAAAAGTGCTGTTGAATGGTCTAAATTTATTGTTCTTGGGCAAAACCCAAGGTGCATTGTTCTAATTGTATCTCTGACTTTCTAAACCTAGTGCTGTCATATAAAAAATTCTCTCCTCACACAAACCTGGCTATGGCTCCCTAGGCAATGCCCTAAAAATATTTTCTTTTGAACTTATAAGTAGGGCATAGAAAAGTCTTTGCATGAGTGGGTTAGCAAGGCAGAAAGAGGCACAGAAGGGAAAAGCTAGAGCACTGTGCAGTAGTAGGAGCAGAGAAAACTAAAAACATTGAAAAAGGCGGAATCATATCCCTTCTTTGAGAATTTAGTATGTTGACAGGGAACCATAACTTCATGAAACTTACTTGAAAAGCAGGTTTATTACAAGAGAAATGAAAATGCATAGAGAACCCAGAGTTCACAACCCAAACAGGAGTCTGCATATTTATAACATTACAACAAAGAAAGGAAGAGGAAACATGAATCTCCGGCATGACAGGAGAGGGGGAAAGGTGCAGTAAAGGTAGGAAAAGCACAAAACCCCTCCTACAGGGGAGGAGCAAAGTGATGGCAAAAGTTGAATTCTTTTCCTTTGGGAACTTCTAGACTATTTTCCATAGAAGATCTTTGGATGCAGTGTACTGGAGGCATTTCATAGGTTATAGGGTAGCACAGCAGCTATTCATTTATTATTTTTCATTTCTGCTATGTGACTAGTTTATTTCCTCTTCAGCTCACACATTTTCTGAATGATTTATTTAAACCAATTTCTGTGTATTAATCATTGCTGGCAATATGCTATATACTATTTATGTCCAAGATGGATCTCATGTGTAGATAGAGATATATAAATGTTTGACAACTGGCTCTCTAGGGAGGGAGAGGGCAGAACAGGATACACTTTTAAGTTCCATCTACATTATTAAAAATTTCTCCATCACTGTCTTAAGTCTAAATAATCAACAAATCAACAAATGAAGCTCTGATTTGTAGTGTTTGCCAATTTCCAAGATACATACATACACACACACATTCATAGCCAAAAAAAGTAGGCATTTCCCATCCAATTCCAGGTCCAAAACCAAATGTTTTCCATGATATCAGAGAAGAACATATCCCTCTACCCTAGAATCCCTCAGGGGTCCTACACCGCAAATTTAACCAATTTTGCAATAGTCATTAATAACCTCTGATTTGGACATTATAAATAAATTAACAGCCTAGAAAGTAACTAGAGTCAGTAAATAACCTTTATCTTACTCTGTGTCTCTTCAACTTAAGAATACTATGGTCTCCAAGACTTCAGTCTCCTGTATAGAACAATCAAAAAGAATAGTAAAAAATAGCTGACCTTCCCTCAAAGAGTTGAGCCACTGCATCTACCTTATAAAATGTGAGGAATGAACTTACTGACCCTAGTTGTGGAAGCAGATATTGGTCAGGTGGTTCATGGGGTAAGGCTATTGACCTTAATTGATCTAAATTGGGTTTCTCACCATTTCCTTAGTAATTATGACAAGAGTGGAATGAAGTGAGACCCTCTCTCCCCTACTTCCCCTAAACCAGAGGACCATGAATGACTCTCTGGGGAGAGAGTTTTGTAATGAGGGTACAATCACATCAAACATCTGGTCTTGATGGGGTAGCTTCTCACAAGATGTACATATGACGTAGAAAGGACATTATAGCAAGTGCTCATATAATTTTATAACTACTCAAATAATGGTATTAAGGTAAAGCAAGGGTTGGGTAAAGTGTATTACATCACTTACAGTCCTCCAACTTTTTGTTTTATGATTCAGGAATCCTTTACCAGGTTTGAAAAATGTCATTTTATTCAGAGAGTCAAATTAGACTGTCCAGTTGAATGTGGTCATGAAATTTGGTTCTGGAGACAAGTACTATCATCAAGATGTGGCACCAAATAAAACATACCCCACACGTCCTCTGCCTCTGCCACTCAGTTGAGTGGGGCTATTACCTAATGATGATGGCATCTAAAAATAGATTAGTGAAGGCAACCAGAGTACCAGAATCTACCAACATTCAAGTAAAATAGTAAAATAGTGTGTTACAGGGTTGGACTTAGATGTGTTTTAGTAATGTTTGACCACAAAACCTGTATTGCTGCTGTAATTGTTGTAACAATGTCTTTTGAAAATAGTCTGCTTTTCAATGGGCCAGAGCAGACACAATTGAAAATATCAAATAGTGTTTCAGTCACCATCTAACTCAGAAAAACTAAAGAGTATATAGTAATGTAGTGAAAGTTGGGGTTCTGGGAATCTAGGATCTGCTGATTCAGTATTATCCAAACTGAAACTCAGTCTGAAATGTGCAAATCTCATTAATTAATTGATAGTACAGGACTTGATGGAACAGAGGGTAAAAAAAATGGGGGTGTGTGCATATATATTATATTATATATATAATATATACCTTATCACAGGGTGAGTATTTACAGACTAGAGATGTTTCTTTTATTATTTTAGCAGAGCATAAATTATTTTATGTATTAAATCTGAGAAGCAAGTGATAGCGTATAAATTATTTTGCTTGTTTGAATTATAAAAATATTATTTATATGTTTATGTATACATACATACCTACATATATAGATTTTAAACTTGTGCTGCTATGTCTTTATTGCTACCAGCATATACATATTCAGAAAAGTAACTCTGAAATGAGCATTATAAAATTGTAATACCAACAGGTTTATATATTTTTAAACATTATTTGAATAGAAGAAACTATATCTTCAGTCGTTTTACAAGATGGAGCATGGTTCAGCCAGCTTCACAGGCTCTCCCTGATGGTTAAATTTTGAGTGGGAACATTTACCCTCTCAAATCAGCCAATACTACAAATCAGTTTATTTTATTGTTTTATTGTTTAGACTTAAGAAAGTAACAGAGAAAACGTTAGTAATGCATATTAAACTCAAAAGTGTGTTATGTCTACATTTTTCTCCAGCAAGCTAGTTGCCCTAACGTTTACCAACACATCCTTGCCCACAAACCATGGAGTCTTCACCTATCAGAAGGGAATAACAGGAAAATAATATAAAATAATATAAAAAAATAATAACAGGAAAGATTAGTCAGAGTGTGCTTTTGAGTCTTTTGTGTTTAAGCATTTATTTCATGGTCAGTAAACAAGCATTTATTAAATGCATACCATATGCCAAGCATTGTGCTAAGTGCTAGGAATAAAAAAAAAAAAAAGACAAAAAACAGTCCCTGCTCTTAACACAGACTACTGGGGGAGACAACATGAAAACCACTAAGTATGAGTAAGCTATATGAAGGATAAATAGAAAATAATCATCAGATGGAAGGCACTAGAATTAAAAGGGACTGAGAAAGGCTTCCTGGAGCCAGTGGTATTTTAGTTGGGACTTAAAGGAAACTGGGAGATGGAGATGAGAAAGGAAGTTATGGGAGACAGATAGTGATAATACCTGGAGACAAGAGATGAATGGAGTTGTTCAGAAAATAGAAAATAAAACAGTGTTACTGAATGGAAGAATGGGGGAAGGAGAAGGCAGGGTGTAAGGTGTAAAAAGCCTAAAAAGGTAGAGGGGAGAAGTTATGTTATGAAGGGTTTTGAATGCCAAATGAAAGGGTTCATATTTGATTGTAATAGGAAGCCAATGGAGTTTATTGAGTGAGGGAAGGGAGGAAGGATGAAGTGATGATGTTAGTTAGTTGTACCTGTACTTTATGAAAATTACTTTAACTGCTGAGTATAGGATAGACTGGACTATCCTATGACAAACAGACCAAACAAAAGTTTATTACAATAGGACAGTTACGATATGATAAGAGCCTATACCAGGGTGGTAGCCAGTATCAGAGGAGAGAGGAGGTATATTAAAGAGATGTTACAAGGGTGAAATCGACAGAAGGAAAGCACCGAGTCAAGCCAAGTCAACTAGCATTTACTAAATTCCTATTATATGCCAGATGTGCTAAATTCTGGGGGTACGAAAGGTTAAAAAGAAAAATCCCTGCTCACATTCTAACAGGGGAGACAGTATTATATATAAACAAGATATAAGCAGGACAATTTGAGAATAGTCTTGCGGGGAGGACTAAGATTGAGGAAGACTGAGAAAGAAGGCAGAGATAAGAAAAGAGAGAATCCAGGTATAGGGAGCAGTCCCAAAGTTGGAAGAGAAATTATCTAATATAAGGAACAGTAAAGAGGCGATTGTCCCTAGGTAACAGAATTGGGGGGGTGAGAAAGTATGAAGTGTAAAAGGACTGAGAAAGATAGGAGTGAGAGAAGGGAACAAGGTATTAGTATCCCTATTTTACATTTGAGGAAACTAAGGCAGAGCCTAAGTGATTTGCTCATGTTCACACAGCTAGTAAGCATCTGAAGCAAAATTTGAACTCAAGCTGAGCAGTCTATCCACTATACCACCTCTAGGAGGGAGCCAAGTTATGAAGAGTTTTGAACACGAGAAGATTTTATATTTGATCCTGGAAATTATGGGAAGATGCTAGAATTTATTGAATAGGAGGATAACATGGCCAGATCTCTGCTTTACAAAGATTGCTGTTACAGCTGAAGTTGGGAGAATCTTAAGGAAAGGAAACTAACCAAAAGGCTATTGAAATAGTCCAGGTGTGAAATAATAAGGGCCTGTACCAAGGTTGTGGCAAGGTTAGAGGAAAGAAGGGTATTTGTTAAAATAGACCAGACTTGGCAACAGATAGGATGTGGAGAGGGGTAAGAAAGAGTGAGAAATTGAAGATAACACCTAGGTTTTGAGCCTGAATGACTGGGAAGATGATGGTGCCCTTGATAATGATGGGGAAGGTTGGAAAGGGACTGGGTTTGAGGGGAAAGATGAGTTCAGTTTTGGACATGTCCAATAGGTGTTAGAGAAATGAATCTGGAGGATAGAGTTGGATAACTAAACCTAAGAATCATCAGCATAGAGATGATAATTGAATCCACTGAATCTGATGAGATCACCAGGTGAAATAGCATAGGTAGAGGGAGAAAAAAAGGGGCCTAAGACAGAGCCTTGGCAAATACCCACAACAGGTGGATGTGACTTGGACCAAGATCCAGCAGAGGAGACAGGGGAGTACTCAGACAGGTTGGAGGAGAATCAGGAAATCAAGTGAAGTAGAAATTATGATAGTCTAGTAGATTTACTGGGGAAGAAAATAACAGATCTAGACTGAAAACGTAGAGAGAAGAATGTGAAGAAGAGGGTGATTGATGGTGTTAAATGTTGTAGGATCAAGAAGAATGAGGATTGAGAAAATACCATCAGAATGGACAGTTAAAAGATCACTGATAACTTTGGAAAGAACAGTTTCAGTTAAATGAAGAGATGGAAAGTTGGAATATAGATAATTAAAAAGAGAGTGAAAAGAAATAGAGGCATTGATTGTAGATGGCCTATACCAAATAGTTACTTTATATATTGAGTACCTATAATAGAAGGGACCCTATTAATCCTTTTTGGGAATAACCCAGATATAAGCCATATCTTTATCCTATTGGGAGATTTCTTGGAGCAACCCCAAGTAGAAACGATAAGCTAGAAACTACAAAAAATGCTTTATCCTCTTTCTTTGGGGTTCAGGCTCCCCCTTGCCCAACAATGAATCTTGGGGTACTAGAAGTCCCTGTGGAAGAGGAGAAAATAAACATTTACTTAATACCTATGAGGTGCCAGGCACTGTGCTAAGCACTTTACGCATATTATTACATCTGATCATCACATCCTATGAGGTGAGGTACTATTTATAGTTGAGGACATAGGGGCAAACAGAAGTTAGGTGACTCATCCAGGGTCACACAGCTAATGTCTGAGGTCACATGTGAACTCAGGTCTTCCTAACACCACTTTAGTACCTTAACCATTGTACCACCTGGTTGCTTCAGGAAGGAAGAGGAGGTATATATTTTGGCAATATCATTCCACATCTAGGACTAGTACATTCAGTTCAAGTTAGTTTGAGCACCACATTTTAAGGACATTGTAAAGCATGTCTAGAAGCAGGTGATCAGGATAGTGAAAGAACCTGACCTGCACAATATGAGGTTAAAAGAACTGAGGTAAAGATTTCATTTGATGAAGAGGATATAAAGGAAAGACAGAAAGACATATGAATTTTATCTTTAAATATTTAAGGACGCATATATTAAAGCTCAATATATTGAGGTAATTCCTAACAAGCCTGTCCAAAAATAGAATGGACTTTCTCATGAAGTGGTCAACTCCCTATCAGCAGAAGCCTTCAAACAAAGGTGACCACTTGCCAAGAATGTTGTAGGTAAGGTTCACACATTAGGAAGAAAGTTGTCATTAGATGAACCCTGAGGATCTTCTCAGCTCTAAAATTACACACACACACACACACACACACACACACACACACACTCACACAGGCATGCACACAGACACACAGGACTATCCCAGCTGCTACTGAACCCTATAATTGAAAGTATAAGTCCCATTTTCTGAAATGTGGCTCCAGATTCACATCAGCTAATGGGCAGGCACTGTGCCACAAATAGCTTTCCCAATCCCACCTGGTAGAGCTAATTGCCAGGAACTGCTTTATCTTAGTAGAAAATAATAAGAGTAGCCAACATTTATATAGTGCTTATGATATGCCAGGCACTGTATAATGAGTACTTTATAATTATTACATCATTTGATAATCACAACCACCCTGCAAGGTAGATGCTATCATAATTAGTATTAGTATTTTTATTTATTTTCATTTTTATATTTTATTATTATTTAACATTTTATTATTATTTATTATCATTGCTATTTTTTGGATGAAACAAACAGAGGTTAAGTGACTTGTCCAAGGTTCCACACCTAGTGAATGGCTAAGGCTAGATTTCAACTCAGGTATTCCTAAATCTGGGACCAATGCTTCATCCATCACGTTCCATCCATAGTTACCCAGGCCTAAATGAGACTAAAGCCCCAAAATTGTCACCAGGGGCTCCACAGGGCACAGAATACAGTACCTACTTCTCCTTCTCTTGTTCCCCGAGTTGTGAATAATTTGATGACTAGATCCTGCTACTGCAAGCAAACAGGCACAGTAACATTTGGCTGTCAAAAAATATTCTTGCTCCAATGGAGTCTCCAATCTCCCCGTTGCCGTGCTACCCAGTTGAGCAGCCTCGGCTACCACAGCAGATTACACTGGAAGGAGAAGCAGCCTTGGCTCTTCAACAAGCTTATTAATAAAAAGGGAAGTATTGTGGACTTGCAAATGCAGACTATACACATACAATGTAGCCATTCATGAAACGAACTGACCGTTCATTCACCAAATAAACCTTATAACTGTGCTGGCCCCACAAATTGGGGTGTAGAAATGGAACCAGAAACCAAAGGGAGCAGTGGAAGGGTGGGAGAATTTATCAAGAGGAGCAACCTTTCTTCCTTAGAATTTCTTTACAATACCAATTGCTTTATCAAGATTGCTCATCACTACAGATTTTCCTCATTCCCAGATTCAGTGACCCTCCATTGGTTAGAGACCAAGTCTAGTCTTAGTGGCAAAGTCAACCTTAGCGTATTGGGAACCCAAGTAAAGAGACATCTGATTTTATCCTCCTTTAAGGAATTCAAGGGGGCTTAGGAACCACCCCTTTCTTACATCTTTGTTTGAAAAAAAACTTTAGATTCTTCAAGAAGCTTACAGATAAAAAAAGGTAGCATTGTGGATATATACAGAGCTAGCACACAAACAATAAAGTCATTCATGGAATGAAATGGCTGATCATCGTTCAGTTAATGAATGTTTTACTTGTATCAGAACCACAAAATGGTCAATGACATGATGATATGTCTCTTACAGACAAAAGTATAGATATAGATGGGAAAAGGGGGATAGATTTTGGAGATGGACTGAGGCAAAAATCAATCAGAGAGAGAGGGATCAGATACCAAGTGAACTGAATATACTAAGGAAAATTATGTTGAGGTGAGGATTTGGTTACTTAAATGATGAGTGGTAGGGTTGAAATGTGACAGAAATAATAGTTTATAAATTATTTAGGGCAGGGGTGGGGAACCTGAGGCCTTGAAGCCACACATGACCCTCTAGATCCTTGCATTCGGATTTTGACTGAGTCCAAGTTTTACAGAACAAATTCTTTTATTATAGGGATTTGTTCTGTTAAGTTTGGATTCAGTCAAAGGGCTGCACTTGAGGACCTAGAGGGTTTCATTCGGCCTTGAGGTCACAGGTTCCCTAGCTCTGATTTAGGGGAAAGTGGCTGTAGGCATGAGATCAAGTGAAGAAGTAAGTTGAAGCATCATGGAGCCACACTCAGGATAACATAAGATTTAGCAGTTTCTACATTACAAGTTAGAAGTGCTTAGAATATGATATTCTGAGGGCAAAGGAGCTTGAATTACAACCAAGAATCACCTACCCAGAAAAGCTGAGTATAATCCTTTTGGGATGCAGGGAGGAATGGACATTCAATGAAACAGAGAACTTTCAAGCATTCTTGATGAAAAAACCAGAGCTGAATAGAAAATTTGACTTTCAAATACAAGACTCAAGAGAAGCATAAAAAGGTAAGCAGGAAAGGGAAATCATAAGGTTAATTAACAAGGTTAAACTGTTTATATTCCTACATGGGAAGATAATACTTATAACTCATAAGAACTTTCTCATTATTAGGGTAATTAGAAGGAATATATATAAACAGAGGGCACAGGTGTGAATTAAATATGAAGGGATGATATCTGAAAAAATAAAATTAAGGGGTGAGAAAGAGGAATGGCCTGGGAGAAAGCAAAAAAGAGAAGTAGAATAAGGTCACATAAAAGAGACAAGAAAAAACTTTTGTAGTGGAGGGGGAAAGGGAGGAGGTGAGGGAGAGAGAGTGAACCTTACTCTCATCAGAATTGGCTCAAAGAGGAAATAAGTACACACTCAATTGGGTATAGACATCTATCAGAGGGAAAGGGGATAAGAGAAGGGGGTGGTAATAGAAGGGAGGGCAGATTGGGAGAGGCAGCAGTCAGAAGCAAAACACTTTTGAAGAGGAGCAGGGTGAAAGGAGAGACAGAATAAAACAAATGGAGCAGGGGGAATAGGATGGAAGGAAATACAGTTCTAAATAGTAAATGTGAAAAAAAAATTGAAGCAAGTTTCTCTGATAAAGGCCTCATTTCTCAAACATACAGAGAACTGAATCAAATTTATAAAAATAACAGTCATTCCCCAATTGACAAATGATCAAAAGATATGATCAGTTTTCAGATGAAGTAATCAAAGTTATCTATACCTATATAAAAAATACTCTAACTCACTATTGACTGGAGAAATACAAACTAAAACAATTCTGAGGTACTACCTCATACCTATTAAATTGGCTAATAGGACAGAAAAGGTAAATGTGGGGAAAAAAAATGAGAGATTAATGCATTGTTGGTGGAGTTGTTAACTAATTCAGCTATTCTATAGAGCACTTTGGAACGATGCCCAAAGGGCTATAAAACCATGCGTAAGCTTTGACCTAGCAATACTACTACTAGTCTGTATCCCAAAAAGAGATAAAAAAGCAAAAGGACCTATATGTGCAAAAATATTTGTAGCAACTCTTTTCTGAGGGTGAAGAATTAGAGACTGAGGGGATGCCCATCAATTGTGGAATGGCTGAACAAGTTGTGATATGAGATTATACTAGAAGGCCATTATACTATAAGAAATGATGAGCAGAGTGCTCTCAGAAAAAAATTGGAAAGACTTGCATGGGCTGATACAAAATGAAATGTACTGTGCACAAAGTAACAATAATATTGTAAGATGATCAGCTGTGAATGATTTAGCTATTTTCAGCAACACAATGCTCTAAGACAACTCTGAGGAACATATGACAAAAAAATACTATCCATCCCTAGAAAAAGAACTGATGGTGTCTGAATAAATACAGATTGAAATTTCTTTGTTTTTTTGGCTATGTTTTCTTTCACAACGTGATTATTATGGAAATATTTCCATGACCACACATGTATAACCTATGTCAAATTGCTTGATTTCTCAATGGGAGGAGAGGGAAGGGAGGAAGAGAGAGAATCTGGAAATCAAAGTTTTAAAAAACGAATGTTAAAACTTGTTTTTACATGCCACTGAGATAAAATAAAATACTAAATTAAAAAAAAACAAAAATGAAAAAGAAAAAATCATAAGGGGAGCTCTTATGTTCAGATAAGACATGGTCCCTACCATCAAAGAACTTAGTTGAGTTTTCTTTTTCAAAGATCCTTTATTATAGTGGAGTAGGTAGTATAAATATTATTATTCCCAAGAAATAATATTTGGACATTCACAAAGTTTTGTAAAAAAAAAAAAAAGCTGGTAAACTGTGAAGTACTATATAAATGTATGGCATTCCTACTAATGTTGATTAGTATTACTAATAAATGTTCATGATTATAATGTACACAAAATGAGTCAAAAATCCAAGTGCCATTCCTAAAACATTGGACAAGCAGACTATAGGTTCCTTAGTCCTTTAAATAGCCTAGAGCTGGAGAAGAGGCATAAGGCTACTTATTCCCAGTCTGGGTAAACAGTACACTGGCTTCCTCCCTTCCTGTGCAAACAATTTTCAACATCCAGGCAACTCCCTAATACAGAATAGCTACTATATTAGAACAGCTTAAAACCCCCACTTTATATATGACATACTGTGGTCTCCTTCTTCTTGGGTTCTGCCTTCTCTTGAATAAACAGAGCTGGAGGTCCACAAGGCTGCCAAAGAACCAGCTACCCTGTTTCTACTCCTTCCAGTCAAAGTACATTACAAAGAATCCTTTAATTCCTCAAAGTACATCAGAACCCCAAAAGCAATCAGCTTTGCTTGCTTCAGGAATAAAGGACTAAAACTGGAAGACTTAGAGAAAGTGGGGTATGAGTAGTCAAGTATGATACAAAACTATTATATAATTATAGTACTGCCTGAGAAGGCTTATTAACTATTCCAAGGAGTGAAAAGTAGGGAGCCACTTCCTGAGCAGGAAAGGGATATGATGGAAGTACTGGTAGCAGTGCTTTGAAAAAGATTATTGGTAGTATGCAGGATGGCATGGAAGGAGGAAAAACTTAAGGTAGACAGACTATTGTAATATTCTATACAATATATTAATAGAAAGTATATGCTAAAAGTATTTTTTTTAAACTGATGGATTGTTGATGTTGGATGATTGCTGATAAAATCAACAGGAGTAGTAATAGCAGTAGCCTGTTGAGAGTGGAGAGAGGACTCCAAACTGGGAGTGGCATTGATCCTCAGTCCCTTATCTAACTTGGCCTTTTCAAGTATTGTAGAAGGAACCAAGTCCTTGCTATTGTTTTTGGTTTTCATTTATATTAAGTACAAATGTCTAGATATTAGGTTTTTCCAAGAGGATACTACTACTACTAATTTCTCAGTACTTTAAAGTTAACAAAGAACTTTCCTCAAGATAACTCCATGAGGTTATATACATACATACATACATATGTATGTATGTATATGGCACTTGAGGAATCTTACTCAATGATTTCAAAGTCCAAGAGAGACACTTAATATTCAATAATGGTTTAGGAGGAGTTCTGCCCATTGATGAGGTCAACATTCTTTTAGTTAACAAATTTTAGCCCATTTTTTTTTTACATTTTACTATTTATTACATTCTTTTCTTTTTAAATTTTGAGTTTCAAATTCTCCTTCTTCCTTCCAACTCCTCCCATGGCCACTAATAAAGCAAACAGTATATTGATTATACATGTAAAATTATGCAAAACATATCTATATTAGCCATATTTCAAAAAAAGGTAAGAAAAATAAAGGGAGAAAATTATACTTCAATTTGCACTCAGAGTTCATCAGTTCTCTCTCTCTGGAAGTAGTAAGCATTTTTTCATCATGAGACCTGTGAAATTTTCTTGGATCATTGTATTGATCAGAGCAGTCAAGTCTTTCTCAGTTGACAATCATTACAACGTTGCTGTTACTGTGCTAGTTCTTTTCACTTCACTTTATATCAGTTCATATAGTTCTTGCCATGTTTTTCTGAAACTACTCCCTCATCATTTCTTATAACACAATAGTACTCCATCACAACCATATGCTACAATTTATTTAGCCCTTCCCCAGTTGATGAGCATTCCCTCAGTTTCCAATCCTTTGCCACCACAAAAAGAGTTGCTAAATATTTTTCTCTAGGTGGGTTCTTTTCCTATTTCTTCAATCTCTTTGGGAGAGAGATTTAGTAGTTTAACACATATTCTCAATATATGTACTTGTACTTGCACACTTAGGGGAGAGAGTGAGAGAGAGAGAGAGAGAGAGAGATTAAAGGGAAAGCCTTTTCATATGTCAAGTAAACATTCTATCCTATCGAAAGGGTCTAAGATTTGAACATCTCAGCTGAAAATAAAGGGTGAACAGAGTCAATGAACCTAACCCTAGGAGGAGTGCTTATCTCAATACTTTGGTTCCCAGGTTCTTACTGACCCAATAGGAATCTGGGAAGCATAACTTAGGTTGGTCATTGTGAGAAGAGGTAGAAATTCTCACTGAGGGAAGATGCTTTAAACCAAGAGAATTGTCAAACAGGACAAGTAGACCTATCCTACCTGTCACCTGGAGGTGACAAAGACCTGAGAGTCAAAGAATTGGCTTCTGCCAATTTAATATCAAGTTGTCTTTGCTGGGGGTAAAAGCCCATTGTAGTACTCCAAATGAAAAGAGTACTGTAACACTTCTGAAAAAAATTTTAATTTATGGAATAAAACAAGCATTTTAATAACAGTACAATAAAAAAGATGATTTTACATGAAACCACATATTTGCTATGCACAACTTGCTATTCTTTTCAAATATGCAACAAAATTATCATGTAAATTTTTTTCTTTTTTTCTTCTCTCTTCCATCCTGCCCTAGAGGTGCTAACATTAGACACAAATAGGTATATGTATATGTATGTATATATATATATATATATATATATATATATATATATATATATGTGTGTGTGTGTGTGTGTGTGTGTGTGTATGTAAAATTATTCTTATATATGGAACATAAAATTATGCTTTTTTTTATCAGTTCTTTCTCTGGATACAAATAGCATCTTTCTCCACATGTCCTTTATAGTTAATTTGTGTATTTATAATAGAAAAAAATAATTTATTCATTGAAAGTCATTCTTAAAACGATATTGCTGTTAACTGTATACAATGTTCCCTTTGTTTTATTCATTTCACCCCTCATTATTTCATGCAAGTCTTCCACATTTTCCTAAAATCATTGAGCTCATTATTTCTTATAGCATGGTAGTATTACATCACAATCATATACCACAACTTGTTCAGCCATTACCCAATTTATGCCCATCCCTGTAATTTCTAGTTCTTTGCTACCACAAAGAGAGCTTCTGTAAATATTTTAGAACATATAAGTTCTTCTCTTTTTTTCCTAATAGAACAAGCAGTGATGTTACTGAGTCAAAGTATAGGCTGTTTAACAATTCTTTGGGCATAATTCCAGATTGCTCTCCAAAATGAGTGGATCATTTTTCAAATCCACAAACAATGAATGAGTGTCCTGATTTTTTCACATCCACTCCAACATTTGTCACTTTTCCCTTCTATCATTTTAGCCAATTTAGCAGGTATAAAATGAATCTCAAGGTTGTTTCTCTAATCAATAATGTTTTAGAGCATTTTATATGACTATAAATTGTATAGATTTCTTCATTGGAAAACTGCCTTTTCATATCTTTTGACCATTTATTAATTGATTAAATTTATCCATTATCATAACTGAAAAGAACTCAGTAACATATAGTCAACCTAGAGGCTGAAGGTGGTGAAGACTTCAGTGGCTCATTGAAGAGACACCTTAGAGAGTACTCAGCCAAAAGAGACATTTCCCTGTGAAGAATCCAAGGGCTGAGCATTCTATTCACTCCAACCCAAGCAGATGTAGCCCGGCAGCATAGCAACTTGGCTGCCTCAGTCTTGCATTATTCCCACTGAGCAACAACAGTCAAGCATTCATTAGTGTTTAATATCCTCCCTTTTTAGATATTTGATAACTAGAAATCTATATCTAATATAAATGGGGGAAAAACCCAACAAGCATGGACTCAATTCTTTCTACAGTATAAGCCAAGTTAGATCAGATGCTGAGCACCACTCCAAATTCTGCTGTGCTTTTAAAGCCTGCCTGGTCTTGCCCTGGGTCCCCTTTACTTCCCAGAGTCAGATCCCTTTGGATTTGAAGGGTTCAGGTTGTGAGAAGTGCTTATTTTTATCTTGTATTAATAATTAATTATTCAATCAGTTCTAATTCCTCATCCAGAAATCAACCAATGTGGGAAATCTCTCTCAAATATTTACCCAGGCCAAGATCTAATCAGACAGTAAAAGAAATTCTAAGTATTGGCTGGTAGATGTATTTCTGCTCATTATGTTTACTCAGAGAAGTTTGGTAAAGTGTTGATTCTCTCTTTCATCAAACAGATAATATGGAAATTGATGTCTCTTTGACCAAGATTTAGGTTATCCATGTCAGTTACCCCAAAATCTTCATTGTCATATAGCCCAGTCTCTTGTATATTCTTTTTCTCATTAATTGTTATCCAGAGTTGATTGCCACCCTGAGGAATTTATTCCTCTGAGGAATTCTTCCGAGGGCATATAAACTGTGAGCCCATCTATGAGGGATGGTCTTTGGTCTAAGAGAAATGGCCAAATGACCATCCTTTTATTAATAAACATGCTGGCATTATTAATAAAACGATTAAATTACCCAGAAATTATGTCTCCTGAACTTTTTAAATGTCACAGAGTGGTGAATTGGAGCTCCTAGAGACTAGGCTAGTCTGGTCTGAGTGGTACTAAGCCAATTTGTTGACTATTGCTTCTAAATTGGCCTCTGCTGCTATGCATAATCACCCCTCACCATGGTTTTACAAGCATTCTGATGATTGGGGGTGGAAGGAAAAGTCCAAAGACTATATGTATCTTGGAGGCTATGGCTTATTTGCCTGAGCTGACTCTAGCTTTGTCAGTCCCCTCTTTCTTATTTCCTATAGATGACTGACTGACTTTATGTGCATTTATAGGATGGAAAAAATCACTATAGTTTCTCATGGTTCTTGATTATTATTTGGTCTGATATGAATTTAATGTTTTTTGTTGGAGTAAGTTTGTGGGAAGTAACTCTATGCAGGGAGCAATTCTGGCCCCAACACAACCACACCAACACGTACTCCAATTCTTCATTCTATCCCCTTCTGTTGTGCATGGTCCCAACAGTCTCCCCTTTCTGAGCAAGGAGTTGGTTTAATGCATTTATAGCTTAAGTGATAGACAGTTGCCAGAGTTACAATGAGAAGATGACACTGGGAAAATTCTGCCCCTACCCAAGAAAAATTCCCCCCAGATAACCATGTAGCTGAGAAAAATGTCCCATAGAGGGGGCTGTCAATACAATTTAGGAAGCTTCCATTCTGAAATACCATAGTCTCATACAAGGAAACATGGAGTTCACAATAACTAGTTTTTATTGAACTAGAAGAAAACTAGTTTTATTAAAGGGAGATACATAAAAAAAATTCAGGATGGATGAACACAGGACAACCCAATAAGATTCTGAATGGAGTTTGGCAGCCCTCTCCATCTTCAGGGGGAATAGGGTACACTCTCCACAACCAGTTAAGTGTGGTCGATTTTTATAGGTTTCTAATCTGGGTCCAGCAGAACCAGACATTGGGAGAAGGGGAGAATAGGGAAGAGAGACATGCAGAGAAAATTTAAAACTTAAAAGCTTGTGGAACTGAATATTGAAAACTAAAAATAAATTAATTGATTTTTTAAAAAAGAAGACAGCATTAGCAAAGAGTCATCTCAACCTCTCAGAGTTATCCCTAGAATCCTGAGGAGGGAAATGTAGATTTGACCCAGAATTAGATTCATTTGTGAGAATGGGAGTTGAAGTTGGGAAAGATACTCAGGGCTTAAAAGGTCTACTATGTACTTAAGGATGTAAAGGGAAAACAGAAATAATTTGTCATTAAATTCAAGAAGTTTAAATTAGGGTGATGTTACAACATTCACATCTTTTTTTTTAATCTGCCATATCATTATTAATTATTGTTAACTATGACAAATATAGCTACTATCATTGTTATTGCATATGGATGACGTTCTCTGTAGACTATATGCATTGTCTAGTCAAGAGGTTTCGGGATAGTATCACTAAACACTAAAAAGCACAGATGTCTGATCCCCTATGTTTTATTAGATGCAGCATCTCAGTTACAAGTCATTCTTTGGTACTATAGTCATTTCTTATTTTATTGGCTGCTAGGGGCCACACTAGGCAGGAAAACTGACTTTCATGACACTTTACTAGCTGGGTGAACCTTAGCAAAGGTCATTTAACTGCTGCCTGCCTCAGTTTCCTCAATTGTAAAATGCGGATAACAGCGCCCAGGACTGTTGTGAAGATCAATGAGATAATATTTCTAAAGCACTTGGAACACAGTAGGTGCTTAATAAATGCCTCCTTCCTTTGTACAGTGCAGCTGTGAGCACCGAATAGTCTCTTAAAGCAATTTAAGCTGTTCACCTATTTAAAAAGCACTTTGTAATTGTGTCTATAAAAGTCTTGCTTTGGTACACTGATTGCCGAATATTTTATGCATATTGTTGTTACCTGAGATGATATTTCCCTTTCTAGTGTTGCCTCTTGGGTTGTGTTAGTATTGCTATAGCAACAGTTTATTGCTGAGGATTTATTTTGTAGCCCCGTCCATTCATTCTCAACAAAGACTCCTTCCTTCCTAAATTCGGCTGAGGTGCCCCCGGCGCCTAGGGTTGATACAAAGTAGACAAACCAAAGAACCAACGAGACGTGGACACCTCCGGAGTTCCTAGAGAGTCCCCAGAGTTCCTGTTCCGCCCCGGAAGCTAAGTCCTTGACTTACTTCCGCCCTTTGTGACTCATTGTGTCTTTCTAGGCGTCCGGAGGGCCTTGCTTCTCGTCGTTCTTCGTCTCGTCTCTCCGGTCTTCTGGGGTCCGCACTCCCTCCCTTGTCACCCTGCCCAGAGCTGCCCCTGGGTCGGTGGTGAGTAAGTCTGGACCCAGGGGTTGGGGGTGGGGGTGCGCAGCGGCCCGGCGGGCCTCGGAGCGGGGCGGAAAGTCCGCAGCCTCGCGGGGTCCACCCTGCGCCCGGCCCGGGCCCAGTGCGCGGAGGGGCTCCCTGCCCGGCTCCCGACAGAGGACTTACGATCCCCCTGGACGGAGAACGATAAAGGAGGGGTCCCGGACAGGCACGGGTGCGGGGGAGGGGGTGTCCTTGTGGGTAGGCGCGGGGGCTCCTTGTCCGCGTCGGGGCTGGAGCCCGAGCTGGGAGTGGGGGATGGGAAGGAGGGGCGGTGTCTGCCCCGAGACTACCCGTCTGGGCTCGGACTGCGGTTCCCTCGGTGAGTCCTTCGGGATGGCGGAGTAGTGACCTCGCTGTCATTCCGCTCTGGCTGCCTGATTCCGTAGCAGCCTCGGGAATGACTCCAGGGTGGGTTTCAGGGAGGCTTGGAGGCGGAGGGCGACCCAGTCGTAAAGAGCAGGTGACATTCCTTCCTAAGGAGCTCGTCGGGTTTGTTTTGCGTCTGAGGCTCTTTCAGCCATTTCGAGTACTTACATTGTTTGAGCTGGCACGCCTACTGCGCCAAAGCTGGCAGTTAAACCACTTCTGTCTATTCACGTTGAGATTTGGGCCTAAGAGGTGAAATGAGGCGTCCAAGGGACAACCCCATCCTTTTTGTTCCAATTTTTGGAACTCGGTGCTGTATTTTTTAATGAGCGATTTGGCGTTAAGCTGTGTGTGTGTGTGTGTGTGTGTGTGTGTGTGTGTCTGTTTTTTGTTTTGTCTTTTTGGTTTTTTTTTTTAGGTCAGGGTCACAAGGGAATGGTTGAATTGACATCTCTGTGTTGGATATTTTGTTTGTATTCTGAAGGGCGTTGCTGCATACTTTAGCAGAAAAAGCACTAGACTCCAGAGTGTGGAGATCTGGATTCCGTCCCTGGTGTTGTCTCTTACTAGCCTTGTGACCTTGGACAATAACTTTGGACTTTTTAGATCAGTGTTTCCCCATCTGTAAAATTAAGAAATTAGTAAAATGAAGAAATTGAATTGCATGATCTCCCTAAGACTGTTCCGGACCTATTATTTTGTGAATAGAGCTGTGAAGAGTTCAGCCGAGCTGAATCTCCTCCTCCTTCCCTACACCCCCACAAATGCACAATAAGATACTTTCATCATAGAAAGTGGAAATTACATGGACGGGAACCAAAGAAAGCATTTATTGTGAAGCCCAGTTCTAGGCAGATTATGGTTTATGAACAGTTGCCCAATTGAATTGTGGAGAATTTAGTGCAACCAAAACAGAACACTGTTGCTATTTGCCAGCCATTTATAAAAAAAAAAAAAAACCAGCTTTGTCATACAAAAGATCATTTCACTCTCTTGGAAAGTTTTCTGCTGGTTACTACTTTCACTTTAATTATTCTGACTGTTTAGTTAGCAGATGCCTTTCTGGATCATTAGACATATTTGAAAATTTAGTAAGACAGAGCTTAGCTTATTCTTGATTTAAATAATCTTTTTAGTTCTAACATGCTTTGAGTTGGATCTAAATGTTAATAGCTTTCATATTAAATCTTAGTTTTTTCCTTCTAATACTTTTGGGTAGAATCTCTTGTTAAATTAGTATTGTATTCACATGGTGGAAAGACCTTCTGGCTCTATTTTAAAACCTTGTGAATTTTCTGTTTATTGTTGGTCAAAAGTTTTGTACTGGTTCTTTTAGAAACAGTTTTTGGAACAGAAGGAGATTTTTTTTTGGAATGCCAAGCTCTCAAGTCAGTAAGTGATTTGTATATAATGCTGTGGGAAAACTGGTTTCTAATCTCACCTGGAGAGGATCACAGATCATAAAATTTAGGAATTCTTTGGGACCTTAGGGACTATTCAGTCTAATGCCTTCTTTATCTAGCTGAGAATACTGAGAAGGTAAGTGGAGTTAACTCCTCACTAGACAGTAAATTCTTTGAGACAAGATTCAGTCTTATTCTTCTTTGTATCCCCTAATACCTGCAATTTGGTAGACATTCCTGTAAATATTTATTGAATTGAATTGCCCAGGGTCACAACAACTTCAAGCAACTACTTGGTTTCCTGACACTTAGACCATTGTCTTTCCTATTGTACCATGTGGCCTTCCATTGTTACATGAACGTATTGTAAATTAGCTGGAAAATGGTATACAGAGTGAAATCTTCAAATTTGCAAAGATGCTGTAATGCTTCATCAATTACTCTTCCAGATGTGAAATGCCAAATCATTATATTTCAGGAATTTCTTCATGGTTTTTTAGAACAGATTAAAAAAATGATGACCACTTTATTCATAAAAACATATGTGTATATTTATTTTGCAAGAGTTTGTTTGTTTAAAATACTCCCCAAAAGGAATAAGTGTAGGTATCTTGTTCTTCAAATCAACCAAAGCAACTTAAATCAAGTTAGTTACCTAGAAAGTTTAAGAGCAAAACTTCCTTCCCCTATCCACTTTTCTCTTCTTACATAGCCTTTACCTTGTATTTATTTTGTAAATCCTTCTATGTGTACATGTCCGTGGAAATATCATGAAGCAGTCAGCAAATATTTATGAAGTACCTGCTTATGGTATCAGCTATGCATTTGGAGAGGATATAACACCCCCTTTAGCTTACTCAAGTTGCCTTTCAATTGCTCCTTGCCTTCACTGCCAAATTACTAGAAAGAATAGCCTGTATTCATGGCCTGTCCTTCCCCACTACTCACTCAGTCCTCAATTCCTTATAATTAATCTCTTTTCTGTTCCTACTATTTTACCCTATTATCTCCAAATTCATTAATAAGATCCATGTAGGCAAATAAAATGGTCTTTTAAAGGCCTCATCCTACTGATTTCTCTATCATTTAATATTGCTTACCCTCATTTTGAAGTCAATTTAACACATATTTGTTAAGGCCTATTTTATGCGAAGTACTATGCTTAGTTAGGCACTGGAAGTGCAAAAATAAAAATGGAAGGGGGAAAAAAGGTTCCAGTTGTCCATCAAGGAACTTGGGGAGAAAAGAAACTAGGGAAGGGAGAGAGCATATAATCCATAAAGTGATAAACACAAAACAATTTGAGGAGGGGGAAAGGAGCAACAATTAAAAGGGATCAGGAAAGGCTTCCGATTGGAAATCAAGAAGCATGTATGATAGAGAATAATATTAAATTAGTCATGGAAAGTAGGCTGGAGTCAGACTATAAAGAGCCTTAAATGCCAGGGCATGTATATTGAGAGGCAGCCTGTGATAAATGACATTTATAGAACTTCAAAGCATTTGATATACATTACCTAATGTCAGCCACATTACAGCTTTGAGAGGTAAGTACTATAGACATTAAATATCCTATTTTACTGATGAGAAAATTGAAGCACAAAAAGGTTAATTTAAGTGACTTGCCCAGTAAGTAATATATGAGAGAAATTTTGTATCTCAGGTCTTCCTTACTCTTGAGTCCAGTATTATATTCAATCAGAAATCTAATCAGTAGGATTATCTCCTCAATAAATCTCTTCTGTCCCCTTCTTACTATTCTAACTTTAACCTCTCAGGTTTATACCCATTTCACTTTCTTAGCTTCATAAGTAGTTACCTAACCAATTCATCCTTTAGAATATTTCTCAATATTCTTACTAAAGTATTGTTTCAGACCTGATTCCTTCATGTGCACATTGTCTTTTTAAATAAAATATATATTTTAAAATAAAATATAAACTCCTTGTTCTGGCATTTAAAGCTATCCTAAGTCTGGCACCAGTTTATCTTTACAGCCTGATCTCATATTAGCCCTCACCCACTTTGAATACTCAGTATTCCAGCAAACTACTTTCTCCCCATCCCTTTCATGTTCCTTCTTTTTCGTAGTTGAAGGATTTCTACTCATGCAATCTCCCATGCCTGGAATGGATGCTTGGTACTATTCCTTGCCTATTAAAATCATTCCTTTTATGACCCTGTTCTTATGCTTTCCTGCCATCTTTCACTACTCTGACTTAAGTCTAATATTCCTCTAAATATCTTGTGCTGCCTTGTATGTCTATTTTACACTGTACTTTGGTTTTTTGTCTTTTTTCCCCTTTTAGATTATAAACTCATTGAAGGCAGAATCTGTCTTTGTATCCCCATCACCAATGTAGTACTTGATGCATGGAAGGTCTTTTTATCCCCATCACCAATGTAGTACTTGATGCATAGAAGGTCCTTAGTACATTTTAAAATTTAATTTTGAAATATTTTCTATCCTCACCCCACCCCAAGTCTAGAATCTAGTTGGAGAGACAAGACATAGTAAAACAGACAAGAAAAATAAATAACATTGTAAGATAGAATATGATTCATTTAAAAGGCAGCTGTAGGAGTAGTAGATAGGTGCTGTGCTACTGATCCAAGATAAATACTGGTGAGAGAACTCTGGACAAGTCTCCAAATCTCTCCTCAGGACCCCAGACAAGTCTCCAAGGGGAGATGTGGGATAGGTGATCATCTGAATCAGTGGTAGGAGTTTCTTCACTGGGAGTACTATGTATGTATGAATGATGTCGCAAATATATGATTTAAAGGGGAAAAATATATTACAACTAAATGTTTTCAATAATCCCATTTATGTGGCATTTTATGATTTAGAAAATACTTTTTACAGTTCAGTGAAATAAGTAGTGAAGATAGAAGTAGACTCATTTTATAGATGAGGAAACTATAACTCTCAGAACTTAATGACTTGCTGTAGAGTCATATAGCTAGTAAGTTTCTTGAGGTAGAATTGAAACCAAGTTCTCCTGATTTCAAGTGCAGCTCTCCTTCAATTACACAACACAACCTCCCAGCAACAGATAAATGATTAGTGTTAAAATTCCATGAAGAAAGATTTTTGTAGGCTAAAAGGAGTGACTTGACTTTGGCTTTGAATGATAAACAAAGGGTTATTGGAGGCAAGAAAACACAAGGCAAAGAGCAAACAGATGGGGTTATTTTGACAGGGTTCTGGTAGGTTCATTTAAGTTTGTGAGAGATAATTCCCTATTTATTGGATACCTTGAATTCAAATCTGAGGAGTTTAGGCTTTAGACCATGGGAGCTATCAAAGGATTGTTAAACAGGGAAGTAACTTGATAAAATTCTCTGGTTTTTAGGAAGATTAGTCTTAAGGCCCAAAGGGATGGAAAGAAATGGATTTTAGAGACTTTGTGAAGAAAGAATTGATTGGTCTTGATGCCATACAAGATTTAGTATCTTTTGTTGCATGAATTTTCTTATCTTTTCAACTACCTAATGCCAATAAACTAGCAGGAATCAGAAACATTTTACTGCAAGGTATTTCACTCAGAGTGTGACACATCTCACCAGCAATGGAGGGAAATGTGTATCTGATAATTCAGCAGATGATATTTATACACCCTCTTCTCCAAAGCTGCTCAGCATGAGAAATTAACAGAAGAAATGATGTGATTCCTCCTGAACAGATAGATCCCTTAGATTGGGTAAAGGTACTCATTCCTACAAAAGAGGATTCTTATCACTTGTTACCAAGGGGGGAAAAACGTGTTAACATAGTCATTTACACTAGACCCAAGGAAGTTAAACTGTTACTTTATCTGATAGGAGAAAGAAGGGGACAACTTCCTTAAACTCTCTAGGGCTCTTGAGTTTTCTTTTGTACTCATAAAAACAGGGGGAAAGGAGATATTATAGGAGATGGTGGTCCTTGCTGTACAGGGCTGAAACATCACATGGTAAAAAATGGCAAATACAGGACAAAATGGAGTTCTATCACCTCTTAACAAACACTCTTAGCTCCCCACATTACTTTTTCAGCAATATCCATCAGATTTTGCCTCTTTAGACCTTTGTTGACCCCAGAAGAACAAAGGATGTTAGATGCAGAGAAGTGTGAATCAAACATAATTCCTAAGGTTTGATCCTGGATGTTGAAAACATTAGTGTCATTAACAAATAAGAGAAGGTGGCATAAATCAAGATGCCAATTTCAAACAACACATGAAGTTTAGGAGGGGAGTCTCTTTTTGAGTAGAGGGTGAACAATTAATTCTTGCTGACTGGGAAAAGACCACTAGGATTCATGTTGTCTGTATAAAGAGATCGTGTGTCTCTCATTTCATTCTCTTTTTGCTTCTGTCTTTGAAAAGAAAGAATAATTTTGAGGAGAAAAAGGAAGCTAAAGCCTACAGAAAATTAGAGTAGTAGCAGCCTGCAGCCTATGGTAGTCTAGGAGGACCCACAGCTGTAGGTTGCTATAAGGGTTTTTTGTTGCCTGGCCTGAAGCCTAGAACCATTCCTTTCAAAGACATTTAGATCTAAATTAAAAGAAGTTAGGATGAGTTACAAAAAAACATTCTTAGCAACTCTGTGCATGTTTAGCATTGGAATAGGAATCATAACAGTTAATTTTAGTGAGAAAGGTACCACATTGTTTTCATGTTTCTTTAAATGTAGAGACATGTGTATTCTCCATTATACTGCTAACATTTTATATTTTCCTAAGTGCTTCTATTTTTCAGTTTTTAAAGCTTTGAAGTGGAAAATTCATGGTTCTGCTATAGATCTCTGATTAAAGCATGTGCCTTGTCTCTCAGACCAGAGTCCATATAAAGAATGCACTGTTCCTCACTTATTGGCAGCAAAAACTGCAGGAAAAATTTGTAGGGGGAGGAGGTAAGGTGAGGAGGAGGACTAGTAGGCTGGTGATTTAATTGGTGTAGGCAGCTCTGTAAGAGCAAGTTCTCTCTACTCATGCAGATCAGCAGCTGTTCTGATAACTTATAGGCTTAGAGAGTTGCCTGGGGACACTCAGGTTTAGTGACTTACCTACATTCTCACCACCTGAATTAACAGATAGGACTTGAATCCAATTTTTCTTGGCTTTGAAGTAGTCCTTCTGGCCTATCCCAGGTAAATGTCATTGTGACAAACCTAAAGAAATCAAGTTAGACATTAATGTCACAGTTGTTTGTCAGTTTTGTTCCTAGTCAGAGTTGTCCTCAGTGAATTCCATTGGGAAAGTGGACAAATGTTGGATGCCCTAGAAACATAAATCATTTCACTTTTTTTTTTAATAAGAATTTTTTGTAATTCAGGAGCAGTGCAGGAAAAAAAATCCTCAGCTATCTCCAGTGTCAGTCCACCTCACAGATTCCATCAGAGTGAGGACGAACTTTGAGCTTGAATGATGACTGCAGAATCCAGGGACGCTGCAGTCATGACCCCTCAGGCTATACAAGATAAAGAGGGACTAGTAATAGTAAAAGTGGAAGAGGAAGATGAAGAGGAACACCTCTGGGGCCAAGATTCTAGTCTTCAAAGAAGTAATAGCCCTTCTGATCCAGAGATTTTCCGACAGCGCTTCAGGCAGTTCTGTTACCAGGATACTTCTGGGCCTAGGGAGGCCCTTGGTCGCCTCCGGGAACTTTGCCATCAATGGCTAAGGCCAGAGATGAATACGAAAGAGCAGATCCTGGAACTACTGGTGCTGGAGCAATTCTTGGCTGTCTTGCCCAGAGAGATCCAGACCTGGTTGCAGGAGTACCGTCCTGATTGTGGAGAGGAAGCAGTGACACTGTTGGAGGATCTTGAGCTTGATTTATCTGGACAGCAGGTGAGAAAGGAGAAATGAAACATACATTGGGTGAGCAGGGTATGGGCCTTGAAACTGGAGTAAGGGAATTCAGCATAATATTGGGGTGGGAAGTTGCTTTGTTAAAGGTTTTACTGAGTTAAAATTGGAGCTAGTTCCTCTGCTGGATGCTAGGTTTCCCCTTTGTCCTGTTTTCTTGACTTTTAAATCTAGTGCGGTTTCTGTGTCCTATGTTTTGAGGGATTGATCCTTATCTTTTCTCTGAAGTTTTAAATCTCATTACCATAGTGATTCCTTAATAAGCCCAGCTCACTTGTCCTCAGGTACCAGTTCGTGTACATGGACATGAAGTGTTGTCCCGGGAGATGGTACCACTGGGAATAGCACATGGTTCTTCAAGTTTTGAATTCCAGAATCGGACACCCCAGATCAAGCATGTAACAAGAAAGCCAAGTCTTTTACAACAGAGTGGTAAGGAACAAGATTTCATTCCTGTGGAAATAGAGGAATTATACTGAAGAGTGTTATCAAAAGACCTGGACACAGGGATGCTCTTTGTGTTTCTGGATTTACAAAACTGAGCTACTATACTTCATTGTACACTTTGCAGTGGTTCAGTTCTATTAATGATTTACTTTCTGTTTCTTATCTCCAGTGTCTTTGCACTTAGAACATTTTCAGTTTTATAGTAACTTTTAAGATCTACTTACATTTCCTCAATATCAGAAGTTATTCTTGTTTTGAATTTTTCCCTTTTTACAGATAGTGCTGTTAGTGTAATCATGACCAACTCATCACTGTTGCCTATTCACTGTGCTCTTATCATATTTTGCAATAAGGTATCCCTATTCTGTCCAAATTTGTCACTGTCTAAACATTCAACCCATGTATTTTCTCAAAATGCATATTTATTATCACGCAGTAGAAAAAAACATAGGGAAGAAGAGAGGAAAAGTGGAAGAGAGCGGGGCAGATAGAGATAAAATTGGAGAGGCAGATACACAGACTCTTACACAGTAACATTACTATAGACTATTATTTTTTAAGACATTTTTAAAGCCACTTTTTATTTTCCCAATTATGATCAAGTCCTTTGGTCCTTGCCTGTTGACCTGCATGAAATTGAGCCACAAGTCAGACTCGGTATATATATTCAAAGTTACCTATTCCTGCATGTTGTGATTCTTAGAAATCAAGCGTAGCCTGTGACAGTAAAAGAACAACCAGAAGTCACACTTGGGGCAAATCATTTTAACTTGTTTGAGCCTCTATCCTTCTTCAGAATGAAGTTGTTGGACTCATTTATCTTTCAGGTCTGTTTGAGCTCTAAAATGCCATTGACCCCTTTGGAATTTTACTGCCTGAAAGTAGAGGATGAGTAGGCAGGAATCATATCTTTTCTACATTCTTTTGAGTTGTTGTACTTAGCATTGGGTGGAGGTGGAGGTTAAAAATCGGGGATAGAGTCATCTTGTATTCTATGTTCAAGAAAAACTTTTAAGACAGAACTGATCTCACAGCTCCTTTCTTCCTCAGCTTACCCTGCTTCCCATGTTCCTGTTTCCCATGAGAGGGGTCCCAGAGACCAGGCTGTTGCCTCTGCACTATTCACAGCAGATTCCCAGGTGAGTTGTGGGCCTCCTCTGTCTTCACTAAGACCTTTGTTTTCATATTGTTCTGGAAGTTTCTTCTGTAGATCTTACCTACTATACTCATTTTCTACTCAAATTAGGCTAACTTCCTATGTCTTAATTGCTCTCTCCCCTTTTTTCCCATCTAAAAGCCCATTACCCATTTAGGATCTTTTATGGTATGCATTACTTTCTCTTAATCTTAATTCATCATAGGTTTGTACTAGGTGTGTTGAAAATTGAGTTGGGAATCTCATATTGTTTCAGGCATTGGTAAAAATTGAGGACATGGCAGTGTCTCTTATCCTGGAGGAATGGGGATGTCAAAACCTGGCTCGGAGGAATCTCTGTAGAGACAACAGACAGGAGAATTATGGAAATGTGTTTTCCCAGGGTAAGAACTAATGGAGGTGTAAAGGGAGATCATTGTCTAATAAGATTTCTTTGCCTCTTGGTTTGTTAGTTGTGGTTCAGCAGAGAAATGACCAAGAGGCCTGTCCATAGATGAGAGCATTTGAGTTGGTGTTCAGAAGCAGGATTTTTCAACTCCCCTGTTCCAAGGTCACAAAAACATTTGTTCATTCTGTTTAGGATCACTCTGAAAATGGAAAAAGAGAACTTCTTGTGTTTGTGTCATTATCTCCTTCATCCCCCCAGTTACCCAGAGATGACCCTCTCCCAGTTTTATCGTTACTAAGAATCTTTCTTTGTCTCTTAGCAGGGAACAAGCAGATAAATTCATTATTCTTTTGAACTGGGAGCATTGTCACTGAACTCTATGGAGGGTCCTCTCACTTTAATATGTGTTGTCTAGTTCATTCTTCTTTGTTGCCATTCACTCCCACTGAAGTTTTCTAGAACGGTGCTTTGTTATTCTACAAACATTCCTCATTTCCTTCTCTGTGCCCAGGATTTCCAGACATTACTTGATTACCTACTAAGGGCTATGGGTCCAGAAAATCTGTTAAGAGAGACTTAGTCTGTTTACTCTACTGTTGTACATTTTCTACCTTTTATTAGACCAACAGAAAATGTTTATTTAAGGTGTTTACAATTAATTTTCTACACTTTTTTATGTTCCCACAAGGTAATAGCTCAAAGAAATAACATGCAATGGAAGCCAAACACTTAAGCTTTCCACTCCCATAGAAGAGAAGGAGAGAATCAGAGAATGGGAGGAAGTAAAAATAGGCTTAACTTCCTGTTCATTTTTTACCTTTATGATATTTTGGTCACTGAATTTAAGTCTCTGAGATAATTAATTTCTTCTAAGCACTATGCCAGAACCACAATGAGTTGCTGCTAGGTAACCATACCTACTTAGGGTTGCCTAGTTCCAGTACTTAAACTTCTAGAAGGAAACAAGAATTTATTAAATACCATGTGCCAAGCACTTTAAAATATCTGATTTGATCCTCACAACAACCCTTTGAGGTAAGTGCTGATTATCTCCATTTTATAGTTGAGAAAACTAAATTAAGTAACTTCCCCAGGGTCACATAGCTACCAGGTGTCTGAGACTGGATTTGAACTCTAGTCTTTATTCCAGGGCCAGCGGACAAAGGTCTACTGTGCCACCTCGCTTCCTACTGTCTAACTAAAGAGCAGTGATGTAAGAAATGATCTGTTTTCCCTTTTCGTACGAAAATACACATTTTTATTAAGATAACAGAACTGATTTTGGCTTAAAGCAATATAGAAGTTTTAGAGCAAAGTATAAATAAAAACTTTCCTAGGAATAAATATATTTATTGCTAAACCAAACTATAATTAAACCATGCTCTTGAGTACCTTTGTGTTTGCTATCTTACCATGAAAGGTAAGACTTCAAGGCTTATATCCTGCTTGCCCTTTGATCCACCTTATTCTTAGAGCATCAGGGAAGGTATTAATTGTGCTAATTATACATTGCTGGAATAGCCTCTCTCCTCCGTCCCTTTATTCTAGTGCTCACTGCTTTTTTAGTTAGAGATCATAGGTACGAAGAAAATGCTTTGAGTTTCTTCAGGCAAAGGTCCATCTGACCTCTTCAAAGCTTCTTGCCCTGTTTCTTAATTGCCATCATACCAAGCGAATGCTGTCACAGAAAGGGAGAGATGTGGGGTTTTTTTAACTTCTAGATTTATAATAATTTACATTTATATAGTACTTTATGTTTACAAAGTGCTGTATATACATTATTTCATTTGATTAAACAAAATAGAATGTTGTTTAAGCAAATGATTTATATGGATATGTGTATGTAAATATATGTGTAAAGGTATATGTATGTGTATGTATATTCATGGTATTTATGAGTTACTTATAGGAATTAGTGTTATAGGAAATGGCAATAGGAGCTTCAGCTTACTGTTATCCTTTTCTTTATCCCAGCTCCTAACCTCCTCTTTCCTATTTATTTCTTTTTTCTATTTTTTCCATATTGACATCTGTTTCTTCTACTATCTCCCTTCCCCTCCACACACAAATTTCACCTAATGGGCCCTGTTCCTCTTGCTCATTGTCATGAGTTACCTGTTTTTATCACCCGATCTTTGTCTTTCTCCTTGTTTTCTCTTACCCTGTTCTCTCTGTCCCTCTGTCTTAACTTTGTTTTATTATCCATTCAGTTCATCTCTACTGACTTAAATTTCCCTTTAGCACTTCTAAAAATTACTTCTCCCTATTGTCCTTTGGTACTTTGCCTTCTTAAGCCTTGTCACTTGCTTCCCTTGTAAATCCACTTTGCAGACATAGCCATGTTTTCACTTGATTATCGAGCACTTCAAATTTTCAACGAAAGAAATGAATGATGCTTGTATTTTCTGTTTGTCAGGTTGTGGAAGCAGGTCAACCAATGAGGAGTCAACTTCAAAGGAAGATATTTCAGAAGCAACAGGATCTCATGGGGAAATATCTGGAAGATTCCAAAGAGAGTTAGGAGAAACATGTGAACAGGAAAGCAGGTTAGAAAGGCAACAGAGAAATTTAGAGGAGAAATTGAGACTAGAAAAAACAGAGTTTAGACAGATGACAGTCAACAAGACTGACAAGAAAGCACCCACAGGGGAGCGAGGCCATCGAGAAAAAGGCAAAGGACTGGGGAGAAGCTTCAGTCTGAATTCAAACCCTGTTACACAGGAAGAAGTTCCTACAGGAACAAAGTCCCATAAATGTGATGAATGTGGCAAATGCTTTACAAGGAGTTCCAGTCTTATTCGACATCGGATCATTCACACTGGAGAGAAGCCCTATGAATGTAATGAGTGCGGGAAAGCTTTCAGTCTTAACTCAAACCTCATTCTTCATCAGAGAATCCACACTGGAGAGAAACCCCATGAATGTAATGAGTGTGGGAAAGCTTTTAGTCATAGCTCAAATCTTATACTACATCAGAGAATCCACTCTGGAGAAAAACCTTATGAATGTAATGAATGTGGCAAAGCTTTTAGTCAGAGCTCAGACCTTACCAAACATCAGAGAATCCACACTGGAGAGAAGCCCTATGAATGTAATGAATGTGGCAAAGCTTTCAACCGAAATTCGTACCTAATTCTTCATCGGAGAATTCATACCAGAGAAAAACCATATAAGTGTAATAAGTGTGGGAAAGCCTTCACCCGAAGTTCAACTCTTACGCTACATCACAGAATTCATAACAGAGAGAGAGCTTCTGATTATAGCTCCACCTCACTAGATGCATTTGGTGCATTCCTGAAAAGCTGTGTATAAAGTAAAATTTCCCATTACCTTACATAATTTCAAAGATGTATGCCCATGGGAAAATATTTGGCCTCTAATATATAATCAAATCACACTTTAAAAATACATCAAAGAGCAGTCCTGCCTTTGTCAGAATAATCTGTGGGCATTTGTTTCTGCAACATAACCCTCTACAAGAGAAGTTAGTCAGATAGATGATCTTACCTAAGAAAACATGCACACATGAAAATAAACACCTGACTTTTTGGGAATGAGGACACTCATAAGAAGCTAGTCAAACTTGTTGACATAAGGGATCCCTGTCTGCAGCCATCAATGTAATCATTGAAATCCACCAAGCTTGAGATTTGTATCCCCAGTACCTAGCACAGTGCCTGGCACATAGTAAGTGCTTAATGGATACTTGTTGATTAATTGGCTTAAACTGAGATTGAGGCATTTTTTTCTTTTTTCTTTCTGCAAAGCAAGCAATGCTTGTCCAACATCTTTTTGTGTATCATGACCCATAGAAGGATACTTACAGAATCCTGGACTGGGACATGCTGCTAAAACAAAAACATAAGTAATCAAAGGTGGGATGCCAAAGCTGAAGAGATCGAAGGCTATGCAGATCAAAACCAAACCAAAGACTTCTATCTCTTCCTGAAGAGTATGTATGGATGACTCAACTCATAGCTCTTCTCCATAGGAGTACAGTGGACTCCATCCCTATCACAGAAATTCTACAGAAATGACAGTACTCTCCCTTTCCTGAACTCCTGTAGTGTTGTAGTGTTCCTGTAGTCTTATATACAGTTTAGCTTTTGATTGTATACCTGTCTTTTAATTGTCTCATGAATGTAGTAAATCTTATCTCCACAATGAGATTCTAAGGAACTGATCTCTCTAATAGCCTTAGCAAGAAGTGATGGGAGGTTATCATTTGATGACATTATTTTGTTCTTTGCTAAACACTCACTGACTTCTTAACAGGGCTCCCACACTGAAGCAGGAGCCCTGCTAAAGTAGAGCAACCCAGACTAATTTCTGCAGAAACTACCACTTACTGTGATATAAAATTCTAAAACTCTGTAGAAAGCTATTCTCTGAGCTCTTTAAACATAGAAGGAAGGCACTGCTTACATGCCTACTTAAAATCTTTTTAAATATATAAAGTGTTGGCTAAGTGCCACAAGATTTTAGAGGCATCATTATTTATCACCTTTAAGAAGTTAATTGAAACAATGACCAACTCCCTTTGGTTGCTATGGTGGTAAGATCCTAACCGTAATTCTCTCATATTATCTTGCATAGCAAGACAAATTAGGTCCCCTCCAGATGTGGTCAGACAAGTGGGACCATCACCTGTGTACTGGATGCTGTGCCTCTTAACTGAAACCTGAGTATCAGTTTTTCTCTTGCTGTGTCACATTGCCTTCATATTTAGCTTTCAGTTCTCTACAACCTCAGATCTTAAGTCACAGTTTTCTCACCTTGTGCTTGTCAACTTAATTTTTTTAACCCAATTGTAAGACTTTATATTTCTCTCTATTAAATTTGTTAATAAATTTATGAGAGGCAATGTGGATAGAAAGTTGGCCTTGACCAGGAATGTGTAGACTTAAGTCCTGCCTCTGACGCATACTGGTTGTATGGGCAAGTCACTTCTCACTACTCTAGGAAGTTCCCTAAGACTATAAGTTGCAGAGACAGTATTAACCCACATTGCTAGAGAAAGTTAGTCACCAGCAGTTCCAGTCCCTGTCCTTAATATATTTGGCTTGTCATAATAGCTTTGTAGAAATATTTTGTTGCACCCTGGTTAGGTAAGTTAGCTAACTCTCAACTTTGTGTCATTTACAAATTTGGCAAGTATATTGTCTTTTCCCTCTAAGTCACTAAATATAAAAGTAAAGTAATACAAAGCTAAGAATGAATTTACAGGGCACATCTAGAAAATTCCTTTCCTGAACAGTGACCTGTTAATAACTAGCCTTTGGGTCTGGTCATTCAACCACTTCTGAATTCATCTAACTATACCATAAACTAGTCTGTATCTTTCCATCTTCACCACAAGGTTAGCATGAGAGGATTCACCGTATGTGCTGCTAGTCTAGATAAACTTATGTAGTATTTCACTCATCTAACAGTTTAGTACATTCCTTAAAACAGGTAAATAAAACCACCTTAGTAGTATATTTGGCATGACCTGTTCTTGATGGAGTCATAAGCTTAGTGATCATTTCCTCTTTTCTAGATTGTGATAGAATTTTACCAGTAATCGGGTTAGTTCACCAGTCTATACCTTGCAGATTTTCTTTCCCTCTCTCCTTTTCTTTCCTTCCAGAAAATAGGGACAAATCTGCTCTTTGTTATCTTTCAGAAATAACTAAAGATACCCCAATAGTCACATTCTCTAGCTCTTTCAATAACCTGAACTCTAGGGTATCTAGACCTGGTGACGTGAACTCAAGAAGAGTTATCTGGGTGCTCCCACTACCTCCTTATTTTGGATTTTAACTTTATATTTTTTGAGACATCCTTTCTGGTATAAGGATTATTCTTGGCCAGGAAAACAAAACAAGAATTAAATCTGCCCTCTCTTTTATCATCTCCATAGATTTCCTTGTCACAATCCCTTACTGTGGTCCTATTCCTTTGGTCTTTCCACTATTATCACAGTAAATAAGAAACTCAAAACTTTTTTTTTTCTTGTCCTTAACATTCAACAACTTCAGCTTATTCTGAACTTTAGGATTCTTGACACTATTCTTAAAGGAATGTTAGTATCTTTTGTATGCTTTTGGTTCCACCTTCTATGCATGTCTTTTTCAAAAATTAGTTTGTTGATGTTTAGCCACATCATTATCTTTAAACCAGTCCCCCTTTCCTTCACTGGAATTGGTTATATCCTTAAGATTTAATACGTGGGAGCTGACTTCCTCTTTAGAATTTTAGACCATGATATCCCACCTAACTTTTCCGTCCTTTGGAGATTTTATGCCTTAATTTTTCCTTTTGTTATCACAAATTCTAAAATAGAGTGGTCATTTCTCCATAAGATTCCTACTTTAGCAACTTTCAGTTCCTTTTATTGCCCAGAATCAGATCTATCTAAGAGTTCTCATAACTGTTCAACCTGTGGAAGGATGAAATTATCAAGTTCATTGTTATTAAGCCTTTTTTGAGCTAGCCATGCTTCAGAATACAAATATGGAGCAAAATACTAACAGGTGGATACTTCCATGTCAGTAACATAAGTTATGGAAAAGTCATAAAGACTATGTAGATGGTTGCCCTTTAAGTGGATATGGAAAATAACATAAACAGACTGCTCCACCCAATCTGCATAGTACACATTTGCCAAGATGTAGAATACTACAGCATGGAAACCCTACACACGGCATGAAATCTTAACTGAAAGACCAACTGAAAGCTATCACTGAATTCTACAAGACTTCACATTGTCCAGGAATTCATTGAACATAACCAAGAAGTTGGAAACTAAATTTTAAAAGACAGCAGGGTTTTATGAGAAGCTGAAAGTTGGGCACTAAATAAATCGAATTTCTATAGAGTTGCTTTTTCTAACATCTATTTTGCTCTGTGATCTGAACCAATTTCTCAAGCTGGGTTATTAATGACATCTGTGGGCAGTCTTGTCCTGAACCTGAGTTTAGCAGGATCAGATCATCATTAACCAAGTCCATGAATGTCTCCATTATAATAGTAAAAAGTGATACTTAACACAGCTGAGTTGGACACTGAATAACAAGACACCTACATGGCAAATTTGTAAAATAACTGAAGTCAAGGATTCAGGAAAAGGGAAAAGAAGAAATACTTTAAGAATCCACTGAAGCAGAGCCTCCTGAAGTGTAGCATAACTGTGGATAGATGACCATACTATATAACTACAGTTCACAGACCAAACTGATAATCTACAAGATTTGGATTTGATTTTTCTGAGCAAAATTTTTTGATTATCCTGTGTTCAAGGGGGCTGTGGCAAGAACAGTAACAAGTTAATCAGAAGTTTTAGCTGGATACAGATTCCCAGTATGCACAGTATAGGGAAGGACTTTATAATTCTCATATAAGTCTTGTCACCTACATAGCTATACGCTCATCTTCAAAAATTAAGTACTGTCATAGTTGAGCCCAGCTAATTTCCGTTTTGTTGAGACTTCTGCTTAATTGGATTTGTCCCACTGGCTCAGCATTTGCCCCAGAAAAAACTTATTAAATGGGAGAAGAGTCACATGGAGAGACACTTTTTCTAAAGGTATTGCTGATCTAAACCAATGTCTTAGGGAATTAGTTTGTCAAATATCACACGATGTAATGGTATTGTGAAAAGGCTGGAGGATACCCTTGCAGCACCAAAGTATAATTCTGGAGTAACTGTCAATTTATCCCTTTAAAAGCATTATATAGTTAAATATTCAATAAGGTTCTGTTTGTAGTTGATCCCATGAAATTCTTTGAAGGGTTTTGGTTTGTGTTTTGCTCCAGTTCTACCGGAAAGGAGAAGAAAGTCTTCAATTTGCTAGCTGTTTGAAATTGTGTTTTGCCTCCAGTCTGGCAGAAAGTTAGAATCTAGAAAATAAATATGCAAAACATGTAGATATGTAGTGCACTTATATATTTTGATAAATGAATTAAGGGAACCTACTAGATGAATATAGACAGAGAGAGACAAATTTGGGATAGGTGTTGAAGTTAGTACCTTATATTACATAAGATAATTCCTACTGGAGAGAGAAACCCTTTAAATGTGAAAAATGTGGCAAGCATCTGAGCCCTTGGACTGCTGCTAACCCTATACAGTCCTATACAGTAAGTTTGCTCCTCTTTTTACTAGAAAATGATTTTATCCAAAGATGATAGCAATCAATGATAAGCCACCTTTAGAAAACTCAAAGCAGATGCCAGAGAAAAGACTGCTTGTAGACCATATATAATGCAATCCTTTCTTCCTTTGGTATGATAGATTTACATTGAACGAGACTTTGAAGGAAAAGGTTAGGTTGTAGCAAGTAATGCTACAAAGGTAAAACAGATACACAACTGAAATTTGAGACAACTTCTCTGAACATTTACTTGATTTGACATCATAGAATACAAGTTGCTTTCAAAAAGTGGCTTAATGAATTTAGAAACCTTGCAGGGGGAACTCAAACTTAACTCCAAAGGATCGGTAAGGGAAAGAATGAAACCATAAGGAAATAACGAGTCACAGAACTTTTAAAACTTCAGATACTGAGTGTCATCTCAATGTTACTTGTAACCAAAATGTCAGTATTTGTTTTGTTCTTACATTCCTTGTCTATTCTGTAAACCCCATGGGGTCAGGGTATGTGTGGTGTTTCTTGTTTAAAAATTTCTGTAAGGATAACATTCCCTTTTTCACCCTACCTAGGTCCCCCAGATTTTAACAGCAGAGGTTTGGAGCAATGAAGAAGAAATCAGTGCAGTTGTAGACGATAAGAAATGGCACTCTGTGGAGGTTCTTGATGTTGAGTCTTTTTTCAGTTGTGTCTGATTTTTCATGGGGTTTTCTTAGCAAAGATACTGAAGTGGTTTGCCATATCCTTCAGACCATTTTACAGATGAGGAACTGAGGCCAACAGGGTTGTGACTTGCCCAGGGTTACACAGCTCGTAAGTGCCTGAGGCCAGATTTGAATTCACAAATTCCTGATTCTAGGCCCAGCACTCTATCAGCTGTGCCACCTAGATGCCTCTCCATGGAGATGAAGGAATTAAATAAACAAGAGCTTCACTTCATAGTATTTGATTTCAGTCAGGTTAGGGAAACAAATAAGCTCTATAGAATAGTCAGATTTGACTGGTAGTTAAATGGAAGCGGTTTTTCTCTGTCTCAAAGGAGGAAATGTGTCTTTGATGGTGGGCGAAAGTGAGAAAATAAAGATCAGGAAATACTACAAAACTGAAAGTAGGGAGTACACTGAAAAAGTCAGTGGGTCCACCTATCCTGCCTGTATTCCATGACGTACTAGTCACTTCATATTTTTGCTTAGAGATTTTGAACGTAGACATGGGCCTTGTAGCTGCCATCAGACTTTCAGAGAAGGCTTCAAAAGTCACCTTGCAAGGTTTCCTTATAGACAGTACCCCTGGCATATTGAGAATGAACAGGAAAGGATATTAAGGTGGTTAAGTGTGTAAGATATTCATTATTTTGATGTTTCACAATTTTTGTTTTAAGCAGAATAGGTTTGTGAAAGGGATGGGAAGGCATTTCTACTTCAGAAAAATTAAGATCAACTTTGCAAAATAGTCATTTTCATTCTTGTGTGGCATAGTAGTTTGGCATAATCTTAATTCTTCCCAAGTGATAAAGGTAGAAAATATCTCTACTAAACATTTAAAAGCTGCAATTTGATAATTTTCTGACATCTGAAAATGTTTCATTTATCAGTTAAATTAAGTTGTAACTTCTTAGTTTAAATTTACCAATTTATTAGCTCAAAGCAAGTTTTAAAATAATTTAAAGCAAGTCTGTGTAATCCGCAGATTTTTTCTTCAGCAACAAATACCCAACATGTACTATTCAATTCATTGTGTGATCTTAGGCAAATTGTTTAATTTGGATTTCTTCACCTGCAAAGTGAAGGGACTGAAATAGATGATCTTAAGCTTCTCCATTTGTTCTCAAGTGAGGAGAAGGAAATAGGAGAGAACCAACATCTGACCTGTGTCTCAGCCCTCTACAAAATCTTCATGGCTTTTTTTTTTTTTGAGACTTTTTCCCCTGTAATGATTACAACTAATCACTGATAACATTCATTGGTTTCTGGACAGAACATTTTTTTCCTTTCCTTACTCACTGTTAGACTTCTTTAGAGGAGTAAAGCTGAAGACACATTCAGAGGGCAAGGATTTTATGAATGATTGAAAAGATGGTATTTTCATCCTTGTATGAACTCTCAAGTCTGAGCCTCAATCACCTTTGGATCCAAAAGAGTGCATCCATTTATCTGGTACAGCTCCAAATCACTGCTGACAACTTTCACAAGAGTGGAGATGAATCTGGGGAGCCAAACAGCCCTGCACCCTGGACTTAGTGGGGAAATAGAGATGAAACTCAAGGGCAGTTGGGAGGAGTGAATATAAGCATTTTAACCTTTAAACATTTAACTTGTCTTCCACCCTAGTTAAATATAAGCAGCCAAATGTTTTTAAAATGTCAACCTTTATCCTGGCAAAAGCCAAAACATTTGGCTTAGAGAATCTTCTGCAGTTAGGGGTGTTCCTCTTTCAAAACAAAAAAATATATAGGATGAGGGAGAGGGAAAAGGGGATGCGTGAGTTCTTGCTTTTCTTAGATTATATGTGTGAGGGTTGGGGTGGGAGTATACAGTTAAGGTTCAGTAATTATTTTAAAATAAGTTTTTTTTTTTTTAGGCATATACACACTTTCAGCTTAGTCAACAATGGGAAACCTAATATATTGATTTTATGTGGTTAATTCAGGCTTTATCTTAATTTGTACACTTAGGTAAAACTTTCCCTGCTTTTTCAATCCCCAGTTTTGCAGTTTAGACTAAATTATCCAAAGTTAGAAAGACTTTAATCTACAGAAGAAGCTACAGTAGTGTCTAAAGAATACAGATGCTTAATATGTACTTAATAAATATTTAATTAGTTCACCTATGTGAGTTTCTTTAAATCTGCATGTTTGAATGCTAATATTTTAGTACTTCTCCATGAAGTAAATGGTAATGAGATTATGATTTGTAATTAATTAAATATGTTGGGGAGGAAAGGTTCTGACTTTTTTAATTAAATACGGTGGTAAGGTTGTGGATGGAGGTTATGAGGACTGTATTTTTTTTTCTTTTTATGTTACTTGGGTCATGGTCAATCAAATAATAAATATTCCACCTGTAGATGACAACACTTTGGACAGTTTGCTTTCTGACTCCATGCTCTTTCAGGAATGCTTTCATAGGAAGGTGACAGTGAAGTGTGTAGAAAATAAACTAAACAACCTTTTATTTGTGTGAGAATCATACAAAAATAATTATTAAAAGTAATTCATTTTACCCCCTCCACCACCACCCCCTCCCGAAAAGAACCCAACACTTTAACTGCCAGTGGCTGAATTGAGTCATCTCAGTAGAATGGTTTCCTTTAACCTTCCCATCCTGGGAATCCTCTAAGTTTGACCCAGTAGTTACATTCTTACTATGTTGTAGCCTATTTATGAAACTTTTCTATTTTTTGCCATATTGTTCCAAATAATTTGAAACTTCCTCAGACATAGTTGAGCTTTCACCTAACTTGAAGAACTAAAGGAATACTTTAAAAAAAAAAGTTTTCCCTCCATCTTTCACCCTATTCAATGTAAATTCATTGTTGTAATGTCACTTCTTAGAACTACAATACTACTACAATATTGCCAATCCTTAAGGAAACTCTTGCCTCCGAGGAATGTAGAGAATGAAACTGAAGCATACTTGGGGTGGGGAGTGCAGTGTTAAAATGAGATCATATTTTCAAGGTGCTTTGCAAGCCTTAAAGCACTATATAAATGGCTAGCTGTTATAGTGTGTATTTGAGTGCATTATGCGGGGAGGGATAGTAATAGCTGTGTTACTGAGTTACCTGCAGAATGATAAGTAGATGTTCATTATATTTGTTACATAGAAATAGAGACAATTCTAAGTTGCCTAACAAGTGCTGAGCTATATGGGATGCACAAGGAACTTCCTCAAAAATTATAATCCTAGGTGGGACTAAAAATTTGTATAGGTACATGTGCAGAATAACTTTGTTGCTCTGACCTCTATTCTCATTACCATGCTCTTTGTCCTCATCTTCAGTCTAACCACAAATCCTACTCCCCGCGTAGGAAAATTTTCTACAACTGGAATGTGACGTTTCAGAGCTGGTTTGAGTTGGTCTTGTGGAAATCGTAACATACCTTGTTAACAGTGGATAACCAGGCATTAAGTAGCATTTGTGTGGTACTTTACATATATTATCTCATTTAATTTGTACAATAATCTTGTAATGGCTATGATTAGCCCTACTTTACAGATAAGGAAAGAGGTGGTGATTTGACCAGTCACACATCTGGTGTCTGAGGCAGCATTTGAATTCAGGTCTTTTTCATGCCCAACTCCTGGGTGCCTTGGTCCAGATAAAATCTCCAACTAGACTTGAGTTCATCAAGGGATTTGTGTTTTGGTTCTCCATTGTCTTTCGCCTTGACTTTCTGCTCTGCCTGCTACACCAAACCTAGGTTGTCCCCATCTTAGTGTCACTATTTCTGCTCCTGAGCTTCAGAGTGGTACTGGAATGAGATGCAAAACCTGGAAGACTCACTAGTTTCATGCTGTCCATCATCAAGTCATACCCTTGTCACAATAATAGGCTAGATGAAGCTAGTTACCAACTCTGTAAAAGTGGCTGTCCCATACTAAGCCATGACTTTAACTCTCCCAGTAAGGACCTCACCTAATTCCCGAAATCCACACACTTAACTAAGACATCAATACATCTTTTTCTTTATATCTATCCTCTTATGCCCTGAGGCCTAGTTGCAATCTCCTGATGCCTGAGGAAATTCACTTTCCATTTTTAGTATCTCCCTCACCTAACATTTATTTCCATGACAAATAGTGCTTGCTCTTGGTTCTAGATACTATTTATCACTTAAAGATCTGTTTATTCCTACTAGTGTTTTTTTTTAACGTGGGCATGAGTATGTTATTTTGTCAAAAGCTTTTTAAAAATATAATGAAATTACTTTTGTTATTAATATGGTCAGTTACGTTATTTTGCATAGAAAAAGTATGTTGTTACACTGACTGAGATTAAAGCCACCCCTTAGAGATCCTGGACATACACATATTTGCAAAGTATCTTTACAGTGAAAGCCAAAGAGATGCAACTATTGCAGATGGTGACCAAAGATTATGTTGACATGACCAATACCCAATATGACTTTGTTGAAGGGAGCTTCTATTTCCATGACAAAAACCCTTTTGCTCTTGTGCACACTGTACAAAGGGGAAAACTTGGAGTATGTAGCTATGATTGTGCAAATACTTCTGAAGCTGAATAAAGGGGACCTACCCTGCAAGGAGCTGAAAAAGATGTAAAGATGCAACTCTGATGCAGAAGGCCACTGCCTAAGTCAGTCTTGGATGGTGAAAAGCTTGAAAATGCCTATTATATTTTCCAAGAGGTGACTGATAGCGTTCTTCTACCTTGCTTCTGCTCAAAGGTCAAGTTGCCTGCTACCTGGCCCAGGGAAATGGGAGGATGCAAAGGGAGTTCTGTAAGAGGCATTTGCCTTGGACAACAGCTACCCAGATACCCTAATCAGTTATATCGTCAAAGCACCTGGGGAAACCCCCAAGTCAAGTTATCCACACCGAGAGATCTTCTTTGGTCCCACCTATTTATCAAAGAATACCAGATATGATAGATATCTTCTCAATGGTCCATGGTGCATTTACAAAGATTTACCACATGCTGATACATAAAAAATTTTATAGTTAAAAGAAATCTTAGAAGTATCCTTTTCAGATCATAATGCAATAAAAATTGTATTTAACAAGGGACCAAGGAAATGTATTAAAAACTAACTGAATATTAAACAACCTCACCTTAAAAAAGGAGTTAAAGAACAAATCAGAGAAACAATTTCATTAAGGAGAATGACAGTATTGAGACAACATTAAAACTTAAGGAATACAACAAAAGCAGTGACTAGAGGAAAATCGGCATTTCTAAATGCTTACATAGGGAAAGAGCAGACTAACGAATTGGGTATAAATTTAAAAAACTAGAAAAAAATTTAAAATCCCCAATTAAATATTAAATTGGAAATCCTAAATATTAAAGGTGAAAAACAATTAAGAGTAAAAAAACCACATTGAATAGAGGTTGGTTTTTATGGGAAAAAACAAAATAGATAAACAATAAAAAATAAATATTTAAGTAGATTTTTAAAAGAGAAGAAAACCAAATCACTAGTATTAAAAATGAAAAAGGTGAATATATCACAACAAAGATGAAATTAATGCAGTTATTTTGTCCAACTATATGCCAATAAAGTTACCAATTTAAGTGAAATGAAAGAATATTTATAAAAATATAAATTGTCTACATTAGCAGAAGAAGAAATAGAATTTCTAAATAGATGTATTTTAGAAAAAGAAATTGCACAGGCCATAAATGAGCTTCTTAAGAGAAAAACACAAGGATCAGATGGTTTTAATGTGACTTCTATCAAATCAACTAATTCAAATATTAAAGTATTTGGAATAATAAAGAAGGAAGTCTACCAATCTCCTTTTATAAAATAAATACAATATTGATACCTAAACCAGGAAGAATAAAAACAGAAAATTATACATCAATTTCATTAATGAATATGGGTACAAAAATCCTAAATAAAATACTAGCTAAAAGATTCCAATAATATATTTCAAAAGTTATACATTATGATCAAATGGAATTTATACCAGAAATATGGGGATGGTTTACCAAGGAAAACTATTAACATAATTGATTACATCAATAATAAAAGTTTTTTAAATCATATGATTATACAAATAGATGCAGAAAAAGTTTTTTATAAAGTTCAACACTCATTTCTATTAAAAATACTTTAAAGTTGGTATAAATGGATTTTTCCTTAAATATATACAAAGCATTTATCTAAAACCATGGGCAAGCATTATTTGTAATAGAGATAAACTAGATCAGGTGTGAAAAAAAGATGCCTGTTGTCACCAATATTATTCAATATTGTATTGGAAATTCTAGCAATTACAATAAGAGAAGAAAAAGAAATTGAAGGAATCAAAAATAGAGAATGAGGTGATAAAATTATCTTTTTGCAGACTATATATGATGCCATTCTTGGAAGATCCCAAAAACTCAGCTAAAAAGTTAGTTGAAACAATAATTTAACAAAGTAGCAGGATATAAAGTAAATCTACATAAACCATCAGCATTCCTGTATATCCCAAACAAAACTACAATAAGAGATATTTTTAAAATATCCCATTTTTAAAAATCTAGACAGATTAAAATACCTGGAAATACACCTGCCAAAGCAAATCTAGGAACTATAGAAACAAAATTATAAAAAAAAATACTTTTTATACAAATAAAGTTAGATCTAAATAACTGGCAAGATATTAATTGTTCGTGAGTAGCCAGAGCTAATATAATAAAAGTGGGAATTTTACCCAAATTATATGTTCCATGCCATTCCAATTAAATAACCAAAAAATTATTTTACTGAATTAGGAAGAATAAATTCATTTGGAAAAACAAAAATTCAATATCAAAGAGAATACTGAAAAAAAAAAGTGTAAAGAAAGGAGGTTTGGAAGTACCAGCTCTTAAACTGTAGTATTATGGCAGTAATTATCAAAGCTATCTGTTACTAGCTAAGAAATAGTAAGATCAATAGAATAGAGTAGACAGAAAGTTTACCACAGCAAATATACATAATAACTTTGTATGTGACAAGTTAAAGACTTAAAAATTCATGATTTGGGAAACATCGTTGGGAAAATTGGAAAGCCATATGGCAGAAACTAGATGTGGATCAATATCTCACACTATTTACCAAGATAAGGTCAAAATGGATACAGAACCTAGATATAAAGAGAGGTTTTAAAAGAAGATTGGAACCTATTATCAGATTTGTGGATAGGTGAACAATTTCTAAATAAACACAAGACAGAGAGTAAAATTAGGTGTAAAATGAACAATTTTGATTACATTTAATTTAAAAGGGTCTGTATTAATAGAACAAATATAGCCAAGATTAGAATGAAAGCAGAAAACGAGGTGGGGGGTGGGAATTTATCAGCAGTTTATCAAATAAAAGTCTCATATCTAAAATATACAAAGGACTTTATCAAATCTATAAAAATACAAGTCAATTCTCAATTGATAAATAGCCAAAGGATATGAACAGGCAGTTTTCCAATGGAGAAATCTAAACAATTTGTAGTTATAAAAAAATGCTCTAAATCATTATTGATTAGAAAAATACAGATTAAAACAACCTCGAGATATCATTTTACACCTACCAGAGCAGGTAAAGTGATAGAAGGGGAAAGTGACCTGTTTAATGGGATGTGGAAAAATTCAAATATTAACTCATTGTTGAAGGAATTGTAAAATGATCCAACCATTTTGGAGAACCATCTGGAATTATGCCCAAAGGGTTATTAAATGACATATATCCTTTGACATAACAATACTACTATTTGGTCTATTTCCAAAGGTAATTCGGAAAAAAGGGAAAGATAGATATGTTCTAAAATGCTCTCTTGCGGTGGCAAAAAACTAGAAGTTGCAGGAATGTCCATCAATTGGGGAATGGCTTGAACAAGTTGTGGTATATGATTGTGATGGAATACTATTGTGCTATATGAAATTATGACCTTAATGATTTTAGAAAAACATGGAAATACATGAAATCATGAAGAGCAAAATGAGCAGAACATTGTATGCAGTAACAGCAATATTGCTTTTAAAAACTACTTTAAGCAGATAAGTTATTTTGTCTCATAAATACCCAAATTAACTATAAGGGACATAAGAAGAAAGATGCTATCTGTATTCAGAGAAAGAATTGATAAATAGAGGTAAGGATAGAACAATTTTACATATACATACACACATACACATATACTTATTTGTGTCTAAAGGTAGCCACTGGGGTAAAGGGAAGAAAAAAAGAAATTTATATGATAATTTTGTTGTATATTTGAAAGGAATAGCAAGTTGTGCATAGTAGATTTGCAGTTTGTTGTAAAATCATCTTTTTTATTGTACTGTGTTATTAACATGCTTGTTTTATTCCATAAATTTAAAAAAAAAAGAATACTAGAGCAAAGAAACTGATTTTGATTGGCTGTCTCTCCAGAGCAATGATATCAAACTCAGAAATGGGGGCCACAAATTTGTTCATAAAGCTCACTGTGGCCTGCATATTGGCTTCATTTTGAAAATGTAGTGTTGTCTATGTTTTATTATATATTTTTTTCTAAATATTTTCCAGGAACATTTTAATCACATTCACAGCTTGACACCTCTGCTAAGGAATATATACTCTAAGTTTATGGTAACTGTCTTAGGGAGTTTGCAAAATACCACCAAGATCTCTTTCCCCCAAATAGACAAAAACAGGCTTGGTTGACCACTTTTCCCAAAGCTAAGTATTTACATTTCCATACAGGATCATGTGGCAGAAATATTACTTTCTGAGAGAGTTGCCCTTTAGTACAGGCTCTCCTTCAATGCCATTCGGAGGCACATTTCCCTTAGTTTATTCTGATTAGACAGAAGGGAAAAAGAAAGGGAATAGCCATTTATATAGTGTCTATGTGCCAGGCACATATTTATAAATATCTCATTTGGCCCTCACCACAACCCTGCAAGATAGATGATATTATCTCCATTTTACAATTAAGAAAACTGAGGCAGAAAGAGATTAGATAGATAATTATACAACAAGTATCTGAAGTTAGATTTGAACTCAGATCTTTTTGACTCCAGGCCCAGTACCCTATCCACTGTGCCACTTACCTACCTATAAAGTTCTTGGCTAAAACCCAGGAGCTACCTTTTCCATTAAAGGTTCTAATCCTAAAAAGAAAATACTTGGGAATCTATAGGCAATATGTGAATTACAATTACAAAATACTCTTTATACAAATATGTGTAGATAATTGGATAAATATTTGCTCATGGATAGGCCAAGCCAATATAATAAAAATTATAATGCTACTTAAATCAATTATTCAGTACCATGCCAATCAAATGACCAAAGAATTACTTCAAAGAGTTGGGAAAAAAAAATAATAGCAAATTTCATTTGGAGGAACAAAAGATGAACACTATAAAGAGAATCAATGAAAAAAAATGAGAAGGAAGGAGGCCTAGAACTACTAGAGCTCAAACTATCCTACAAAGCTGTCATCATCAAAACAATTTGGTATGCGTTACCTGAGAGGTTAATCAGTGGAATAGATTAGGGACTAGGGACATAGTACACAGAAGGAAACAAGCAGTTACCTAGTTACCTAGTATTTATAAATCCAAAGATCCCAACTATTGGAACAGGAACTCACTGTTCAACAAAATGTATTGGGAATACTGGAAGAAGTCTGGCAAAAACTAGACACAGAACCTCTCACACTATATATCAAGATAAGCTCCAATAAGTATATTATTTTTATATGAAGGGTAGCATCATAAATAAAGTAGATCATGGAAAAAAATTACCTGTTAGATTTATGGATAGGTGAAGAGTTCAAGAGTTCATTATCCAAACAAGAAAATTGAGAGGTTCATGGGTGGGGTGGGGTGGGGTGTAAATTGACAATTTTGATTACATAAAATTAAAAAAAGTTTTTGTACAAACAAAACCAATGCAACCAAAAGTAGATGAGAATCAAGAAATTGGAAGGGAGAAGCTTTTTGGCAAGTTTCTCTCATGAAGGTCTCACTTATAAGATATAATGAAATTAGTCAAATTTATAAGAATAAGAGCCATTCCCCAATTGATAAATGGTTAAAGAATTTTTCAGAGGAAGAAATCTAAGCTTTCAACAGCCACATGAAAATGATCTAAATCACTAATAATTAGAAAAATACTAGTTAAAACATCAGCAAGGTACCACCTCACACCCATCATATTGACTGTGCTGACAAAAAGGGAAATTGACAAATGTAGGATGTGCTAAGGAAAAACAGATACTTTAACACACTGTTGGAGCTGTGAACTGGTCCAACCATTCTGGAAAGTAACTCAAAAAGTTATTTAATTGTGCATATCCAGCAAGATTGCTACTAGAGTTATACTAGATCAAAGGAAAAGGATTCACGTGTGCAAAAATATTTATAGCAGCTCTTTTTGTGGTAGCAAAGAATTGGAAAATGAGAAGTTGTCTATCAATTAAGGAACTAATTGTGATATATAAATATAATGGAATACTATTGTACTGTAAGGAATAACGAAGGGGACAATTTCAGAAAACATGGGATGTCTTGCATGAAATTATGTAAAGTGGAGTAAGGAAAATCAGGAAAATAATTTATTCAATAATAACAATATTGTAAAGCTAATCAACACTGAAAAACTTAGTGACTCTGATGATCAATACAATGATCAACCAAAGGACTCGCGATAAAACATGCTATCCATCTTCTGATAGTGGACCTGTCCAGAACTAATGGACTCAAGGAAAGAACTAAAGCTTATTTTCTTCCCTTTATTTTTTGTTTGTTGTTTTTCATACTGGGAGGTGTTGGACATGGTTAATATGGAAATTTGTTTTGCATGACTATACATATTTGTAACAGTTTTACTTTTCTTGCCTTCTCAGTGGGTAGGGGAAGAACAGGAAGGAGGGAGAGAATTTAAACTCAAAATAAAATTGAATTTAAGAAAAAAATATATAAGAACCTCAAGGGCAGAGACTATTTTTGCTTTTTCTTTGTATTCTTCAATACAGTAGCTGGCACATATTAAGTGCTTAATAAATGCTTGAAGATTGGTTAAAGGAGGGGAAATAAAGATAAATAAGTGGTCTTCTGAGGTCTTTTCTAGCTCTAGATCTAAGTCTGGGTAACTAAGAGGATGGCCTGGAAGATAGAGCGAAGCAGAGCTTCGAAAAGTTAACTGCCTAATTTTGCCTCACTTGAGGCCAATTCATCTGCTAGTTAAGGCATCACCCATCATTATATTTTGGTGTCATTGACCCTCTTCAAAAAGGAAGGATTAACAATAAATACTCTCAAATAGTAACTGGAAAGTTCAGAAAAAGAATGTTTGGAGGGGGAAATAATGAATTTTTGTTTTGGACAGGGTTGAATTTAAGATGTCCATCTAGTTCAAATGTCTGATAAGCAGTTGGAGATGCAAGTCTAGACAGAGGTAAGGGTTGGGTAAATAAATCTGAAAATCATTTGTATAGAGATGATAGATGAAACCATGGGAGCTGCTGAGATCACCAAGTAAAACAGTATAAATTAGTAGTGTTAAAGTAAACTACAAAGGAATCTCTCCTGGCTGCATATTGACTTAGAAAGCCACAAATTAATGTTATACGGTGTTGTTTTGTATTTTTATTTATTTTGTTAAGTATTTTGGAATTACATTTGAATGCAATTGAGAGTTAATTTTGCAAATAGCTTGTGGGCTCCTGGCCACAAGTTTGAAGCCTCTAGAGAAAGTAAAAAGGGCCTATGAAAGAGCCCTGTGGGAAATTCATAGTTAACAGGCATTTCCTGGATTTAGATCCAGTAAAGGAAACTGAAAAGAAGTGGTCAGATAAGTAGTAAGGGAACCAGGAGAGAGTAGTGTCAGAAAAACCCAGAGAGAAGAAATTATCACAGAGGGGAGGGTGATGCAGAGAAGTCAGAAAGAATGAAAATTTAGAAAAAAGGCTCTTAGATTTTGCAATTAAGAGAAAAGTAGTAACTTTGGAGAGAGTAGAGTAGTTTCAGTTGAAGAATTGTGGCAGAGATTATAAGATAATCAAAGAGAGTCATTAGTTCTGTAAGTATATTGGAGTGGAAGACTCAGGTTGAGGGAAGTACCAAGAACAGGTCAGGTATTCCCCTAATTTCTCCTCTTGATGCCTGTCAAACTTTATTTCATAATAATCTGCTATTTCATTATCCAAATACATCTACTAAACAGAATTTTGTCTTAACAACAAAAATGCCAGGGCTAACTAAAGATCAATATAAAGGTAAGGCTACACAAAGAATCTAGGTGTTGTCCTAACTTGGTACTCAGAGCCATTGTCATTGAACTTGGGATATTTCATTAAAAAAGAAAAATCCTAAAGCCAAAGAGTAGAGAACCAAGTTGACTTTGACCTCTGCTTAAAATGAGCTGATTGTTGTAACATGGTATTATCAAAGACAAAGCAGAGAAAAGCAGTGGAGGAAATAGTTTGGGTAAAGCCTGGCAAGAGATCCAACTAAGGAAAGCCATCCTTAGGAAATTTAAGGACAAAAAATGGTAAGAATAAAACAGAAGAGAAATGGAAAAGATTTGGAAAGATTTTTATACCAAGCTGTTTTCAACACCAAAAACAGTGGTGCTACCCCCTTTAGACTCTGACCCCACAATTCTGGACATGCTTTTAAGGGCAATAGAAATGACATTCCAGAGAACAAAGTCAGAGAAAAAAAAGCAAAATTGGACCATGAGTGTGTGTGTGTGTGTGTGTGTGTGTGTGTGTATATATAGAGAGAGATAGATATAGATATGTATACATATGTATATATATGTACATGTGTATATGTATACACATACATAAAGAATAAATTAAAAGAGAATAAATCCAAAGTAGTTAGCTATAAGGAAAGGATGTCCCTAGCAATTGAAAGGATCATGTCAAAGGTAGTACTAAGCTGTATCTTGAAGGAAGTTAGAGATTCTATGAAGTGAAGATGAAGAGAGGAAAAAACCAAATTGTTCAAATCCAGCCTCAGACATTTAATAGCTGTGTGGGCAAGTCACTTAACCTTGTTGACCTCAATTTCCTCATCTGTAAAATGAAATGGAGAAGGAAATGGCAAACCACTCCAGTATCTTTACCAAGAAAACCCCAAAATGGAATCACAAAGAGTCAGACTCCTGAACACACAGTAAGACTAAGAGATGTTCCCCATTGGTTGGTTGGTTATTGTCCTTCATTCTCGAAGAGGACCAAAACAAGCATCACTGTGTTGGAGTCAAGGCACAGTATGTCCAACTGTGGCTGATCAGACCAACAAGAGATTGGAATGTTCTACCACAGGTTGGGCACAAATAGTTCCTATAAATATTTGGAGTGGAGATGTCTCTAAATTTGCACATCTTGCATTTATTTTGAGTAACTGCAATTCTGCTTCACTCATAAATCGAAATGGGGTCACAAACTGTTGGACAAGAGAGAACACACATAAGACTAAAAGACATTCCCCTTTAGATAAATGGTCAAAGAATAGGAACAAGCAGTTTTTGAAGGAAGACATCCTAGCTGTCAGAAACCATAACAAATCCTCCAAATCACTAATAATCAGTGAAATGCAATTTAAAGCAACTCTCAGATTCTGCTTTACACTTATTAGATGTGAAATGATGAAAAAAGAAAGCGATAAATGTTTGTGGGACTGTGGGAATATAGGTCCATTAATACATTGCTAACGAAACTGTGAGTTGAATTCATTGTTATTTCTTGAAAGCAATTTGGAGCTATGCTCACAATATTAAACTGTCCATACTCTTTGACCCAATCATATTGATGAGGTGTATTTGACGATCAGGACTCCAAAATACCGACAGTCCGAGTCCCGCTCAAATGAATTCGACTCAAGCTTTCTTAAAGCCAAAGAAAATAAAGTTTATTAAGGATTAGCCTAATTGGATTGCCTCTTACAGAGCCTAAACATTTGTAATGCTAGTATTCAAAAGCAGGCCACATAGAATCCCAGGTAGACACAGTCTGAGCTAGATTGAATCTGAGCACCTTCATGGAGGGAAGGTGGGACTTAAATACAGAAAGGGGTATAGGAAGAATCTGGGGGGTGGTCTGGTAGTCCAAGATGATGGGAGGAGGGGTTTAGGAAGGGTCTTGAGAAGTCCAAGAAGGGTCAAAGGCTGGAAACACCTGGAGGCTATCAGGAGACAGACTAGGAGACAGACTAGGGGGCAGGTGGGGCAATCCAGAGATCTTGATAGGGGCAGTATAGAAATAGATACAGATTTTGATGGGAGTGGTCAGCAGCCTGGGGAATGGGGTTTTGATGGGATCAAGGGTGGGGAGCATAGGAGACCTGAAATGATAATGAAAAAGCCCATGGGCTTCCTGAGACTGCTGGAACCAATGGGAAGATTAGATTTGAGTAAGAAAGGCCAGATTAAGTGGAAAGTTTCAAGGGGAGCTCAAGGGGGCTCCCAGAGTCTGAATCCCATCAATATCACCATCAGGTCTAGACCTCAAGAGTACAAAGGAAAAGAAAAAGGTCCCAATGTACAAAAATATTTATAGCAGATTTTTCATAGTAACCAAAAACTGGAAAGGAAGGGGGTGCCCAACTATCGTGGTAATAGCTAAACAAATCTTGGTATCAGAATGTAATGGAATATTATCATGCCTTATTAATGATCAAATGGACATTTTTTGAGGAAACTAGGAAGATCTCTAAGATCTGATGCAGAATGAAGTAGGATAACAATTTACACAACAACAACATAGAGAAAAACATTTTTGAAAAATCTAATTTAGAATTCTGATTAAAACAACAATAAATGGCAATTCACACCACCCGTCCCCTGTCAGAAATGGTGATGGACTCAACAATCCGAAAGAGACACGCGTTGGGGGGCATTTATTCTGCAGGACTATGAGGGTTTGAGGGTTTTAAAAGATCGTTCAGGAAGCGTGAAAGTGATCATAAATGTCAGTTCAAACAAGTAAGCGTTTAAGATTAAAAGAGAAGCCCGGACCCCACGTTAAGAACTCCTGAAATACGCCTTGACCACAAGGCTTTTCAGCAAAGCCAATCCTCCAGCTTTCTCCGGGCTCCCAGCTGGCCAAAGGGAGGGTACCATCGAGGCGTGGAGTCCTCCAATGTCCTAGAGAGGGGTAAGTCTGTCTGCCTCGCGCCCTGGGGAGGGAATCTCTCGTCCCAAACTTCCGGCTTTGTGAACTCGGCATTGTTCCGTTCTCTAGGATTCTGGAGAGGTCGGTCCGGGGCTGGTGAGTGGTTAGGGTTCCGGGAAAGGGAGGGTGGGGGTGGGGTCTGAGCTCTCGCGGTCCCCCAAACTGGCCCGGGGCAGGTGTGAGGAACAGGCCTTCCTCCTCTTCTTCCTTTCCCGCGAGAGCAGAGAGCGAGGCGGGGGAGCGGGGAAGGGGGCAGTGAGGGAAAGAGGAGGTTCGTGTGCACCCCCACCCCTGACACACATGCACCCCCTTCTCCTCCTGCCAACCGGCACTGGGCCGGCCCGGGCCGGGGCTCCGGGATACCTCTGAGCCTCGGAGACTGCGCGGGTCTGGCTTGGGGAAGGCTTGGTTTACAAATGAGGAAACTGAGGCCCTGAGAGAGGAAGTGACGTAGCCGAGGTCCCACGTTACTAAGTGGCCGACCAAGACTACTGGTCTCTGTTTAGCTCCAGCCCCTTGTCTCTTTTTACCACCCCACATACTATACCATAATGTGTATGTTTGATCCTAGAGGTAAGTAATAGTAATAAGTAAGGAAAGCAATTAATAGTCATAAAAATAAGCCCTAGAGCTCATGGGAGTTTGGGGGAGGGTGATATGTAAACTCTTCCCATTAGAGAATTCACCTTGGTGGTCGAGTGGAGGAGGATTAAAGGCAGGAAGACCCTTGAGAGGTGAGGTCAGCCTTAGGCACTCATGCCAGGCAGAAGTCAAGCGCTTCCCTCCACCAGCTTCCGTTAGAACAGGGGCACAACTCTAAGTAACCAAGTACGTACAAGAAACATGCATTGCAGGTGGAAGGTAATCTCAGAGGGGCGGACTGGAAAGGCATCTCTTAGAAAGTGAGATTTGACCTGAGTGTTGAAGCCAGAGAAAGACAGGTGGAAATGAGGAGGGAAGCCAGAGTGCCAAGACATGGAGAAGGAAAATGGGCTACAATAGAGAAAGAGCAACTAAGTCAATGTCGCTGGATATATCCATGGAGAGAGAGGGCTGAAATGCAAGAAGACTGAAAAGGGCCAGGTTATGAAAGTTTGAAACTTCAAATAAGAATTTATATTTGATCCTAGAGGTAGGTAGGAGACACTGGTGGACGTGGGGAATTTTGAAGTGATATAATAAGAGTTTCCCGGTAGAAAATTTATCTTGATAGCTGAGTGGTAAAAGACTTAAAGCAGGGAGACAGTGTAGAAGGCTATTGCAGTCATCTGCCTGGTCAAGAGGTGATTAAGCCTGAATTAGGGTGGTGGCTCTGTGAGTGGTGAGAAGAGAAAAGAAAGGAGAGGTGTTGTGAAGGTAAAAAATACAAGATTTGTCAATGGAATGGCAATGTGAGGATGAATGAGAGCAAGAAATTTAAGGTGACACTGAAATCATAGGCCTTGGGTAGCAGGAAGGATGGTGGTGTCCTCAACAGTAATAGGAAAGTTGGGAAAGCGAAGGGTTTGTTAGTAAACAGGATGAGTTCAGTTTTGGACAAAATTAAGTTTGAAATGCCTGCAAGATTTGCAGTTCAAGATGACAGTAGGCAGTTGGGGATGTGGAACTTTAGCTCAGGAGACAGACTAGGATTGAACATATAGATCTGAGAATCATCTACTTAGAAATGGTCATTAAACTCATAGGAGCTGATGAGATGAAGTAAACAAAAAGCCAAGAAAGAAGGCCATACATTTTATGAAGTTTGTATGACCACTTTTGCGTGATTCTTGGTCAGGTAAAAATTGGACTAGATGATCGGAGTTCTAAGAAGGGTGAGGCAAGTAAAGCATTTTTTTCTGGCATGCAAAGCAGAGAGGTACATCTATATGCATCTACAGTGCATGTGTTTTATAGATGACAAAAAACTAGGTGAGGTAACTGACACTGGATGACAAGATCCTGAAGGACCTTGACAGACAAGAAAATTAATAAGACAAAAATTTATCTCAAATCTCTTGTTTAAATTCAAGAACTTGATTTTTGGCTAGACAGCAGTTCATCTGAAAAACACTTAAGAGTTTTGGTGAACATCAAGTTCAACATGAGTCAGCAATGTAGTATAAGTGCCAGAAAAACTTGTTTAGTCGTGGAACCTTTAAGAGAATATAGCTTCCAGGTGTAAGGAGGAAATAGCCTCAATTGAAATCTATCCTAGTCAGACAACTTTGGGTGTATTTTGTGTTCAGTTCTGGGTGTCTGTTTTAGAAAAGACATCGGTAACCAGATATTGGCTGGAGAAGGGCTTCCAGAATGGTGAATGACCTTGAGGTCATATCATATGAGGATTGGCTAAAAGAATTTTTTAGCCTGGAGAATATTTAGGAGAAATATGGTAGCTAAGTTCAGGTGTTTTTAGGGTTGTCATGTGGAAATGGTAGAACCAGAAGCAATGGGTAGAAGTTACAAAAAGGCAAATCTGGGCTTGAAGTCAGGAAAAACTTTGGATAGTCCACTTAGGGCTATCCATGAGTGAAATACGCTGCATTTGGAGATAGTGAGTTGCTCCACATTTGAGGCTATGTGATTACTTGACAGTTGTATAATACGGATGATTCTTTTTCAAGTATATGTTGAACTAGATGGCCAGTGAGGTTTTTTCCAAGTTAGAAATATAGAGATATTATACTAAACAAGTTGTGTATTAGGTGATACAATTTTATATTCTTATCTTGAGCACAAAATGAATTTTAGTACTGCTTCTGAGAAGTTTTGGATATTGTTGAATCCTGGTTCCTTCCTTTCTTCTCAACACTTAGCAACTTTGAACAAGTCATTTACCTGCTGTCATTTTATTTTCCTCATCTGTAAAATAAAGGGGTTTGGCCTGGTTGATCTCTAAGGACCGTTTTAGCTGTGTGATCCTGGACTGCTTTTCTACATGATTAAACATTTTCACCATTCTCCAAAGATACCTTGTAGATTCTAATTCCATCAGTATGGGCATGCCCTCCACTGGTGAATATGGCAGTCCGTCCATACTTTATTGTGAATTATTCTTGTCCTTCTCTTTCCTCAAATCCTTTGTAGAGGATCTTCTAAATGCTGAAAGTATTGTTCTTTGGCATCTTAATGGATGCATAGTTAGAATCTTCTAGACGTCTTCTAAAATGTCATTTATTCTACTTGTCATTAAAATTGTCATTGGTAACATGCTGCACAGTGTCCATGACATGCACAGTGTGACTTTTCTTTGCGCTTTGGGTTAATTGGTAATTTTAACTCTGAGACTGTAGTGTTTAATTTGTATTTTAGGAAAGCAGATATCACAAATTATTTGTTTCCTTATTTAAGTAACTTGACTCTTCATCAAATTGTCAAGACCACTAACAAATGTTGATTTCAGTGAATTGTCCTGGCACTATGCCCATATACGACCATGGGCTAGCACAGGGTATTTCAGCAGTCTTTCTTAACCCTGCTTTGATTTAAAAAACAAAAAACTTCTGGTATTTCCAGTTAGGTGAAGGAAAGCTTGTGAAAGCTCAATGTCTGAAGCCCAACAAACTTTCTTTCTCTTTAATATCAGTTATAAAAGTTTTTCATACAACACTTTTAGATCAGGTGTTCCTCAAAACTTCCCTATTGATGTTAAGGGCACCACCATTCTTCTAATCATCATAATTTGTAACCTCTGAGGCCTCTTTGCCTCTTCTCTTTTCTTCACTTTCTTTCCTTTACAAAGTCCAAACCAGTTGTCAGTTCATGCCGTTCTTTCTGCTCTCCCTTAGATAAAGCCTTTACCATCTCTACTTGGACTGTTGCAGTAGCTTCTTAATTGGAAGGTCATGCCTTCCACTTGTTCCTTCTGGTCTTAACTCTCTCTAAAATATATTCTCCTTAAAAGCTGCCAAAGTAATATTCTTAAATAAATCCCAGTGCTGACCACATTACTCCTCTACTCAAAAGTGAGTAGATCCTTATTGTTTTTAGGATAAAATACTCCTCCCAGCCTACCTTTCGAAACATTCACATTGCCCACTTTATACAATCCATTTTTTAGCCAGATTGGCTCCTTGTTCTTCACTGAGCTTGGCATTCCATCTTCATTGCTGTACCTCTACAGAAGGCCCCCATGCCTGAGGTGTGCACTCTCTGTACCTCTGCATCTTAGAATCTGTGGCTTTTTTTAAGATTTTGTTCAGGGGCTCCCTCCATAAAGTCTTCCATGGCCCTCCTCCTTGGTAATGAGTTCCTCCTCCTCCTTATTTTGTATTTATCTGCTGATGGGCTGTATCTCTCAGTAGAGCACAAGCTCCTTCATGGTAGAGACTTTTTTCATTTGTCTATATCCCAGCAACTAGCAGAGTACTTTACACATAAGAGGCATTTGATATATGTTGAATTCATTGAACTTGTAGTGACTTCAAAGAGAATGAAAGTCAGTGTACCCTCACAGAGTTGTTTTTGAGGCTCAAGTAAGGTCATGCATTTGTGTGAGGGAGCACCGAGGGACGTGTGGGTGTATACTATATAAATATCAGCTGTTCTTGAGTAATAACAATTTCTTTTTCTTAAAGAATGTCATAAAGAGGAGCTCATCAGGAATCTCTAGGAGCCTAAAGGATAACTGGGATTTGATAATAGCAGCACAGATCCCGTCTGGAGGGAAACCACCTTGAGAGCCTGTATGATGACTGCAGAATCCAAAGAGACTGCCGGCCTTTCTCCCCAGGCTCTGCAGGATCAGGATGGGCCTATAATAATCAAGGTGGAAGATGATCCCACCTGGGAGCAGGAATCTAGTCACCCCAACCAGGAGATTTGGCGGCAGCGCTTCAGGCAGCTTTGCTACCAGGAGACACCTGGGCCCCGAGAGGCTCTGAGCCGACTTCGCACACTCTGTTGTGAGTGGCTGAGGCCTGAGATGCACACTAAGGAGGAGATTTTGGAACTGCTGGTGCTGGAGCAGTTCCTGAGTATCCTACCAGAGGAACTTCAGGTCTGGTTACAGGAACGACATCCGGAAAGTGGTGAGGAGGTAGTGATGCTACTAGAAGATTTGGAGAGAGAACTGGATGAGCCAGGACAGCAGGTGAGGAGTTATAGCAGACTGCAACAAGGGATTATGGGAACAGAATTGAGGACAGAGTTGCTGAATTGAAAACATTTTCAAAGGAAGGAAAAACTGTTCCTCTTTTCAACTCTTTTGTTCCCTAATAGCTTTGTTGACTGCAAGCAACTGGTTTCTTTTTCAAGGGCCTTTTGTCCCTTAGAGCTGTTCCCTGAGAACTTTTTTCAGGTTTTAACTAGTTTCCCAAATGGTTTTGCCACCTTCTTCAAGGAGCTTTTCTTGGTCTCCCTAGCTACTAGGGAGCTCCCTTGCAAAACCATCTTGTGTTTATTTATTTATTTTGTATGGATTTTATATGTGCTCATTAACAGGTGTGTGTGTTGTCTCCTCTGTTACTTTTATCATCGTATTATCATTGTTCATTGTAGCGTTTCACACGTAGTAAGCACATAATTAATGCTGGTTGATTGATTGGTTATAAGCTCAACCTCACCTAATTGTTTCCAGGTCTCAGCCCATACACAAGAACAAGCATTACTCTGGGAAGGGGTGACACCCCTATTCCCAGCTCCAGTGACATTGAGGAAGTCACCAAGCATTCGGATGGAGACTCAGTTGAAATGCGAATCTGTGGATCTCCACCCTCTCCAAAAGATTGGTGAGAAAGGGATTCATCTGAAGAGAGGGAAGGGTGGATTGTTTTGCCAAGGTGGTTAGCTTAAAGTGGGTGAACAGGTCTAATGTGTGCCCAGCACTGTGGGGAATACAAAAAAAAGTATAAAATATGTTTTGTGCTTTCAAGGAATTTTTAATCTACTTGAAAAAACAAGATTTCACATATCGGACAATTACAGAAGGATGGAATATTAAACTTCAGTACTGAAAGACTTTGGAAGTGACCAACAAGCTGCTTGTAGGATTCTAGCTCCTGGCAAGGAGTAGGTTGATTAGAGGGCTGAAGGTAGTTATAGTGCTTGCTAGGGAACAAAAAGGCTGAAGATACTAGAAGGTTATGTAGGGATAAAGAAAGGTGTGCTTTTTATAGGCAGCAGTGGTGACAGTAAGAAAATATACAGATTCTCCTCAGCAGGAAAGAGGGACTTGTAAGATTCTTAAAGTGCCAGTGGTCATTTTAGGCAGGAGTGGGGTATAGATGTTACTAACTGATGGTGTTTAAGGGAGTCAAATGATTTCAAGGAGGAGGGATATAATGGATTATTGTTTAAAAGCAGTGTCCTGTATGCTTATGTAACAATCACATGTACTTTGAGGGATGAAGAGTCATGTTTTCAAAGGGAAATGCAGTTACACACCAAGAGGTACATTCACTTAGCGAAATACATCACGAAAGAAACATTGATTGGATCTTGCCAATGGCTTTACACAATTCTTTTCATTTAAAGTCTAAGGATTGTAACACAAATATTCAAGATTTATTAATAATTTATAAATTCTGGTACGTTAATAAATTATATGTTTATTTTTCCTTTGGTAGCATTACAAACCTAGGCATACAATGCTATGCAGACTCTATGTTCCAAGTCCTACTGTGGGCTACCCGGCCCCCAAGGGCTTTTCTGTCTTATCTTGTATAGTGTATAAGTGGAAATCCTGCCATCTCTTGAATAGGCTTGCAAGATTGCTCATGCTTCTATCTTGGCACACCCTCTGAGGCACAACTGTTTCACCTTTCTACTAACTATCCCTACCTGGTAGATAGTAGTGTTTTAATCTCAGTACTTTAAAACCTCTTGCAACTGAGATTTCAGTCTCATTACTTAGCTGAAATTGCCCTCTCCAGTGATTTCTTAATTACTAAATCCAGCTAGCCATTTTTAAAAATCTAATTTCTTCCAAGCTGCTTTTTGCTTTTCCCAGCAGTTATTGTCAAAGAGGAAGTTCTTTCCCAAATAGTTTATTGGACTGAATACTGTTGGTTCTAATTCTTCTTTATCTAGCCTATTCTCATTGATCTTTGCTATTTTTAAGCCAGTAACAAGTAGTTTTAATAAATATTGCTTTATAGTATAACCTGAGGTCTAAAAATGCTATTTCCCCTGATTACTACTTTTTTCACTGTTTCTCAAGAGATTCTAGACCTTTTGTTTCTCTGAATAAATTTTTGCTATAATTATATCTAGCTTTATAAAGTATCCCTATGGTAGTTTGTGTAGTATAGCAGTTAAGTTCATAAATTAATTCAAGTAGGTTCATCATTTTTTGTGTTACATTGGCAAGACTTAGTCATGAGTCCTTAATATCTCCTCCAGTTATTTAAATTGTTGATTGTTTCTTTGAGAAGTATTTTATAAATGTATTTATACAAGTATTGAAGTGGGTGTAGTAGATTAACTCTAAGATATATTGAAGAAAAGAGGGAACTTTAAATACTTCGTTGCATAATTTCAAAATTGCTTTCCAGAGTGCTTGGACCAGTGGTGTGTTAATGTGCCTTTCTTTCCACAACCACTGTCATCTTTGCCAGTTTCCTGAACCTGAAGAGCTGTTTTGATTTGCGTTCTTCTTATTTTTTATATGGCTGTAAGGAGCCTACAGATCTTTTGAAAACTTTTGTTCTCTTTATACTTTGAGCACTTACCTATTGGGGAACGATTCGTGTTCTTATATTTTTGTGTTAGTCTCATATTTCTTGGGTATCAGGCTCTAGTCAGCAATATTTGATGCAGAATTTTTCTTATTTGATAATTTCCCTTTTTATTCTAAAGCAGTGAGGTTGTGCAAGTGCACTAAACCACTCCAGGCTTGCTAGGCCTGGAGTCAGGAAAACCTAAGTTCAAATTAGACCTTAGATACTTACTAGCTTTGTGACCCTGGTCTAGTCACACAGTTTGCCTCAGTTTCCTTGACTGTATAATGGATATATTAACAGTACTTACCTCCCAGGGGTTGTTATGAGGATCAAATTAGATAATATTTAGAAAACACTTTAAAAAGCCTAGTATGTAGTAGCAGGAGCTATATAAATCCTTCACTGCCCTCCCTCCTTTCCTTATCCTAGTTGAAAAGATTATGCACTGATTTTATTCATCCAAAGGGTTTTCAGTTTCATGTAATCAAAATAATCTTTTATTTTTTGTGATTCCTTTGCATTCCTTCCTTAGTTAAAAATTGTAACAGCAATGAAAAGGTCCTATTTTTTTTTTAACGGCATGACCTGTAACATTCAGGCTTAGTATCTATTTTAAGCTTGTTGTAGTTCATTTAAACCTAATTTCTGCCAAACTGCTTTCCAGTTTTCCTAGTTTTCTTATTGTATAGGGTGTTTTCCCCCAATTAGTATGTTTTCAGATTACTCAGTCATCTGAGTTCACTAAAACACACCTTTCTCCTTCACTAATCACAGACTATTTAAACAGAACATAACAAGGTTTTGAAACAGAATTCAAAGAGATTTCTTCATGGGCTTCTTGTTTCAAGCAATAATTGGTATAATCATGTTTCCTCCCCTCTTCCTCCATTTTTTCTTAATTATTTGATTTCTAAGTAAAACAAGGAGACAGACCTGATAGCTAAAACCTCATGGGAATTAGTGCTTTCATCCAAACAAATAGACTTTAGGTTAGGGATTTAAAAAATAGAATTGTTACTTTGTCTGTCCTGCATTTACCCATTTTGCCCTCTTTATTCTCTTTTCCCTTCTTTTCTGACCCTTTCACAAACACAATTTACCCTCCTTGTTGCTTGGCTCCTTCATCCTTTCTTTTTAGTATCAGTTATGTAGTCATACAAAATTACTTCTGTGTACCTATTTCTATACCATGCTCTGTTCTGCCCTATTTTGAAATACAGAAGGTCCTTGTTATCCAGGCATTTGTAATCCAAGGCTCCATAGTTATGAAGGTGAATTTTGTTTTAGTATAACCATATGGTTTCATAGATGTAGTAAATTGCAAATGAGGAATCTCCTTCCAGTACATATTGGCAACTATTCTGCAACTTAAAGTCTTAGGTAGCTGCCCGGAGGTACTAAAAAGTTAAGAGATTTGCCTGTATGTATCAGAGGTGAGGCTTTAAAACTGACTTTCCTCATTCAGAGGCCTTTCTCTATCTATTATTCCCTTAAGAAGTTGCATAGAATTATACTTTTTTAAAAATTCTCTATTGAATTCACTAACCAATTATAAAAATAATTCCCATTCAAACATCCTCACCCACTTAACACTAGCTTCTGTCAGCATCTTTTATGGGAAAATCTCTTTACTGATTGTCAGTAGATACTTTTAAAAAGACCAAAAGACCAATTTGAATAACAAAACATTAAGAAAGATCCTTTGGAAAACTGATGAAAATTTGTAACCGTGGCCCTCTTTATGATTCTTTTGCAAAAGTCAAATGTGAAAGATGTTATATTATGCTATCATAAAACTTACTCTCCCGAAAGCAACACCTAATACTTCATAAACTCATTTAGAGAACTCGTACATGGTTCTAGTTATAACTTAAATGTTATTAAACTTAAGATAAAAAATAAACTTATTTTCTTAATTTTTAGTTTTATTTTTCATGACAAAGTTCCCATCAGAACTTTTTATTACTTACCTCTGAAGCATTGGTCTTCATTTTAAGTAATTTGGCCTTTTTCTGGTACCAACTATCCTTGGATAATGAAGACCTCCTGTACACATAAATTCAGAAACTTAAGTCTATAGTTGCACCAAGATCATTAGATTTTAGTGGTGATTTATATGTGTTCTTTTTATTATGGCTGACAATAATTAAGCTAAACTTAAGTACCTTTCAAATTAGAGGAGGGCAGAGTCCATTAGTTATATTCTCCCAGCACAGGGAACTGACATATGCCTATTCTATTTATTGTTTCAGATTGTCAGTCCAAGCTTCAGAATGAAGAGTCAACACCTAAAAATGAAATATCCAAAGTAGAACCTCCAGCAATGGTATCAGGAAGATTCATAGGTGATGTTGCTGAGAAAACCAAATACAGAGAGGCACATGATCATGATCATGAGAGTACATTACAAAGACAGTGGGAGAAACCTATAGGAGAAAGAACAAGGAAATACTCTTTCCAAGAGACTGGGTCAAGGGAAGTCTCAAATTTAATCCATAGTAAACTCTGCCCAGGAGAGAGATGCTATAAATGTGTTGAGTGCGGGAAAACCTTCAGTAATAGCTCAGACTTTAGTAAACATCAGAGAATTCACACTGGGGAGACACCCTATAAATGTAAAGAATGTGAGAAAACCTTCAGAAGCAAAGCCAGCCTCATTCAGCATCATAGAATCCACACTGGAGAGAAACCATACCAATGTAATCAATGTGGGAAAAGCTTCAGTCAGCAAGCAGGTCTTATTTCACACCAGAGACTTCACACTGGAGAGAGACCTTATAAATGTAACGAATGTGGGAAGACCTTCAGTCATAGTTCAAATCTTATTAAACATCAGAGAATCCACTCTAAGGAGAAGCCTTATCATTGTAGTAAATGTGAGAAAGCTTTCTGTACTAAGTCAAACCTTTCTCAGCACCAGAGAGTACACATGCCAAAGGGAGAAAAACATGGCAGATATGGGGAAAATTCAGAATTTGCTTATTCTTTATTAAATGTCAAAGAGGGGCCCCTGGGGAAAAACTCCACAGCATAATAAATCTAAGATAAATTTAAGTGGTAGCTTCAACTTCAGTCACAACAAGTATACATGAGAGCTAGAAGAATAGAACATTCCCAGAAAGAAAGACTAAGTAGAGAATTATTTTTCTGGTTGATGGCTCTGGGAAGGCCCACAAACCTGATCCACAGTAGACAGAAGCAGAGAGGTCTTAAACACCCTACCCACCTCCATTTCTTCCAACATATACACATAATCCCCATACTTTTATAGTTCCTGTAGAAATTAGGATGGGGAATCAATGAAGAATCATTAAGAGCTTAAAGCAACCCCCAAACAGAGTGCCAGCTAGTAACTAACTGGTGACTGCTGGCTACTACATGAGGGAATCAAGGTTTATTTCACTTTAGACCACACCTTTGAGATCTTAGCCTTTCTCCTATTACTTCTCTATCTTCCCTGAGTATTAGTGTAGCAGTTGGTGAGGGTACCATTGCCTGGAAATTGCTAGAAGACCTTAGCCAGCAGCTGAAAATACCTGTTGAGAAGAAGTAGGGATAATCCTTCAAGAATAAGGTTTGACCAGAAAGGATTTGTTTCTCAAACATAAATATGTTTTGCATATTTCATCATTAAGACAGAGGAAAATAAATAGGGAGAATAGATATAAACGTAGAGGCTACAGTTTCTTCCTCATGTCCCTTGAGAGCTAGAAAGACTAGAAAAATATACAGCAAGAGAATGGAGAAGCCACTGGTTGTTCAAAAAAAAAGTCATAGGACTGTATGACTTAGTTATATCCTATAACTGTGGCAGTCACAGTATTCTTAATGTAGTTAGTAACTAAGAAAAAACCTAAGGTGTTTTTAGTGGCCTGAAATCTGGGAACCATGGACTCACTTCAGGATAGATTTGACACTAAGATCCAGGATGAGTTAAGAAAGAAACTTTTTGTTAAGTTTGGGGATAAAACCAGGGTTAGATTAAAAGGTGGTTTGTAATAGATAAGGACTAATAAAAAAAAAGATAACGAATTGTACCCAAGTTGCCTTTTTTCCCCTTTAAAGCTTGTTCTACATTTTTCATCTCTGAATATTGTAGTCTTTAAAGCTTTTATGTTTAACTGTTTTAATTCTCATATACTTCAAGTATCTAGTTTTATTAGTATGGATGCTCCTTTTACTGATGCACATCACAACCCCAACCTCTTCACTGATAAGATTGCAATCTCTCAACTTTGTAGATGGTTTTCAAGAGTTACTGTGGCCAAAAAATATGTATAACCCTGTAGGCATGCTAATAAACCTGTAACTTTGCTGATAAGCATCTTTGAACTACTTATGCTGCCCTTGGGTGACAGTTGTTCATGTAAAGCTTTTCCAGCTTGGCGTAGGGCCTGTGAGAGCTTATACTATGCTAGTATAGGTTTTGAGACTCCAGAGTCACCCTATGCTATAATAAGGCATTGGAGAAGTTCACATGTATACATGTATGTGTATGTGTATGTTTTCTTTATATTTGTGTGTCTATATATTGCACATATATAATACACATAAGCACATTTTTTTAATCTAGAAAGTTGATAGTTGTAATTGCATTTTCAGTTAACCGCTGGGTCATGGGTGTAGCAGTGGGCCAGAGAAACTAGATGGGATGTCAGAATGAGGATGACACAAAAACATTTGGGCAGCATAAGCAATAGAAATCAATAAATACCAAAGGGCTAGGCCAAATGGCTTATCTGAAGTCTTTACAAATATATAGTGGTCAAAAAATTTGCAGGAGGTATTCAAACAAATAAAGGTAGATGAACAGAAATTATCAGGTCCAGAGAAAATGGGAGAAAAGTGGACAGATACCACTACAAAAGCAAGGTTTTCATACTTAGGAAGCTTACTCTTACACCTTAATGTCCCTAACCTGGAACCTTGTGAAAATGTTCTTTTATAACCAGGATGTGAGGAGTAAGCATGGCTCAATCCCAGTATCAGAGTTTGGGCACTGTCAGAGGCACCACTGCCTGCTGTCACAGACCCTTCATTACAGATCCAAGGTCTTGGTAGGGTGAATGAACCTCTTGAAATTTGAATATGCAAATCTAAATGTGGAGGGCAAACATTTTATATGGGCAGCACTAAAATAGCTTTCCAACTGAGTCAAGAGAGATAAGATTGTTTCTTGGCACAATCTGTGTGGCTTTGAGTAACTCATCTAACTTTTCAGAGTCTCAATTTCCTTAAGGATAAAAATGGAGATAACACATATACCACCCACTTCATACTTTTGTTGTGAGGAAAGCACTTTGTACATTATAGTTATTACCAACCATTAAATATGACTAGGCAGGGAATCAAATGTGGGGTGGGGAGGGGAAGGAAAGGTAAAGGGTTGAGTGAAATGGATAGGATGTGCCAAGGATGGTAACTGTGGGCAAATGGGAGAAATAACAAGGAATTTGTATTCAAAAAATCCTGGATGCTTCTTATCTCAGTTAAGTTGGAGGCAAGGTCACCATACCCAGACCATTATGGTGAATGGGGTACGATCAGTGGGCCAAAGGGGAGAAGAGCAGTTGGGAGATGGGAATGAGAAGAGAGGTATGTTATAAAGTCAGTGAGATTCATGGTGGTGTTGCTTTATTGTTTCACAGATGAAACAGGACAGCATGGATGAATGAGACAGGCTGCCAGAATTTTGTCTTCCTCTGGCAGAGTGCAGGACTTTTAAGTGTCAAATCTAATAATGGCCTTTTCTCAGTCCTGATTCTCATTAATTTTTCTGCTGCATTTGACAGTGTTGATTACCTTTTCTTTCTGGATACTCTGTTTTTTGTTTCCTTTTCACTCCTGGCCCCTTGCTCTCCACCTTCTTCCTCAGCCTGATCCAGCAACCTGAATTAGAAACAGTAGTTCTGTAGCAGCAGTATATGGAGGTCTGATCCTTTAAGGGAGGCTATTTGACTTCCTACTGTTTAATACAAGGGAATTAGAATCTGCAGAAAGCCTTCCTGACCTATTTGGCTTTGGGATTAAAGGGGAAAGCAGTGTTTTATTGAAGTTAATGCCTGTTTGTAACTTTGGAAAACACATTTTCTGTTCCTTTCAGCATCAGCAATGGCAAAAAAAGAAATGTGAATCTTCCAGGGATTGAATACAACACTTTTAATATTCTCTTAGATTTATTTACATGCTTAAAATAACTAAATAGATAACTTTTGTCCCCAAAAGCTCCAAATAACTATAAAATTTTATTCTACCTATAAGTATATAAATACATATAAAATTATAAAGTTCTGATTAGAAAATAGTTACAAATATTTTACATGGGACATTTTGTAAGAATTAAAAGAAATCATCCAGCAAGACCTCATTTATTATTGCAAAATTTCACACTAAATTTACTTCACAAATATTGTTGAATATATGTTTTCATGAAATAAGTTATAACTTGAGAAAACATTCTAATATAATAAGCACATATAAACTTTATTTTGATAATAAACTTTTTTATTTGAACAGTGGTTTGCGATACTAGGTTCAACATCAAACAGACAGTCTAATTAAATTTGGTTCCACATTTTCTTTATTTTGACTTAAAACAAGAATAAAGTGAAAATGCTTGTTCATACACCACATGGTAGAAAATGATAGGAGAATTTTACAAATTCTTAATGAAAAGATGGAAATTAATTATTTTTATCCACCTAAACAGCCAATTAAAATGAATAAGTAGTGGATATGAAATATTTACTTTTCTACTGGCTAATTGACAAGCACTGTATTGAACAGTAAATGTACTTAAAGTTCAGTTGCACATATGGCTTTGTTTTTAACAACATTTATATAGAAACAAATCTTTATAAGGAAAGAATCTCTTCAGAAATGATGTTCTTCTGTTTTACAATTGGCACATCAGATACTCTCTCAGATATACTACCAAAATTGACTAACATTGCCAATGAGTTCATTTAAAAGCCCACCAAATAGAAGATAGGGAAAGTGGAATGTAACGAGCATTAATTAAGCACCTACACTGTACCTGGCACGTAACAAGTATGACCTCGTATGATTCTCACAACAGCTCTGTTGGGTAGGTACTACTGTTACTCCTATTTATTTAGCTGAAGAAACTAAGGCAGATGTAGGTTAAGTGACTTGCCCAGGATTAGGCACCTTGTAAATGTCTGAGGCCATATTTGAACTCAGATCTTTTTTCCTGACTCCAGGTCCAATGCACTATCCAGTGTGCCACCTAGCTGCCTCTAACATAATAACATAGAGGATAAATTTAAATGACAAAACAGCTTTAATACTGAAATCAGAGGCAGTTTGTTTCTGTAGAATATGTGTGATGGTTTCCATTTAGCTTGTAATGTACATACCCAGCAATTATAATCTTCAAACATCCTGATATGTGTGCTATAAGAAAGCAAACATTCATAATATCTTGATCATACAATTACACAGCTAATGAGGTACAATTACAAAATCACAGATGAGCATGGAAGCTACTCTGGTACAGTGTACAAAATGCAAATGAGAGTATGTCTGGGCATCTGACTATCCACTGAGAATCAGCTTGTATTTGAATGTCTGAGGTGTTTTGGAAATAATTTGATGGAAGGTTGAGAAACTGCAAGAAGATAGTATCCTTAGAAGCAATCAGTTAGTTCAACGTAATTCCTATACAAATACCAAATTCATGTGTCAAGATCACATAATCTTGACAGTTTTGAATTGCTACAGAAACAAACCTGTAATTCTTTAAACAAACCACATAAATGGGCAGTTATGTACTACTTTAAGGTTCCATTGAAGAATTCTTAGTGTGAATTCCTTGGACCATCATCACAAACTTTCAAGGAGTTCACAAGCACTAAATGGGAATCATTGCCCTAGGGCAAGGGCTGAAGTTGCCCTCTCTAAATGCAAATATGTAGGGTTCTGAGTCACTCTAATTTAGAAAGCAGGAAAAGCACCATGTATATAAAGGTGTGCCTGTTACTGTTTAGGAGGGAAAGACAGCTGAGGGAAGGAAGACCTTTGGTCAGCACCCTAAAGTGTCCATTCACCACTTGTGAAAAATAGTTGCTTGCCTGATATTAGGCTGAATGGATTATGCAACCCTTCATCAATAGTTGCTCATAAGGTGATATGGTTCCTCTAACAAGATTGGTAGGGTACAAGATGTTAACGTTGTCAAATAGAAATGATACAACTAAGTTTACATTCACCCAGGTTCCTCAGGTGTTTAGTACCTTTTATGAACAGGTTGCAATACTACCAGAGGCTGAGACATCTGGGTCCAGCCCCAATGTTTTTCCTCCTCTACCAGGCCCAATGGACCCCTACTTATGTGCACCTAGCTCTTGAGGAACTTTTTTTTGCTTGGTTCAACAATGCTTCTGCCTTTCATGAGGTATATACACAGAAGGACCTTCGCCATTAGTGAAATAACCTGGGACAATTGAGGGGTAGGGTGCCTGGAAAGTCTTTTGAGGGGACCAAGCTTATGAGCTGCAAAGACATGTGAGAAAGCCTTGAGGGATGGGGCAGTCAAGATATTTATTAGTACTGATTCCTTGTAGGTGGTTATAAATTTGACTGAATGGTCTAAAGACTGGAGATAATGAAATTGGACAATTGGGGATCAGAATCAGTGAAGGAATTTTTCAGATGTCTCCCAGTACATAGTTTTTGTAAGGCATAGTGTCTGGGTACAGGACAGCAGGGAGAATGGGAACCATATGCCTTTCCCCCCTTTCACCTTCTGCAAGGCTGAATAGTCAAGTTGATGATCTCACAAGAATGGCAGGTTGAATACTGGATCCATAAATCTGAACAGGGGAACTGTGATCCTATACTGTGGTGGGTTCAAGGTCAGATGATCTTCCTTAATTAAGGATTATGCAGTTCAGTGACATTCTTTGTGTTAATCAGAATATAGTTCTTAACCTGCATCTGACCAGCATGTATCTCAGGGTAAGTTGATACATATTCAGCATATCAGATTGTACTCCTAGTCAAGTATATGACTATGGCAATCACAATCAAAGCCTTTATAGAACATATCTTTCCTTATGTCCCTGCCCCTTGTACCATCATTTCTGATCAAAATGCTCATATTACTTGGAAGAAGGTCTTGACCCCATTGCCACCCCATTGACTAGGTTTTTCTTCTTTCATACTACTCTCAGCCAGCTAGTATTTACTATTGCTTGGTGGAATGAACTTTTAAAACAACAGCTTCTTCATAACATCCCTAATTATCAGAGCTGGGTCAGAGATGTGTCTTTGGTAAAATCAGTGCTACCCTAAAAAAGTAGGATGGCTTTCCTTTCTGGCAGTTTCTTGGATCCAGCCTTCAGAAACTTATCTGATCAGGATGACTACTTTTGAACATAGTTCTAAGTGACCATCTCCAGACTTCTTTCTTTATGTATAGGAAATCCTTGTGTATAGCCACATGGACCTTGAGGGTTTTGTCCCATTAGAAGATTCTTTATGTCCCAGAGAATAATTCAATTCCCTCTTAATTGTCAGGTTTCCTTTCCCTATGATGATTCAGACAATTCCTTCTAGAAAGAACTTGGAGGGACAAAGAGTGGAATTATTGGGATATGCCTTGTTCTTTAATGATAAGGGAAGGAAGAACTGTCTTTTTATAATCATGATGGTGGGTAGTGATACGTGGTAAGTCCTACTACCAACTCAGGTTCCATGAGTCGCATGTGAGATGTTGGTGACTTCTTAGCTACCTAGATACAGATGACCTAGACCTGCAATGGGGACCAATGATGGCACTGGCAGTATTGTCATCCAGGCAATGGACTTCATGTTCTCAGCACTACTAGCACCAGGATTTCATGTTAGAAGACCTATTATGAACTGAAATTACCCCCACTCTTTAAAGGTTATTTATTTTGTTCCATGCTTTTATTATTTACAATTGTGTAATATTATTTGTAATAGGTTCCTCCTCCAATGCTACTTATAGTACGGTTGTTTCTGCTGGAAGTTGAAAATTTGTGGGACTTTACCATCAAAAGATGAAATGTGTTAGGAAAGACACCCTTCTTATAATTCCATAGCTGATCTAACCTTGCTGCTCCTCCCTTTGGTGACTGTACTGGATATGGATTGGAAGAGGGATGGGAAGTGGGGAGAGGGGAGGGCTGTTGCTGGGGAGGTATAGTCAGCTTGTCATGACTGCAGTGCTTAGGGCAGGAGTATATGTCTGGCTTTTCTTCATCCTCCATATGCTTTTGCCCCTTCCTTTCTTTTCCCTTCCTCCTGGAACCCTCACACTGGGGATGCAGAGCTGGGTGTTCCCTTAAAGGATTAGAGAAGCTTCCTTCATGCCTGAAGTATAAAAGGCCAAGCTTAAGGGAAATTGAGGTCAGAAGTTTTACTGGTGCTTCTGCTGCCCTCTAGAGAATACTTTCTTGATCTAGAATGGCCAGTTGTTATGGGAATTAATATCCTTGAACTTTGGAAGTTTTATTCTTTTAGTCTCTTGTTTATAAAGTTCTCTCAAGAAACTTAACTCCTGACTACTGTAGAAACTTGATCCACTCCAGGACTTCAAACACAGGAAATACTTTCCTCCCTGAGGCCTCTTAATCTGATTGACTGGTTCTTCCCAGAATCTATACTTTAAGGAGTGTGTTCAGGCCAACCATTCCTCTTCAGGCTTCACTCTCTAACATGCCCCTGAAGTGGGTACCTTCATCCTACTCCCCCACCCCAACCCCTGCTTTTCAGCTATGTATGTCTTCTCTAGTTAGAATATAAGCTGCTAGGGGTAGAATGGGGTAAATTATCTCACATAAAAAAAGGCAAGAAAAGGCGTTTACAGTGGAGGGGAGGAGGAGGGAGGTGAGAGGGAAAGATTTGGCTTGAGGGAATAGCATCTATACTCAGCTGGGTATGGAAATCTATCTTACCCTAAAGGAAAGTAGGAAGGAAGGGAATAAGAGAGGGGGGTAATAGAAGGGAAGGCAGATTGGGAGAGGGGGGTAATCAGAAGCAGACACTTAAGGAGGGACAGGGTAAAAGAATAGAATAAAAGGATGGCTAGGTTGGAGGGAAATACAGTGTTTTACAACATGACTATTATGGAAGTATTTTATGTGACTGCACATGTACAACCTGTGCCAAATTGCTTGCCCTCCCAATGAGGGTGGGCAGGGAGGGAAAAGGGCAGAGAATTTGGAACTCAAAGTTTTTAAAAATGAATGTTAAAAATTGTTTTTACATGCAAGTGGGAAATAAGATACACAAGCAATGTGGTATAGAAATCTAGTTTACCCTACAGGAAAACAGAAGGGGAGGGAAGGGATAAGAGAAGGTGGGGGTGATAGAAGGGAAGGCAGATTGGGAGAAGGCATAATCAGAATGCATGCCATAATGTGGTGGGGGTAGGAAAGAGATGGGAGAAAATTTGGAACTAAAAATCTTGTGGAGGTGAATATTGAAAACTAAAATAAATGAATTAAAAAATAATTTAAAGGACAAAGACCATTTTTCTTTCTGCTTATATTTGTACTCCCATCACTTAGCACAGTGTTTGGGACATAGAAGTGCTTTTATTCTATTTCATGGTTCACAAGTGCTTTATTACATTTTTAAAATAAATTTTTATTGATTATCTTTTGTCTTTACATCACCTAGATTTCCTCCTACATCCATCTCCTTCCACTCCTCCCAGAGAGTCATCTCATATTATCAACAAACCAATAAATATATTTAAAAAGCCAAAAAATATATGCAGTATTTCATTCTGTGAATCTCCCATCTCTGCAAAGGAGGGGAGGGGAAAGTATATTCTCCTATCTCTTCTTTGAGGTCTGCTTGTTCTTTGTAATTCAACAGCATTCAGTTTTGCTTGTTTTGTGCTTGTTATTCTATTTACATTGTTGTAATTATTGTGTATATTATTTTCTTGGTTCAGTTTACTTCACTCAATATCAGTTTGTATAAATCTTTCCATGTTTCTCTGTATTCAGCTTGTTCATCATTTCTTACAGTACAATCCATTATATTCATGTATCACAGTTTGTTCAGCCATTCCCCAAGTGATGGTTATTTACTTTATTTTCAGTTCTCTATTATCATAATACGTGCTGCTCAAAAATATTTTGGTGTATACGAGAATTTTCTTCTTTGTCAGTGACTTCCTTGACACATATGCCTCGTAGTAGAATACTTGGGTCACAGAATACAGAAATTTTAGTCAATTCATTTGCTTAATTCTAAGTTGCTTTCCAGAATGGTTGTGTTAATTCACAGATCCACCAACAATGCACTGGTGTTCCTATCTTTTCACATCCTCTCCAACACTGATGATCTCATCTTTTGTCATCTTTGCCAATTTGTGAGCATTAGATGAAATGGCTTATTTTCATGTGTATTTCACATATTGTTAGTGATTTGGGGCATTCTTTCATATGAGTATTAATAGTTTCCAATTCCTATTTTGAGATCTGCTTGTTCTTATTTTTTGACTACTTATATAGTGGGGAATGATGTGTGTGTGTGTGCCCATACATGTTAATTGTCTGGATATCAAATCTGTACTTGAAAAATTTGATACAAAGATTTTTTTCCCCATTGGATCGCTTCCTTAAGTCAAATGAATTAATTTTATTCGTTCAGAAGCTTTACAATTTCACAGAACCAAAGTTGTCAATTTTTTCTTTTGTAGGTGCTTCTATTCCTTGTTTAGTTAAGAATATATCTCCTACCCAAAGATGTGAGTGATATATGATTTGTTTTCTAATAATGGTTTATATATGATCTTTAATATTGAGGTCCTATATGTATTTTAAATTTATTTGGAATATGATGTAAAGCATTGGACTAATTTCTACCAAACTGCTTTCTAATTTTCCTAGCAATTTTTAAAAAACCAAATATGGTCTTTTTTTCCTAAGTAATTTATGTTTTCTGGTTTACCTAATACTAGGCTATTGAGTTCCATTATTTCTGTTTTCACTTTTCTAGTTTATTATATTAGTCTACTTCTCATGTTTCAACTCATACCAAATGATTTTGATAATTACTGCTTTCTAATGGAGGAAAGAAAGATTCAAAAGGGAGGGAAAGGAAGGAGGCCTTATTTTGAAGTGGAAAGGGGTTCCATTGATGAACACTCCTGTGGGTGGAGATGGTCAGTATGAATGAGGCCTGGGGAGGATTTGGTGCTTGTTTTCTTGTGAGGTTTTTTTTGTTGTTTGGGGTAGTTAGAACCCCTGGGAGAGACTGGCATATGGAAGAATAAGAGAGCATGGACACAAGAAGGAGATTTCCAGGCAAATGTAGGAAAAAATAAAGGTCATCAAGAGAGGGCATAGATTGGGCAGTGTGTTCTCTGATACCTGCAATAATTGGCATTATTCTAAGAGTGGGGCACAGTGGAAAAGAGGATCCATGGAGTAAGTCCTACAAGGCAGCGACAGAAAAGACCTAGAGAGGAAAGCCTAGAGTGTATACCTTGGAAAATTTTGTTACATGAAGAATACAGAGAAAAGAAAAAGACCAGATAATTACAGGGGTTATGAAGCAGAGAATGAATATCTAGAGAAAACAGAGAGGACAGATAATGAAGTGAGTGAAAGAACTTCTTTTTGGAAAGGGGTGCAAAACATGAAATTGTAAAAAACTAATGAATAGAAAGAGGGGAAAGGGAAATCTTGACTGAGAGGAAGAAAGAGAGGAAAAAAATAAAAAACATGATAAAAGCAGAAAGAAAAATGAACTAATTAAAAAAAGAAACCCTAAAGGGAAAGAGTAATAAACAAAAAGAAAGGGTCAAGGTAAGAAGAAGAAAGGCAGTGGAAAAAAGAACTCCTTTAAAAAAAGGATTAAAATAAAGTAACTGAAGGAAAATAATATTGTGTTTACATAAGAAGGGAAAAAAGTCAAACTTGGGGGAAAAACAATTTTAGAGATAGAGGAAGAAAAATATAAATCTAGCTCTTATAACTTTAAACGTGAATGTATTAAATAATCGAATAAAACAAAAATGAATGACAGACTGTATAAGAGTGACAGATTAGACAAAATCATACAATCAGTTGTTTATAAGAAAGACATTTAGAAAACAAAAGCAATCACAAAATAAAACTAGTTATGAGGAAATTTTACTCTGCATCAAGTAAATCAAAAAAAGCTGGAGTTGCTATCACACTATCTATCAGACAAAGCAAAAATCTCCAGGCATTCAAAAGTAAAAAGAAATAAACTATATTATACTGAAAGGAACCATAGGCAACAATAAACTTATGTTCTCCAAATGCTTTAGCATACTTAGCAACACAGTAGTGACAGGAGACTTTGATATCCTTCTCTCAGTTTTGGATTAATCTAAGAGAAAAATAAAGCAAAAGGGAAAATATGGAACCGAACAGATTTCTAAAGAAACTAAAGATAAACGTCTATGCTACCTTCTAAATGGGACAGCAAAAGAGTATACACATTTCTCTGTACCATATGGAACTTTTACAAAAATTGACAATGTACTGGGGCACAGAAATGCTGCAAACAAACGTAAAAGGCAGAAATTACAGACTATAATGCAATAAAAAAATGAAAATTGGTTCAGGTACAAACAAAAGATACAGACCCAGATGGAGACTTAATGAAATTTTAAGTGGGTCAAAGAACAAATCATAGAAACAATAATTATGTAAAAGAAAATAATAATAATGAAGTAACACACCAGAATTTCTGAGATGCAGTTAACGTAGTCCTCGGGGGGAGGGGGGGGATTATATCATACGTTAACAAAACAGAAAAAAAAGAGAGAGGATTAATGAGTTGAATGTGTATTTTTAAAATTTAGAACATTAGTGAATAAGCAAAACTAAAATAAGCACAATAGAGGCGATACTAACAATTAGAAGAGAAATTGGAAACAAAAAGACCTACGGAAATGATAAAACTAAAAGTTGATTCTTTAAAAAGATTCATAAAATTGATAAACCCGTAACTAATATTATTTTTAAAAACACAGCAGAAATTCAAATTAATAAAATAGCAAATGAGTAAGGTGAAATTACCAAGGTGGAAAAAAAACCAGAAGAAATAAAAAGAATAATCAGAACATATTATGCACAGTTAGTTATATAAAAGAAATAGAAGAATATCTTCAAAAATATAAAACATACCTAAACTATCAGATTTTAAATAAATTGACCTCAGAAAAGAAAATAGAGCTAAGCTATAAAGGAATGGTAGTAGGAAACAGGAAAATTCTATCAAATTTTTAAAGAATAGTTAGTACCCTTACTTCATAAATTACACTTGAAACTTGAGGAAGAATCCTACCAGAAATCTTTTATGAGATAAATATAATCCCAATACCTAAGCCAGAAAAATATAAAACACAGAAATAAAACTATAGGCCAATATCATTAATGAACCTTGACTCAAAAATTTTCAACAAAATCCTATCAAACAGAATACAATGATTTATCTAAGGAACAATTTATCATAATCAAGTGGGATTTATACCAAGATTGAAGGGATGGTCCAACATTAGGAAAATAATCAACTTAATTAATTACGGTTGGTTGTTGTCCTTCGTTCTTGAAGAGGACCAAAATGACATCATTTTGCTAGAGTCAAGTTTCCATGTGTCCGTCTGTGGCTGATCAGACCAATACAAGATCAGGATGTTGAAGGGCACAAATAGTCTGTGTGAACATTTGGGGTGGATTCTCTAAATTTGTGTATCTTGTGCTTCTGAGCTGTTTCAATTCTGCATTGCTCATAGAGCACAGCTCCTTTTCTGATATATGGCACCCCAGCTGCCTTCTTACTTCCGGGGCCAGTGTCTCCCATGTCACACAGTCTGTTCCAAAGTTCTTAAGAAAGACCTTAACAGTGTCCTTGAATCACTTTTTCTGATCACCACATGAGTACTTGTCTTTTGTGAGTTTACATGGCCAACCCATCAGAGTAGTGCTCTCTGAAGTAGAGTTTGAATGCTTGGCAGTTTAGTTCAAGAAAGGACCTTAGTGTCTGATATCTTCAGATTCTTCCTAAGACAATTCAAATGGAAGCAATTCAGTTTCCTGGCATGGTGCTGATGTACTGTCCAGGTTTCACAGGCATGCACCAATGGGTCTGCACTACAGCTCTGTAGACCATCAGTTTGGTAGTCAGTCTAATACCTCTTCTCTCCTATACTTTCCTTCCTTCCCAAATACTTAACAAATTCTGGCAATATGTACGTCAACCTCATTATCAATGTGTACATCCCTGGAAAGTATACTACCAAGATAAGTGAACTTATCCACAGCATTCAAAACTTCTCCATTGCTATAACCAGTGTTTCCACATATGGATGGTATAGTGGTGGGTGACAGAGCATTTGTGTTTTCTTGGTGTTAATTGTTAAGCCAAAATTAGCACATGCAGCAGAGAAGCAATCCAAAATTTGTTGCATCTCAGCTTCAGAGGCTTCATTGAGTGCACAATCATCTGCAAACAGAAAATCATGTACCAACACTCCCTCCACTTTGCTCTTGGCTTATAACCTTTTCAAGTTGAATAATTTACCATCAGTGCAATAACTGACCTTGATGCCATGTTCATTCTCGTTGAAAGCATTTGAAAACATCGTGCTAAAAAACACATAGCCTTGTTTTCACTCCATTGGTGACTGGGAAAACACGAGCTCATTATCCATTATCTAGAACCCTGGCAAGCGTGTTGTCATGAAATTGACATATAATGCTGCTCAACTTCTCTGGGCAACCAAATTTTGACATAATTTTCCTTAAGTCCTCACGACTGACAATATCACAGGCCTTGGTCAAATCTACAAACCTTGTGTACAGACCTCTGTTCTGTTCCTGGCATTTCTCCTGGAGATGTTGGGCAGTATACACTGTATCTACCATTCCCCAGCCCTTTCTTAAGTCACACTGGCTCTCAGATTGATGACCATTTTCCAGGGGAAGGATCAGCCTCTGGCAAGAATCTTGCCAGCAATGACTAAGAGAGAGAGATACCATCCCTGTGATTGTCACAGGACAATCATTTCCTTTACCTTTATAGAGATGGACATCAAGGAGGTGTCCTTGAACTCCTGAAGGATAACTTCTTCTTGCCATATAACCTGGAAAATTGCAGTCAACTTTATTATGAGCAACGGACCCTTGTTCAGCTGGAATAGCATCAGCACCAGGTGCTTTGCCACACAATGGCTAAGGCCATTCAAAACCTCTTCTATAGTTGGAACTTCAATGAGGGAGGGATTGAATTCAACCTGAGGTAAATAGTCAGTGGCTTCAGCATTGATTGATGATGATCTGCTGAGAACACTATGGAAGTGTTCAGCCCATCTTCTAAGAAAATATCCTCATCACCATTCAATGTGGCTCTATTAGCACCCCATAGTTGAGGTGCACCATAGGTCTTTGGCCTACAAATAGCCTTCAGGTTATCATAAATGCATTTTGATTGTTTCAGCATAAAACTGCATTTTAGCTGCCTTCTTACAGAGTCAAGAATCCTGCATCTCTCTAAGCTTTGTTTATACTTTACTTTTGATGGAATTAAATGCTGCCTTCTTAGAGATGGATGAACTATCCTACTGATAAACCCTGTGGAGTTCTTATTTTTCATTTAGCAGCTTCTGAATTTCCCCATCATTTTCATCAAATCAGCTGTGGTATTTGGAAATGTTTTGACCCAGATGAGCAAATGCAATGCTATATACCAAATCTCTGAAAGCTGTCCACTCCTTTTCCGCTCCACTGTTGCTAACTGTGTATTGGCTCAACTTTTCCTTCAAGTTAGCAACAAACTGTTCCTATTCAGAAAAGAGCTCTAATCTGTTGACATTAATTCTTCTGGTAGTCTGATAGCCTTGGGGTTGCCACTTTTGTTCACTCAAATATTTAGCTTGGAGAAGATAAGTCTATGATCAGTCCAGCACTCTGCATCACACATTGCCATTGTCACTCTCACATCTTGCTGTCTCTTTTCCTTACAATCATGTAGTCTATTAAATGCTAATGTTTGCTGCAGTGGTGTATCCACGAAGTTTTATTGCCCTTAGGTAAGTGGAAGGCAGTGTTAGTAATGAGAAGGTCATGAGATGCACAATTCTTCAGTAGTAAGTGACCATTACTGTTGCTATTTCTGATTTTATTCCTCTCAACTGACTCTCTGCTATGTCTGATAGCCTGTGCCTACTCTAGCATTAAAGTCACCCAGTATAAGCTTGCCCTCTTTTGGCACATTGATGACAAGGGTTTCCAGATCTTCATAAAACTTTTCTTTGACATCATCAAGGTGGGAGCATAGGCTCTGATGATGGTGGCATGATATTTTTCTGCAAGTGACAATTTCATTTTCATGAGCCTATCATTCACTCCTTTTGGTAGGCATAAAACCTTGTTGACTAGATTAGTTTTAATTTCAAAACCTATACCAACTTCATGGTGTTCCGCTTCACTGCGGCCACTCCAGGAAAATGTGTATCCAGCTCCAACTTCAGTAAGCTGACCTTCATTTATCAGCCTTGTTCCACTCAGGGCTGCTATTTGTTGAATTCTCTTGCAGCAAGAGCTGTTTGTCTTTCAGGTCTATTAGATTTTTTAGTTGTCTATAAGTGTGAGCACATTCCATGGGCTGATAGTGAGTGGAATCATCTTTGCAGACATTTTTATACATTTTTTTGTGTTTTAACCACATAATGGGATTCTTCACCTGCTATGATAATCAGGCCAGGGTTGGGTAAGCAGAAAATTTGTAGGACACTTTTTCTAGTCCCTTCCTCACACAAGGTAGGTGAACAGTGTGATCCTTAAAAGGCTATTCAGACAGCCAAGGACCAGCGAAATCCTACTGCTGTTTCCAGTGAGAAAATGACCCTATGCCTATGCAGGATTGGGACTCCTGTTCCAGTATATCTGCACCTGATGCTTCATCACTTGCCTGTCATGAAAGGATTTTGAGACAGGTAAAATGGTAAAAATTGTATGGGTGATGTCTTTTGTTTTGTACATAAATTGGATTTAAGTGAAGCAGAGTTACATGAAGTCATTGACCTCACTCTCTCCTCCAGAGTCATCACAGTCCAGTGGCAGGACAGAATCAAGACCACTGGTGATGACTCAAGATGCAGTGGATTACCTTGGCATCTTCAGTGTTAACCAACCTCTAAACACTCCATAGTGCCTGCTTTAACTGCCTTCGTGACTGTTAGAACAAATTATTCTCATCCACCCATTCCACCAGGGGAAGTCTTCACATACCTGAGGTAAACCCCGCTCTAACTCACCAATGGATTTGAGACTCCTCAGTCACCCTCAATGGTTTAGCTCGTCTGCTAAAACAGTTTACCAGTGTGTGGTTGCTACACATGCTACAGCTTCTTGGAGCCACAGGTGAGAGTTGGGTAGAACAACTGAACATCAAAGGTGCAAAGTAGCCCTGAAAAGGACTCAGCAGCCATCACAACAGAGGTACCAGTCTTCCCTGAACACACCCTATACCCCTAATTAATCATATTACAAACAAGAACCTCCTAAACCACATGATCATCTCAGTAGATGCAGAAAAATCTTCAACAAAGTATAACACTTTTTTATGCTAAAAATCTTACAGATTATAGGCATTGGAAGACCTTTCTTTAACATCATAAAAACATCTACCTAAAACCAAAAGTAAGCATCATATACAATGAAGATATACAAGAACCTTTTCCAGTAAATACGGAAGTAAGGCAAAAATGCCCACTCTCCCCACTATTATTTGATATAATTTTGGAAATGATAGTAATAGCAATAAGAAAAGAGAAAATAATTAAAGGAACAAAGATAAGGTAAGGAGGAGATAAATCTGTTCCTATTTACTGATGTTATGATGGTTTGCTTGGAAAACTCCAGGAAATCATCAAAAATACTTACTGAGACCATTAATAACTTCATCAAAAAGTTGTAGGCTTCAAAATTAACCTCAAAATCAACAGCATTCCTATATGATAGTAACAAAACACAAGAAGCAACACTAGAAAGAAAAATTCCATTCCAAGTAACTACAAAAAGCCTATCAGAAATCAGCATTCCAAAACACATAAAAGACTTATATAGATTCAATTACAAAATAATTCTTAAAGAAAGAACAATCTAAATAGCCAGAGGGATATTCTGTGTTCATGGTTAAGCTGGGCCAATATAACAAAAATGACATACCACCAAAATTAATTAACTCTTTCATACTAACTAATCAAATTATCAAAGGGATACTTTACAGAACGATAAAGTAGCAACAAAATTTATTTGGAAAAGCAAAAAAATGAAGACTATCAAGGAAAACAATGGAAAGAAGTAAGGATGAAGGAGGAATAACATTTCCAGACTTCACATTATATTATAAAGTAGCAGTCAAAAACATCTGGTAGTGGATAAAAAGATAGATAAATGGAAATTCAGAAATAATAGAATACAATAACCCTGTGTTTGATAAGTAGAAAACAAGTTACCTAGGGAAAAAAATTCCCTATTTGATAAAATCTGGTGAGAAAACATAAAATCAGTCTGGCAGAAATTAGACTTGGACCAGCATACTCTACAATACATTCTAAATTTGATATTAAAGATCATACTGTAAACAAATTCAAAGAGAAATAAATTGTATACATCTCATAGCTCTGGGTAAGAAATGTATTCTAAGCCAAACAAGTTAGAGGCAATTACAAAATATAAAATGGATAACTGATTACTTGAAACTGAAAAGTTTCTGCACAGACAAAACTAATTCATTTAAGATAAGAAAGGAAGTAGTTAAATGGGGGAAAAATCTTTGTATCAAATTTCTCTGATAAGAGTTTGGTATTGAAGATCTGTGTGTGTGTATGTATACACATACACATATATATACACATACATGTATATACACATACATACATATGTATATATGTATTATGTTATGACTAATAGCTATTCTGCAACAGACACGAAGGTCAAAAAGATATGAACAAACAATTTTCAAGAAAAGAACAACAAAATATTCACAACCACATGAAAAAAAATGCTCCAGATCACTAGTAAGTGAAATGTAAACTAGCTAAGTTTTAGCTAGCCTTAAAGTTTTACCTCACATTGCAAATTGGCCAAAAAAAAAAAGACCAAAAATTGGCAATAGTCAATATTGAGAGAGGTTGTGGAAAAATGGGTACATTAATATGGATGGGAGCTGTGAAATGGTACAATTATTTTGGAAAGAAATTTAGAATTATGCAAATAAAACTGACATAATATGATAGATCTATAGAAATAAGCAGAACCAAGAAAACAACATACAGGGCAACTACAACAATGTAAGTGGAAGGAACAACATCAAAAAAATTAAAAGTACATGTAACAAAATTATAAAGATCAAATGGTACTCAAATGAAGAGATATGAAAAGCACCCTTAACCTACTCCTTTGTGGAGGTGAAAGATCCACCAGTGTTACACATTGAACATTTTCAGATTTTTTCAAATAGTTGTGCTGACTTTTTCCTTCTCTAAAAAATTCTATTTGTCAATATGGGATAGCTCTCTGGATGGGAGAGGGGAAGGGATATGTAGGATATTATATACTATAATGATGTAACAAAAAATAGAAAATATCAATAAAAACTTATTTTTAAAATAAAAACTAGTGTGACTAGACCATAGTATGAGTGAAGGAGAATGAATGTGTAAAAAGGCTGCAAAAGGAGATACAATAGGGCTATTTGGTGAAAAATTTTTAATACTCAAAAGAGATTCATTTAATAATCCATGATGTTAAAAAAAAAAACTCCAAAAAGTATTAATTAGAACTTACTTTAAAAAATAATAATCCACTCAGGAAAAACCAAATGGATTAAAATGTTTATAGTTCAGACAATGACATGCAGTTGGATGACTAGTTCATTGAGGTAGCATGTTAGGACATGTATCTAGAGCATTCATGTCATTAGTCAGTAAATTTGACCCAGAATTGAATAGAAAGAAAGCATTTGGGTAATTGTGTATGTTTTCAACAATCCCAAGATATTCTTTGGCACAAATTTTCTTAAGCACATTTGTTCTCCTGCTAATGCTTGTATGCCTTTAAGTCTTAAAACCTAATCATCTGTCTGCATGCAGAAATTGATATCAGTGATATAATAAAAAACATGTATAATTGGAAAAGTCTAGTAACAAATAGGAAGCTCATGTGCTATCCTAGTACCCACAAAATGTAAAAACATCTAAGGAAAAACTTTTAGCATGTTGGTTAGATCCTCTAGGAATTATCTATAGGAGAACATAGATAAGAATTACACAGAGTGAGAAGGCATGATGGGTTACAGTCTACAGTGATGAAGGCAATAATTATATTTGATGAGATGACATGTCCCTTTGTGACCAGTCCCTCTATCACTCACCAAATACCTTGAGTTCAGATCTAGTTTCTCCTTTCAGTTTGGTGCCTTCATCTGGAGTGCTCCAGAAAAGTCTCTAAATATCTCAGGGTGTAGTCATTTATAGATTTCTGAATTGATAATGCATTTTTTGTTTTAGTATAATCAAGTGCCTCTGATTGAATAATGTGATTAAAGATCTTCCCCACCCATTAATGGGCCTGGGAAGATTTGTTTGGAAGGCCCACACCTTTTGTTAATGAGGCACTGGTTCTCAAGGTTGTGATGCCTTCTGGCTCTGAAAAATGTATAAATACTCTTGAGTTGAGGTTTTACTTTGGGGCTTAGTTTCTGGAAGGTTTGTCTGCCAGATGAGACTCTGGAAAGCCACTAAGCAGCCCCCTGGCTTTGAAAACCCACATCTGGTGCTTTCCTCTCTGGTAACTATGTATGTATGGTCAGGAAGTTGTATCTATCTGTTGAATTGTGATGTGTGTATTGCTTACTCAGACAGTTTGGAAGCTCTGTCTGTTGAGTTAGATTTCTCTATAATTTTCTCTGAAGTTCAGGGTGCTGACTTTTTCCCCTGAACTAAGTGAATGATACATGTGCTTGATTAGTGATATTTGACCCCTTAAAAGTTGCCTTTCCTTTTTTAAATGCAGATCTAAGAACCTGTGATAGCAGGCCGCCCATCTATGTCGAGGTGCTTTCTGTTAGTTTTCCCGAAAGTGTTTGTGTAACTCCAGTTTAAATATCCCTTCCTGCAGAGACTTGGGTATTGTTACTTGATTTTAAAGATAGACTCTTGAGGACTGATAGTTAGCTTGTGACCAGAAAGAGTGTGAGAAGTTCTAAGACTAAGGACTTTCTTAAAGAGACTGTGAGAGTTAATTGTCATCCTTGAGAGTCTGGGAAAACATTTTGAGAGAACTGAGTTTGACAGGAGAAGACATCCTGAGAAGCAACATTAATTGCTATTCTGAAAGAACTGAGTTAGTCTGTGGTTCATGTATCTACAGGAAAGTCAGCAGTATCAGGTGAGGGTTAGAGATGACTCTCATTTTAACCTACATATGCATGTGTATTTATTGAGAGTAGCAGATGACACAGATATGTGTATATACATGACATATGCATAGATGTAGAATGTGTTATCTCTTACTATTGATAATTCTTTTACCAGTAGCATTGATATTTGAACCTATTAAACTGGGGTGTGAGTGAGAGTAAGAGTTTTATGGGAAAAGAGGTTTCTCCAATATTAAAAAGCCAGGACAGGGACTCAGAGCCAATTAATAGGTCCATTCTGTATTTGTGGAAATTTATGAAGAATTCAGAACATATATACTCCTCATGTCTGACTTTGGACCCAATTTGAGAATTGAGTAGCAGACTGAAGGCTTGGGATTTGGAGTGTTTGTCCCTGAGAGCACCTGAGATGTGTTTTTCTCCCTGTGAAATACACCCCTATGTCCTTTTCCAAGAGACTGCTGTTGCTGAGTATAGGGAAAAAAACCATACCTAGCTACATGGGTAATAGGATCCCTAGTTCCTACATTCAGTGTTCGGTATGGGTATTGGATAGGGAAAATTATTTAATATCCAGAGAAATTCAATTAATCAATTAACATTAAGCACCTACTATGTGCCAAACACTGTAAAAGACAATCCCTGTCTTCAAGAAGCTTACAATCTGATGGAAGAGACAATGTGCATACAAATATATACAAAGTAAACTATAGATAGGATAAACAAGAGATAATTAACGGAGAGAAAACTCTGGAAGGGTCCAGGAAGGTTTCCTGTAGAAGGTTGGAACTTAAAGGAGCTGGGGAAGGTCAGTACTTGGAGCAGAGGAGGGGAGAGCATTCCTAGCATGAGAGACAACTGGAGAAAATGCCCAGAGCAAAGTGATGGGGCGGGCATCTTTTTATGGAACAGCTAGGAAGCCAGTATTGCTGGATCAAAGAGTGCATGTCAGGGAGTAGCTGTAAGAAAACCAGAAAGGTAGGAGAGGGCTAGTTTATGAAGCATTCTTAATGCTAAACAGATCATTTTGATCCTAGAGACAATAGAGAGCGGCTGGAGTTTATCAAGTGGGTAGGGAGAGGGAAGGTAACATGATTGGATCTAGCTCTAGGAAAATCACTTCAGTAGCTGAATCAAGGATGGATTGGAAAAGAGACACACTTGAGGCTGGCAAACCCACCAGCAGGTTATTGCAGTGATTCAGATGTGAGGTCATGAGAGTCTGCACCAGAATGGTGGCAGTGTCAAGAGAGGAGAAAGAAGTGTATTAGATGGATGTTGAAATGGTGAAATTGACAGATGTCTTTCTCTCTTCCAAACTTCCATCTTTACTTTCTCCCACAGCCTCCACTTAGCTTCAAAAAGCTGCTGCACTTTTCCTGCATGACCCCAACATCCCGCACCCATTCATGGGCTAAGTGGGAGAAGTAGCCCACCTTAACCCAATCTACTGTATGGCAGAATTCAAAGAGGGGCATGGTCAAACAGGATCACTCCCTTCCCCACCCCCACCTCACCCAGAAGCTGTAAATTCAGGGTCTGAAATTCAAAATCACACACAGAAGTGGGAAAGTGTCCCTGATAAGGGGTTGCTCCATTTCGTCCTGCCTTTCCTCTTAATATTATTTGCCTGATATAGTCTGCAAGAAGCTTAGGTATGTGTGGTATCGAGAGCTCTAAACTGGAGGAGGAAGCTCTGACCAGTGGGATTCAATCATTTGGATTACCAATACTACAAATCGCGCACTTCAGTAGGAAATCATTTACCTCATGTGAGTCCTTGGGAGGGGACCATGCCTCACGGCTGCCCAAGGCCAATCTGCTTCTAGTGATCCTTCACACTCGATCACCAAGGCGTTGTGAGTAGGAAGGCCAGACCCAGGATGCCTCTCTGGTGAGATAACGTTCCCTACCCACTGGGCCAGGGAAGGAAGATCCCTTCCTAGTAGCCCTGAAGGTACAGGTGGTGTCTTGGAAAACACTGGATTGAGAATTAGAAGACATGGGTTCTGCTCCAGTCTCTGTGGCAGGACTAAACTGGGTGACCTTCAAGAAAGGAAGTCTTTTTGTAAAGAATGAATGATCTGGAGAATCTCAAAAGCCCTTTGGCTTACAGAAGTAGCCTTCCTGAAAGAATAGATGCAAGGCCACAGGTGACCCTTGTGTCCAAGTGACTGAACATTTTTCCACAGTCTTAAATCTTGTGACTTATAGAATGGAAATAGTTTTTGCCATCTCTAGCTTCATTGAATTTCTGATCCATTTTAGGGAACTCAGATGTCATCTAGCTAGTCCAAGCCCCTCATTTTATAGCTGTGTAAAGTATTTAAGTCACATATTCAAGATCATAGCATTATTCATTTACACACAGAGAATTTAAACTAAAGTCCTTTTAATTCCAAAGCCAACAATCTTTTTTTCCTATTATATATCCTGCCTAATTGATTAACTGCAGCCTTTTTTGCCTAATTCAGTGTATTAAGAGTATTCCAACTGACAAAAGGTAGCAAGAGTATAAAGGTCATGGTTGTTTTCAAAATGTTAAACTTGTTTATCATTCTGAAAAGAATTGACAAATGTTCAATTTGTTTATTTATATGTAAAATTGATTTCATCTCTACAGTGTTAGAACATATTAATTTCTATCTCCAGCAGTGTCATATATATATATATATAGTAGGCATTCAGCAAATGTTTACAGAATAAATAACATCTGAATCACAACAAGATCTTGGATATAGAGATGTAAAAGACCTCAGAGGTTATCTATTCCAACCCTTCCCCCCCCCCATTTTTAAACAATATAATTTCTTTTCAATTAGCAAAAATCCATTTTCTCTCCTCCCTATTAAAAAACAATAACAACCTGTATCAAATATGCATAGACAAGCAAAAAAAAATTCCTGCATTGGTCACATCCAAAAAATGTTTTATTTTGCAACCTGAGTCCATCCATCCATCACCCCTTTATCAGAAGGTGGGTAGCATGCTTCATCATCGGTCCTCAGGGAAACTTGGGTCACTGCATTGAAAAACTTAAAAGTCTTTCAATATTGTTTTTCTTCACAATGTTCTATGTGTGTATACACCTGAGTATACACACATGTACATATGTGTGTATGTGCATCTATACAGAGAGAATGAGTTCTGGTTCTTCACACTTCACTATCAGTTCACACAAGTCTTCCCAGGCTTTTCTAAAACTGTCCCTTTCATAATTTATTAAGTACCTACTATGTGTCAGGCCCATACTAAGCAATTTTACAAATATTATCTCATTTTGTCCTCACAACAACCCTGAGAGATAGGTGGCATTATTCTCATTTTACAGTTGAGGAAACCAAGGCAAACAGAGCATTAAGTAACTTGCCCAAAGTTACAGAGCTAGTTAAGTGTCTGAAGCTGGATTTTAATTCAGGTATTCCTGACTTCAGGCCCAGCACTCTATCTACTATGCTACCTAGCTCTTATAATAATATTCCATTATGAAAACATACCACAGTTTGTTCAGCCGTTCCCCAATTGATGGGTGCCTCCTTAGCTTTAAGTTCTTTGCCACCACAAAAACACAGAAAAAAGCTGCTAAAAGTATTTTTTATAAATATGAGATCTTCTCTTTTTTCCTTTGATCTCTTTGAGGTATAGGCCAAGTAATGATTTTGCCAAGTCAAAGGACATGCATTGATGAGCAAATTTTGAAGCACAGTTTCCAGAACAGCTGGACTAAATTCAGAACTCCACTCACTGTTCATGTCCCTCCTTAGCCCTCCAACATGCGTTTTCCTTTTCTGCCAATCTGAGGGGTATGAATTGCTTTAAATGGCATTTCTTTAATTATTAGTGATTTAGAACATTTTTTTCATATGACTTGTATTTCTTCTGGAAACTGCCCTTGTTCAGAATTTGAAACATTTCTTTGTATACTTTGGAGATGCGACCTCTATCAGAGAAAGATTTGTCACTAGTTATCTTTTTCCTTTTCAATTGTAACTGTGTTGGTTTTGATTGTGCAAAAACTTTTTAATTTTACATAGTCAAAATTGTCCATTTTATCTTCTGTGAACCTCTCTATCCTTTGTTCAATCAATTGACCTAAAAAGTAATTTCTTCCTTGTGCCTCTGATTTACAGTTACTATGTCTAAGTGATATATACATGTGGACATTTCTTGGTATACATTGTGAGATATTAGTCCTTACATAGTTTCTGACAGACTGCTTTCCATTTTTCTCAGCTATTTTTGTCAAATAGTTCTTATTCCAGTAGCTCAAGTCTTTGGGTTTATTAAATACTAGGCTTCTACTCTATGTTGTATACCCAATATGATCAACTAATTGATCTATTTCTTAACCAGGACTAAATCATCTCAATGATTACTTGTTTATAGTATAGAAACTATCTCATCCCCTCTTCCTAATTTTTTCTATGAAAATTCTTGATTTTTCCTAATGAATTTTGTTATTTTTTTCCCCTAACTCAATAAGATAATCATTTAGTAGCTTGATTAATGTGACATTGAATAAATAAATTAATTCAGGTAATAGTTAAAGTTTCTCTAATCATTTAAGTCTTGCTTTTATTTCCATAAAGAGTTTTGTAGTTGTAGTAATTTAGTTCCTGTGTATGTCTTGGTAATGGGACTCCCAAGTATTTTAAATATCCTATAGTTATTTTACATGGAATTTCTCTGTCTCCTCCTGCTGATTTTGTTAATATACAGAAATGCTCGTAATTTGTGTGCATTTATTTTTTGTACAACAATTTTTGCTGTAATTATTTCAGTTAATTTTAGTTGGTTCTCTGTGGTCTTAAAAATAAGTAAACAATTATGCAATCTGCAAAAAACCAAAAACATGCCAATTAATCACCTGTCTTCTCTTTGTCTGTGCTTATTCCCTAAATTTTTCTTGTTTTACTACTATAGTTAACATGTCTAGCACTGTATCAAATAGTAGTGGTAAGAATGGACATCCTTACTGATAGTTCCTCCCCACTCATTGATAAGGAAATTGAGTTCTATATAGGATACATAATTTGCCCCACATTCAAACTCGGGTCCTATGACTGTAATTTAATGTCAGTTTCTATTTTAGCATGCTACCTTCTAATGTAATTCATAATGGATTTTTTCTTCCTTCATATCTGCTTTAAAGATTGGCCTGAGCGTGCTAAAAGTATCCTAAGATATCAGCTAAGACCCCCAGGGTCACAACTAGGTCATTATTGCCTTTGATGATCTGTGCACTATTACTGGAGTCAAGAAGACCTAAGGTAAAAAGTACCATGTAACCACTACAAGACTGTGAAGACACTGAGTGCAATTCCATACAAAGAGAGGCCGGTCCTTAAAGGGGGCTACTTCTGGCCTCAGATACTCATTAGCTATGTGATTCTGGACAAGTCACTTACCCTCTCTTTGCCTCAAATTCCTCATTAGCAAAATGGGTATATATAGGACCTGCCTCCCAGGGTTGTAATCCAAGGATCAAATGAGATTCTATTTGTAAAGTGGTTCACATCGTGCCTGGCATGTGGTATGTAAATATATAAATGCTATAGAAATGTTAGCTATTAGCTGTTCTTATTAAATCATTTTTTTTTATTATTTTCCTTATGGGTCAATGGCTGCTCTCACTGAATTAACCTGAAGGTTAGTCTTCCTAAACATGTGTATGGGACTTTTAATGGTTTGTATTATCCTTATTAACAGAGATTATATTTAAAGAGTACCCTTTATGAGAAGCTCGAGGACCCTCATAACCTAGAAAAACAAAACAAAACCAAAAAGACACCGAGGTTTGATCTCTGAAGCGCAGATCCCGTCTGGAGGGAAGCTGTCCCTGAGCCTGAATGGTGACTATCGAGTCCAGGGGGACTATTATTCTGGGCCTCCAAGTGCCAAGGGATCAAGAACAGCTTGTGATGGTAAAAGTGGTTTCAAATGATCCATGGGACAACCACAGTAACAATGCTAGCCATATTTACCCACAGTGCTTTGAGACAGTTCTGCTAGTATAGAAGATAAACATTTCATTTTGCTTCAGGAATTAGCCATTAGCAAATTTGCAAGCATGCAAAGAACAAATAAAATCCTGCCCAGATCCTTGATGACTGACTCTGGAAACCCCAAAGGGAAAGCAGTTTTAAAAGCACCAGGTACCACAGCAAGACTGTGAAACCACTGAGTGCAATCCCACACATCATCTACCAGGCACCAAAGAACTGTCGGTCTCTCTTTTGGTTGCCAAAATCTTTAATGAGGGCTGCTCTATTCAGGTCCCAACTCCTCTTAATGACAGATGCCAGTGCTTCCTGACCATAAAATAGATGACTCAGTAGTGCTAGGAGAGAAAAAAGTGGGTGGTGACTTCAGAAAACCTGTCCCATGAGTTACTACAGGCATTCCATAATCTACACCTTATGGTTTAAAAATCAGGCTATGCACAAGAAGTCTGTCTCACTACCTCCTCAGGAGGAGCAGATAAGAAGGGCGGATCCGCTAGCAGAGTCATCCTGAAGTTAGCAACCGGGAACTCGGTAAGCTCCAGCAACAACAGCTGGGACAGGGAGCTAAGCCCATTCTGACCAGAAGTCACTGTGAAGGAGACTACAGAGTTAATCCACCTGCTGCTCATTCGTTTTCTTCAGCTTTCTCCAATTTGGTGCAATTACAATACCAGGCAGTCCACTGGAAGGAGTTGGGGGAGGGATTTTGCAATCTTTCATGACCCAGTCATCTTTCTGCCACTCTGCCTAGAATCTCTGAGATCCCATGATCTCCAATCTCATCCACACTAACCAGGTAGAGCTCTTACCTTTCACATTAATCTCCTCCAGACTGCCCTTCCTTCTTAGTCCAATTACCCAGCCCCACCCTCATTTCCTTTGATTGCTTTCTGCCCTGGAAGTCATCCTTTCTGTAGGGCTTTTTAGATTCCTTTATCAGTAAACAACATTTTTCAAAGCCCATCAGAAAAGTTGTATCATCCCAAGATGAGCCAAGATGACCCTGCTCTCTTAACAGCTGACATCTATTTCTTCCATTCTCCCAAGCTACCAGGTTGTGCCATCAAAAAAAGCAGTCAGCATTAACCAGTGCCATCATAGGCATATGGCTCACCTGATAGAGAGGACCAAAGCACTGGGGTTAGTTGGAACAGAGAGTCTAGCATAAGGTAGTCTTGGGATCCAGAGTTTTAAAGAACAAACTTTTTGTGCCATAGACACAGGGCTGAATATCCCCAGAGTAATTAGACCTAAGCCTATCCCTCATAAGGGATATGTGTGTGTTCATACTTCATTGCCAAAGAAGACCATGCCATCAGAGAAATGATGACTTGCATTTGACTGTTTTGAGAAAGGGACAGCTGCGCAGGTCACCAGCCTTATTTCTTCTGCACAGCCATCTGAATCCAGTGACCAGATATTCATCAGGATTATTGGAGATGACCCAGGATGAGGCAATTGGGATTAAGTGACTTGCCCAAGGTCACACAGCTAGTGTCGAGTGTCTGAGGTGAGGTTTGAACTCAGGTCTTCCTGACTCCTGCACTGGTGCTCTATCCACTGCACCACCTAGCTGCCCTGATAAAAGATAAAGTAGTAGCTAGAGTCCCATGAAATTTAGTTTAGTAACTTGGCTTACTGTAAAGACTGTGCCACCATGATTGGCCCTCTATCGACAGAGTCAGAAGTCAGTGATTCTCATTGGCTTTACCAGTTGGTCAAAAGATGTTGCAGATGGTGACATAGCAGATCCAGCCCGCCATGACTGGACTTGGAGCTGCACCTAGTGGAGGAGGCCCCACTGGATAGCACTCTGACTGACTTGCTTGTACTCCACCTGTGATGCAGGGAAGGTGGGGTGGATGTATGTGCCATGATATCTAGCCCTGTTACTCTGCTTTATAAGAAGCCATCTGCCCTGATCCTGATGGCTGGAGTAGAAGATACATGGTTTCAGGGCAGAAAAGTTTCACCAAAGGCCTTTTAAGGATTCTTTCAGGGTTTTGTGGAGCATTTGCCTAATCACAAATTGTCTCTCTTCCTCTCCCTCACCTCAAGACCTCAATGATGCTAGCTTCCCTGCTAGGCACAGGCTTTCAACAATTGGTATACAATCACATTGGCCACTTTCTCCAAGTTAAACAGCGCCAGACTCTAGGGATATGGGTAGGAAAAGTAGATATAGGTGTTCTTCCCAAATACACCATGACTCTTTCTTTTGCACTTCTGAGGACATTAGCACAGGTTAGCTTCTAGGTGGGGAGTGCATGGACTGACTTGGAGTCCGAACACTCAAGTTTGAATCCTATCTCAGACACTAGTTACGTGACTGGGCAAATCACAACCTCTCTGTGTCTGTCTCCTCATCCGTAAAATGGGGGTAATAACAGCACTTACTTCCCAGGATTGTTATGAGGATCAAATAAGTTAATGTATGTAACTCATTTTGTGTACCTTAAAGCACTATAAACATGCTTGCTTTTAGCTATTAATGTATTAGCTATGTACCATTCCTTTAGTATGTGAGGAACTGTATATTTCCTCACTGAAGGTCTGTTTTAGGGAACTGTTATGGAGAGGGGACTTAGGGAAAGTTGGGTACATTAGAGCAGAAGCTGAGGGTAAGACTGTAAAGTCTTCAAGAGCTGGAATTCTCCTGTTTTGCATACCAGGGTTTGTTCTACATCATCTGATGAGCCAATAAAAATATAACCTCTGGGGAAAAAACGTGTTATATAAGATAGTTCTGGAGGAGGGAGAGTTAACAGTGATGTTTAAAAAACAAGTTACATTAATAAGATTAGGTTTTTAAGGGAAAGTATTGAATGGGGAAAACATCTATTGAATTTTTCTGATATGGGTTTGATATCCAAAACACAGTATGTTATCATATGACATGTATTATTGACTATATATGGGTACATATGTATGTATATCTGAAAGACATTCCCCAATAGCTACATGGCCAAAAGACAAAAACAGTTCTCAAAAGAATTGAAAACTATTAACCATATGAAAGGATGCTCCAAGTCTTATTACAAGAGAAATATATCAAAACCCTGAGGTTTCACCTCACGCTCTGTTAACTGGCAAAGATAACTGGAAAGGGGAATAGTAAATGTTGGAGAGATTGTTAGAGGTATGAATCAGTATAACCACTTTGGAAAGCAATTTGGAATTATGCAAATAAAGTGACTAAAGGGTGCAGAAATTCCAGTACTAGGCTTATATCCCAAAAAAACCACTGTTAAGAAAATTCCCATCCATACCAACATATAGCAACACTTTTTTAAAAGCAAAAATTGGAAAACAAATAGATGTCCATCAGTTGAAGAAAGAATTGTGGTTTATAAATCTAATCAAATATTACTGTGCTGTAATAAATGATAAATATCAAGCATGAAAAGATCTAAAGAAACTGAAGCAGGTAGAGAAGCAGAGCCAATAAAACTATATACATTATGACAACAATGTAAAGGGAAAGAATAACAACAAATTAGGTAAATGTTGCAAAATAATGAAACAAAAAAAAAAAACACAGGCATGTCACAAAAGAAAATCATAGAAGAAAACATCCTCACCCCATTCTTTTGCAAATACGAGAGGGCCACAACAATGATGCTGTTGTACATCATTTCAGATCCTTTTGATGTAACTAACAGTTTTGCTTATGTTTTTCCTTTTAAAATATTATATAGGTCCAAAATAGCTTTAAATTGATGATCTTGTGATTACACTAGCTAAAATACATTCTTATTCTCTAAATCAATTTTAGCGTCCAAGAATCTTTATTATATGGTATAGAAATATTTTACATGACTGCACATGTATAACCTATTATCTGCTTACCATCTTGGAGAGGGGAGGAAGGGAAGGAGAGATAGAATTAGGAACTCAAAACATTTTTCTAAAGTTTAAAAATTGTTTTATTATGTAATTGGGGAAAATATATATATTTTAATATATCTTTGTTACATATGGGATGGCTATGGTGGGAGAGGGTGAGTTGAAGGGATACTGGAGGAAATTTTAATATTAAAACATTTTAAAATAAAAAGTAAAATGTATTAAAGCCATCTTTAAGACTTAAGTAGTTTAGGAAACTAAAGGCTTGAGATTTCTCATGCTCTTAGTACATAAGCCAGAGCACCAACAGTTACTTGACTCCCTCCTCAGACTTCTGACCAGCAGATGTGGACAATACTGACACAGAATTATACTCAGCCAAATCAATCCTGTATGCTCACTAAGGTTACCCTTAGTAATGGCTAAATATGCCTTTAACTGCCTGAGGTTCTACAAATGTCTTTTCTTTCAATCTCAAACCTGAGGTCTGGTGATCAGCCCAAGTCAGGCCTAGCCTGCTACAAATAGCCAGGCTCAAAATGAATTCCTTTAAGAATTAAGCTCCCTGTCAGCAGGCCATTTTTCATTTTTCTCTCCGTATCCCAGTGCCTAGTACAGTGCTTAAAAATTTAATAAATAGTTGTTGAACTGAACTGAATTGTATACTAGCATGTTAGAAGCTCTCTTCTGCTGGGGTGTTCTAAAGATGTTTGTTTTGGTATTACTTAAAATATCAGACTTGGATAAAAGGCAGATATAACATCCAAAAATAGACAACACAAAGCTGAAGAATCAATATATTATTTAACAAGTTATCCAAAAACTTCCTAATGGGCTTGAACACTGAGTTGAATCTAAGAGGATGAAATGTAAAATGGAAATACTTGGGCTCAAAAATCAACTTCAACAAGAGAAGCATGGAGTACTTCATATTAAAAAAAAAAATTGCACATTTTAGTGGACTGCAAACTCAATAGCCAGCTGTGATGGAGAAGCTGAAATGGCCAGGACTGTACTGCGGTACTCGGCCCCGGTTAAACTTCATGGTTCAGTCCTGGCTGCAGTATTTCAGGAAAGATTTGAAGATTTTGTCCAGAGAAAGGAAGTTGGGAGGCTGAAAGACCTCAAATTCTTACTCATTAAGGGGAACTTTGGATTTTTAGCCTGGAAAACTCTTGCCTGACCAGTGGGAGGAGGGGGTAGGATGAATGAGCTAGCCATCTTTAAGTATCTAAAGGGTTGTTACACAGAAAAGGAATTTGGATTGGCTTACTTGATCCCAGAGGGGAGAACTACAATCATTAGAAGTTAAGAGAAAAATTTAGGTTTCATATCAGGAAACAGACTGGGTAAGACATATTTATTCTGAGGTAGTCTCAACCAAAAGGGAGTGCTATGAAGTCAGGAGAAAGGACAGATTCAATGAAGGATTTTTTATATCACGATCATAGCAAGTCCTGTGATTTTTATATAAATGCATTATCTGCGAAATCCTACATGATATGTACATTGTTGACCTGAATGCTTACTCAAGGACTTTTAACACCTATAGAAGCCTAAACTCACAAGCTGTATAGTCAAAGGTTCCCATGGGAAATCCTGGGTGGGAGTATAAGGAGTGATTCATAAGAAGCCGAGATTGAACTGTTTTAAGGCCAGGGCTTGAAGTTATGGATGATGTTATACTATCAGGGCTCATCCAGAGCACTTACAGAATGTACATAAATTGTACACAGTACATAGAAGTACATAGACTGTGATACTATCAGGGCTCATCCAGAGCACTTACAGAATGTACATAAATTGTACACAGTACATAGAAGTACATAGACTGTGAATGTTTGATTCCCTATTAAGTCCAAATATGTCCCCTTTGGGACTTAGAAAAAATTTTCTACTTCAGTTAGCTATGTTTGTGGTTGTTTTTAAATTCTTATTTATTTTTGGAATTTGGTGGAAAGTACACACTGCTGTGGTCTCCTTATGAAGAATGTAAGGTAGGATATTTAGGAGAGGGCAACAGCTGCACCAAATGAACTGCTTATCAAATGTGGAGCCTTCCAAGGTCCTCAAGAGAAATATCCAGAATAGGATATGCTAAAGTGAAATGACTGAGGCAGGATTTGAACCTATCCATTCCACTACACCATTAGTGTCAAATTCAAGGGACCACTAAACAGACTGCATGTTGACTTAGAAGCCATATATTATCTATATTTTGTTCTACTTATTAGAATTACCCAGTTACTTTTTAATCTGGTTAAGATGGTCATAAGGTGTGTTAGGCAATCAATGCCCCATCTGACACCTCCGTACCACACCAAGACAGTTCATTCTGCCAATCTACATCAGCCCCTGGTGCGATCCACATGGACCAGAAATTTTAAACTAGGAGGAAGGAGTAAAGGGAATGAGGAATAAATCTACAGAAATTAAGTTTTAAAGCCTTTGTTTGGGACTTAGGGTATGTCTCCTTGAGAGTCGTGGACATAAATCAATACCTTATTTGGGATTTTGATATCACCTTGGGGGAGGTGAAGAATATCCTTGGCCCAAGTAGCTACTAACCCATGCACACTAATGAATCATGGTATTAGAGATGATTTGGTCAGGCTGTTAACAGATATAAGTCACAATTTCAGGAACAAGCAGCTGAAGGAACAACCTAGACCCCTTCCTCCACTACTTCTGACTACAGAAGTCTAAGACTTTAGGTTACAGAGAGATTTAACAGAGAACTGAAGGGTTGCCTTTTTAAGGACTATCTTCTGGCTGAGGACCCTATAGAATAGCAGTGTTCTCCAGTAATTGGTCATGTGGAGGATGCTAAACCCTCACTTCCTCAGCAGCTCAGTTGCTAAAGACCCAGAAATGTTCTCCCCACCAAAGGCTCACTGTCAAGTTATTCAATATCAGCAACAGATAGGTTTCATCAATGGAAATGACAGGCATAAAGGTGAAGCAATGGATCTCGATAAAATATCTGAGGGAGATGAGACAAAAGTAGAAGAAAAAACAGCAATCATTGGGAATAGCCAGTTGGTCGAGCATGGTGAGGAAAAAAACATATTAGACATGACTAGACAAAGAGTAAAACCAGTGTAGTGTCATGTAGTCGAGTTTCAAGGAGTTGGTCAACTATCAAATTTTAGACACTCATGTCATGGGGCATTTCAATTTAGATTATTTGTCCACATACTCTGTGGGAATTGTCCATCATTCAAGGATCACTGAACAGCCAGGCTCAGGTCAGCGTGGGAGAGGATGGGGGAGGAAAAACAGAGGAAAGAGCAGTGAGAGATGGGGAGTTTACACATTTACCTCTTTGAAATAAAGGGTTAAGACTAGATTTCTTCTAAAATCTCTTGTAGTTCTACTGAAGACACTCCAAGGTGATACAAAACAAAAGCTCATTTTGTCCCTAGGTAGCCCTGTCCAACCTTCCAAAGCAATGGTTTGGTCCCCAAGTCTTCTACTAGCTTACAGAGGACCTCCAAGTTCCTGCTTATGTTGTTACCCCATCTGGAAGATCTCCTGTCTATATAAATACTACCCTACCTTCAAGACTCACCTCAAATCCCAGTTCCAACATGAAAACTTTCCCCAAATAATTCAACCAGCATTAATTGCTCCATTTTCTCACCTCCAGCATTTTTATTCTGTACCATTCAATTTACTATTTTAACTATACATAATTATTTTTTCCTCCCCTTGTAAACAAGAATGTCTTCTACCTATTTCTATCCCTTAGCAAGCCTAGCAAAGTGCTGTATACATATCACACGTTTGAATGACTTAGTGTGTCCAAATGTCCAATTACAGTTATTCATCAAGGCAAAGTATATTAGCTATGAAGTCAGCATTCAGAGTAACACCCAGACCAGAAATCCTTCACTAAAATCTATCTGAATTATCCTACTGTCTTCAACTTTGGTTCCTACCAATGCTCCCATCAACTGAAATTTCAGAACTGGGCAGCCAAGTCAAAACCCTAAAGATGCCTGCTGTTACCTAGAAGTGCTTTTTCAATTTCTTGGCCTCAACCAAACCCAGCCCCAACCCTTATTTATCTAAAAGGCTTGTAGTCACTCTCCTACCATTATTCCATTAAGCGTACTGATGAGCAAGGCCTAAGTCAAGGAGAGGGATGTAGTAGAATGTACACAAAAATGTGTGTAAATTCATATTAATACTGTCAAATACAGGTCAGAGGATTGTGACAAATAAGTGCACAATGTAGTGTAGTTTAGTAGAAAGAACACCTTGATTTGGAGTCACAGAGTAGGACCTAAATTCAATCTTCGAATGATGGTCTTGGACTGAATAACTCCTAAGGTTCCCTTCCAGTTCTAGATGATAAAAAAATCCAAAATTTCAGATCTAGAAATTTAGCTGGGCTCATAGCTAATGCTTAAGTTCTTGACAGTCCAACTCTACCCTAAATTCCCTCATTCCTTAGAGCAACTGTTCCCAATTGTCCCTTCATTCTTGTTGCCCATCAAGTGACTTTCCCCGATACTCCACTAAAGGCTGAGGCCACGTAATACCAACTGTCAGGATCACTCCTCTCCAGTTTTCAATATTCTCAGTATTATAACCTGTTTTTTCCCTCATTTCTTCTAAATTATTTATTTAAATCTAGATGCATTATCCTCAACCTGATAGGCTAGAAATGCTTTGCAAAGCTTTAATGGAAATGTATTATCATTCTCTTCTGCCTCTTCCAAGACTTAATCCAGTCAGCCTAATCTTCATTTGGCTCCTCACTCTCCAATGACTCCTTCCCACCTGCCTATTATCACCACCATAATTATTCTTCTCTAATATTAAAACTTTAAAAAAGCCTTCCTAGATCTTTCACCCATTCTACATTCCATTTTATTCAAATACACCCTCTTGCTCAGACCCTCCCAGTTTGTTTTCCAAAAGCAACACCTTACTGAAACTGAGATCCCAATGGCTAACAATTTTTTTTCATGGACTCCCCTTTGGCAGTCTGAAGATGAAGCCCATAGACCCATTCTCAAAATGTTGTTTTTAAACGTATAAAGTAAAATACACAGAATTACAAGTTATTAAAAAATTTTAAGTCACAGATCCTACTTGGTTTCCCTTAACCACCCATCTCCTATATCCTTTCTGACCTATTATGTGCGTGTTCTAAGTGCCTGTCCATGGATCCCTTTTTCTTCTGTTTCAATAATCATCTCTATGCAGCTTACCCTCAAATCTCTAATTCTACTTCTGCTCTTTTGAGTTTTAGATATACACCTTACAAGGTACTTACTAGTACCTCAAACTCACAACATATTGAAAACAGCATATTATTCTTTCCCCCTAAACCTGTTCCTCTTCTTGCTTCATTGTTTGTATCTGTGGCACCCTATTCATGCAGCCTCTAATGCTCAGAACCTTACTTTTTTTTTCTCCTCTCCCTTATCTTTCATGTTTAATTAATCAGTTACAAAGTCTTACTAATCCTATCCCTTAAACAACTCTCAAATTCATTCCCTATGTTCAGTCATCTTCATAGGCCCTCATCACACCCATTAGACTATTTCCCACCCTAACCCACCATTCACCGTTCTGCTAAAATAATTTCTCGTATACAGACCTGGCCATACCAAGCCTTTAGTGGCTCTCTAATGCCAAATAAAGGTCAATTGGTTTGCCTAACATTTAAGAGCCTCTGCAACCTGGCAGTATCCTATTTTTCCAGTCTTTTTTGCCTCCCACTTGTGCCTTTAAACAATGCTGTTTCTATGCAGACTTTCAAACCCAACTCAAACGCCATCTTCCCTTGGTGACTTCGGCGACCCTCATTTTCACCTCTTATGGGTCCTTTTCCCCTGAGCCCCAACATTGCATTTTGTTTTACTAAGAGCAAAGCGCACATCAACTTGAAATTTTCCCTTTGATCCTAGCTGTGTGATTTACAGGCAAAACACTTCAATCTGTCTCAATCTTTTTTTGTAAAATCAGAGTAATTTACTTCGGAGGGTTGTTTATCAAACTGAGTTCACATCAAGCACTTTGCAAACATCCAAGTGCAGTATGTCAGCCATCTGGCAACTTCCTCACAGGTTTTAATTATGTGGTTTTCTCTCCTACAAGGCTAAGTTCCAGAGCTAGGGCTGTCTCAGCTAACCTTGATCATCTCCCCCAGTGCATGCACAAAAAACAGATGACAGGTGCTGGGACTCTGAAGAAGAATGGAGAAATGAAGGACAATAAGTGTGGTCAAACTGGGTAAGTTTTTAAAAGGTCAAATCCACCACCACAGATAGCTAACGTTTCCTGTTTATTTGGGGGATGGGCAGAAAAGAAATCCTTGACTCCTCAACAAAAATGTATTCATATTCACTCAATCACACTGAAACATTTGTTTCAACAGACTGAAAAAGTGAAACAGTATTTAGTTTGTACAGGGGGGAGGGGGGAAATAAGGATTAAGGAAACAATCTCGTGAGCTTGGAAAGCCCTCCTAGCCCAAGAAAAAGAACTGCTGCCATATTTCCCCAAAAGGAGAAATGAGACCCAAACTTCTTCCTCTCTGAATGGTGATAACCATATTCCTCAGGACCCACATTACCCTTCCCCATTTCCTTCAGTGGTATGGTAGGAAATCCCTTTAGTAAGTATTAGAAAAGCTAGTTTTTGAGACACAGTCTATATTTTCCCTAACAATATCAATATCCTCACCTCTACAATCTACTTGCCAAAAATGAGGTCATGAAATCTCTCAATTACTTTCTTCCCAAAAAGTTCCTCTGGTGTATATTTATACATATATAATGGTGAGTGGCAAACTCCTTTCCAAGAAATATGAGGACAAGAGTCCCTTTCTATGCTTAGCATTCAATTAATTATTCTTTGGGGAGTTTTACTTTCATAACTGAAACCAATCCTGGAGAAAGCTACCTAGGATTGCTGGCCCCTCTTCAAAGGCCTTGATGGGACAAAGGTTGGGGTTGGAGTGTCTCGCCCAATACGCTTCATTCTACGGTGGCAGAATTCCAATTAAGAGGAAACTTTCCATATTTTTCATGTTCATAGAATAATCCTCAGGATGGAGTCTGTCAGACTCTAAGAACAAACGCTAACCAAACATTTTCTTGCATTAAATGTATTTACTGGGGCAGCAGACTCTCACTCTCTCATGTGGATAGATTCTCTGATATTTAACGCAGCAACTCTGATGGAACCTTTGCCCATAGTCATCACATTCAAAGACTTCTCTCCAGTGTGGATTCTCTGATGACGAACAAGAGCTGAGCTATACCTGAAGGCTTTCCCACACTCACTACATTCATAGGGATTCTCCCCTGTATGAATTCTCTGATGCTGAATAAGACCTGAGCTATAGGTGAATCTTCCACCACATTCCCTACATTCATAGGGTTTCTCTCCTGTGTGGATTCTCTGATGCTGATAAAGATGTGAACTCTGACTAAAGGCTTTTCCACATTCATTACATTCATAGGGCTTCTCTCCAGTATGAATTCTTTGATGATGAATAAGGGTTGAGCTCCGACTGAATGCTTTCCCACATTCATTACATTCATAAGGTTTTTCCCCAGTATGTATTCTCTGATGATGAGTAAGGGTTGAACTCCAACTAAAAGTTTTCCCACACTCATTACATTCATAGGGCTTTTCTCCAGTATGGATTCTCCTATGTAGAATAAGAGCAGAGCTACAACTGAAGGTTTTCCCACAGTCATTACATTCATAAGGTTTCTCTCCAGTGTGAATTCTCTGATGCTGAATAAGGTGTGAGCTCTGACTGAAGGCTTTCCCACACTCATTACATTCATAGGGCTTCTCCCCTGTGTGGATTCTCTGATGCTGAATGAGGTCTGAAGTTCGATTAAAGCTTTTGCCACATTCATCACACTTATGGGGTTTATCTCCCACAGAACCTCTTTGATGTATAACAAGGTTTGAATTAAGACTGAAACTATTCCCAAATTCTTTGTACTGCTGGACTCTCTCACCTGTGGGGCTTTTCTGATCCTCAACTATTACTTGTCTAAGATCTCCCATCTTTCTCCTCAGTCTTTCCTCCATGGAGTTTCCCAGCTGCCTCTCTAAATTGCCTTCCCATTCACAGGCTTCTCCAAATTTGAGACTTGAAGGAACATCCTTCTGGAATCTTCCCAGTATCACCCCATGTGATTCTGCAGCTTCAGAAATTTCTTGCTCATTCCGAGTTCTGGTCTCACCATCTGACACAATAAACAAGAAAACATTCTTTTTAGTCAAAAGAACAGAAAGTAGAAAAGAAAAGGAAAAAATCAGGTGTCATTAATGTATCCAGGACTAGGAACGTACAGCTATTATGTGCCTGTCAAAAGAGGTTTCACAGAAGAGGTGGGAAGATAGGACAAAACAGAGATATGGATTTTCCGGTTAAGGAAAACAAGGAAGGTGAAGATCACTGAAGTCCAGAACTATTCATGTTAGCACTCAAAGCCAAGCAAGGAGATGGAACTGAACAGGCAATGGGCTATAGCAGTGAAAGAAACTATTAGGGAGAAAAGTCAATGGACATATAGGCAAGCTGGGAAAAAGTAAAAGAAGAAGAACCTATCAAGTAAAACATGGGAACAAGCCAGTAGAGCAATCAAAGGGTAACACATGATTATGGAAGTTGTCATTGGAAAAGCTGTCACAGAATCCTAGAGACAAGCAGAAGTGGGGAAACTATACCAAGGAATGTGAGGCACTACTGCTTCCTGCAGAATCCGGTCACTGGTTTGCTTACAATTAGTTATCCCACATACACAAAACAAAGGAGTTGCAAAGATAGTTAGGTCCACTACTACTGTATTTTTAGGACCCATTAATCCTGTCAGGGTAGAAAAACCTCAGTGTTTACATTCTGTATTTTTTTTTTAACCATGAAATTTTTATAGAAAGTTCAAGGCAAAGGAGACAACTATGAATGAGCTAAATAATTAGTATTTTAAGCCTGTAAATCATTTAAAGATTAAAAATGTGGGTGACTGTGTGTCCCTTACTTACCGATACAAGAGGCACTTTGGAGTCCCTGGCTTTCAGCTCCCTTCAAATCCAGGACCCAAGGCTCTTCTTCTCCATCCAGGTGTGAGATTATCTCAGGATTTGGGAATGGAAAGCCTGCCCACAAGGAAAGAAATTTGACAGAAAAGTTTGTGCTGCTCAAACTGAGCTGTCCAAGGACTCAATCCTATTCCCATTATCTACAAAGAGCAGAGGGAAAAAAAAGTAATATAGTAGGTGGACTAAAAAGAAATATGCTCTCAAAAGCAAGACAGGTAGGGTTAAGTTTATAATCTGTTCCCACAAGGGTAAGTTTATGTTCCCTCTATTGGGAAATGTTTAAGCACAGACAATTATATTAGAGCCAGAACAAGGTGACATAGGTCTCCTAAGGGCAACCTTACATGAGGAGGCAAGAAACTAGCTAGAACCCAGCAATGTTCTCATGTACATAGCAAAAGAGCACAGTCAGTATATTTTCACATGAAAAAGGTTCACCCTTCTCCGTTTTAATGGACTTCAATGTTTAACTTTCCTGGGAGGACCCAAGGATGAAAGATTAGGACCATTACTAAATCAATCCTATGCTTAATGTTTCCACTGACTGGACAGCTACATTTTTTTTCCCTCAGGGAGATATTTCCTACCTAGTGAAAACACATTCCCATAATTCTCCAACATCACATCCCTGTAGAGGTCCCTCTGAGCAGGGTCCAGACGTTTCCATTCCTTCCGAATGAAGTATACAGCTACATCCTCAAATGTCACCAGTTCCTGTAAAAACATGTTGCTCTATGTAATTCTAAGGATATGGGATAAGGCTGTAGGCATTAGGAAGTGAAATATTGGGTAAAGAGTTATATGTAGGGTGATGATGTGACTTGAAAACCAGGAGAGAGTAAGGAAGCAACAAATACAGAGTTCCTTCACCCAACAAGAAAACACTGCATACCTGGGAACAGAAATGGGGATGAGGAACCAAAATAGGATGTAACTTGGTAGGGAATTTTCATTAAGAAGAGACAATGTCACCTTTAGGTAAGAGTGGAGCAGATGAAACCACAGCTCACCTGGGACTTAGCTTTTAGAAGTGCAGCTGCCAACATCTGGTCTCCCAGGTTACCTTTATCCTGAGAAGCAGAAACTTTGGAAGAAGGTGGAGCTGAGTGGGGGGGAAAAAGAAGTAATAAATAAGTTTATCTTTGCCCTGCCATTCCCCCAACCTAAATAAAAGAAATTCAATGACACCCAGTAAGACTTTCTACCCACATACCTCACTTGTGGTGAATTTTAAATTCTCAACTAGCTTTGGTCAAGGACATGTAGTACTTGTAGAGCTACACATCTCTCAAAGCATTTGTCCTTAAAAACTTAATTTCTAAAACAAATGTACAAATGTGAATGCATATATTCTGTCCTTCAACTATCCTCATAAAATCATTTCCACTCAATACTATCATTAGTGTTCCTTAAACTGCACGTTCTATTGCCAAGCAAACTCCACTGGGATGCACATCTCACTTCTATTAGCCTTTCATACTGCTTCTTAAACACAAGGAGTAAAGCAATCACTTTTCATACATCTCAAGAGGTAAAGAAATTCTCCTTTGACTTAGATCCTTGCAGTGATCGTTTCCTGCACTATTTCTTACACAGATTAGTTGCAAAGTCCAAAGAGAAAGTCCTTAGATACTAACTTTTCATCAGGCCATCTGGACCATCTCACTTTTCTTCTATTCTCTCCCCAGCCTATCCTCTCTTAGGGAAACCAGTTCAATGCTCCCTTAGGGTTGTCTTATCCTATTTCTGTCCTATTGTAAGCTCTGCCAAATACTCTGGTCATCCCACTCACCTGTCCCTTCTCCATTCCTAATCAGTCTAAAAGGAAAGTGAACAACTTCAACTAGCCCAGCCAGGGCTGAATATATAAAACTCTCTTCCCCCAGAGAGTATATAATGAAATGCAACTTTTTTTTTATTTATGTGCTCAATTCATGATTTTTACTGAATAATTTCTATGTGCATATGTGTGCCAATGATTCAGACTATAAACATATACATATACACGGGTGCTTACTATAATTTTGTACAGTGCGTCTTAATGATGAGCGAGAAAACAAGAAATGCCACCCACTATGGGTGAAATAATACCACACCAATTCAAAATGAAAATTGAGTTTTCAGTCTTTATGGGAGGCAAAAATCAATATAATATACTTGTGGCAACCAATTATTTCCAACTCTTGTGTGTAAACTAAGAAATAATCCCAAGTCACATTTCAGAATTCCAAGTCTTTAAAAGCACAGGCTTCTGTTGAAATGGAGTCAGCAAGATGGCATAAGGGACAGGACTTAGTAGTACTAATGATTCTCCTTTGTCTCTAGCCTGCTAATTTAACTAATCCAGACAGAAAAGATGAGGATTTCATAGGAAGAATGTCCTCAGTAGAGAATTCTAATTCTCAATTAAAATAATACTTGCTGCTAAGACCTTCTCAATGCCCATGCTTGGGCACTGATCCTTTCATTCTGCACTGTCATCACACTCTCTCTCACCACACTGGATAAAGTTTTCTATCTCTCATAGGAATCTATGCTCCTCACCATTCTCAAGCAGGAGCTGAGGTTCCTGAGACACACAATCAGCTTGTGTTTCCATGGGATGTTGTGGAACTCCTGTCTTCTATCAGAGTACAATACACAAGGAATGTGTCTTTAGTAACACTGGGAAAACATAACGGAAAAAAAAAGTTTATGGGAAGACAACCACAGGAAATGCCTCCAGAATACTTTGTTTATATAATACTTTACAAATACAATTATATTCACATCTCATTTCAGCACAATTTGACAAAGGTAGGTATTACTCATTTTGCAAAAAAGAAGACTGAGGCTCACAGACATTAAATTACTGAGTAAAGTAACACAATAAAGCAAGTTACAGAGCAAGGACTCAAACTCAGCCAGGTTTACTAGCAGAATATCATGTTCAGTTTTAGATGTCACAATCTCTAAGACAATCTCTAAAGATAAACTGCAGTGCATCCACAGGAAGGCAGAAAGGACGACGAAGAACTTAAAAATCATGCCACATGATGATTAGTTGAAGGAAACAGAATGTTTAACCTGGAGAAAACTTAAAGAGGAATGGACATATAGCTGTCTTCAGCTATTTGAAGGCTGTCACAAAAAAAGGGGAATAGACCTTGTTCAAAGCCCAGAGGTCAAAACTAGGAGCAATGACTACATACTACAGAGGGGTAATTTTTTTAGATCTGATGTATGGTAAAACTTCCTAACAATTAGAGCTTTTCAAAAGTGAGGCAGTTGCTTCAGGAGAGCTGACTGAAGGTCTTCAAGAAAAGGCTGGACGATCACTCTTTTGTTATGCTGTAGAGGGCATTCCTGTTCAGGTACATACCAGGCTAAAGTGTCTCTCAAGTTTCTTCTAAATTTAAGATTGTCTAAGTCTTCTAATTCAATGCTATTTTCACTATATCAACAATACCAGGAAAAGGGCAGTTGTAACAAGACTAGTGTTTTCTGATGAGATTATCTAAAGTAAAAAGGAAATCCAGAACAAAGTTACCAAGTCATCTATGATTTAATATGCAAAGCTAACATTTGCATATCAAATCAGGTCACCTAACTCCTCAGAGGTCAGAGACCCCAAATGATATACTGAACTGATTTTAGTAACAGAAAAGAGGAATAAAAAAATGACAGAATCTTGTTTTGAACATAAATCAACTGGATAAAGCAGATCACCTGACTAGTTAGCTTCTCCCAGCTTGTCTTAATCCTACCCAGAAGTCCTTTCCTTACAGGTGCTAGTGCCTTTTGTAACTAAAAAGCATACTAGGAAAGACAAACTTATGGTTAATAGTTAGCAATGATCCCCGCCCCCTCTCCCCTCTCCAATCTTTCTTAGAAGATTCCATTTACTCAACTTTGACTCTAATTCAAGAAAAAAAGGAGTTTATCCACTAAGACTGGAAAAAGGAACTTAACCTCTGGCTAACCTTTCTCCAGCTGCAGGAAATGGGAACTTAACCCCCCTTTCTGCCAGAAAGGGAAACAGCTTTTAAAAAGAGTAATCCTATGATTATTTTATCATGTCATTTTAAATTATCTGCTACTAAATGATAAAGTCTTCTCAATCTATCATCTATCTATTCACTAAATCTATAGATAACTGAGACTTAAGCAGCTATGTCAGTCTGGCTTAGCTGTAGGGCTAGCTTTTCCTACAGAAAGGAATTTAATCCTATAATCAAACTAAAATTAAATCAAAGTGATTACTTTGATTAATAATAATTGATTTCCTTTTCATTTCCAAGTCCCAAGAGGACCTGTGTGTCTCAAATCACTCCCACTTAAAATATTATTTATGAATAAAAAATCATAACCCAATGCACAAATACTATAGTATTAAAAATAAATGCCTGTCTATATATGAAACGTTTATATAGATTAAGTTTAAAAAATAAGTACACATTTAATATATATTAGTGATGTCAATTGTTTAAATTCATCAAGCTTTTTTCCCCCCCATGAAGTTATTTTAGGTTATAACTTTAAAAACAACACCACTTTTCTAGGTTACACAAGAATTATAACCCTTCTAGATTTAGAATTAAATTAACTCTTCCTGTTTTCTCAATCTGTGAACTATCACCCCTGGCCCAAGGGCTAGAGAATCTTCCTTTGAGTTCACTTTTGGGTTCAAACCACTTTTCATAAGCCATTCATAATCACAATACATGTGATAGGATCTTTTCAGATTCTGTGGGCAGCAGCATCTGCCTTTTCTTCTGAGGCAAAAAGTTTTATGAGAGTTTTTGGCTGTTCAGGGAACAGTCTTCCTTTAACTCTCCTCCTTCCTCCACTGTAAATTTCTCTGGGTCACAGTATTAGCTAATGCTAATAAAAGGTGTTGGAGACAGCTGTATTGGGGAAGATTATTCAGAATTGTTATATCAGAAAAGATGTGACTCTGTAATGTTCTAACTTTATTCATCCCTATTACTTTCTTTCCTAGGTAAAAAGCTTCGTCAGTATAAAGCTTCTATCTCCACATGGAAGCTCTAGATCTAGATCTAGTTGGTAGTCAAACACCAAAGGGGATTATCCCTTGATGCTTCATAACAATTCAGATTGACTGACTTTTGCCCTTATGCACACAAGAGATTTCTCTTTACCTAAGAGTGAAGACTTTAAATTGTGATTGAGACCCAAAGCAGGTTTGGCACCCATCTCAGTAAAAATACCAAAAACAATGAAAACTGGTTTCCGTCCTCTTCCTTTTAATGCAGAAACAACTTTTTACCTCAACATAACATTGAGAGGAGGGAAAATACTCAGGAGATGGTTTGGTGTCCACCGAGTTCCTTATAATATCCCAATTCTGACAGATACCTAGAAATAATAGCTCACATTGACGAAGTTCTCTAAGGTCTGCAAAGTGTAAAGATCTCACAATCTCTTGAAGTAGGCACTATTATTATAGTATAAGTAGTAAGTATTATAGTCATTTCTATAAGGACTATAGATAAGGAAACTAGGTTTCTAAGAGGCCCAAAACCACACAAGCTAGAAAATCTCAGGCAGATTTCAAGTCTTTATTTTCTTGACTTAAGTTTGGTACTCTACCCATTATGTCATTCTGCTTATCAAGTATATGCTAAGGAGCTCTTCCCACCATAAAAAGCTGACGAACTCTAGGCTCCAGTTATGCCCAGAACTCAGGTGAACAAAACTTCTCATCTTTGTCTTCTGTCTAGGGAGACATTCTTTCTTAGCCTGCAGTCACCTACCTTCTCACTATTCATTTCTACTACTTCTACAACTACTTCAACATGAAAGATGCCAAATCCATTCAGGAGAAGGGTCTGTGATAAAAGGAAATGAAGAAACAGAAACTTGACTGACCAGAGCAAAAACAATCACTTCAACTTGATAGTCCCCAAAAGATAAAGAATAAGGCCCCGATGAAATCCTCATTACAAAGAAAACAAAGGTGGAAGTTAAAAGACATTCTTCAGAATGAGTCCCCAGAGCTTGGCACAATCAACACTTTCCAATGGAAGTGAAAGTCTGCATTGCATCCCAACAGCTGGGGATCTATGCTCTATCTCAAAGAATCCTCATGGGGGATCAGAAAACCTTCTCAATGCACTTACCAATCTCACTCCTTGAAAACAAGGAATGTAGCCAGTAGCAAGAACAGCACAGAAAGACACCCTTCCCCTCAAGAGACACAAGGGGGCCAAAACATTAGCCACCCTAAATTCAAAACCCAGCCTTTGACCTGAGAAATATTTGTTCTGTTTGATGCATATACTTGTGTGAGAACAAATGGAATTAAAAAATTTGATTTTTAACCAGTGAGTCATTTATAGTAATCTAACAGACATCAACTAATTTTTGTTATTTTGGGAAAATGGGTATTTTCAACTAAGAATCATTAGGCATCCATTACACCTGTGTCTTAGGTCAGGCTTTGTAGGTTTTCAGTAAGTGCCTCATTAATTGAATTAGGGATTCGTTTTTGTGTGGGGTTGAGGAAAAATTAGGATACAAAGACTGCTACAGGTGGGTAAGTGTCCATCTTTGTTACAAAAAAATTCAATTCAACATTTATTAATCACCTATTCTATACACTGTACTAGATGCAGTGGCTATTTCAAAACAAAACCAAAAAACAGCCCATGCCCTCAAGAGTTTATATTCCTTGGGGGGAAGGGGCAGAGGCGGAAGAAATACAACATAGATACAGTTACATTAAAAGGAGGGGAAGGTAAAGTGGGAAAACGCATTTATAGCAACTACTATGTTTCTAGCACTGTGTCATGACTTTACAAATATTTTAATGAATGATTTTATAAGAAGAAACATGTAACAAGCTTCACGTAGGACGTAGTACTTGACTTAAAAGCTTTGAAGGAAGGCTAGGATTCCAAACCAGTGAGCCACAGAATGGTAAATTCAGGAATCACTTTTACTGTGTTCCTATGTAAAGTTACATTCAAGTTTTTCATCCAATATTTTGACTAACTGCTTTATAACCTCCCCCTCCAGTTTCTTCACTTATAAAATGAAGTTGGACTAGACAATCTCAAAGGTTCCTTTCTAGCAATGATTCTTGTTCTGATCACGGTTACGTTCTGTGGTCTCAAGTAGTTTATGGTCAAATGAAATATTTTCCTAAGTTATCATAAAGTGTAAAATGAGAAAGAAGTCGGGCGTCCGGTGCTAGAATCCTGGCGGTGACCTTGGTCAAGTAAGGTAACCTCTCAAGCTTCAGTTTGTATATTATCATCCATAATCTCCATACTTGCTTAATTTACCTCCCGCGGGGCCTTGGTGAAGAAAATACTTTATAAATCTTAAAAATGACTTATTGTCACTACCAGCATTGGGAGGTGCCAAGAGGCTGCAGCCCTCTTTGATCTGCTAAATGCCCCAGCGGGTTGGAATTTTTTTTTCCTGACTGGCATAATCTGAAAAGAGCCCCAAAGAAATCATTGTGAAGGTTCATCCCACAAAGCCCTCACCCTGCCCCTTCTGCCATTAGACCCTCGCTGCACAGGAAGGACACAGTGCGCACCAAGGGTGGGGGAGGGGGAAAGGGAACGGAGAAAGACAGAGAAACGGGGGAAAGGAGGAAGAGAAAAAACAGGAGGAGAGCGGGGGAGAGAAAGGGGGGAGGGAAGAGGAGAGAGAAACGGGAGGGGAGTGGGGAGAGGAGAATGAGGAGGGAAAGGGGAGTGGAGAAGAAAACATGGAAGAGGACAGGCGAGGGAAACAGGAGAGGGGGACTAGGGGAGGAGGAAAAGGGAGAAACGGGGAACAAGAGAGATGGGGAAGCGGAGGGAGAGGCACCCCCAGCGCCGGTTTGGGAGACCCCGTGTGGCCGTAAACACCGAGACCCTTCCTTCCCCCCGGCCCGCACCCCCCGGGCCTTCGAGGCCCTCGGCGCTCAGCCCCCGCCCCGCTCACCCCGAGCCCGGAGCAGTCCAGGGAGAAGAGAGGAGGACCCAGCCGTGGGCGGCGGGGACGAGAGGCAAGAGGACCGAGAAACAGGCAGGACCTTTCGAACTCCAGCCACGCACGCCAGAAGGACAGAACAATGGCCGGAAGCTCTCCCCGAATTCCCTTCCGGGTGTCGCTTCGCGACCACTCTAGGAAACCCGGAAGTCTCCTCCTCGGTGCTCCGCGCGCGGCTGGGCTGCGAGGAGGAGGAGGAGG
>CM053770.1:306676990-306693310 GCA_028658325.1 Potorous gilbertii | reverse complement strand
CCCCCGCGCTGAGCGCCCCACCCCATCCCCCAGCGCTGCGATCCGCCCTCTGCGCCGCCTCGGACCCGGACAGCGACAGAGCCGTCTCCTCCAGCCCCCGTGGCCGGACGCCGAGAAGCCGCTTCCCCAGCCTGGCATCCACGGACCGACTGGGCGAACTGGTCCTTTAGTTCCGCTCATCATGAGCCGGTTCTGCCTCCAAAGTTCTTATCAGTTCTCCGTAAACCCTGCCTTCCCTATTACTGCCGAGGGCTACACCATCCTCCCTGTCCCTCAGATTCCCAACTCACTCTCCCATCCCCCTCCTCCCGTTAGATCCAAGCTGTGGCCAAGGCTTGTTGGTTTCACCTTTGCAGCCTCTTTGAACGCACCCCCTTCTCCCCTCTGACGCAGTCACCACGCCGTGCAGGCCCTCATCATCTCCTATCTGGGTTATTGCAATAGCCTGCTGGGGGGTCGGCCTGCCTGGAACCTTTCCCCACTCCAGCCTATCCTCCATGCAGTCATTAAAGTGATTTTCCTAAAGAGAAGATCTGATCTTGTCACTCCTCCCTGCTCAATAAACTCCAGCGTCTTCCTTTTCCCTCCAGGATTAAATAAAAACATTTTTTTGCCTTATAAAACTTCATAACCTGGCCCCTCCTACCTTTCTAGTCCTTTTGGGGGGTGGGGTATTAATTTATTTGTTTTCAATTTTCTACAATCTCTTCCATAAGTCTTAAATTTTCTTCCCCTCCCTCCCTCCTCCCACCCGGAGATGACATGCAGTCTTTCTATGGGTTCTACACAAACATTCTTATTAAACACATTTTCCCATTGGTCGTGTTGCATAGAAGAACTAAAAGGAATGGAAGAAGTCATGAGAAATACCATAACAAAGCAAAACATAACACAAGAGAAAATATTCTGCTTCATTCTGCCATCCAATTCCATAGCTCTTTCTCTGGATGTGTAAGGCATTTTGCTTCAAGAGTCCACTGACAATGTTTTAAGTTCTTGCATGTCTATGAAGGGCTAAGTCTACCAGAAAAATTCCTCATACACTATGTTTGTTACTGTGTACAATGTTCTCCTGGTTCTGCTCCTTTCATTCAACATCAGTTCATACAAGTCTTTCCAAGCCTCTCTTGTCTTCCTGTTCATTATTTCTTATAGCACAACAGTATTCCATTACATTCATATACCACAATTTATTCAGCCATTCCCCAATTGATGAGCATCTCCTTGATTTCCAGTTTTTGGCCACCACCGAGAGTGCTGCTATAAATATTTTTGTACATGTGGGACCCTTTCCTATTTTTATGATCTCTTAGGGATACAGTCCTAGAAGCAGTTTTGCTGGGTTATAGGGTATGCATATTTTTGTAGCCCTTTGGGCATAGTTCCAAATAGCTCTTCAGAATGGTTGGATCAGCTCACAGTTCCACCAACAGTGAATTAGTGTTCCAACTCTCCCACATCCCCAACATTTATCATCTTCCTGTTTTTCATATTAGTCAATCTGATAATGTGATGTGGTATCTCAGAGTTGTTTTGATTTGCATCTCTAATCAATAGTAATTGAGAGCATTTTTTCATATGATTATAGATAGCCTTAATTTCTTTTTCTGAAAACTACATGTTCATATCCTCTGACTACTTATCAATTGGGGAATGACTTGTATTCTTATAAATTTGATTCAATTCTCTATATATTTTAAAAATGAGGCCTTTATCACAGACACTTTGTAAAAATTTGTAAAAATTCTTTCCCAGTTTTCTGCTTCACTCCTAATCTTGTTTGCATTGGGTTTTTGCAAAAACTTTTCAATTAAATGTTATCAAAATTAGCCATTTTGCACTTCAATGATCTCTGTCTCTTGTTTGGTCATAAATTTCTCCATTCTCCATAAACCTGACAAATACTCTATTCCTTGTTCCCCTAATTTGTTTATAGTCTCAATCTTTATACCTAGATCATGTATCCATTTGGACTTTATTCTTGTGTACAGTGTCAGGCATTGGTCTATGCCCAGTTTCTGCTATGCTATTATCCAGTTTTCTCAGCAGTTTTTCTCAAACAGTGAGTTCTTATCCCAGAAGGTAGGGTCCTTGGGTTTATCAAAAGTAGATTGCTGTATTCATTGACTACTGTGTCTTGAATACCTAACCTATTCTACTGGTCTACCCTTCTGTTTCTTAGCCAGTACCAAGTGGTTTTGATGATTGCTGCCTTTCTGGTCTTTTTATACCTTTTTCCCCTTCACTTAGTCTGTGATCCAGTTATATTGACTTTCTTGTTGTTCTTTGCACAGGGAATTCTGTCTTCCAACTCTCTCCTACACCTTCATTTCTTCCTCCCTGCTATTTCACTTGATAGTCTTATTGGCTCTCACAGACTCAATTTCTATGCTGATGATTCTTCAGTCCACTTACCTATCCCTAACCTCCAGACTTGCATCTTCAACTACCTATTGGAATTTCAACCTATGTATCCATCTTAAACTCAAAATATCCAAAACTGAAGTCATTATCTTCCCCCTCAAAAAAACCAACTCTTTCCTTTCAGAATTTCTAAAACTATGTAAACTATATAGTAAGGGAAAAAATCATAGCATGACTATGCTATGACCTAAGCTCAGAATCTAAATCTTATCTTTAACTCCTTACTCTCAACAACCCTTCATATCCAATCAGTAACCAAGTCCTGCCTATTTTACTTCATAAACATCCCATTCTCTCCTCTTATCCTGCCACCACCTTGGTACATTGCTATAGTCTTTTGGTTGTTCTTTCTGCTTTGTCTCTCTCAAATTAAGTCTATCTGACACTCACCTATCAAATTAATCTTGCTAAAGGGTAAATTTGATCATGTCATCTCCCTATTGAATAAGCTTCAGTGATGCCCTGTTAAAGATCAAAGATAAAATCCTCTGGCATTGAACAACTTTCATAACCAGTCTTCTCCCACTTTACAATTTCTCATTTACTCTGTAATCCAGAGACATTGGTCTCCAATCACTCCATCTCTCAACTCTGCTTTTTCACTGCCTGTCCCCTAGTCCCTAGCCCCACGCTCCCTCCTTATCTTTGCCTCCTGACTTGCTTGACTACCTTCAAGTCCCAGCTAAATTCCCACTTTCTGCAAGAAGCCTTTCCCAGTCTTCCTTAATTTTAATGCCTTTCCTCTTAGACTACACTCAATTTATCCTGTATGTGGCTTATTGTATATGGTTGTTTGCGTGTTGTCTCTCCCAATTAAACTATGGGATTCTTGAGAGTAGGGATCATTTTTTCCCTTACTCTATAATCCAGTGCTTAGAACAGGACCTGGCACATAGAAAGTACTTAATAAATACCAGTTGATTTGATTTAACTACTTCTTGTACAGCCAAGTAGGACTGCAGAACTAGGAATTAGCTGGGAAAAGATGTAGTTGGAGCTCTAAACTGAAAGGCTGAGGTGTGTTGGATCTTGGCTGAAGAGTATAATTGTACCCTCAAAGGGCAGTATAATCAACTGATGTTCTGCTGTGATACCCTCTGTATCAGCTTTTGCAGAACTAAGTCTTACCCTACCAAAAGAAATCACATGACACAGTTCCAGCCTTGATAACCTGCTTTTGTCCTATTAGTATGGCCAAGGTTCTGTGCTAGTCTCTTTGACCTCCATTCCTCACACATAGGTTTCTTGAAGAGATAAAAATGAGTCAAGAGAATCTTTAGGGGGAAGGAGAAGAAAAAGATGGCCCATCTCAGAAGAGTTTGGGTTTCATATGAAGTTCATAACCTAGGTATATACCCTCTATGGAACTCCCAAATGTCTCAATTTTCTGAATCTCTACAAGCTTTTCTGAGTTCAAGTGGAGTTGAAAACTGAGAAAAACATAGAAACACACATTTAAGCAATTTAAAAGGAACTGTGTGGGGATGAATTGTTTACATGCTCATGGGGGATGTGAAACAAATGCCTTAGAACTCTAATATTTTTAGGGGTCATTGGGAAAGGTAAATAATTTTAATCCTTTAAAACTACACTAAGACTTTTGGGATTCCCTGTATAACAGAGGAAGAGTCTGGAAGTGACTTTGTTCTGTTTTGATGGTCTCAAGAGAATACAGAAGTAGAAAGGGCAGGAGATTATATTGAAGAAGAAAGGAGAAAAGATTAAAAGAAAAGGAAGAGTAAAAACTTGGGGATCAAGAATGGGGCAATGGGAAGAGAAGGTCTGCAATGGAACTGAAACACACCGTTTCATTTATAGACCACAAGTTTCAGGCAAATTCCCCTTTCTTTATCACCTTCTTTGTGAGGATAAGGTAAAAGAGAAAGGAAAAAAGAGGACAGGATGGAGAAAAATGTTAACAATTAGAACCATGAATTACCCACAAAATGGAGAAGGGTCAAAGAATGAATTAGAAAACAGAATCTCTTAGTACATTGCTTACAAGAGACACTTCAAATGCAAAGATTCACATAAAGTTAAAATGAAGAGCTAAATTGAACTCTATTATTCTTTTAGAAAGCATAGACACTTGCAGAATTGTTTGTGGTCAGCATCCAAGGCTGGTCAGTGGCATGGTATAGGTTCTTAGACAAGTCAGCATTCTGACAGAATAGGAGATAATTGAATCACCTGCCTCCTATACAGCTGCATGTTGCCTTGTTCTATCTTGCTGGCTTCTCTGTCACCTTACTGAGAGGATCACAGGAATTGCTTATCTAAGTGTACATGATTTTCTTGGAAATGATACTTTTTTCCTTCAAGTGGCAAGTTCCAGACAATTGTACCCTTGCTGCATCTGGTGAAGTACATTTGAAGTGCAGATCTATACCTATAGTCAGAGCAGCAGACACATAAGGAATAAAGCTACACAAACTCTCCTACCAGAAGAGGCATGTGAAAGATCAATCTATTTCCAAGAGTCCAGGGTATAGTCTGTGCTTAGAAGGGCTTAGGCATAAACAACAGCCACACACCTCTTCTGTTGGGAGCTGTCCTTCCTTCTCCAAGAGTACCAAAGTGACATCACTATATTAGAGTCAAGTTACATTGTACCAAATGTGACTGATTAGACCAACATGAGTTCAGAATGCCCTACCACAGATCAGGCACAAATAGTCTATGTGAACATTTCAGGTGGATTTTTAAAATTTGTGTATCTTGCATTTCTTTTGAGCTACTTCAATTTTGCTTTGCTCATAGAACACAGCACCTTCTCTGCTAAATGTACACCATGCCAAATGGTCCTGTATCAATATCTCCCATGTCATGCAATCAATTCCTAAGATCTTAAGGGAGATCTTGAGAGTGTCCTTGTAACACTTTTTCTGACCATCATGTGAATATTTGCCCTGTGTGAGTTCTCTGTAAAATAATCTTTTAAAGACAAATGTATCTTTGGCATTCAAACAACATGGCCAGACCATCAGAGTTGCACTCTATGTAGTAGAGATTGAATGACTGGAAATTGAATGATGAACTAAACTGTTCAAGAAAGAACCTCTATGTTCCATACCTTATCTAGTCAGGTGATTTTCAGATGCTTCCTAAGTCAATTCAAGTGAAAGCAATTCAGTTTCCTGGCATGGTGCTGGTATACTGTCAAGTTTCACAGGCATGCAACAATGAGGTCGGCACAGTAGCTCTGTAGACCTTCAGTTTGGTAGTCAGTCTAATACCTCTTCTCTCCCATACTTTCCTTCAGAGCCTCCCAAACATGGAGCTAGCTCTGACAATATGTGGGTCAACCTCATTATCAATGAATACATCCCTGGAAAGTATACTGCCAAAGTAATATTCAATATTCAAATATTCAAAATTCCATATTCAAAAACTTCTACAATATTCAAAACTTCTCCATTTACTGTAACCAGTGGTTCTACATATGGATAGTATGGTGCTGGCTAGGAGGGAACCTATATTTTCTTGGTGTTAATTGTTAGGCCAAAATTAGCACAGGCAACAGAAAATTAATCCACACTTTGTTGGAAGCATCTCAGCTTCAGAGGCTGCACTGAGTGTACAATTATATGCAAACAAAATATCACGCACCAACTCTCCCTCACCTTTGATCTTGGTTTGTGTAGCCTTTTCAAGTTGAATAATTTACCATCAATGCAATAACTGACTTTGATACTGTGTTCAGCCTCACTGGTGGCATTTGACAACATAACTGAAAACATCATGCTAAAATGCATGGGAGAAAGCACACATTCTTGTTTTACTCCATTGGTGTCTGGGAAAGCATGAGAGCACTGCCCATTATCCAGAACCCAGGCAAGCATGCCATCATGAAGTGGACATATAATACTGATGAATACCTCTGGACAATCAAATTTTGACACAATTTTCCATAAGCCTTCGCAAATGACAATATGGGATCAATGAACATTGTATATAGACCTCTGTTCTGCTCCTGCCATTTTTCCTGGAGTTGTTAGATAGCAAACACCATATTGACTGTTCCTCAGTCCTTTCCACACTGGCTCTTAAGTAGATGACCATCTTCCAGAAGAAATATCAGCCTATTAAGGAAGACTCTAGCAAGAATCTTGCCAGCAATGACTAAGAGAGAGGACTTCCTCCCCCTATGAGTGTCACATGACACCCTATTCCCTTTAATTTATAGAGATGGACAATGGAGGTGTCCTTGAACTTCTAGGGCATAAACTCCTCTTGCCATATAACCCAGAAAATTTCAGTTAGCTTTTACATGAGTAGTGGACCCCCTACACCTTGTAAATCTCAGCTGGAATAGAATCAGCACCAGGTGCTTTGCCACAGGAGAGGACCGTAATGGCATTCAAAAGTTCTTCATTTGGAAGTTTGGCTAGAGAGGGATTGATTTCAACTTGAAGTATGAGGTAAATAGCTTAAGCGTTAATTGATGATGTTCTCTTGAGACCACTATAGAAGTGTTCAGTCCACTTCTCTCTGATCATGTCCTTATCACTAATCAATGTGGCTCCATCTGCACTGAGTAATTGAGATGCACTATGGGTGTTTAACTCATAAATAGCCATCAAGGCATCATAAAAGTGCTTTGGATTGTTACTATCAGAATAAAACTGAATTTCATTTGCTTTCTTACTGAGCCAAGAATCCTGCATCTCTCTAAGCTTTGCTTGGCCATTACTTTTGATGCAGTTAAATGCTGCCTTCTTAGAGATGGATGAACTATCCTGCTGATAAACCCTGTGGAGTTCTCATTTTTCATTTAGCATTTTCTGAATTTCCTTAACATTTTTGTCAAACCAGTCTTAACGTTTACAAGTGTTCTGACCCAGATGAGTAAATGCAGTGCTGTACACCCAGTCTCTAAGAGCTGTCCACTGCTTTTCTGCTCCACTGTTGCCAAACTTGTGATGACTCAATTTTCCCTCCAAATTAGCAATGAACTGTTCCTGCTCTGAGAAGAGCTGTAACCTGTTGACATTAAGTCTTCTGGTAGTCATTTTGCCTTGAGGCTGCTGCTTTTCTTGAATGCAAATATTCTGCTTGCAGAGGTTGTCTGTGATCAGTCTAGCACTTTGTGCAGGTATCATTGCCCTAGTCACTTTCATATCTTGTCTGTCTCTTCTCCTTACAATCACATAGTCTATTACCTAGTCTATTAAATGCCATGTTTGTTGCCAGGGTGCATCCATGAAGTTTTATTTGAATTTAGGTAAATGGAGGACAATGTTAGTGATGAGAAGATCATAAGATGCCCAAGTCTTCAGTAGTAAGTGACTGTTGCTGTTGCTGTTTCTGACTCCTTTCCTCCCAAGGACTCCCTGCTATGTCTAATATGTATCACTGAGTAGCATAATACAGAACATACTATCCTCTCTGGAGAGTAAAGTTTCATCCATAAACACTGCTTTGCCTATGCCTGGCATTTTTGTTTGTCCTATCAACCCTAGATCAAAGGATGCCAGAGTAGAGAAGGAAAAAGCTCCATATTTTTTCTTTATTACTGAACCAAAAACAAAGTTCATTTCAATTTATCCAGAATAAAGATGATGATGACTTGCGCTGAAATTATAAAGTTATCAAGTATGCTTAGAAGCTGATAGGAAGATGGAAAGTCCCAAATTGATCTGATGCTCATAATGTCCTCTGACCAAAATGAGAGAGGAGGCCAAGGCTAAGGCAGTCTCCAAGCAATTCTTCCTCAGGTTGGAAAGGTATCTTCTGGACCACTGCATGCTCTGTTCCATAATTAGCTTCATATGATGTCCCCTGCTCTTGGACCATAACTAAGTTTTCTCAGCCAAACACACCTCCCATGTAGTGTCCTTCTTGTTCATTCAATGACTTTCAGTAGTTTTGCACACTTAGTTTAAAGTATTTGATTATTTAATAGAGATATATTCTCACCTGGCTAAGGCATCATAATCAACTATATCATTAAGGTCACTTTGCATTCTTCAGATTGGCTCTTAGGTTCACCCTATTTATTACTGATAAAGATATAAAAAACTCTAATTCTTAATTGTGCAACAAAATTTACCTTGAGGAAGCAATAAATGGTTTCTGGAATTTGGAATGTGGTTAAAATACCTTTTAAGTGGAGATGGTAATTAATCACTCAGGTGATTACCACCTTTGCAAGAATATTCAAAATGAAAGAATCCTGCTTTACTCTCTCCTGATCAGTCCCATGTGGGATACTGTGTTCATTTTCTTATTGATCAAAATCAGATCCTTTATGATGATGTCATTAAGGTAAGTCATAAATGTGTTAGTCTTTCTTTTGGCAGAAAGCTCTGCAGCAGAGCTTGAATACAAAGCTTGACATTCAGTCCCTTGTCACTACAATATACTTCCATTTGAGATTTATGACCTGTTGACCAAATTTCTTATGAATTTTCTTTTTTCTGTCCAGGTGATCTATAGTATCCATCAACAATATAATTTGTGTTTCTCCCCAACTTATGCTTCCTGCCTTAGGTTCCTAGATTTCCTCACACAAGAAGATATAATATATAGTTAACATATAATAGTGTGCTACTGCCCTTTTTATCTATTATGTTCCTTTTAAATAAAATATCACTTTATAGAACTACATTCCACGCATGAGTCTCACTCAGGATTGTGCAGGTAAATGTTTAACAACTAGGAGGGAGTGGGGATGGGGGGGAATGTGTTCCAGACATAATTTTAATTTAATCTGTTTTATTAATATTTTCTCCATCACTTTATTAAGTCCAGGCTCTAGACAATCAACAAAACAATAATTCAAGCCCTGATTTGTAGGCTTTGCCAATTTCTGAGGTATAAATTCTCCCATTGAAAATTTAACAATAGGCCAGTATGTACTGCCTCCAGCACACCCCTAGTCCCAACTCATCAAATGACAGTAATTCCTTTGGGAAAGAAAACAGTCTTTACTCTGTATTTAGCTGTGGTCTATCAGAGACACCTTTATTGTTTCATAAGCAAGTATATGAAAAGAAACAGAGTTAACCCTGATAGCCAAAGATTCTCTATCTAAAGTAATTTCAACTCACATTTATAGTAACTGAGAAATAAAAGATGAGGAAATTCCTTAATGAGAACAGATAAAACTACTCAGTTTTCAATCATGATTTTATAATAATTTTATTTAATAATAATTAACGAAATTATAAAAATTAACAAAAAGAAAGCAACAATGATATGGAGACGAATAGTAATATTTAGCACTAAAAGAATATTTATTGATATACCCTTAGATAAGACTGATCAGAATGGGCATCTTCAGGAATCCCTAAACCTATCCTCTTTCAACACTAACCCTTAACTCTTGCCATGCAAAGGAGGCCGTAGTGATCATAATCAACTATATCATTAAGGTCACTTTGCATTCTTCAGATTGGCTCTCAGGTTCACCTTATCTATTACTGATAAAGATATAAAAAGTTCTAATTCTTAATTGTGCAGCAAAATTTACCTTGAAGAAGCAATAAATGGTTTCTGGAATTTGGAATGTGGTTAAAATACTTCTTCATTTTAACCACGTAAATAATTCAAATTAACTGATTGCTACTGAATTTTTTTTATATCCCATTCCTTTGCTTTCTGCATCTGTTTTTTTCTCTGCAAACTGTTAATTCTGCTAATTGATAAATTTTTTGCTATTTGGAACATATAAAAACCTATCTGAAAATCTTGCTCTATAATTAAAACCTGTCCAGTCTAAATTCTGGCTTCAAGTGTCTCCTGCAAAATCTTGCTGGTTTCTGAGCTAATTCACTGTGTTAGAAGAATTATTTTTTTTACTCGACAATTTTAGTATCAGAAATGGGATAACAATGCATATCCAAGAGGTGGATACTAGTATAATGGAGGTCAGGAACATAAGCAGAGCACCTGGGACAAAGCCTCACCATGTGGAGATACTGAGGATTCTTCTTCTAGCATTCCATCATTCCATGATGACAAGGAATGAAAATACTTTGGACAGACTTAAGCATGGTTCTAGTCTGGTTCTAACTGATTCTAGTCTGTTAACCACATTGGTTAGGCCTTTTAAAAATGACTGTATAGTCAGAACTAGGGACATCTCAAAAAAGGTTGAGTCAGCCTCAGCCTAGACCTTTTTAGCTGTTTGTTCTTCACCAGAGAGCTCTTGGGGAACTTATTAATTTTTTTTTCACAGTGTTCAATGTTCAGCTTTTTTCCTCTCAAGGCCTCTGCATTCATTTGTTTTATTTTGGTTTTGTTTTGGTTTTTTTCCTGTTTTAAGTGAAAGAGAAAGGAGCCTCCAATCTCATAAGTTTCAAAAGGTCAGGGAAGAATTCCAGAGTCTGGATATTGTAGCCACCTCAGGTTTAATGTCCCAAGGAGCTGGAAGTGACCTTCTGGACCTAGGCCTGTGATGAGGAACCATTCAAAAGTCAGATTGTATCTGGATATAAACTTATGGTACCCATGTCAGCTAGGAGATATAAGGGTATGTATCCCCAAGGATTTAGGAGGAAATATTCATACTTTATTCTTGTTATATCTTTGAACTAAATTATCTTTTTTAAATAAAAGATGATTGATATCAAGTGGTTAAATGGAACTAGGGAGCTAGTCACTGGTGCCTAAGAGTGGGGAAAACATAGCCATGAGTAGTCAAACCAATAGTAGTAGAGACTTGCCCACCCTAAACCCCTGGGGGTACCCAGAAGGGCAAATGTGGCCTGCCTAGTTCTAGGACAGTAAGCCCAGAGCATACTTGCTACATCCTGAACTACGCTCTACAAGTTGCCAGCAGGCTCTGGTTCACTCTCCAGAGGGGAACAGTATTTGCCTCGAGGAAAGAAGTCACAAAGGTCATCTAAGAATGCTGAGGCAAAGAGCAAATGGCCAAAAAGATCTAAATTGAGGCCAACTTGGCATAAAACCCTAGTTCCAGCAATGCAGCTAATCAAAAAGGGCTCTTCCTAACCACGATTATCAAACTGGAACCGGTTGCAGAATGTCCACTTGCATTCAAGTTCCTTTCAAGTCACTTGAATTCCATGTTACCACGATCTCCTAGGAGCAGACAGGCTTCTCAGCACCTCTCCCTAGGCTGTCTGCCTGTGAGCCATTACAATGCTAAGTACATTTTTAATGCTATAATTCCAGATGTTTCTCTTAATTGTGGCTCTTTCCTTTGGCTGTGGTCAGTTCCATTTGTGTATCCCTACTAATGAAGTTGATGTATTGGTGTTGAAGTGAGTCTTTGAGAACAGCGTCCTTCACATTTTGTTGGGGAATCTTCATCATTACCTCGCCTCTTTGACATTGAAGTGTCAATCTTCACAGTTTGGTGCCAGTGTGGCACATTTTGTCAGGAACAACTATGATAGTACTATAGTTTCAGTCTTTATTTTAGTCTGATTGTGAAGGGATTGGGGATGGGAAAATTTATGTTACTTTAATAATCAAAGGAGTTACTTCTCACATCCTTTTCCAATGGTGATACTGGTGTGTGTGTGTGTGTGTGTGTGTGTGTGTGTGTGTGTGTATACACATATATGCGTATATATACATATATATTTATGTATACCAATTATAGTTCAAGTTATACAGACAGTAACCAACTGCAATTTCCTTCAGAAAGATCCTTTGATCAGAAAATTGTCAAAGGCAGTAGAGCCAAGATGGAAGAGTAAAGGTAGAAATTCACCCAAACTCTTTCTCAAACGCTTCCAAATACCTTTAAAAATGACTCTAAACAAATTCTAGAATGGCAGAACCCACAAAAAGACAGTGAAACAATTTTCCAGCTCAAGACAACTTATAAGGTTGACAGAAAGTTCTGCTGAATCAGGGTGAGAGAGGAGTACAGTCCAGCACAGGTCACACCAGCACAGACTGGGCCCCTGCAAGCCAGGGGCAGGCTCTAGTGATGGGGGTGCTTGGGTGCATGTGCTTGGACCCCAATTCTAAAATCATAATTCTCTCTCTCTAAAAATCACATTTCTCCGTAACCTCAAAACACTATCCCAAGCAGTTTGTCCCAGCTCCCAGCTGCCTGCCCTAGCAAAACTTGTATCTCTTTTCCTGATACAGTAGCCAGCTATAAGAACATTTCATAAGAGCTGAAATGCATGGGATGGAAGTTATCAAACTTCTTTGCTTCAATTCCATAAAAGGAAGTGATTAGAAGCAGTAACTTTGGCTGTTTTCCTAAAACTGTTCCCCCTTGAACTTCATCTATGCTCCCTATCTTCCTCTTATCATGTGCTTCATTTTGTGCACTGGACCAAGGCTCAGAAATCAGAATCAATCTCATCTAGAACAGATACAGATGAGAGGCTCCAGTCTCCCTGTCCCCTACAGTCCTGAGAGGCTCCTCTTCTCCCTTCTCCTTCCTCTCCTCCTTGAGCTCCATCTCTGACTCTTTGTTCTGAATGTTGCCCACCCCTCCTTAATAGCCTGTTCTTGAACCTAAGTAATAAATACCAATTTGTTTTTTTTAACTGAAATAAGAGCCAAATTATGTTCCTTCCTCTTCATAGCGCCATAGTCTACATTTCTTCTAGCTAACCTCCAGTCTCAGCTTCTCTTAGTGCAAGCTTTATCCTTCATTGTGTCTTGAACATTGTGTCTTAGAAGTCTGATAAAGCCCATGGACAATTTTTTTATTGCATTCATAATCTAAGGAAATGCTACATTTCAGTTAGATATCATTTTTTCCCATTTAATTTGATAGGGCCCCTTAGTGATTTATAGACTCCAGTTTAAGAACCCCTGCTTAGTGTAACCCCTTGAATCTCTCATTCCTGGCAACTCAGGTAACTGCCTACTCACACTCTCTGAATCTTCACTATTTTCCGGAACACAAGGGCCTGATCAAAGTGAGCCCATTTTCATGGTAATAATAAGATTTTTTAATTTCTAACATGGCAAGTAATTCATATAATTCACATAGACAAATGCTCTTTGGAAGCTCTTCATTAATTTTTAAGAGTGTAAAGGGACTCTGAGATCAAAAAGTCTGGCAACTAGTGCTCTAATGTATTCTCTTTCCTGTTGGGGAAATAACTCTTCCAAATCTAAAACTACAGTCATATTATTTCTGAAACAAAAGATTCTCCATAAGGAGAAAATTCAATGGCAGTGTTCGTTAATAATCCAACTATTTGGGGAATTGCTTGGGGTGGCTTTATTTTAGTGCCTCCTTTAATTTTGTTGCTGTGTACAATGGCAATTCTGGAACGGTCTCTGGTTCATTCTAATGTCCCAACAATGCAACACCCTACATGTGCTACAAGTGGGGTTTAGCCACAAAATGAGGCCTTACAGCTCTTTCACTTCAATATGTGAAACATCCCACTTCCCTCTAAGTTAGGCTCGCCTTTCCAACTTGCTCTCCTACCAGCAAGTCTAGATTCCCAAAATTAGACCTTGCTTACTTCAAATGCTCAGGATTCTGGGGGAAATTCTGTTAAGAAAAAACCACTCCCCCTACTTACCACTCTAGGTCTTGAGCCTTCATCCAATGTTTTCCCTAGTTATACAACCAACTACTCATAGTAATGATACTTTTATACATTAAACAAAACCAATTACTTCATAATGAAATAATACTATCATAAGTGCTAATATATTAAAGCAAATAGTTAAGTACCAAAACACATCATAATATATACATAAACTAGATCGCATTCTTCCAATAATGAACTCACTATGATAAAGAGGGGGCACAAACTAATAGGAACCTGGCTATAAGCCTTTTCCTTAAATAGAGGCCTGGTATCAAATAAGATCTATTTATAAAATGCTTGGCACATAATAGGTGCTTAATAAATGCTTGTTCCCTATCCCCTCTATTTCTTAATAAATTAATTCTCTTTCTTAACCTCTTTGTGACAGTGAACTTTTTCACACAAAAGTAAGGTCATCTTGTTGACAAAGATCCAAGTCATCAAATTCATACCATGGATCATTTTTTCTCAAAAACTATCTAAAATTCCATCCAAAAGTTATTCCTTTATCCAAATATATTATCAGTTTACATTAAGATAAAGTTCTTTTCCTACTCAGATATCAAAATGTTCATCCTTAACATTGGTGATATCTTATATTCTTTGACAAGAAATATAAATCTCTTCCTTTTACATGAGATAACTTTCTATTCCCTTTTCATCCTTAATGGCATCCTATGAAAAGGAACTTAAGGAAATTGTGTGCTATGGAAACATTTAAAACCTTTTGTAGTTTCCCTAGAAATATTAAAAAAAAGTATTCCTTATTTTACATAATTGCACACGTAGAACCTTCTAAGTTGCCTTGGGCTGGAAAATTGTTTCACTTCATCATTTTGTGGCTTCTGCTGTTCCAAAATTTGTTTAGAGTCATTTTTTAAAGGGGTTTGGAGAGGTTTGGAGAAGAACTCAGATGAATCTCTGCCTTTACTCTGCCATCTTGGCTCCACCCTCCTTGACAATTTTCTGATCAAAGGACCTTTCTAAAGCAAATTGCAGTTGGTTACTTGTCTTGAGTGAAAAAAAAAAATCCGGTACTGGTAGGTCCCCTTCCTTCACATTTTTTTTTTCATTGATTCACTTGACATTCTGGACCTTTTGTTCTTCAAGATGAATTTTGTTAGTATTTTTTCTAGCTCTATAAAATAATTTTTTGGTGGTTTGGTACTGAATAAGTAAATTAATCTAGGTAGAATTGTCATTTTATTATACTGGTTTGGCCTATACTTGAGCAATTAATATTTCTCCAGTTGTTTAGATGTGACTTTTAGATATTGATTCTTTCAAGAAAAGTAAATTATCATCCATGACTAGATCATAAAACTTTGTCAGATGACTCTGTGAAGCAAGAAGCTACTGAAATGTGTGAAGACAAGGAAAGTTTATGTTAATTTCAAACTTAGACCAGAGTAATTACGAAATTGGATCACAGAGACACAAAATTCCCCTTCTTCTGTCAAATGGGAAGATAATCATCTCTGTAAGAATTTGACCATTTGTTAAGCCAACAAACTTGAAAAGTTTTCTTATACATATCTCTGGATTCTTTTCCTAGAGCTAGGAAGGCTGTATCTCCTCGGGATTTAAGGGGACCCCTGTATTGGGGGGTATTGAGAATGTTTCTTCTCTAACGCTATTGGCTCAAGACTTCCTTCTGAATTGTTTTCCCTCCTGTCAACTGCTAGTGATTAGAATCACAGTGGATTTAAATAGCTACCATCAATCAGATTTTACAAGGACAGAAGTATGAGCATTTGCTTCCCGCTCTCCCCTACACCACCTTGGTTGCTGCAGAAAGTGGACTCAAATATACCACAATTTCTTTATAGCATTGCCCTACCAAGTTCACTTCTAATCTCCACATGGGCGATGGGTAGATATGTCAATATCTCTGTTACTATGGAGCTAGACTTGGGCAGGATGCTTGGGTTTGGATCTTCATTGTCTGACTCATGGCAAATCCCAGTATGAACTTTACGTCCAAGAATCATGGAAGCTAACTTGCCTCAGCTTTTGAAGTTCAAGATGATAATGATCTACAACAATTTCCTTCTACTCAACCAGGAAAGAACAAGCACCGAGAGGCAATGAACAGGGGTCCATGCCAGCCTCGGAAGGGGAACTCTCTCCTTGCAGCATTGTCTCTCTCACCTGAACATCCTCTAGGCAGGAAAAACCAGAGCAGGAGAAAAAGCTAACTAGTGCCTTTTGAAAGTACCCAAGTTCTGGAGGGAGCCGTGGAGGACCACATGAATTTATGATGGCCTGATAAGCCCACTCTATTGTGCTAATGGGGCAAAGGTTGTTGGTTCGGCCCTCCGGGATCTCATACAATAGCCCCAAAGCTTTCGAGGCTTAGGTAAACATCTTGGTATTTGACAAACATCCTGAGGCAGTCATTGGGACA
>CM053770.1:306659890-306676490 GCA_028658325.1 Potorous gilbertii | reverse complement strand
TTGAAAGTACCCAAGTTCTGGAGGGAGCCGTGGAGGACCACATGAATTTATGATGGCCTGATAAGCCCACTCTATTGTGCTAATGGGGCAAAGGTTGTTGGTTCGGCCCTCCGGGATCTCATACAATAGCCCCAAAGCTTTCGAGGCTTAGGTAAACATCTTGGTATTTGACAAACATCCTGAGGCAGTCATTGGGACACGCTTTTGTTCATGAAAGAGGATTGGTGAAAGTAATCACAGCACGAGCTTGCCATGAGTATGGAACTTATGGCTGCACAGCATATAAGACTTGTACTTGCTAATAATAAATGGAGCTTGTAACATCTTTGTCTCCCACCTCATCACTGCGTGCCTGAGATCGAGAGGTTCCGCGGGTAGAGGGTTTCCTCACTGAGCCGGCCGTAGGAAAGTTCTAGCTATTTAGCCAATCAACAATCTGTATGTTAGCCACATCATTAACAGACCAGACACAGCTACTGAATACCTGTGCATGCTCCAAACTGGGGACCAAAAGTACTTCCATTATGCTTTTCCAGAAGGAGGCTCCCTAGCCCCATCCACATGGGGTATTATATCATACTTCACTTCCCTGTTATAAACAATATAGAATTAATTCATACTGTACATGATCTGACTGTTGATTGTTATGCAATCTATGTAAACCATGAAGTAAATTGTAAATTGACCAAATTGCAAAAAAAAAAATTACAAAGTTTCTTTCTTCCTCCTCTACTTGTTATAGAATGCTAAAAAACTGGACACATGAATGAGATAGCTGACCCATTCATCCCATTATGTACAACAAGTTTGTTGATTCCTGTTATATTAAGGTTTTTACATCCAGGCATAGACTGGGACAACATTTCAAGTCATGAAGGATAGGCATAGTCATCATATTGGCTAAGTAAAGACCTCATGAATCAAGTAAAAAACTACTTGAAATAATAAACAACTTTAGCAAAATTACAGGATATAAAATAAACTCTCATAAATCATCGATATTTCTACAAATATTAATATTTCTAACAAAGCCCAACAAGGAAGAGATAAAAAGAGAAATCCCATTTAAAGTTACTGGAGACAATATAAAATATTTGGGAATCTACCTGTCAAAACAAATCCAGGAATTATATGCATACAATTACAAAATACTTTTCACACAAATATAGCCAGATCTAAATAACTGGAAAAAACTTCAATTGCTTGTGGGTATGCCAAGATAATATAATAAAAATGAAATTCTACCTAAATTAATTTACTTATGCAGTGCCATACCAATCAAAGTACCAAAAAATATTTTGTAGAAGTAGAAAAAATAATATCAAAATTCATCTGGGAGAACACAAGTTCCAGAATATCAAGGGACTTAATGAAAAGAAATTCTAGGGAAGGTGGCCTAGCCCTGCCAGATCTCCAATTGTACTATAAAGCAGCAACCATCAAAATCACTTGGTACCGTCTTATAAATAGAGGGGTAGATCAGTTAGATTAGGTTAGGTATACAAGACACAGTAGTCCATGACTATAGCAATCTACTATTTGATAAACCCAAACACCCCAGGTTCTAGGATAAGAACTCACTGTTTGATAAAAACTGCTGGGAAAACTGGAAAATAGTATGGCAGAAACTGGGCATAGACCAACTTCTTACACCATATACCAAAATAAAGACCAAATGAGTACACAGTTTAGACATAAAGGCTAATACCATAAGCAAATTGGGAGAGCAAGGAATAGTTTACCTGTCAAATTTATGGAGAACAGAGGAATTTATGATGAAACAAAAGTTAGAGAACATTATGAAATGCAAAATGGATAACTGGATATGAACAGCTGGTTTTATGAGGAAAAATAGTCATAGGAAAAAATGCTCTAAATCACTACTATTAGAGACACAAATCAAAATCTGAGATACCACATCATATCTATCAAATTGGCTAACGTGACAAGACTGGAATATTATAAATGCCCCAAAAGATGTGGAAAAATTGAAACACTAATGCATTGTTGGTGGAGTTGTAAACTGATCAAACCGTTCTGGGAAACAATTTTTGTCTATACCCAAAGGGCTACAAAAAGGCGCATACCCTTTTACCCAGCAATATCACTTTTGAGGCTGTATCCAGAAGAGATCATAAAAATGGGAAAAGGACTCACATGTATAAAAATATTTGCAGCAACTCTTTTTGTGATGGCCAGGAACTAGAAATTGAGGGGATGCCCATCAATTGGGGAATGACTGAACAAGTTGTGGTATATGAATGTAATGGAATACTATTGAGTTATAAGAAATGATGAGCAGGCAAAGCAGATTTCAGAAAATTCTAGTAAAACTTATATGAACTGATGCTGAGTGAAGTGAGCAGAACCAGGAGAACATTGTAAGTGACAGTGTGTGCAGACTGTTTTTGATAGACTTAGCTCTTCTCAGCAATATGAAAGAACTCCAAAAGACTCATGATGGAAAATGCCACCCACATCCAGAGAAAGAAATATGGAGTCTAAGTACAAATTGAAGCATACTATTTGCTCTCTTTTTTTTGTTTTGTTTTGTTTTGTTCTTTCTTATGGTTCCTCCTATTGGTTCTAATTTTTCTATACAACATAACTAATGTGAAAATATGTTTAATAGGAATGTATGTATAGAGCCTATATAGGATTGCATACCATCTTGGGGAGAGGGGAAGGGAGGGAGGTGGAGAAAATTTAAAACTTACAGAAGTGAATGTTGAAAACTACAAATAAATTTACTTATTAAAAAATAAAGTATAATAAAAAAGTGGGAAAAAAAGAATTTGGATGCTAAAAAGAAAAAGACCACAACAGATATTACAGATCATGGACACTAGTGTTCAACGTTAGATCCATAGACCCCAATTTAAAGGACTTTTGCCTTAATGGCTTATGTAAACCATCCAAATTAACAATAATCAATGCCTCTCTCTTGTTTTGAGTGAACTATTCATTATACATTCATTTTTCTGTGTAAGATGTCAGAAAATGGTTATTTTATTAATTTACAATAATTGACTTTTGTACCAGAGTGTTTTAAACTAGAAAGGAAAAAACTTTAACATTTTTAGAAAGACCTAGCATAAATAAGCTTAATAAGTACAAACAACGAATGTTTTCAATAACTATTGTTTAGTGTGAACTTACTGTTACTACTGTTAATTTTAGGGGGAAAAAGAATTATATCCTACTTTAAGTTATAACCAATGGAACTTGCTATATGAGGCAAAACCTTTGGGGACTACGATGTTAATTTGATGATGTATTTGAATCTAGGTAAAAGTATTTAAATAATTGCTAAATAAGTTGTTTATCATTCAAGGGACAATGCCAAGAGCTGCTTAAAAGAGATAATGTCTTTGCATCTTGAAAAGTTAGAGACAGTCAAATGGATTTGGACTGCACAAAACAGAAAAGACAGCCTTACAAAGGTATTGGCAGGAGTCTCTTGTCTCAGATTCCCTGTAGTAATGTTTCCCCTTAAGAGGGAAAGTTCCTCACCTGTTAAATCTTGAACTTGACTATAATTTGTCTTAAATATGTAGAGTTCTTTTGCAGTAATTGGCCAAGCCTGAAAGAACAAATTTAATGTTGTTTCAACCATGTCCCTTTTTTCTTCTCTGATAACACATTCTATGATATATCTTAGGGCATATGCTGTTTTTTCTCCTTGGAACAGGAGTCAACTTCCTACCTACTGAAAAATCACCTTGCCCTGGTTCCCAGGACTAAAAGTTCAACCTGCCCTTGACTGATTCCTCTTTTGATCTGCCCTTCTAGGAACAAATGGAATCCAATCCATCTTGTGTCCTTTTGAACATAGACATTTTGCCATGTCAATCATGGATGTTTTGCTTCTGTGAACTCTGGTCCAGTCCAGAGCTGCAGTTAGTTATTCTAAATCACATAAAGTTTGGTGACAAGCTGATTAATTGGCCCAATGCCTTTTTTTGTCTAAAACTGGATATAACCTGGAGAGATCCCCCTACTCTTCGAGCTTCACCTGTGGGGAGGACGCTCTGCTCAAGACCTTTTCCCAATCTAGTTTCTGGAGGCTGAATCTGAACTCCCCAGCCATATAACCTAGATGTAGGTGTTCCTTTGATTTGATGATATATGTAAATATATCTATTATTCTTCTAGGCCTATATGTATATTCCTATGTTTCTCGAATTCTGTTTTATATTGTCCTTGTGTACATAATAAATGCTGTGCTGATTCTAAACTGCTGTGAGCCTGTTCAATATGCTGTGTGATCTGATCCTGAAAATAGTTAAAGCAGCTGCAAGTATCTCCTTAATGATAACACAGACTTAAACTAGAAATATGCAGCCCTTCAGCCTTATCTGGATCAGATCACTTTAACAGAGGAGCAAGTAGCAGCTTTTGAGCAGGAAGCCTACAAGTTGGATGCATATTCAAAGAAATGAGAAACAAACTATAAGAAGTTAGAGAAGAGATTAAAGAATTCTTTAGCACAAAGACTTCAACTATAAGAATGTTTCATAAGAGTTGAAATGTATGAGATGGAACTTATCAAATTTCTATGCTTCAGTTCCATAAAAGAAAGTCATGCTGCTGATCCAAGGAGAATTCCAGCCCCTCTCCCCTACTTTTGATTGGATGTATAACTTTCGCCACCCCTTGATGTTTTCCTAAAACTACACCCCCTGGAACTTCATTTTATCATGTGCTTCATTGTGTGGCCTGGACCAAAGCTCAGAAATCAGGATCTACCTCATCTAGAACAGATACAGATGAGAAACTCTGGCCTCCCTGTCTCCTCCCTCTTCCCCCTCCCCTAGGGCTCCATCTCCGACTCTGTTCTGAATGTTCTCCCCACTCCCTTTATAACCTGTTCTTGAACTTAAATAATAAATGTGGATTTATTACCCTCAGAAAAGAAAAGTAAGAAAAGAAAAACAACTCCACACAGTTTACCAGCAGAATAGTTCATCAGTCTCTAAGAAGACAGCATTTGACTATCAAAAGTGCAAGCAAAGCTTAAAGAGATACAGGATTCTTGGCGCAGTGAGAAGGCAGATGAAAATCAGTTTTACACTGAGAGTAATAATCCAAAGGGCTTTTATGATGTTCTACAGGCTATTTATGGACCAAAGACCTGTGCTGCATCTCAACTACTTAGTGCTGATGGAGGCACATTGATCAGAGATAAGGACATAATCCTGGAGATGTGGACTGAACACTGCCATAGCGGTGTCAACAGACCATCATCAGTCAATGCTGAAGCTATTTACTGTATTCCTCAAGTTGAAGTCCTCTACAGCCAAACTTACAAATGAAGAAGTGTAGCAAAGTGCCTGGTGCTGATTCTATTCCAGATGAGATTTGTAAGATAGGGGATCCACTGCTCACACAAAAGCTGACTGAAATTTTCAGTTTATTTGGCAAAAAGAGGTTCAGGAGTTCAAAGATGCCTCCATTATCCATCTTTATAAAGGTAAAGGAAATAGGTTGTCATGTGACAATCATGGGAGGGAGGGGATCTTCTTTCTTAGTCATCACTGGCAAAATTCTTGCCAGAGTCCTCCTTAACAGGCTGATCCTCAACCTGGAAGATGGTTATTTACCCCAAAGCCAGTGTGACTTCAGAAAAGGCTTGGGAACAGCCAATATGGTGTTTACTGAGTGACATCTCCAGAAGAAATGCCAGGAGCAGAACAGAGGTCTTTATATAACATTCATTGATCTGACCAAGGCCTTTGATACTATGAGTTAGGAGGGCTTATGGAAAATTGAATCAAAATGTAGTTGCCCAGAGAAGTTCATCGGTACTGTATGTCAGTTTCATGATGGCGTGCTTGCTTAGGTTCTGGATAATGGAGGATGTTCTCACACAGTCAAATGAGCCCCAAACTTCTGGGCTTGTTCCCAGATTCTCCTCCTGTCTTTAAGAAGACATGCAAATCACTCCAAGAAAGATCAAATTGTAGGGATATGTCCCTAAAACCCTCAGTAAACTTAGTGGGGCCTTCTGAATATCTCCCCAGTTTCACTTTGACCTGAATGAGGTCTGAGATGGAGAATGGGAAATGCCCTCTAATTGTCACACTAGAAGCAGGCACTTCCCTCGGGGGAAAAAGCCCTGAAGGCCCTATGAGCGAAGGGGCTTGGGAAGAGAGATAGGAAGTCCCACTTCTTGTGAGGGAAGGGCTAAGGAGTGCTGCCTGAACTGGATTAGGCTGCAAGGCCAGGGCATCTGACTGGCAAGGGGAAACATCGGCTGGCACCTGAGGAGGGGTCAGAGGGGTAATACTCCAAACACTTCTGTGGGAGTAGGGCCTGAGGCCTAAGCGGGTGTCCCCTCAGGGAGAGGGGATGAAGAGGGACACATCTCAACAAGATCTGTGGCTGGAACCAGGGGAAGGGGACAGGTTCAAAGCCCTGAGGGCCATAAGAAGGGGATCATCAAAAATGTCCAGTTGACCCCCATTACTCCTTTGAGGGGTAGTTCTAGCTACAAGCATCTCACAGTCTTTTCTGAGAACAGGGTTCTGAGAGAGCTTGACAAAGGCCATTACGTAGGAAACTTCTATCTATTTTCCTTTTAGGCTCACAGTTTAATTCTAACTGTAAGAGAGTATTCATTTTTAAAGTCCCCAAAACAGGCCCTGCTTCATGGCCCTCTAGTTGATACTGAGGCCAAACAGTGTTACAGAAGAATACCAGCATTTTCTTTTTAAGTTCTTTAGAAAAACTAAATTTTTCCCAATTTTGTAAAAGACAAACCCAAAGATGAATTTTTGGGGATTGAAGAGGATATTTTAGGTGTGGAGCTGGAAGTCCCTTCCTCCATAAAGTAAGATTTAAGAATAACCTACCAGGACCTTAGCGGTCCCCGTAAAACCTTTATATCACAAATTAACTTACAAATGCAAATTGGGTAGGCCTTCCAAAAATCACACAAAAGATTTTACAAAGCATTTCTTCTTCTTGAAATTTATCACATCATAAACATACTTTTGTAAATGCTTGATTTATAGCAAAAACAATCTTAGTTAAAACTTTCTTCTTAATAGCAGAAATAAACCTTTTAACATACATAATACATCCTTAGATGGAACACCCATATATAAAAATATTTATTGTTTCCAAATCTCTCAATCCCATTACTCAGATTATCCAGCTTTCCTCCACATCTTAACCATAACTGTCTGCACTGGTTTCTGCTTAATCCTGATAGGAAGAGCATTCTCAGATTCTGCTCTGTACTCCTTCAGGACAGATTTTAACTTGAATCATATCAAATCAGGATTTATAATTACTAATGATAAACATTTTAGCCTCTTTTTTTTTTTTAGTCAAATACTCCTGCCACTTAAAAGAAAATTTCCCTTGAAGGAACACGTGACTAGCTATTTTCAGCTCTGAATAGTCTTTTCCCTTCTATTCTACTTCCTTAAAGAGCTGAAATGCCATCTTATGGCTCCCCTCCCCACTCTGAGGCTCACCAGACAAGGAGCTCTCTCCCAATTAACTCAGACTGGAAGAGGGAAGGGATAACCTCCCCCGAGCACATGGTCTAGGCACATGGATACTGTTGTCCCATCCATATCCTTCTGTCTCGGGAATTTCAGGCTCTACAAAGAGTTGCAATCTCATCTGCTCTACTGAGGTTAGCACAAAATCCAGGAAGAGACCTGAGGAACCTAATTTAGGGCTCCCAGTCTTCCCAAGCAGAAGATTGCATACTCACCCTCTTTGTCTTCATCCTTCAGATGTTGGAGAGAGTCAATGCCTCCAAAAGAAATCACTGAAATTCCAAAGTGAACTTGCAATTTTAAACACACTGTCAGTATCAGATACATTGACCCAAATCAAACCTCAAGTACAGATTTCAGCTTTGAGATCTCATCAAATCAAGACTCAACTTTTCACTACAGACTGCATCTTTCTTTTCACATTCAAAAACGTGGTCAGGGTTAAGAATGCAGAAAGGAAGATTTTTTTCTTTCTTTCCCTTCTCCCTCTTTTTCCTCCCCTTTTCACTCCTCTGAAACTGTTCCAAGTGGGGGTGGGAGAAGAGGAAGATAATGAGGAAATTTTGCTGGCTTAGTGCACTTACAGCCTTACCCCACAAACATAAAGTATTTCACAAACACACAGACAGAACATTTAACAAAACGTTGTACATATCAATTTGAATTTGATTTCAGACCTGGTCAAAAATTTGTGGTTTCTAGCCAATTGTCCCTAGCAAATTCACTCCAGCTTCAGGGACAAACAAGCACTTAGAGGTCCCAACATCAGATGGCTTAGGGAAATTCAGGATGGGTTGCTGTTGGGACTAATATCCCTGGGCTGCAGCAACGGCCATAGTTCTTTTGACCTGGAAGGGCTCGCCTTCCTTCCATGACTTGAATTCCCAGAATTCTGTCCAAGTTCTCTCATTGACTTAAGACCAAGCAAGGAAACTACTGAATAGGAAAAAGGGACCAACAAAATTTTCCATGCGCCCAAACTTCCACTTCCTCAGTAAAAGACCAATCCAGAGTGAAAGTTCCCATGGGTGACTTGATCTTTGCTTAGTATACTAAGTTACTTGGTCCACTGGCAAATTTTGCTCCCTAATTCCTCGGAACTCCTGCCCTTAGTCCAATGATGCATGCTTGGACTGGAATAGATCTAACTTACAGGGACTATAAAAAAAGAACATTTTTATAAGAGTGCTCATTCCATAAATTTAACCTGATTTCCTCCAAGGCAGCGAGTTGGGGGTGCCCCTGTTCGAGAAGCCTCATATTGGGTGCCATGTTTGTTAGAGACAAATTTGGCACACAAAAAAGTATCAAGTAAAATTTATTAAAATGGAGTTGAAAGGAATTGAATGCCTTGGCCAAGGTGAACTCATCCTTCTTCAGAAAGGGGGAGTGAGAGAGAGAGATACAGAAGTGAAGGCATTTTTATAAAATTCATGCAGGATAGATCCTCCCATTGAGGAAAGATTGGTCTGTTTTTTTTCAGGTCACAATGTTATGACATGCTCACTTACATCATTAACAAATGTGGTTGGACTTTCTCCTTTCTGATAGGCTTTCCCTCAAACTCATCAGGCTTGTGTATTAGTTTCTGATCTTCTTCACCTGACTCTGCTAAGTCGCACGTCAACTTTCCCTTTTGGAAGTTTTGACCTTGTGGAAATGAAACTTTCCTTTGTTTGCCAGAGCTGACCAGGAACATTCTTCTGTTTATGACTGCCAAGGACAGCACTTAACTGCCTTGAACAGGACTATCTGAAATAATGGCATTTCTTTTATCTTGATATTTTATGGTCACGTTATGTTACATTAGTTATATTATATCATGTCAACAATAGAAGAAATGCAGATATCCTCAAACTACAGTTTCAACTGACACTTTGATACTTCTCTTATCATATTGTATTTACAATCTATCCTACTAAGAAATTCATTTCTCATATAATAGTTAACACATATGGAGATTATAATTTTGGCTGACACAGCATCCTGAGCAAGGAGAGGAAGGAAGGATGAGAGGGAATTGCTCTGAGGATATAAGATCTCTTTGTCTATCTGTCCTTGGGCTCATTTTCATAATGAACTCCCATGCATATCTCTATTTGCATGATCCAGCAACTTTAAAAGAAATAAACATGCACATGCAGGCTAATTTTGTTTGTCTTTCCCAGAACGAACTCTGTAGTGGTTGACACTGCCAAGCATTCAAACTCTACCACAGAGATTACAAACTGATAGATTAGTCACGTTGTTTGAAAGCAAAATATACATTTTGCCTAAAAGACTATTTTATGGAAAACTCACAAGCATTTACATGGAGGTCAAAAGAAGTGATGCAAAGACACTTTGGAATCAATTGTGTGACATAGCAGACACTAAGCAAAGGACCATCTAGCATGGTGTGCCCAAAGAAGGTGCTGTGCTCTATGAGCAAAGAAGAATTGCAGCCGTTCTAAAGAAATGTGAGATGTGTAAATGTAGAGACAGCTTCACTCCAAACGTTCACGTGGACTGTGGTAAAGCCTTTTGAACTCATATTGGTCAACATAGTGATGTTATTTTGGCCCTCTCCAAGAATGAAAGATAGCAACCAAATAATATATCTTATTGGTACAATTATCAGATATCCCTCAACCCCTTTTAATAAAGAATACAGGGATAAAAGATCTTATTACTTATATTTCTACTGTTCTGAATTTTTGGCCATCACGTCTCTCAGTTTCTCAACCTAAACAATTAGGGTAGATAAATACTTAGAACTGCCACCTCCTCACTCATTGATTTAGCGGTTCTACAGACATTTATTAGATTCTGTCTTTTATAGTCTTGCATTTTGTCCAAAAATCCTTCCCTCTTTTACAGCCTAAAGCTCAAATTAGGATGCAACAAATGTTGAAAACCCATGATGGGAGAGAAAATTCAATCTGGTTACTTACATTAAATTAAGGATTAATTTAGGATAATTTTAGGATAAAAGTCCTAAAAGAGAGGAAATTATAAAATTGCTAAAAACTCAAATTCTTAATTGAGCAGTGAGCTTTACCTTGAGGAGGCAAAAAGTGATCTCAGGAATTTGAAAAGTAATGTTAAGCTTAAAACATTTCTTTATTTTTTGTAAGACCTTGCTGATTAGTAAGGCTGTAAATAATTCAAGGGACTGATTGTGTTCTGCATCTGTTTTTTACCTCTACAAATAGTTAATGGGTAGTTTCTGTGCACTTTGTAATGAATAAAAGCCTCTTTGTGAACCTTGGTCCTTGAGGAGAGATAGTCCAGTCTAAAATCAGGCCTCTGCTCCCTCTCCTGAAAGTCTTATTTGTTCTTGCGTTATTTTGCTTCACTAGGAGAATTATTTTTTTAAAATATTATCCATATTTTATGCATTTGTATATAGATATCTTATGTTATTGCATTTATTGATGGCTCTCTCCTGAGTTTTTCTCATTCTCACTTCTAGCATTACTCTTCCTATATTGTATGTACCTTCCTTTATGGTACCAGGTTTACAGATCTGTTTGGACAGTTTTTCCTTTCCTCCTTCTACTTCTCATTTAAATCTTAGATTCTAAGATTCTAGCTTAGATTCACAAAATTCCTAGCAAATATTTTTTTCCCCTGATATTTCTTATATGTGCTCCATTCCTGGTCAAGAACCTATCATTCTTATATTTTAAGAAATCCAAAACCTATTCTCACACACCGTCTTTTTAGCTAGCTTTTCTTAATCTGTCTTCCAAGTCAGTTGTTTTTGGTGAGAGATGATTCACATTTTCTTCATTTTTTTTCAGTCTTTTGATTTTGTTTTAATATTTCTTGATGTCTTATGGAGCTTTTAATTTCTATTTGGTCAATTCTAATTTTCAGTTATTTTCTTGGTAAAACGTTGTACTTGTCATTCCAGACTCTTACATCTCTTATATCTTTGTTCCACTGCTCTCATTTGTTTTTTTAAATCATTTTTTTAGCTTTTTCTTAAAAAAATGTCTTTAACTTTTCCAGCAATTCTGGCTGGATTTCTGTTCCAGAAATTTTTCTTTGAGGTCTTGCTTGTAGATGTTTTTGAGTCATTCTCTTCTTCTGGGTTTGTGTCCCTGTCACTCAATAGTTCTTTAAGATGGATGTCTTGGCTTCTTTGTTTCCTCATTCTTCTTACCTGCTTCTTAGCTTTGGACTTTATGTTAGTTCTGGGCTCTTAGTGCTCCTGAGGGAAACATCTGGTCTGAACTTCTGCCCTTTGGTATCATTCTGCTGCTTTCACAGCTCAGGCGAGGTCTTCAGTACCCCCAAAGCAATATGATTCTGGGCAAAGCCTGCTCTCCGTCCTTCCTGGTATGGGCTCTGGAAGTTAGGAACTTCCTAACCCAGGTCTGGATCTGTTAGCTTGTCATTGGTTGGGAGTTTCAATAGGTTGCTCCTGGACTCAGCCACTATTAATTTTCTGGGAGGCTTTCCAGGTACAGAGCAACTGAATTACATGTTCCCATGTTGGGACTTCTGCCTTGGTTATTCCAAGTAACTATTCCACCAGACTAGACTGGAGACTAAAACTGAGTCTCCATTCTGCTTCTGGGATCAGAGCAACAAAGTTATTGTTTGCTTCAGGAACTTGTTCCTTGCTCAGTGTGCTGCTAGGGCCCTGATCCCAGACTACTTTTCTCCATCCTGTATCTGTGACCCAGAACTGGGTAGTAAGTAACAGCGTTGCTAAATGGCATCCTTTCCTGTACTCAGTACTAGTTCAGGGATCTCTTGGCATCTCTTTCTGCCCCGTTGGCCCTTTCAGTCCTAGGTGCTGGAATGTTCCACACCATCTGCACTCCTGGCCATACCCCTTCTCCAGTGTCCTTAAATCTATCTTTTTCCCTAAGTTGTTCTGAGCTAAAGAAATGACTCACCATGACTTTTTCTTGACTTTCATGATTGGAATTTGGTTTGGTATATTTTATAAATCTTTATGGAGGAGGTATAGTAGAGAACCAGGCTGTACTGCCCCCATCTTGACTCCTCTGGGACCACTCCTTTCTACCTTAGATTTATGACCTGGAACTCAGTAGTGAGAGACAGAAATGACAGGTAGCACTTGTTCCTGAACTCTGTGCCAGTCCAGGAATCCCCTGGGATATCTTTCTGCCCTGATACTTCCTGCCCCGATGCCCAGTCTCAGCTCTGTCTCAGTCTTTACATGCTTCAATGTTCTATGCTGCTGGGCAGATGCTGTCCTCAGTGTTTCTCTTTTAAACCTGTGCCTCCTCAAAAGTCTGTTTTGCTTCTAACCACTGCTTCCCTTAATCTACCCTCTCTTATCAGACCCCTTCCTTCTCTTATTCTCTTTCCATCTATTTCCCAATAGGGTAAGATGAATTTCTGTGAGATTTCTATGAATTTCTACTGAGAAAGTAATGTTATTACCTCTTGGAGACAATTCTGATAAGAGTAAGGTTTACCACTCCTCATCTTCCCCACCACCGTAAAAGCTCTTTCTTTTATACTTCTTTTACATGACACAATTTTCTACATTCTGCTTCTTCCTTCTCTCTTCTTCCAATGAAGCCCCCTTTCTCATTTCTTTGTTTTATTTTATTTTTTGAAATCATCTCATGATAGTGTACTCACATTCATGCCCTCAGTCTATGTATACTCCTTCAAACTGCCCTAATAATGATAAAATTCTTAGTATCGTCTTCCAATGTAGGAATGTAAACAGTTTAAACTTCTAGAATTCCTTGTGAATTTCTCTTTAATATTTACTTTTTAGTGCTTCTCTTGAGTCTTGTATTTGAAAGTCTAATTTTCTATTCAGTTCTGGTTTTTTCATCAGAAATGATTGAAAGTCCTCTATCATTAAATATACATTTTCCTCCCTGAAATATTACATTCAGTTTTGATGGATAGGTTATTCTTGGTTGCAACCCTAGCTCCTTTGCCTTCCGAAACATCATATTCTAAGCCCTTTGATCCTTTAATGTAGAAGTTCCTAAATTTTGTGCTATCCTAACTGTGGCTCCACAATATTTGAAATGTTTCTTTCTGACTTCTTGCAATATTTTCTCCTTCCCTTGGAAGCTTGGAATTTGGTTATAATATTCCTGAAAGTTTTCATTTTGGGTTCTCTTTCAGGAAATCATTGGTGGATTTTTTCAATTTCTATTTTACCCCCTGATTCTGGGATATCAGGGTAGTTTTCTTTGATAATTTCTTGAAATTTGATGTCTAGACTCTTTTTTTGATCATGGTTTCCAGATAATCTAATAATTCTTAAATTATTTCTTCTTGATCTATTTTCCAGGTCAGTTGCTTTTCCAATGAGATATTTCACATTTTCTTCTTTTCTTCATCCTTTTGTTTCTTTATGTCTCATAGAGCCATTAGTTTCCACTTGTCCAATTTTAATTTTTAAGGAATTATTGCCTTCAGTAAGCTTTTGTACCTCTTTTTTCATTTGACCAATTCTGCTTTTTGAGTTCTTTTCTTCAGTGGATTTTTGTGCCTCTTTTTTCCATTTGAGTAATTCTGTTTTTTAAGGTGGTATTTTCTTCAGTATTTTTTGTGCCACTTTTACCAAGCTGTTAAGTCTCTTTTCATAATTTTCTTACAATACTATCATTTCTTTTCCCAATTTCCCTCTACCTCTCTTCTTTGATTTATAAACACCTTTTTGAGCTCTTTCAATAATTTTTCAGGGCTTGTATCTAATGTACATTTTTCTTTGAGTTTTTGCATATGGCTGTTTTGACTTTGTTGTTTTCTTCTGAGATTGTGTTTTGATCTTCCCTGTCACCATAGTAACTCTCTATGGTCAGGTTCTTTTTTTGTTGTTGTTGTTTGCTCATTTTCCCAGCCTATTGCTTGACTTTTAACTTTATGTTATAGTTGAGCTCTGCTCCTGGGGTAAAAGGTGCATTCTGTCAAAGTTCAGGTTTTTTATGCTATTATTTTCAGAACAGGTTCTGGGGATTTGTAAGTTATTGGTTCTTTTAAGGTGGATTATCTAAGGAGAGGTGTGGTTACTGTTCTCCTAGGCTGTGCTCTAGTCTATGAGTGACCATAAGCACTCTTCTCCATCCTGGAACTGTGACCAGGGCTTCTGTTTCCCTGTAACTTCAAGAAGTAGTGCTCCATTCTGCCTTGGACTGGAGACCAGGGTCCCTAATGCCCTTATGAGCAACCACAAGCACTTTTTTTTGACCTGGGACTGTGACCTGGAACTGTATATGGGTAATGCAACAGGGTCCTATGTAATTTCCTTCTGACCATTTATCCAACTCCCCTACCATCTATGGGCTGAGAACTCCCAAAGCTGCTGCCGCCACTGATACAGTTGCCTCCAAGGCTGCTGCTGGCTTAATAGGGTGCATCATGTACCACACTGATTTTCAGGCCTGAATACCACCCTGGTAAGACATATCTTTCCCGTTGACCTCCAATCTTAGACTGAAAAAATTTTTCACACTGACTTTTTGTTGGCTCTGTTGCTCCAGAATTTGATTTGAAGAATTATTTTAAAATTGTTTGGAGGGGAATTTGGGAGAGTTCAGGTGAGTTCTTGCCTTTACTTTGTCATCTTGGCTCCACAATTTTATCTTTCTCAATGGACAAAATTTTACCTCCTCTCCTTCCCCACACATACTGAAAAAGAAAGAAAAACAAAACCCCTGTAACAAATGTGCATCATCAAGCAAAACAAATTTCCACATTGCTTGTATCCAAAAAAGATATATGTTTTAATCTGCACCTTACTCTCCCTACCCTCATGCACTCTATGATCAAATGACATAAGCCCCCTTATTTTCCCTGTACAAGACATTTCATTTTCCAATTCTGGGATCTTCCTTTCCATCTCTATCTCCTGGACTCCCTAGCTCCCTTCAAGGCCAAGCTATAATCCCTATTCAACAAGAAGCCTTTCCCAATTCCCCTAATGTTAGTGTCTTCTCTCTGTTAATTATTTCCAACTTATCCTGGGTATATCTTATTTGTACGTAGATGTTTTGCAAATTGTCTCTCCCATTAAACTGTAAGTTTCCTGAGAGCAGGGTATCCCCAGTGCTTAACATATTTTGTGGTACATAGCAAACACTTAAGAAGTGAATGCTGACTGCATGTTGAATATTGGACAGATTATGGGAAGGTAAGTACAGTAGCATGTTATTGAAGGGTCTGTGAATCAATATATCCATTTTGAAAAGCAATTTGGAATTATACATATAAAGTTACTAAATGTTCATACCCTTCAATCCATAGATTCCACTACCAGCCATATACCCCAAGGAGGTCATTGATAAGAAGTCCCCAAATATACCATAATTATAGCAGCATTTTTTGAGGTAGTAAAGAATTGGGAACAAAGTGAATATCTATTAAATGAGGAATGGCTAAATCAATTGTTGCACATGAATGTAACAGAATATAACTGTGCTGTAAGAAATTATAAATATGATAAATACAGAGAAGCAAATAGAGATTTATATGAAAGGAAACAGAGCCAATAAAACAATATACAATAATCTTAACAATGGAAATAAAAAGAACTAGCATACATGAGAAAACCTCATCCCACTCCTTTGCAGAGGTAGGAGGGCCATAGTTATGGAACATTGCATATATTTTCAGATTTTTTTGAGGTATTGATTAGTTTTCCTGATTTTTTCCTCCTTTTTTTTCTTTTTCTTTAAAAACATTATTTGTTCCCCAACTGATAAATGGTTGAAGGATATGAACAGCGAGTTTTCAGAGGAAGAAATTAAAACTATCTATAATCATATGAAAAAATATTCTAAATCACTATTGATTAGAGAGATGCAAATCAAAACAACTCTGAGGTACCACATCACACCTATCAGATTGGCTAATATGACAAAACAGGAAGATGATAAATGTTGGAGAAGATGTGGGGGAATTGGGACACTAATTGATCGTTGGTGGAGCTGCGAGTTGATCTAACCATTCTGGAGAGCAATTTGGAACTATGCCCAAAGGGCTACAAAAATGTGCATACCCTTTGACCCAGAAATTTCACTTCCAGTACTATACCCCAAAGAGATCATAAAAATGGGAAAGGGTTTCACATGTACAAAAATATTTATAGCAGC
>CM053770.1:306604766-306650201 GCA_028658325.1 Potorous gilbertii | reverse complement strand
GGCTTCTGCCTCCTGGTCTGTTGTTAGCTTCATTTCAACTCTATCTTGTAGTTAGGGTTTGGGTCTAGTCGGCCTCTAAAGGTCCCTTCCAGCCATGAATCAGAGAGCTCTGTGAACCCTAAGGTCCTCTGCAAGTTATTGGTGATGGCTCTAGATTCTTCCTCTTATCCGGTCTTCCTTCCTTTCCTAGTGATTGGGGCACTGATTGGGAAACAGGAGGGACGAAATATTGAGGTGATGAATTCGTTTGAGCTGCTGTCCCACACAGTGGAGGAGAAGATCATCATCGACAAAGAATATTACTACACCAAAGAGGAGCAGTGTGAGAGGGAAGGGGCTGCCAGGGTTGGGAAAAGTTACATGGGGTATTGAGGAGGAGGTGGGTATACAGATGATCAGTTTTACGTAAGAATCCAGGAGTGTGGTGGGGATGGGGAAGAGAATATGCCAGGAAGGTCCAGATAAGGAAGGGTAGAGTGAGAAAAAGATTCTTTATTCCACCCCTTTCCCTTTGCCTTTCCCAGTTAAGCAGGTATTCAAGGAATTGGAGTTTCTAGGTTGGTATACCACAGGGGGTCCACCGGATCCTTCTGACATCCACGTCCACAAGCAGGTAAGAGCCCTAAGACAACTACATAGGAGTTGGGCAGGGAAAGATGTGGGGCAGTGGCGTCATGGTATCATAGAGACCTGGATAGTGAGTTGAAACACCAGAAGTCTGACGTGTAAGACCTTAGACTTATTTGTAAGATGAGAGGATTAGACTAAATCACCCCTAAGGTGGCTTCCAGCTTTAATGTTATATGATTTTGTGGATGGGGGTGAGAAGGGGAGGATATGGGAAGGATTTCTAGGAAACAGGGTAGTGCAGTAGAAATAGCACTGGAATAGAAATCTAGAGGCCTGGTATATATGTACTCACTGTCTGGCAAATGTATAGAAAACATTTTTCAAAGTTCTTATTTACTAGACCTTGACTTTTAGGTACCAAACCTGGACCTGTTTTCTCATCTGTAAAACTGAGGGCATTAGGTGATCTTAGATCCCTTCCGACTTTAATATTCTATGACTTTATGATACAGTTACTTCCCTTTCCTCCCCAGGTGTGTGAGATCATTGAGAGTCCTTTGTTTCTGAAGCTAAATCCCATGACCAAGCACACTGATGTGAGTGTTCCGGACCCTAGGTTGGGCCTATCAGTTGAGCACATCTGTTCCTCACTGTCAGTCCCGTTTACTCCTTTATCTGATACATTGTCTCTCACAACAGCTGCCAGTCAGTGTTTTTGAGTCTGTCATCGACATCATCAATGGAGAGGTAATTACTTGCCCAAGGCCTGTCTTTTTGCTATTGCTCATCCCCTTTCCTCTACCTCTGCTGTGCCTCTGGTATCTGCTTGTGATATTCTGCTTCAGCATTCCCACCTCTTTGATAACCTGTTCTCCAGGCAACAATGCTATTTGCTGAACTGACCTACACATTAGCCACAGAAGAGGCTGAGCGGATCGGTGTGGATCACGTGGCTCGAATGACAGCTACAGGTAGTGGAGAGAACTCTACTGGTAAGTGGAGAGACCTAGTGAGAGTTCTTTCCACTGTCCAGAGCCTGAGAGGTAGGAACTTGACTTCTCATCCTCTCCTTATGATACAGTGGCAGAGCACCTAATAGCCCAGCACAGTGCCATTAAGATGCTGCACAGTCGAGTCAAGCTTATCTTAGAATACGTCAAGGCTTCGGAAGCAGGTAGGACAAATTTGTCCTGCAAGTGTTTCTTAAGGAACTTCACTAAACCAGAATAGAACCTTGGGAAACAAATAGCACTTTTCCTACCAGGGAAAGGGCTGGAAATAGTAGATAAATGTCTTATACTTTTCTTTCTGTATCTCCTCAGGGGAAGTTCCTTTCAATCATGAAATCCTACGTGAAGCCTATGCTCTGTGTCATTGCCTCCCTGTGCTCAGCACAGATAAGTTCAAGACAGACTTTTATGATGTGAGTCTTAACTTGTGGGGTTGGGAAATGAATTCACTAGTGATATATGCTGGGGAACATCATTCAGCTTTTACCTGGGAGGGTACTGTAGGCTTGTCCTTGACCCTTGAGCTACAGGTTTTTGCAAGCTTTGGGAACAGTGGTGGTTGGAAGGTAACCCAGACTTTGTCTCTCCCCTCCCTTCCAGCAATGTAATGATGTTGGGCTCATGGCCTACCTTGGCACCATCACCAAAACATGCAACACAATGAACCAGTTTGTAAATAAGTTCAACGTCCTGTATGATCGCCAGGGCATCGGCAGACGAATGCGAGGACTTTTCTTCTAGAAGGGGGCAACCCTTCCCTCACATTAAGTGAGGGCAAGGGCAGAGATCTGCTTCACTGAGGAAAACAATTGCCCCAGAGTCAGGAAAGTGGCTTATTTCCCCTTTAGAGAAGCCCTCAAGCCTGCGTAGCGTCCCTCCACCCAAATTGTTAATAAATGGGGAATATTTCCCCCTCCTATGATTCTGTCCTCTCTGTTAAAAGGAGTTAGGGTTTAGAGACCCTATATGTAAGCTCTCAGACTAGAGACACCACTTAGAAGAGGTGAAGAGAGATGGTTTTCTTAGGTAGATTTGAGAGAAAAGCCTGGGGAACTAACTGTAACTGATTGGGTTGTTCCCCACTCCATTCCCAAAGAAAATTGTAGATATTTTTTGCAAAGACTTCTATAAACATTTTATTAGCAATGAGAATATGTAACAAACATATACTGTAGCAATTTTAAACTTCCCTCTGCCCAGGCAGAGGACTTCTCTGCACTCAAGCATTAAGCATTAGAAAATGAGAAACACAAGAGCTCTGCTCAAATATTCCCCAAGGTCAAACAAATGTGATCCGTGTTCGGGCTGCATTAACTTGCCATACGTTGAGTTCCTCATACTCATCCAATGCAGCCTGGAACTGGGCAGGTGTGAAGCCTCTAGACACACATCGCTGTTCAGCCTCTGAAAAACGGATGCTTTGGCTACCTGAGCCCACAGGTACCAGCTCCCGCACCGTGGCAAAGATCACATCTGCTGGTCGTTGGGTTCTAAGGAAATGGAGATAGTGTCAAAGGACTGTGTGGTTTGAATACCCACCCAAAGACACAATAACAAGCTCCCCTCCCCCAGTTATTCACCTTGTTGTTTGCCCCTTGTCCCCTAGCAGTGAGTCTTTAGACATCTCCATTAGTCTTATGGCCTCATTCACATCTTCTTTTTCTACAGTGTCTACCATTCGAAGTCTGGCCTAGGAAAGGGGGAGGGAAGAGAAACTTTATTTGAGCAACTCACTACTTCATAGGAGAGAGGAGCTGTAACACAAATGGTTGTGTGTGTATGAGAAAGAGCTTACCCTCCACCCCATTCAACCCCTTTCCCCCTCCCCAAGGATTTGCTGTGTTTTGCCAGCACTGTCAGACCGAGACAAGTGCAATGCCCAGGGCAGTGTTCAGCAATTGCCCAAGTCTCCGCCTCTCAACACTGGCCAGTCCAGATGTCCTGTAAAGTAGAAGAGACCTACCCCAAATCCCCCCCCACCCCAATAGATGGGGAGCTTTAATCCAGAGTCATCAACAACAAAGGTTTGAGTTACAAAGGAGCCAGCCATAGCCTAGAGCATTAAGGGAGAGGAAAGGAAAAATGGATTTGAGGTTTGGATCCTAGGAATTCGAGGGGTATAGTGTCCCAGGGGCTCGGGAAGTGCTAGCTCAGCAGTAGGTCAGGTTATCACACTACCTGCACGAACAGCACTTTGGAGCCCCCCAAGACTGATGAGGCCTAGGATCTGGGATGCAGTGGCCCTAGGGCAGGGGTTCTTAACTTGAAGTCCATGAACTTCTATTTTTTCAAACTATTTCAACATAATTGCCTTTTTTGTAATCCTATGTACTTTAAGAACCTCTGCCCTAGTAGGGAACAATGGGGAGAAAAAAGAACAGCTGGTATTTATACACATTGTAAGGATAACTGAGACTGGCCAGGAAGAATATTAGGATCCTGCCAGGACAGTAAATACCCAAAGGACAGTAGCCCTTCAGTACAAAACATACAGCGCAAAAGAATTAAGGATGCAAATAAAAGATATAGGCTATATACCAAAGCAGTAGAAAGCCGAAGAATGGCTAGCAAAGTCCGAGCAGAAGTGTAGGTGGCATCCTTACTGGCCCAGGCTTCACGCCTCATTTCCACATAGGCAGCTGTGATATAGTCAGCCAAAGACTCGGGCACTGAAGGCTGTTTCTCCTTGCACATGGCAATGTAACGCCTGTGAAAGATTAGTGGAAAGATTGGAAAGGATGACTTATTAATCTGGCATCTATTTACTATGTTTACTGAGAACCTATTATGTGTTTATCATGGTAGGTGTACCTCAATTATTTGAAAACCCTAAAGCTCACGTTTATGTAAGAAGCCTGCTTGCTGTACATGAGGACCAGGTCCTTAACACACACACGCGCGCACGCACGCACGCACGCACACACACACACCTCTGCCCCCCATCCACCTACAGTAGAGGAAAGTTAGTGAATTTAACAGCCACAAAAGAGGAACTATATTCAGAATTTTAACTCCAAGACAGGTGGGAGTGCTGTTTTTCTAATTTTCCCCAATGTCTGCTCACCCTAAGAGCACATTACACAAAAGGGATCAAGGGACCTGAAGCAAGGAAAGAGAGCCATTTAGATGTAGGAATAAGACAAATCCACTGTTTCCCAAACTTTTCAGTCTAGAATAACTAGAGCAAAGAGACCAGTAGACATTTACATAGAGCTTTAAAGTTTACAACTTTACATATGCATAAAGTACGTATTCATTTCTTATCCTCATTTGCTAGTTGAGGAACTGAGGCTTAGATCAATAGACTAGTTCATGGTCACAGTTATTTCAGAGATAAACTGAACCCATGCATTCCTGATTCTAGCATTCTATCTTCTAAGCCTTCCTAAGGATACACACATATTTGTTGTTGTTATACATTATTTTAGTCATGCCTGATTGAATGACCCCATTGGGAGTTTTCTTGGCAAAGACACTGGAATGATTTGCCATTTCTTTCTTCAGCACATTTTACAGATGAGGAAAATGAGGCAGTTACATCACTTGCATAGGGTTACATACCTGTGTAGTAGTAAGTGTCTGAGGCCAGATTTGAACTTGGGAACATAAGTCTCCCTGACTCCAGACCCATTACTCTATTCACTAAGTCACCTTGCTCCTACACACACACACACACACAGAAACTGTGTAATTTAAGCTGTACTAGAATGTCCTGACACACAGTGGAAAAGCCTTCCTACCTCATAAGTTTCATGTCCAGTGGCTCAAACTGTGTGGGAGGTTGTCGACTATGTTGGTGCACATAGGTGATGTGTTGGGCCAACCTTAAAGAGAAGAGAAGGTGTCAGGAACATCCCCGTATTCATACCCTAAAAACAATTTCCTACAAAAATGAAATCGGGAATGATTTTCCCAAAGGAAAAATATCCCTGGAATTATTTCAATCTTATTTTTCTAGGCAGGGCTGTAAGGGTAAGCTAAGTGTGTTTCTTTGAAGATAAGGGTTCGCTGCTGGAAGCAGGGGCATAAGGTAGCGAGGAGCTTCTTGAAGGCTAAAGTATATATTAAAGAGGCTGATGAGTCAGGGGTCTCTGGTAGTCTCACCGCAGGTCACTGTCACGGTCAGGGCGATCTTGGATGAGCCAGAGCAGGTCAAATCGGGACAAGAGAGCAGCAGGAAGCTGTACATTCTGTTCCAGGCTGCGACGAGGGTTATATCGTCCATAAGCAGGGTTAGCAGCAGCCAAGATGGAGCACCGAGCATTAAGTGTGGTAAGGATGCCTGCTTTTGCTATAGAAATAGTTTGCTGCTCCATCACTTCATGGATTGCTGTGCGATCAGCCTCTGCCATCTTGTCAAACTCATCAATACAGCAAACACCCTGGTCAGCTAGTACCAGCGCACCTCCCTCCAAGGTCAGCTCCCCACTCACTGCATCCCGAAGCACTGCTGCGGTTAATCCCACACCTGATGACCCTCGGCCTGTTGTATACTGGCCTGGATGTCAGGGACAGAGAGACAAACAAAGAGATTACAAAACTGAGAAACAAGGAAAGGTAAAAGTATGGATAGTGGAAAACAAGGCAAAAAGAGGGAAAGAGAGACATTGGTGAGCCAGAGGCTGAAAAGAGAGAAATATGTCATGAGTAACACTCTTCAGGTTAGTAAAGTGGCTTCCATATATGATATTCCATGCCTGGTTTCCATGTCTTTTTACAGGTCTGGAATGCACTCCCTGTTCACCTCCACCCTCAGCTAGCTAGTGAGTATAGTGGATAGAAGAGTACTAACCCTGGAGTCAGGTGGACCAGAGTACTTTGGCCAAATCACTTAATTACTCCCTGAACCACCCCCCAAGATCCCCAGTTTTAGCTCTTTGCCCCTCCTCCATGAGGCCTTTCCTGATAATCTCCAGCAGCTAGCACCTCCCCTATCCCAATTACCTTCCATTTATTTAATAGGTAAACACATTCTTTCCAAAGAACTGCTTTTTGAGCAAAGACTGCTTAATTTTTCTCTTTTTATCCCTAGTATCTAGCTGAAAACGACTGAAACATAGTAGACCTCTGATAAATGCCTGTTGCTTAACTCAGGTCTCCCAGTCAAATCTCTATTTTCTCCCTTTATACCTGGAACAATTCTATCCCCTAACTTTAACCATAAATTTGAAGATTCATGCATATTGAATCTGCCACAGTTATTTTCCCCAGTTTCCTTTCTCATCTACTCAAAACCTACTCTAGTTATTATTTCTCAATCCACATTGCTGATTCCTCAGAAGGCAGTAGAGGCAACATTCAGGTCTAATCATTCTTTAGCACCCAAGTTTAAAGATACTCACTTCGAGGGGCCAGACGATCAATATAAGAAAGAAGCTGAGACTTGGCCACACCAGGATCCCCCATCAAGCAAATATTAATGTTTCCTGTTTTGGGAGAAAAGAGGGGTAGAGAAGATAACAAAAGGGCCATGCTCCTGATTGGAAATTCTCCAATGAGCTACCTTTGTCATAGGTAAAAGATCCCCAAAACTCTACTATCCCTGTTTTCAATGACCTACACCTTCTGAATTCTCCCCGTGCCTCTGTCATCATAACCCAAGAGGATGTCAATCCCTATCTTTCAATTTGCCCTCTGACTGCACTAACCCCACCGAGTAGTTTTGTTTATTTTTTTTTAACATGGCCATTTCCCAATGTCATAGCTTTCACCCTCTCAGAACAACAAAAAAGACAAACCGATCAAGTCTGACAGCATCCACCTTTGACTTCTGCCCTTTTCCTCATTTCATACTCACCTCTGATCTTCATGCCCCGAGGGGACTGATCCACCCCACCAACCAACAAGAGAAGCAGAGCCTTCTTTACATCTTCATGTCCATATATCTCAGGAGCAATTGAGGCTGCCAGTTTTTCATAGAAATCTTCTTCTACAAGGGGAAAATGAGGCCTTCAGCTAACAAAGAGCTGCATATGTGCTGACTGTGCCATTCTCACTGCCCACCTCATTTTCTCACTAGTTCTCTTCACCTGCAATCTGTCTCAGCTCCTCTTTGCTCAGCTCCTCAATCCCAGCTTCATCATCTTCACTCTTATTCATCTTCACAATCCGATGGGCTTCCAAATAAGTTTCTGACAGCAGGCCCTGAGACAGGAAGAAAATAAGACCATCATTAAGTACAGCAGAACTATGTTGTCTCTGTAATCTGGGGGGAAGGAGGGAAGATGGACTGGTTTTGCTCTTTTTATCATCTAACCTGCACCACCTGTCGGAATCCTGTACGCAGCATTGGCAGGAATATGCCAGTGATACTGACGTGGTCACCTGGCTGGGCCAACCGTGTGTTCTCTCCTTCTACCAACACTGTGATACTTCGTGGGATATTTCCCACTGGCACTTGGTCACTCTGAAGAGAGAAGGGAAAAGACATACAAGCTAAAGGAAAATCCATGAGGCTCTTCTCCCATTTATCACATCCCTTTACCTTCTAACTCAAGGAAACCCATTCAAAGACAGATTCCCCCTTCAGAAGGAGGAAGGCTCTGGCTTCTCTCATGGCACAAACCTATCCTTCTGGTGGTCAAGGAAAAAAAAAATTCCTTTTATTCCTTCCCCTCTATAAGGAGTACAAGAACAGGTAAGAAGTCCTGCCCTGTCCTATCTTTCCTTGGCCTATTATTGTTCACATATCACTAAAACTCACATGTTCTTGCATTTTTAACTCTTGGAACTTAATGAATTTGGAGCCACGCGTCTGTAAGTAGAGCCGTCCTCCTGAGCGGTTGGTCTGACACTCTTGGCTTGGGCACATAATCAGTGGCATGAAAACAGGAGACCGAATCTGGAATAGGGGGAAGAGAAGTGTAGAGACAAGGTTAGAAGGGAAAACAGAAATTATACCTTTAAGTCACCTTAGCATACTTCATAAATCTACTAGGAGAGTAAATTAACTATCCTGGGCCCTTCAGGGGATAATGGGAGATATCAAAAAGATGACAGATGAATAAAAAACAAAAGATGAACAGAGCTAATATGCCTGAGGGGATGATAGACTTGCTTCCTGACAGAAGACAGAGCTGAAAACCACTTGAAATCTCAAGAAGGCATGGCAGACAGAGAATTACAGATGGACCAGCAGACTGACATGCTCTACAAGTCTTAATGACTAAATCTGAACTGGCCAAAAAAGAAAAAGAGTTAAGTATATTATTTATTTTACCATCTCTTTATGCTCCTCTCCCCTAACACATACCGGCTGGTAGGTCTCAGCTCCACACTGGTCACAGGTGTATGTTGCTACTACCATCCTAGGTTTGACCTCAGAGACACGGGTCACAATCCCACGCACAGTAACTAACTTTCCTATTGAATCAGCCCGTACTTCTCGAATCACCCGTGGTTTGCTGCTGCTTGGGCTCCGAAAGTATAGCTCACTGAGGAAGAGAGGAAGAAGTAGTAGGGTTAGCATCAGGACCTTGGAGGAAGGAACTTTCCCATTCCTTTCCCACAGGGAATACTCACAATCTGCACATGAGCTCAGAGGGATACTGATTCTGAGGGCTACGGATGGCTCCAGGGTCCTGGCTTCGTTGCTCCATCATGAGCCGGTGTTCAATATACACATCCAAGACATCCTTGTTCACTACCTGAAGGACAAAGACAAAAAGTCCAAATACTGAACTCTTATGTGACCTCTTAGAAAGCATCAGTATCTACGCAGAAGCTCTCAGTAAACGGAACATCTGCCCACAGCCTCCCTTGCCTCCTTCTCTTTGTACTGTGGTAGCAGCTCCTGCACAGCATCAGTAAAGAGCTGGGTATACCGCTTCGTGTTCTCAGAAATGGAATCCACCAGCTCAGGGTCCTCCTCTGCAACATCATCCAGGTCCACATATAGAGCTACTTGCTCCCTGTGAGCCAAACGTACCTACAGGTACAGGAAATAGATACCATAGTTACTGTCAATCACCTTCGATAAACCCTTATTCAATTAAGACAACCTAAAAGATAAGAATTGGTCAAGAAAAACTAAGCAATTACAGAATGAAAGACCAAACTAGTAAATCAAGCTACTTATACAAGAATCCCTTTAATAACATCTCAAAGAAGTGGTCATCGACCCTTCACTTAGATCTCTAGTGAGGTCTATCCTTAGCCTGCTCCACTTTTGGTTAGTCTAATTTTTAGGCAATCTTTCCTTACACTAAGCTTAAATTTTAACTTGTGGAAACTCATATACATTCTGCCCTCTAAGTCCAAACAGAACAAGAATAGTCCTTTTTAGAAATGGTAGATGTTCAGACTCCTGAAGACAATTATCTTAAGATCACAGATTTAGAAGTAAAAGGAACCTTAATGACCACCTAAACCAATTCTTGTATTTTACAGAGGAAGAAAATAGGTTCAGAGTTATGTTTCTTGCCTATGGTCACATTATCTAGTATCAGTGGCAGGATATGAACTCAGATTTTTTTGACTTCACATATTCCCTATTCACTATGCCCTGCGGCCATACCTCTCATTTCCTCTCTGAAGCATTTTTCCAAAAGCTTACCGTTCCAAATTCTTTTAATAAATATGTTCTGCACCATCCTCATTATCTTTCTCTAGTCTTAAGTTTGACCTTCCTAACCTGAATAAAATACTTTACATATGGACAGTGAACAGTAAAATTATCAATTTGGTCTGGGTATTATGCTTCTCTTAATGACTACATTAAACTTTCCAGTTTTCATTTATCACTCCAAGAAAGGACAAAAGTGCTACTCTTCCCAACAAAATGATACCATTTGTAATGTACCGGCAATTAACTTTATAAACTTCCTTTCTAAGCAACACCTAATATTTCAGTTTTCACTTACACAGCTGCCAAGACTTTTCTCCTCACAAATCCTGAGGATCATGGGCCCTCCACCTATCTAGATAGAGAAGAGTTGGGGACAACAGACTGGGTGATGCTGTGCAATAATGACTCATGTTGAGCTTTCAGGCCACTAACACCGATCTCTGTCTTTTTGATGTCAATGTCTACCCACTCTGTTCTCTTAATAAATGTCTGCTGATTGGCATCCAAAAGCATTTATTAGATTTGGCCCACTAGTCTTTCCAGTCAATATTTTTTAAAATCTTAATTCTGTGATTAAACATATTAGCTGTCATTCTCACCTTTGTGTCACTTGAAAGATTTGGTAAACATGCTCTATATGTCTTTGTTCAAGTTACTTATAAAAACAGTGACCGGCACAGAAGCAAAAACAGACTCCTGGGGCACTTCACTCGAGATCTCCCAAGATGAAAGGAACCCAACAGATCATATGTTTAGGTGACTCAACAGCCCTAATGTACCTACATACAGTAGCTGAAGTCTTTATTTTGTTCATAGGATGAAAGAGTCTGTTGAAACACTGCTGAAATTTAGTTCAACTATGCTGAAGGCACCTCTCTGATCTAACCTAGTAACCCCATCTATAAAAGACCCTTCATGAGCACCACTTCCCTTTGCAAATGTTTGCAAAATATCCCTTAAATCTTAGCCACCTTGGCAAGGAATTAAAATTTCAGTCCTCAATGTGCCTAATTGATGGAGACTTTGAACCTCCACTGTGCAGTAAGCACTGCCTTTGAATTCACTGTTACAATAACATGATTTGGGTTTTCAAAAAATAACACCACCAAAAAATATATATGTAATAAGCTAAGTGCCACAGGAAATATAATTTTCTAGCCTTAAAAGTGTAGTTTCTGAAAGTAATATTCACTTTCATCTGTCTTCCCACTCCACACACATGTGATTTCCTACCCCAGTGGCTCCCTACCTTGCACAATCAGTTCTTCATTACCCCAATAGGATCCAAACTCCAGAGAACTACCACGACCCATGCCTGCCCCAGTAAGTCAAGCTTCTGTAGGAAAGCATATAGAATGAACCACTTCTCAAGTCTCATCCCTCATCTGTGTACCTGTCCTGGTTTTTCCTTTAATTGCCCATCTCTGAACTCACCAGTTGGTCCCCATACTTGAATTGTTTCTTGCCAAACTCATCATCCCGGTAAAACTCTTGTAGAAACCTCTTGGCTTTCTCTGTTAGCAAAAAGACAGAAAATTATTTTTTTCATTTTCAGTCCTCCCTATGGAACCCCTTGGTACTAGTCTTGATGGAAAAAGTCATCACAGCCTAATTTTGAAAGGAATTGAGGAAGAAAGATTGCCAGGTGGTATTCCTTTTCTTCTGTTGGTGTAGAGTGGTCCAAAAATATTTCATGTTGGGTCACTATAATTTATCCCAAGGGTACCACTAAAACTACCCAGACTGGACTTTGCTTTTTTGGCGCAGTCCTTTTCTCCTTCCTCTATTTCTTCCCCACAAACAAGTTTCTAAATTTCCAAGACTCCCACAAGTCTCCCAGCCTTCAGCTTCCCACTGCTAACAAAACTTTTATTCTTCTTTCTCCAACCCTCAAAAGACGCTTTTCAGTGCTAAAAGGGGAGCCCATTACTCCTGCCTTACCTTTGTCACTAAGTCCCTACTGGTTCCAACAGTTTCCATTCTTTGTAAACAAAGAAGCACATGGCGCCAACCACAACCACACCCCCCTCCACGGCCCCACGGGATCCCAGAGCACTCTGCTCAGGGGCGTGCCCGAGATCCCGGACAGAGTGGGCATGACTACCCTGCGTCCTCAACAACGTCCTCTCCATAAGTTCTCCACGATGCTACCCCAACCTAATGCCCTCCCTCAACTTATCCGGACCCCGTCCGTGCTCGCCCAGCGGAGGAAGATTATTTACATAGCACAGCTTTCGAACAGAAGCACCGCACTTCCGCCAGCAAACGTCACTTCCGTCTAGACGGCCAGATCCTAAAGCAATACTAGGGGCTCGGCGCGTCCCCGGTTCTGATCTCTAGGGAGGACTCGGGGACTACGGGGTCGGATGGCAGGCTAGGCAGCTGCTCCGTAACAGGCCCTCTCACTAGGCCCTCCGCCGGGGGGCGGGGGGCGCAGGGCTATTTCCGCTCCTGCCCTGCCCTGCCCTCCATAAACTTCCTCCAGCGGCCCGGGCGCCGCTCTCACTCCCTGTCCTCCCGCTCCGGTCCCCAAAGTCCGGCCCCGCCCGAGCTGCCCCAGAAGCTCCCCCTGCGGCTCCTCAGTCCCCCAGCTTGCGCCCCGCGCCAGGTCCCCAGCGCCTCCCTCCTTATCCCGCACTTGACCCCGCTTCCCCAGAATGCCCCTGCCTGCCTCTTCGCCCAGCCCCCAGCCCCCTCCTCTCAGCCTCCAGCGCCCCAGGCTGCCGCCGCTGGGCTCCTGCTGCGCCCCCTTTGGTCCCTCACCTTTTTCGGCCGCGTAGTCCTTAGGAGCCATAGCTGCCGGACGAAGCGGACGGGGTAGTGGTGTCCCGAGCTGAGCTAGCGGGCCGGCGGCGGAAGGCGGTTGGTGGGATCTTGGAAAGGAAGGGAGGGAGAAGAGCCAGCGCGCAAGAAACTCGGGGAGCAACCGAAATTGGCGCGAAACGTCCCTGACCACGTGACCGACGCTCCCCCTTAGAGCCAATAGGGAGAGGAGTGTTTGCCGCCGCCGCCGAAGTTCCCGCCCCCGCGGGTGCGGCTCGGCCTAAGACCCCGCCCCAAGGGGGAACTGTAAGCGTCACCCTCTCCCTCCTCCTCCCCTGCTGGTCCGCCAAATTTCAGCCAATCAGGGGTGGCATCGGGAGGTTACGCCTAGAGGGGCGGGGCTTAGTGAGGAAGCGGGTGTCCGGGGAGTCGGCCAGTCTCCAGACCGGCAAAGCCTGTGCTGCTTGTCCCGCGGAGGGCCATGATCTCCCAGCTCTTCATTCTGTCCTCCAAGGGGGACCCTCTCATCTACAAGGACTGTATCCTCCCACCCGTGGGCCGGGGGGATAGGGGGGAAGGGCCCGAGGGCGGGGAGCGGCGGAAGAGGATGGCCGTGGGGCCGCAGGGGCCGGACAGCCTGGGCCGCCCTTAACCCGTTCCGCTCAGTCCGAGGAGACTGTGGAGGCATCGATGTGGCCGAGATCTTCTACCGGAAGGTTACGGAGCTGCCAGGGGACCAGCCTCCTGTGGTGATGGTAACGACCCTCCGGGGCACGGGTGGGATCTGGGGCCAGGAGTGGTCAGCCGCCTGGGCTAGAGAGGACTCGGGATTTGGCTTCCTGGAATGTCCTTCCAAGGCCCCCATCCCCACGGTTTGAACGCTTTTGTTTTTTAACTCTTTATTCATGTTCATTCTTCCACTCCCCAAACTGTCACCCATTCCCCAAGCATCACAAAGGCTACCACTTTGTCCACATCCGACACTTCAGCCTCTACTTTGTGGTCACCACCTCAGGGGGTGTTTCCCCGTTCGTTCTCCTGGAGCTGTTGTCAAGGTGAGGACGGTAGTAGGAGAGGGGATGGGGAATTGGAGTTCAGAAGACCCATTGCTTCCTCTGTTCCCCAGGCTAGCCACCCTGCTAAGTGATTACTGTGGCTCCATCAGCGAGAAGACTCTCTCCCTTAATGTAGCCCTTGTTTATGAACTCTTGGATGAAGTGCTGGTAAGGAGCAAAGGCTAAGGGCCCAGAGATTTCTCCCCTCATCTCCAATCCCAAGGAAATGCACCCTTTTTATTAGAAGATCTAGGCCCCTTTCCCCTCCATCCACACACACCTATAACTTGGGCATACAAAAACATACCATTTCTATTATAGGACTATGGCTACATCCAGACCACATCTACAGAGATGCTGAGGAACTTCATTCAAACTGAGGCAGTGGTCAGCAAGCCCTTCAACCTCTTTGAGCTCAGCAGTGTTGGTCTGGTTAGTGAAGGAAAGGGAGAAGTTGGTTTGGGGAGATGAGTTAAGGTAGAATTAGCTAGAGGACTGACTACTTGTGGATTTTTTACAGTTTGGGGCTGAAACACAGCAGAGCAAAGTGGCCCCAAGCAGCGCAGCCAGCCGTCCAGTCCTAACTAGCCGCACTGACCAGGTGAGGAAGGATATCTATGTTATCAAACATCCATGCATCTGAACCCATGTATCCAACTTCCCAGTGGTTTCTTTGTTCCAGCTATTCAGTCTCCCAGATTCTTAGGGTAATCCTCTATTTCCTGGGACCCAGATATCTATTCTCCCAGTCTTTTCTACCTCTAATCCCTGAGAGAACCAGGCATCTGTTTACTTCAGATCCTTTTTCTTTTCCAGAGTCACAAGAATGATGTTTTCCTGGATGTAATAGAAAGGCTCTCAGTGCTTATTGGATCTAATGTAAGTTTGAGTCCTCTCAATTCTCGTAAAAAAAGTTTAGTACCAGTTAAGTACAGATTCAGAGATAGTATGGTATAGTAAATAGATAACTGATCTTAGAGCCAGGAATACCCGCCTTCTGATTCAAACTGGCTGTCTGGTCATTTAACCTCTTGGTGCCTCAGACAACTCTCTAAAACTGTAATTTGAGGGATAGTTGCTCAATAGCATTGGATTCAGTTGACAAGGTTTCATTAAGCACTTGCAGTGCTAACCCCTGGAGGAGGGAGTTTTCTTCAACAGGAGTACCCTACACTAAATAAATCACAAAACTGGACCAAAAAATAAAAACAGAACTCTGGATGAGTCACTAGGGAGATGTGAAATGAAGACAATCTGTCCCATTCCAGTCCTGGAATAGGAGCATGTTCAAAAGGTATAGGGAAGCTAGGGCTGTAGTAACTACCTGGGACATTATCCCTAGTGGTGACACAATGAGCCTTTGATTAAAGGTTCATCCTGTTACTTCCCCTCAGGTTGATTATGAGGGAGTGAGGAGGACACCAAGCAACATTACAAGAGTTCAGAATCCTAGAGGTGGAAGAAACCTCAGAGTCCATGAGGTTTAACCCCTGCTTGTACAAGAATCTCTTGTGTGTTATCAATCACACTTGATTATCTCTAATGTCAGGAAGCATCTCCTTTCTAAGGAGTCCATCCCTTTGGGGGATCATTATGTTATTCCATTCATTTATTCAATAAGCTTTAAGTGTTTACTATGTGTGAGACACTACCAGATGCTGGAGATACAAAGACAGTTAAAAACAATTTCTGCCCTCAGAGAGCTGGGAGCACTAAGTAGGGGGATCAGGAAAGACTTCCTATAGGAAGTAGTTCTTGAATTGCATCTTGAAGAAAGATAAGAGACTGGTGAGAAAGGAACATATTTCAAGTCTGGAGGGCAGTCTGCACAAGTGCTTAAAGGTGGGAAGTGGAATTCTGTGAATCTGGGGTGTAGCTAATTGGGCTAATTTAATTGGAGGCCAACATGGAACAGGGTCACTAACTCTGGAAACAAAGGACCTGAGTTTACACTCTATTTCTTGACACTGTGAACTTCACCAAAGTCAGTCACTTCACCTCCCTAAGCCTCAGTTTCCTTCTCTGTAAAATGAAGAGATTGCATTAGCTGGCATCTATGGACCTATCCAGATCCTCTGAGCCTATAACTGTAGAATACATGAAAGGAAGAAGTGTAAGATGTTAGAAAATTTTTCTTTACATTGAAATATATCTTCCTTTCTACAAATTTCATCTTTTGCCCTCTGGGACCAAGCAAAAAAAGTCTAATTCTCCTTCTACATGACAGTCCTTCAGATATTGAATAAAGTGAACATGTTCTCCCTAAAACCTTTTCATTAAGCATCCCCATTTCTCTTAGCTGATCCTTGTATGGCATGGTTGCCAGCTCCCTTGCCCTCCTGTTGCCCTCTGGATAATCTCCATGTTGTCAGTATCACTAAGTACTTCAGCTATGATCTAATCAGGGCATAGTTCAGTGGGACTTACATGCCAAGAGCTTCTTTGGTCTTGAATTTGTCATCCATTTTATTAATTGCATGGATTTGATACGCACCTATTCCTTCATCCAAGTTGTAAAAATTGTAAACAACATAGAACCAATCCCTGGAGCTTTTTGTTGGATACCTCTTTCCAAGATGGCATCATGACTATTCTTTGAAAGACTGTTAAGTCTTTCAACCATTTATAAATCTACCCACTATTATCTAGTCTGTGTCTTTACATCTCATCCATAAAGATAGTATGAGAGACGTGTCAAATGCTTTACTGAAATCTAGATGTACTGTATTGACAGCATTCTTCTGAAGTAAGGAAATAGAGGTTCATCTTGTATGACCTGTTCTGTGTTAAGCTATGTTGTCTATATGTGATCAAAGCTTTCCTTCTTCTGGTGGTGATTCTTGTCCTTTGTTCTCAGAGAGAACCAAAGAGACATCACTATGCTAGAGTCAAGTTTCAGTGTGTCCAGCTGTGGCTGATCAAACCAGTATGACTTCAGAATGCTCTACCACAGGTCAGGCACATGTGTAAACATTTGGGGTGGCTACTTTAAGTTTGCACATCCTGCATTTCCTTTGAGCTGTTTCAATTCTGCTTTGCTCATGGAGCACAGCCCCATCTCTGATGTGGGCATGTCATGCTGAGTGGTCCTGTGCCAGTGTCTCCCATGTCACATAGTCAATTCCAAAGTTCTTAAGAGAGACCTTGAGAATGTCCTTGTATTGCTTCTTTTGACCACCATCTTTCTTCTGTACATCCATAAACTATCCCTTTAATGTTGTGTTCTAAGAGCACATCTTAATGTTCTAAGATTTGCCAAAATCAAACAAAACTCACTTGACTTTAATAGTTTGCAGAGGCCCTCTTCATTTTCAAGGACATTTGTCTTTTTCCAGTTCTGCAGTATTCTCCATTCTCCCAGGGTCTACTATAAAGTACTAGGCTTAGAAAGAAAGACCTGAAGTTAGCTGGGTGACCTGGAGCAAATTATTTAAAATCTTAGAACCTGTTTCCTCTTTAAAATGGGGAAACACTGATAGTACTAACCTCATAGCAAAGGGTTATTTTATTTAACTGTGATCTTATCCCTGAAGGGAGCTGAGGAAACTTTCCCCTCTACAGCAACTTATTTCCCCCATAGAGAAAACACTTGGGATCATGAGAGGGTCTACTGCCCCCTTGAACCTATACCATCTACTTTACTCAATGCCAGCAAAGGCTTAGTCCTATATTACTCCTTGGTACAGATGGTTCCCAGCAGCTCCATCTCTTTCTCGTATCCTTCTTTCTACATTGCTGTCATCAGGGTTCCATTTCTGTCCTTTCTCGCCCTTCTGACAAACCACATAGTGCTAGCTTCTCAATGCATATGGGTCTTGGAACAGCCCAGCCCATTCTCTCCCTTTATGGACCACTTATCCCCTATATGCAGGAGAAGCTTTGGGTGTCTTCAGTGAATCAAAGTGGAGAAACTTACCAGCATGTCTAGTATCCTTGGATTTTATTTCCCATGATTGACTGGATATATCTACTATTATTTTTCCAGTGTCATAGCTATTACTTTCTGTGTTTTTTAGCTTAAAACCCTTTCAGAAGTGCAAGACTATATAAATACTTATTTAATAGCCTTCCTTAGGTATAATCATTATCCTTCATTAGGATATCCTTATTTTTATTTCAAGCCATAGTTCAGAAATCAAAGCCATCTTCTTAATCCAAGTATTTAGCTACTTCCCAAATTTCCCTCTCTTCTGAAGTTCTTGCCTTCAGTAATGATAAAAAAAAATACTTGTACCCCCTAAAATCTTCATTTTATCACCCAGAACTTCATTAATTCTAGGTGTGCTTTCCAGGTTCCTTCTGGTAGTAACATTCCTCATTTTAATTAATAAGAGTGAGTAGTGTTAAGGTTTGTAAGTTTTGAGAGGCTTACTCATTTCCCAATTAAGTGCCCTAAGAAAAGGGTGAACCTCTATTTTTAATGTCAGGTAGACATATCTCTTATGTCCAAGAAGTTTCACTGCAGCTTTAAGCTGTAACAGCCTTCTGTCATTAGCTATAAACCCTTCAAGAATCATCTATTTGTCTTTTCACTGGATGCTCACTGGATGGTACAGACTGTGAATCCGTGCTCACACTACTTCAAACACAACAAGCATTTATTAAATGCCTCCTCTGTGTTAGGCTTCAGGGATACAAAGACAAAAATGAATATGACACCTAAAGAATTTACATTTTATTGCAGGACACTATAAACATGTGTTTATATGTTTGTTTGTATATACAATATATGTGTCTATGTACATATGTATGGATGTTACCCACAAAGCAAATACAAGACAGTTTCTAAGAGGGTCACTAGCAACTGAAGAGATCTAGAAAGGCCTCATGTTGCAGGTAGTTCTTGAACTGAGATCTGAAGAAAGCACTTCTAAGGAAGTAGAAACGTGACGAGTGGATCTATCTAGCATGGAGGTGAGAGATTGATGTGTGTATGCAGGGTAGCAAATAATCCAGTTTAGTTGTACCACAAAGTGCCTGAAGGAAAAAATGTCTACTAAAACTCAAAAGTTAGGATGGAACCAGTTAACAGGCCCTTGTAATTCCAGAGGCAATAGGGAATCACTGGAGACTGGAGTAGGAGTGACTTGGTCAGAACTGCATTTTAGGAATTTCACTTTGTGAGCCATGTATGGGAAGACTGTATGGGGGGGAGGGGGCAAAATTTAAGACAAGGGGAATGTTAAGACTATTGCTATAGTTGAGGTTGAGAGGTGATGATCTGAATTAGGGTAGTTGTGGTATGAGTAGAGAAAGCATCCAAGAGATGCTGTGTAGGCAGGGACTTACTATCCCTCAGGAAAGCTTTGTACCTGTTAACTCCATGTTCACTACCCCTTCAGTTACTCATGTCACCACCTTCTACATTTCAACCATTGGATACAGGATTCCCTCCTAAACCCTGAAGCCCTTCCATTTTTTTCAAGAAACTTCTCATTTTCCTTAATAATCTAAGAATTAGAAAAGCTTTCCTTCAGCTCTTTTACCCTATTTTCTTGGAGGACAAATCTGCACTTGCACATACCTGTTATAGCAAAAAGGCAAATATAGAGTACATTATGTATAGGTCACTGCAAAATTTCATTTGCCTCCCTAAATTCTGGAAGCAAGAACCTTAATCTTTGTTCTCTGTCGTTTTTATGGCTAATTTCTATGGCCACTCAAGCATGTTTGCCCAGCTAGGAGCTCAGTTGTACTTGTGTCCTATTTGATAATATCCAGTATTGCTCCAAAGTTTGCAGAGCACCAATGTACTTTTATCTCCTTAGGATAACATCTGAGACCTTCTTGTGTTGAAATAACAGATGGAAAAGAAATCTATACCCTACTATTTGCCTGGCTGGCAGTTAAGCTACCCACTGATATTGATGAAGAGGAATAATCTCCTACATTTTTATGTGTTCTGCAATTCCATTGTTTCATTAGTGATATAAAATTCCTGCTTAGGACTAGGGAGAAAACAGCTCTGTAGTCAAGGACAAGAGGACAATGATAGATATTTAATTTTTCATCTCCCTTCCCCTTAAACTCTTAGGGCTCCCTGCTGAAGGTGGATGTCCAAGGTGAAATCCGACTCAAGAGCTTTCTTCCCAGCTGCTCGGGTGAGAAGTGTAGAAGCTGGGTTACTGGGGGGATGTGGATAACAGGGAGTAAGGCATCTTGGAGGAACCAGATACTTTAGACTTGGGGGCAGTAAGCCTGGGTCTTATGATGTAGTTATTACCAATATGCTTTTCTTTGACAGAAATGAGAATTGGCTTGACTGAAGAATTCTGTGTGGGCAAATCAGAATTGAGAGGTGAGGCACTAAGGATCTTTCCTACCCCATATACACCTGGACTAGTAATACAAATAGGGAAATGTTGGACTTTCTTCATTAGCATTTGGCCAGAGCAGCAATTTTGACTCAGCTGAAGACAGACCACCCACCCCACCCTTCCACCCCCCCCCCCCCAATTATGCAAGGCACAGGAATAGTAGAGAACTCTTTTTCTTTCAATGTAAAGTATTGGTTAGGTATGGTGTTTATTATCAAAGGCAGGATGGGGTGTTCTCTCTTCTTTCAGGGTATGGGCCAGGGGTACGGGTGGACGAAGTTTCATTTCATGGTTCTGTTCGACTGGATGAATTTGAATCCCATCGCATCCTTAGGCTGCAGCCATCTCAAGGCGAGGTCAGATTGAGGTGGATCAATGTTCCACAGAAAGGAAGTGTGGGGAGGTTTGAGGGGAGATGAGAAGGGCCCAGGCTGACACTGTGTCCATGTTTACAGCTGACCATAATGCGGTATCAACTCTCCGACGATCTTCCTTCCCCACTCCCCTTCCGGCTCTTTCCCTCTGTGCAGTGGGACCATGGTTCAGGCAGGTAAGACACTGATGCTGTTTCACAACTACATAGCTTTCTCCCCATTCAAGATCCAAAGCTCACCCTGAATACAAAGAGATAAGGGGAAAGGATGACACTTCTGTCTTCATTCCTTACCCAAGGCTACAGGTTTATCTGAAGCTCCGGTGTGACCTACCCCCAAAAAGGTGAGAGCTATAGATAGCAAAATAGTGCTGGCTTTGAGGTAGTGGACAGGCTGCAACCTCAAAACTGCCCTTTCCCCTCATATCCTTCCAGTTGCCTTCTTTTAGTTAAATTCAGTTTCAGTCCATGGGGGGAGGTTTGTGGTGGGGGTGGGTGTCCCCGCAACCTGGGTCAGTTCAATCCAGTGGGGCATAAGCAAGGAGGGATGGGGGAGTGAGTAATGGCACTAACAGGGCTTTGTTCGTTTGTGACTATTCCAGCCAAGCTCTCCATGTCAAGCTTCACCTCCCTCTTCCCCGAGGAGTTGCCAGGTCAGTTGTGGGGAATAAGAAAGACTGACACCCTATCAAACTCCTCTGGGAACTTAAGACTATGGGATAGAGGATGAAATTGGAAAGTGGGGAATGGGTTATTCAGTAATGGAGCCTGCCCTTAGGGGCAGCAAGGTCTTATCTATCCTTTCATATCTCTTTAACTCCTAGTTTGTCTCAGGACTTGAGCAGCCCCGAACAGAAAGCAGAGCTGGGTGAGGGAGTGCTTCAATGGGACCTTCCTCGGGTACAGGGTGGTTCCCAACTCTGTGGCCTCTTCCAGGTACTGACCACCAAACACTGTTCTCCTGACTTTCATAAGCCAATTCCCAGTTCCTTTGATCCCTTCAGTGTGTAACTTCTGACCCCTCCCATAAACCTCACCTCTCCCCATGCTTTCTTCTTCCCAGATGGATGTCCCTGGACTTCCTGACCCCCCAAGCCCAGCCCCTCCTCTGGGCTTAGGTCCTGCAAGCCTCTCTTTCGAGCTGCCTCGGTACACTTGCTCAGGGCTCCAGGTTCGGTTTCTTCGGCTCACAGCCCCTGGAACTCCTGGCAACATTTCCCCACATACGTGGGTGAGACACCTAAGCCACAGTGATACCTATGTCATCCGGATCTGAGGCCCAAAGTGGGAGCTATATCAGTCTGCCTCTGCAAAGGAAGAATGATGGAGCATTCCTACCATTGAAGGAAACTTCAGACAGAGACAGCTGGACACAGAGGTCCTGGCAGGATAATGAGAAGCTGGCTCTAGTCCTCCTTCTTGACTTAAAAAGAACTCAGGTAGATCTGTGGTTACAAACTGACTGTTTTATTTTGGGGAGGGGTCTGTACAATGGGACATATCTGAAGACAGCTGATGGGGAGAGGTGACTACTCCTTACCCCAAACCAAAATGTAGTAACATTAATGAGAATTTGTATTTGAACATGAGAATACCATTTGGTAGGAGCCTTTCTATGAAACCTTCAAGGGGTAGGCTGAGGAGAGCTGGAACTAGAAAGATGAGAACCATTGGCCTTAGGGGTACCAGGAGCTGGAGGGGGGCTATCCCCAATGTCCTGTTTTCCTCCAGAAAGGGAGCCACCCCCAAGGGGAGAAGGGGAAGAAGATGATGGAGGAGGAGCTGGAGAAGCATGGGAAGTTGGCCCTCCCTTGCCTTCCCCAGATGGTGGAAGAGATACAACAATATATTTCTGGACACTGCCTGCCCCTGAAGGAGCTTGGCTAGGAGGGGCTGCTGTTGCAGTGGAGACTAACTTCACAATAGGCTGGACACTGGGGACTGTGGTGGTGACTGGAGAGGTAGTGGTAGAGCCAGAGCCAGGGGCTGCTGTGCTAAGAGACAGGACCTAGAGAAGAAGAGATGGAACTAAGTTAGCATTACACTTCTAAGGCCTGACAACTCCCATCTTTCCATTCTACCCTCTCCACTTAGTCTTTTTTTTTAGTTTTTGTAGAAGATGATAACTTGAGAAAATCTGTGCTACTAAACCAACCTGACTAATCCATTAGAACCTTCACCTTTCACTTCCTTCCTATGAAGATGTTTTTTCTTAAACACCCACAAACCTTAGAAAACCCAATGAGAGAATAGGAGAACCACATGTATCCATTTACACGGCATCTAATACCGTGCCATAATAACCCCAGTTTAAAGCTATTTTAAAAGTCTGGAATAATCTCATATTGGAGCAGACCAATCTGCACAAGGCAGGAACCTTGAAGAACAGTAAAGGAAACAGTCTTGCAGCTACTTTTCTAGTCTACCAATGATCTTGCTCAGGGCCAGTCCCACTAGCCCTCTCCCCAAATACCTGCTGTGAAGATGAGGCACCAGAGGAAGATGACATGACTATGAACTTGGTTGGAGGTGGGGAAGGCTGGGGAGGTGCTGCAGCCCTTGCAGACACCAGTGTCTGAACAGGTAATGCAATGGAGCCAGGGACTTTCAGCAGTCCAGTTGTTCGAGGGCCTGATTGAGGGGCCTGGGAGAGTGTCAGCGTAGGCCGGGGCTGCAGGGAAGGAAAAAGCATCACCTGTTACCTAAAGTGCCAAGAAAAGAAAGGTGTTGAGAGGAACAGGCCCTTCTCAAGAGCTTTTTTTCTTCCAACCGTGTTCTGTAGTTACTGACCTGTGTGATGGTTAGTGTGGTCCTGTTAACCTGCTGGGCTTGCAAGGCAGCCTGGGCCCGGGCCTTGACCACATGAGAGCATAGCAGAGGTCCCAGGGAACCAAAGTCTGTCCGAAAAGCATCTTGATTATCTGGTGGCGGCCGTAGCTTTGCCAACACTGGGGCACAATGTTTCTGTGGAAGTATAAGGGTAAAGTAGGCTACGTGATCATATATAACTGAAAACCAAGAACAGGTAGGAAACTTATAAATGTATAAAGTATAAAAGGCTTCATCATGCTACAGGAGAATGGGACTTCTCAAGCTGTGATTCATAGGCTCCTCTAGCTCAGCGATTCTTACTGGAGTCTGAATTTGTTTTTAAAAATATGTTGATAATTATGTCTCAATAAAATTGGCATCCTTTACAATCTCAGGCATTTTTATACATTTTAAAATACTATTTCACCAGACTCTTCTTTGATTAGACTAGACTAGACTAGAATTATTGAAAAGCAAGGTGGGGGAAGAAAACAATGTTGAAATTAAGATTCTTAATCTCTAGTCTAGACCAGACTCTCACTCTTCACCAGACTACTAAAAGTCCATCACACAAAAGGTGAAGAATCTCTGCTCTAGTTGTTCATTTTACCAAACTTCTTGCCTGTGAAAATACCTATAGGCAATCCCCAATTTACAAATGGATCATGTTCCAAAAGTTATTTTAAAAGTCAGTTGTTTGGAAAGGCTATTCCTGGTTTACCATCTGTAGACCTACTTGAGTTGGTCTTTATACTAGTATTTAAGCTTCTGTTTTCCAGCAACCTATATTTGAGCACTTAACATATATGTTAGTGTAAAAATGAATATTTTGTTAAAGACATTCCTTGGTACTACTAAAGTCTTGTAAAAGTCATCATAGCATGCAAGTTTGGCTAATGTTAATACCAATGGAATCTTAAGTTCTGGCAGATTTTATATCAATTGGAAAGGCTTTTTTAGTATAGGCCAGGCCACGTACAGTACCTATGTTGGTTTTGCCTGAAGAAGAAATTTTGCCTTTTCAAAACAGCACACCAAATAATTTCAACCAACCCACAGTTTTGGGGATAATAGGCAGTGAGTTCTAAGAGAAATAGCTGAATCAGGGTGCCTTAGGTTCAGCTTTAATTAAATTATGTTACAGATAAGATCAAAAGTGCTTTACAAAATGAACCATAAGAAAGGAGGGAGGGAGGGAGAGAGTGAGTGTGTGTGTGTGTATATGTGTGTTTCAAAAACTTAGTAAGGAAAGAAGGCTCATCCACTAACCAGAAGGAGGCTCTGCACATGGTCAGCTCCAATCCGGTCAATGTTGCTCAGTACAGGGCCATCTAGGACACTTCGAATCCGCTCACCTTCCTGCTGAAGTCTTGGGAGAATCAGTGTTTTAATAACCTAGAGAAGTAAGGCACAGCACCAGTTATTCACATCCCTTGAGAACTACCCACTACCAATTTTCCCCTTCCTCAGATACCACTCTTTTCCTTTCCCCTTTTCTCCCTGAGTAGCTTACATCATGTCCAAGTTCTGCTAGGCCAGCAATAGAGCCATAGCGGGTAGTCCAGGGGGTCTTCTCATCTACCCAGCTCTGCAAAGGGAAGAATTTAAAATAACAACAAGGAAGGTAAGTAATGGAAGACAAAAAACAGAATCCTGGTTAAGACTATTAAATAAAACTTGTCCTCACCCCAAATCTGGTCCCTACCAGCCATGCCTACAACCCCTTCCCCCTAATTCTAAGGAAAATCTTAAGTGCTAAGGAGATGTTTTGGCTGTAGAGATGAACTAAAATGCTTTCCCACACATACACACACCTTGGTGAAGGTCTTTGTGATCCGGGACTGGATGTTGTTGGTAGTTGTACTGAAATGTTTGCAGATCTGAGCTACTAGGCGTGCTGCAAAATCCCTGAGTGCCCAGTGATTATCTACATCTGGTCGAAGACACAACTGTCGACTCACAATACAAGTCATCACAGCAGGAATCAACTCATGTACCTAGATGGAAGAGCCAACATCTGTGTATTGGGATCACTAAGTGGCAAGGGCAAGAATTATTGAAAAGCAAGGTGGGGGAAGAAAACAATGTTGAAATTAAGAACCTACTCACATATTTCTCTAGGTACAGTGTTGGATTATCCATCAGAGCCTTCACCATTCTCATCAGATAGATAAGTAGGGCCAAATTATTCTGAACAACATTCACACGTACCTAGAGGAGGAGTCAGGAGAGGAAAAGAGGCAGAAGTTTATAAGACATCAAAAGAGACCGAGACCTCTTTCTCTTAGCTTCTATCCTTTGCCTTCAACCCTCTTCTCATGGCATCCCTCTTACCCCCTCAGAGATGAAAGTGCTGAACCTTGGCAGCATCTGATAAAGTCCAGGGTCTGTAGCAATGCTCTGGAGAGCTTCCTGTAAGGGAAAAGATAATAGTTTGGAGAAAGAAGAAATAGAAGAGTTAGAAAAAGCAGAGCAGGTGAGGCAGGGTAAGATGAATTTTCCATGGAAAATAACCCTGGAAAAGGACAAGAATTCTGGAAATACAGCTCTTAAGCAAAGTCTTACCGCTCTCTTGGCTTCGCATGACCCTACACAGGCCTCAGTTATCTCCTTGTAGTATAGCTGTTGCTCCACAGACAATTCATGGATACTCCGGGGCTTCAGTCTCAATGGGGCACCTTCCAGTAGAGGTGGAGCTTTCTTTTCTTTCCCTAGGTGTCAACAGAATGGGTCTCATTCCTGTGTGAAGCCCAGTCTGCACCAAGGAACACCTAATTCCTAATTCCTGCCCCATCTTTCTTCTTCCCTCAAGTCTAACCAAGGATCTATGAACCTTGATCCTTTTCTCCACCACTGCCCAGTTTCCATACTCCCATAACCCTTTACCAACCCTGACTGTCCTTCCAACCAACAAGTTCTAGCCCCTCATCCTGTCTTCCTGACCTTTACCATCTGCTGATACAGCTCCTTGACCTTTGCCTTTCAGTGGTCCATCCTCTTCCTGTCCTGGTTTTGTAGATTTCAAAGGCTCTGTTGCTTCAGCCTTTTGCTGCTCTTTGGGGGCTAGGGACACAAGAGGAATGAGCAACAAAGAGAAGTGAAATTAAGTCAGAGAATTCGAGAAGTAAATGGGGAAAAAAGGCAGGCTCTAAGGATTAGAGAATTAATGGGCGCGGGGGGAGGGCAGGGAATAAATAGAAGAAGGCTTTACCTGGGGGTGGGTTCTCTGGGATAGCTGGCTGAAAACCCTCAATACTCAGCCAGTGAGCTGGAAGAGAAGGGAAAGTCAAATAGTCTTTATCATTTAATCAGCAATCACTTAAGCAAAACTTAAAGGATATGCAGTAATTTTTAAGCGTAGGCACTTGTTCCATTAATACAACCCCACAGCAACTTAGTAATATGCTTTGCTGTGACCGAAATTTTAAGTATCTTGAATCCAACCTATTGAGAAGCATTTCCAACCTTGGCTAGAATGGTCTTTGAAAGCCATTCGTGCCTATACTGTTTGTCAGGATTTGGCTAAGCTCAATCTCCAATCTCCTGGGCCTTTGAGAACCCAGGGTCATTACCATAGCACAAGAAAACATTGAAGTGTGACTTGATAATAGTGTCCACTCCTGCCACAACTTCCAGTTCTCCCCGGGGTCTCCTTCAACTTCATCAAGTCTCCCCACCCCTCCTCTTTTATAAGTCTCCTTATAATGCTTCTAAACATCTTCTACCCCTTTCCTACCTTTCAGGCAGACATCAAGTGGAACACGGGGTAGGGGAGTGTTAATGATGTCACTCAGATCAACCTCTTTCTCTTCATAGAAATAAAGTTCCCGGCCCCCACCAGAGGCAAACCGGAATGGGATGAATTCCTGGGCGTGGAACCCATACAGAGGCTGAGGTAGAGAAGCAGATCAAAAAGAGAGACTTAGGATGAGACAGGGAAGCAGGGAAACTGTAAAATTAAAGTAGTGGAGCTTTTTTGCCCCAAGTAACTTCTTTTCCCATGCAACCTGGTTTCTCTACCACCACCTCCACCTTCCACACCCAACTCCTTGACCTGTGTACCTCAACATTCTTCAACTTCAGGGCATAGTCTATATCACTTGTAGTAAGCTTCTGTCGCTTCCCCATATGCATAAATTTCAGGGCATCCTATAGGAAAGAGAAAACCAGGGTCGGAGAAGCGAAGACAGTCAATTCAATGCAATATTTGGGAGTGGAAAATTTTGAGACTGAAGTTCAGTGCGTTAAAAGGAAAAAACAAACAAAAAACCCACTGGCTTCTGAGAAACCAAGACTTACCTGTGCAATCTCCTTAATACGATAACTAACTTCATCTGTTAATAGCTGGCAGGTCTCTTCAGGCATTTGAGCAATGCCCATGGACTCTGCCACAACTTTCATTGACTCCGAGGGCAACACAGTGTTGCTTAACTTGAGTTTCTTTTCTTCTGCCATAGTGAAATATGGCACTGCTCCCAATCTCCTCTCTAAGGGCAGTGTTCTACAAAAGAGATGGAGAAATTTAAATTGAGACTGGGGGAGAGGGGAGGTGCAAAGACAAAGAGATAACCTTAAAATGGTAGGAAGAGACCCAAAGAATAAACGAGGAGAGAGGTTTGTGATGTGGCCTCAAGGTTGCAGGTTTTCCATCCCTGATTACAACTTACTAGCTAATCCATTAAGTTTCTCATCAGGATGGAGAGAGATTGAACCTCTGAAGTGGTTTCCCCTAGTTAAGGCAATGGGACTTGTTCTTAAATAACCTGGTACCAGCCTAAGTCAGACCACCTACACACCAATAAGTATTTACTGACTCCATAATCCATAACAAATCTCTCTCACCCTAACTTCCTAGTCTCTCCTCCACCTTCCATCGTCCATCCTTGCCTGATCATCCTCATTCTCCTCCTTTTAAAACTAGACTACAGTGTTAAAAGTACTCCTATCAACCTTTGAATCAGTGCCCCCCACTGTTCTACTGATGCTCAACTATTTCCAATATAATCTCTCAAGGAATTTACATTCCAATGAATCTATCCTACCTCCAAGTCCATGTTTGGATTAGGTCCTCCATGTACTTAGGTTGAATAATTTTAACTAGGCCATTATTGTACCACAGCAGGAAGCCAGGTGGTGTAGTGAATAGAGCACCAGTGCAGGAGTCAGGAGGATCTGAGTTCAAATCTCACCTCAGACACTAGACACTCACTAGCCATGTAACCTTGGGCAAGTCACTTAACCCCAATTGCCTCATCCTGGGTCATCTCCAGTCATCCTGGTGAATAAATGGTCACTGGATTCAGATGGCTCTGGAGGAGAAGTGAAGCTGGTGACCTGCACAGCCCTCCCTCACTCAAAACAAAGTCATGTCATTCAGGTCCTCTTGACTCCTATACTGATGCTCTATCCACTGCACTACCTAGCTGCCCCTTGTGGTACAATAATGGCCCACTTAAAATTATTCAACCTAAGTACATGGAAGACCTAGTCCAAACATGGACTTGGAGGTAGGATAGATTCATTGGAAAGTCACGTCATCATTTCTCTGATGGCACGGTCTTTGGCAACAAAGGATGAACATACATATTGTACCACACCAATCTTTTCAGTAGTCCCAGACTAACTTTCTACTGAAATTCTCAGTGTCTGTTACAAACCTTTTTCTCAACACATCTACCAAACCACTCTTTCCTCTAATCAGGAGCCCTCAAATCATATTTCACTTAAAAAAATTAAATTAAAATTTAAATTAAAAATTTTTTTAAAGGAGGCTCTTCATCCTGAGCCTAATAACTTTGATATCATCCCAAACACTCCTTTTCATATTTTGATATTTCTTTCCCTGGCACCTAGCACGGTACCTGGCTTGGTTCTTGCTGCTGTTTAGTCAATTTGCCCACAACTGAGTCTTCATGACCCCATTTGGGTTTTCTTGTATTTATGGAGGATGGTGGGAGGCAATCAGGATGAAGTGATTAGGCTGGGTTCACAGTTACTAAGTGTGAAGTTTCTGAGGCCAGATGTGAACTTGGGTCCTTCTGACTCCAGGGCTGGTCCTCTATCCACTGTACCACCTAGCTGCCCTTCATTTGGAGTCTTCTTGACAAAGTTACTGGAGTGATTTGCCAGCAAACAGAGTTAAGTGACTTGCCCAGAGGCAACATTTGAACTCAGATCCTACTGACTCCAGGGTTGGTACTCTATCCACTGTGCTAACCTACCTGCCCTTAACTAGCAGAGTAGGTGCTTAATAAATGCTTACAGAATTTAACTGAATTTACAAATAAGTTATTTTGTCTTCCCAGAGAAACTGTTTTTCCCCAGTACATCTCCAATTCTTTATGACACTCTGTCTTCTGAACCCCCACGAGTCAGCAACTTTTAAGAGTCCCCAACTCATAAAAATTTCAATATTTCCAACAGGTCCCTGCAATACATACAGCACTCTAAATGCAGTAGTCTGAACTGACCCTCCTTCATTTGGACAGGCAAGTGAGTTTCTTAAAAAGGAAATCAAATCATCCCAAAAGAACCCCACCCAAGCTTCTAAGAAGGTGTTAACTTTTTAAGGTGCATTACTCAGGGTTTCTAGGCTGTCAGGAAAATCTTATTCCTATTTACCTGTAGTCCAATAAAGGACCTGTAGACAAGTTGTCCAGACTCATGCCTCAATAAGGCAAACGTCCAGATCTGCTCTGTTCTAAAGTATCAATTTAAAAGTTAACATGAATGTACAATGTGTTCTATGTAGGCCAAAGGTGTCAAACATACCACTTTAAAATTAAATCAATAATGGCCCACAGGGATACTTATATACAATTTGAGTTTGACCACTGCTCTAGGCAAATCAATATTCCAAGCAACCTGCATACCATATGTTTCTGCTTTCACATTCTTAATGGATAAAGACAACAGATATCATTAGCACTAAACTTCTGTGTGGCTAAATTCTCATCTACAAATTAGGTCAGTTTCTTTGAAAGGAAACATAACAGAAAACTGATTGTACAATTACAACCCAAAACAAAAGAATATGACCATTTTTTTCTTGCAATATTAGCACATCCAAGAAAGATAGTCTTTGAATGTACAAGGGATCCAAATATAATCTGGACAAAGCCTCACTGAATAGCTCCTCCTTCAGGAGCTACCTTATCCCCAACTTGCACTTGAAGGTTGGTTCCTTGGAAGGATGACTGGCTATGTATACTACTCTGGAGGCTGGCACCCCAAGCTCGCAAGCCCTAAACCTTAGCCCAGAAGCTCTCACCAGTGGGCTTACAGTTAGGTGAAAGCAAAGACATTTACTAAGCTGACATTGTAAAACCAAGTAGCTACAAAGCACTTCGTATATACACAGGAAAATGCAGATGGAAAGGTGGAAGAAAGAATTTAAACTCCTACTACGTTTCAGGCATTGTGATTTACAAATAGGATCTTATTTGATTCTCCTATCCCTACTTTACAGCAAAAGAAACAGACAAAAAGAGATGACACTGGCAGTGTCTGAGCCTGCATTTGAACCACAACACCTCAGAGTGGGAAAAGTGAGCAGAAACAGAGTACACACAATTCATCCTTCAGCACAGCTGAGCACTTAGGTCCTTCCACCACTCTACCTGCTGCTGGGCCTGGCAGCTGCCCAGGAAAGGCAGCTCCACTCCTACCTTGAGTTTGCTCCTGCCTGGGAACAGGAGGCTCCTCAATGAGCAGCTATTGTTTCTAGCACCGAATTTAGCTGAACACAGCTAAACAAGGCTAAGATCTGCACTCTTTCAGAGGGTCCTTACCTTAGGACTCTCAGCTTTCCCAGGGGTGCTCTTCTGGGGCCTCTTGCTGTGAGACCTACTGCCTCCCAGACTGGAGAACAGGGAGCAGGATCATTTCAACAAACCCAAAGCCTAAGGTTTAGTCTTTTCTTTCAACAACTCTTCCTATAAAAGGGCTGAGTCCCCTTAGCCAGACTTAACACCCACTTTGGGTGAATATCCCATATATTTCCCAAATGTTCAAACAATAACCATTTTTGGCCCAAATTAACAAACACTTCTACAGCTCAGGATTCCCTAGTTTTTAAAGTACCTACTTTAAATCTCTTGGTGGTCTATAGCAAATAAGACGAGAGAAGGTACAAAGACAAGCTATGCCCTGGCTACTAGTTTCACACCTTTGAGGAGGGCAAATGAGCACACTCACTCGCGCGCTCCGTCCATAATACAAAACGGTCCGTCCAAATGCACTTTCTTTTTTATATATGATCATAACGACCATATCTAATCCCAAATTAGAAATGAGAAAATTCACTTCCATCCCTTTTTTTACAAAGGTGCAAAACAAAAGGTTTGTGAGTTATAAGTGGAAAAGAAGAAATTTAGAAATTCTATCTGAATGAGACACACTCTTCCATCGGATCTCTGGTTATTACAGACTTCACCTGTGAATTTATTGTATGGGGAACTCTCTGCCATCTACACTTTTATAAAGTTACCTAGGGCACTAGGGGGTTAGACGACTTGCCCAGGATCCCAGCCAGCGTTCTTCATAGGCAGGATTTGAATACAGGTCTTCCTACTTCCCGCCAGCTCTCTATCCACAGCGCCAGGATACAATTTTGCCAAAATTTTATTTTCCTCGTACGTGCCACAAGGGATGCCCATTCCAACTCGCCAATTCTCCGAAAAGATCGCTCTCCCTCTCAACAACTCCTACAGAAAATTTAAAAATACCCCGGCTCCCCCTTCCCGCGCATGCGCACAAAGTCCCGGTAGTCAGCAGACTATCCTACGGGGAGCCTCCAATAAGCTCCGGGGACGCTTTCCTCCCCTTATACCCACTTGCCGCTCACCTATCGAGGCCCTGAAGACATGCCTCCCGAAGTCCGGCTCCCCCACCGCGTACTCTCTTCGGGTCCTCACCGGCTCCCGACAGCGGCTCGTGGGGCACGAGCCACCATCTCAAACCTCTGCCTCTTCGGCGGGTCCTAGCAGTACCTTAGACTTCCTCACAGGTCCTGGCAGAGCCAGGCCAAAGCCCCTTCAGCCCACCGCCTCAACCCGGAAAAATCTTCCTCTGCCAACAGCTGCTACAAAAGGGTCTCTTCCACATTCCCACGGACAAAAGGAATATACTCCGCTCTCTGCCTTAGCCGCTTCCCCACTTCTTTTCGTCCTGTTTCGCCACATCTAGGACCTGGACGGTGGCAAACGCAGACGGCGTTTGCGCGGCGCCTGCGCAGTAGGTGAGCCTAAGCTGGAACGGGGGGAAGCGCCGGGGGGACTCCAAGCGCGTTCGTTCTGAGTCTGCGCAGTCCCTGACTTGCCAGGCTGGATTTAAAGGGCCAGTTTACTTGCAACCTGGCTGTTAAAGAAAATCGTTCCTTTGCCCTCGCTGTCCGAAGTTGGTGCTCGGTAGCTTAACATGGAACGGGGGTGGAGGCGACGGCAGCTGCTGCTGTTTTGCTTCCTCCTGCTTGTATTGAGGAGCTGTTGTGGGAAGCCAAAGGAAAAAGAAGAGGAGGAGGAGGAGCACCTACCCAGCAAATGCGAAGGTACCCTGGGCATCTGCCCCCCTCCCCTGACGAGGCGCGCCAAGGATGCGCCCCGGGCTCCTGGGGCCGGCTCGGATGGGCTCTGAGACAGGGGGACGACGTTTGTAGAGGGAAAAGTGGGAGTGGGATGGAGACTGATCCTCGCTGTGGCCGCTGGCAAAGCCATCTCCTGTCTGAGCTTGTTTACCCATCCGCAGAATGGGCACGGTCCTTCTCCCGCCTACGGAGCCGTGCGGCTGGTATTCCCCTTCCCGGCACTGCTGGACTCTGGGATTTAGGGGGATTGGACCTGGGGGGAATTTAGGCTCTGTCACCTGCCGACCAAAGCCCCTTAAGGTTCTCTTGAGCCTTCCTCTCCTTATCTGTAAAATGGTGATGGCGATAGTTACATTACCTTGTTGTCGGGGCTGTTGTGAGGCTAAGTAGACATAAAGGACTTTGTCAACTAAAGCTCTAAATAAATACTGACAGTGGTTTGTTGTTCAGTCGTATCCCACTCTTCATGACCCTATTTAGGGTTTTCTTGACAAAGATCCTGGAGTGGTTTGCCATTTCCTTCTCCAACTCATTTTACAGATGAGGAAACTGAGGCAAACAGGATTGAATGACTTGCCCAGAGTCACACAGCCTGGCTCTCTTAGCTGGCTGTTGTTTCTGTAGTTTAAGTGGTCCCTGTGGTCCTTAGGCTCATGAACAGGGAAATTCACCAGTCCAGTCTCCAGCTTCCACCAAAGCCCAATTCTAGTGCCTTATTGGTGCTGCGATGGGTTTTTGAAGGCTATGCAGGTGGAATTTTAAATGCAGGAAGCTCTACCAAACCAGAAAGGCTTCAAGTTGTTGTATTTGCCTTTTCTTCTCAAAGAGGGAGGTGATGACATGACTTACAGTTGACTTTGATTTGAGTGAGGGAGGGCTGTGCAAGGTCACCAGCCTCACTTTGTCCTCCAGAGCCATCTGGGTCCAGTGGCCAGATATTCATCCAGAGGACTGGAGCTGTCCCAGGATGCAATGAGAGACCCTGGCCTTTTTAGGCTAAAGTCTTTTCAGATTCTCAAAAACAAAAGAAAGCCAAATCGGGAGGGGAAGACCCTTGGGATTCCTGGCCAAAAGAAAAACAGTTTCTATTTACTATTTACATTCACTTTGAGCTAGGAGGACGGGGACCTATTGTTGTCCAAAGGCTTCAAGCACATCCAGGAAAGAACTCTTAGCCTTTCATCAAAGGACCAGCCCAAGAGTTTATTACCAGGTTGGCCCAGTAATGATTTTCTACAACCCAGCAACTCATAAAGATGAGCTACTGAGGTACAAAGGGGTTTGTTCTGCTGTGATAAGGGGAGTATTTCCCACCTGGACAAAAATCACAGTTTTTTAAAATGTAAAACTGTGGTGCCTCTGAGCCCATGCCTTAGAACTGATGGAAACTGTAATTCAGGCCTACCAAGCTGAAGGTGGGGTTTGAAGAATCATATTAGTGCTGGAAAGGACCTCAGAAATCTTTTAGTTCACATGGCAGCAGTTGTGAACACCCTGCCCTGTCGCACCCCAGCTTGGAAGCTTCCAAATTAAAGGAGTCTTTTGGCTCCTTGGAAGAAGGTGATTCAGCCACTCCTTGATGCCCATAAACTAGCAAGGAAGAACAAAGGTAGTTGTCATGTTGCCTAACTGGGGAATGTTTGGGAAGGATATTCCCAAACAGTTTTGGACTGTGCAGAAGTTGTGAATACTGTGGACTTCATCCCATGCTGATTTGCCTATGGCTGCACAGCTAGTGTCTTTTTCCCTGATGAACTCAGTGTTACTGATGTAATTCATTGTTTCAGAAGATCTGATTTCATAAGTGTGGCCCTTCACTTGATGCAAAAGGCAACCCACTCCTCCCCAACACACCCCTTTAATCAATGGTCTTCATAAGAAGTTATGGGGCGGAAAAGATACTTCTCCTGATAGTCAACATTATGGCCTCTTCTCACTTAGGCTGGTTCTTGGATAACAAACTTATATCATCTGTTACCAAGGCTGTACTTTACCAGCATGGTCTTCAAGAGCCCAGAACCACCATGAAGCTTCAGAGTAGGATGCTAAAGGTATTACTGATGTTAATAATAGTAAGTAGCATTTATATGGTGTTACTGTTTACAAGGTGCTTTACAAAGATCTCATTTTATCCTTACAACAGATTTGGGAGGTGATATTTTACAAATTAGGAAACCAAGACAGGCAGAGGCTAAGTGACTTGGATGAGGTCACACAGCCAGTAAGTATCTGACACTGAATTTGAACTTGAATCTCTCTTGACTCCATGTCCTATGTTCTCCTCACTATACTAACCAGTCACTCAAATAGCATAAATGGAGTGAAAACAGTACAATAAAACAAATATTTCTTTTGCCTTTATCATGGGATCAAATGAGATCATATTTGTAAAGCACTTAGCACAGAGTTTGGCACCTAGTAGGCAGCATATAAATGTTTATTCCCTTCCCTTTATAACATGCCTTCCAGGGATAGGGAACAACTGAGTCAGTAAAAGCATGAAAGTACATGTTTTTGTCTGCCTTCCATTTTTTTATACATTATTATTTTCCCCATACCTGGAATATATTCCCTCTTTACCTTTGCCTCTTGAGGAATTCTGGCTCAGGCCCATTCTCGTTACATTATTTCCTCATCTCCCAGTTGCTAGCACCCACCCCTAACTAGTTATTTATTTTACTCTATGTATTTATTCTTCTGCATACCTTTCAAGGCTCCTTGGGGACAGAAACTATTTGCTTTTTATTTTTGTATTTCCAGCACCTAGCATAGTGCCTGGTAGGCTCTTAGTAATGCTGAATAGTGATGGTCAGAGTCCTGTAGTTGTACCCAAGATGGATTGAAGAGGGAAGAGAGAAGAGACGTTAAAGCCAATAACAAAGGTGTGGCAATAGCCCAAGTGGATGAGAATGAGATTTTGTGGCATCAGTAAAAATCAAATAGATGGACTGGATTCAAGAGATATCCCAGAGGTAGGAGTTAAAGGACCTGATGACGGATTGGATGGGAAAAGAGGAAAGGAAAGAACTTTGAAATTATGAACATAGATGGCCAGGTGGAAATAGTGATGTCAGAAGAAAGAGCAGAGTTGAGGAGAAGGATAATGAGTCTTTGTGAAGCATATCTTATGTGGAGTTACAGGTAAGGAAATAATTTGGGGATGAGCTAAGAAGAGGGTAAGAGGAGAGGTCTCAGGTATATGGTAATATATCTAGGTACCCTAGGATAGGGTGAATGCCAAGCAATGTCTAATAACTGACTCCCCTGCTGTTCCCTACCCTTCCCACCTTTTAGTTTGTACAAACCATCCTCAGGAACTGATACATTTTTTGAATGGGAACAGACCTTAGTGAACCTCTTTCCAACTCTCTGTTTCACTAGGAAGTGTAGGCACAGGGAAGTAAAATGATTGGCTCAAGGTCACATGACTAATTACTAATATTAATAATCATAACTGATATTTTGTAGAACACTTTAAATTTTGAAGTGGATACTGCAAACAATATTAGCCCTAGTTTACAGAGGAGGAAACTGAGACTGAGTGGATGCCCAGCCACATAACTGGTGTTTTGAGATGGGATTTGAACCTATATTTTCCTTACTACCAGCACATTGTCTGTCATACCAGGCTGCCCAGAACTAAAACCTGAGTATCTTGCCCCCAAGTGCATTGTGCTATGTTATCTTGTTTTAACATACTTCTGGCAATTGTTTTCTCCCCTATAGTCTGTAAAATACTGAGCTTGGAGCTTCAGGAGGAGCTGAATCGGAGCAGTCGGTCTCGGGAGTTGCTAGAACTAGGGCAGGTGCTAGACACTGGCAAGAGGAAGAGACAAGTTCCCTACAGCACTTCGTGAGTCTCCCTTGACTTTCTTTCTATCATGGTACCTCTAATGCTTCATCCCTTCCATAACCCTATAAATCATTCCCTAACTTTCTTCATTCCCACAGTTCTCAATGAGTTATCTGTTCTTCCCCATTGTCTTCCATCTCTCTCTTCCACAGAGAGATTCGGCTAGAAGAGGCCCTTGAGAACTTATGTGAACAGATTCTGGGTTACAGTGTCCATGCTGAGCACAAGGGCTCCTTAAGATATGCCAAGGTAAAATAAATCTTCTCCCCACTACTTGCCTTTTAATGGAACAAGCCACCATGGTGGTCCCTCTGCTCAGAGGTACCATTCTTTGTTCTTACTCCTCCTAGAATCCTTTGCCAAGACCTCTGCCCCTGGGATGTCCCGTGCCCTCTCCATTCTGCCTCAGCCCTTGATCGGCTGCGGGTACTCCATCTCCAGCCCCAGGTTCAATGAAAAGATCTTAGTGTAGTGGGGATAGGGAGGGAAGAGGACAAAGAAATAGAGACAACCCTGCCAGAGTTCTCTTTCCTCCCTCTTACATCTGCCCCCACCCCAGGGTCAGAGTGAGACAATGGCCACCCTGAAAGGCCTGGTACAGAAGGGTGTGAAGGTCGATCTGGGAATCCCTTTGGAGCTGTGGGATGAACCCAGTGTGGAGGTTGCATTTCTCAAGAAACAGGTAAGAAGGTGTCACATGCCAGAAAGATGAGATGAGATGGGACAGAGAGCAAGGTGTGGACTCAGGGAGTACAATAAGACAGTGAGTGCTGATCATGGGGACGGCCAGGGACTGGGGCATAGACAGTCTGGACTCGCATCCTAGAAGAGGGTATGGAGGAAGGAAGAGAGTAGGCAGAGGAGATTAGAGGGAATGAATTTGAATTTCTGAGAATTCTTCACTAAGAGAGTCTGCCATCTTCCTTCTCCTTTCCTATTCTTCCCTTCCTGTCAGTGCGAGCTGATGTTGGAGAGCTTTGAAGATGTCATTGAAGACTGGTATTTCCACCACCAGGAATTGCCCCTGCAGAAGTTCCTCTGTGAAGGGCATGTACTTGGAAAGCAGGAAATGAGTGAGTGGCCCAGGGGCAGGCTAAGTGTTGGGGGCAGAAATACAGGTACCTAGCTGTATACTCACTGTCTGTCTTTTTATCAATCCAGATTGTCTTCAGGAAACCTGGACTGAGGCATCGAGAGAAGAGAATGAGAAGGGCCTGGAAGAGAGCCTAGGGCACCACCCCCATGATGCTGCAGACCTCTGACCAGAGTCAGGCTTCATATCACCTCCTATTTTTCTAGGTCACTATTGAAGTTCGTTTATATATATATATAATCTAGGTATGAAAGTGATGTCACCTTTACAACTGTACCTTTAGCCAAGCCACATTTGGAAATTTTATCCATTCAGGTGGCTGCTGACCATGGTGGCCTCTAAGGTTGGAGATGACAGAAATAAGTGGCAAGGCAAGGCCATGGTACTTTGGAGGAAGCTATGGGGCTCCAAGATGTTTTCAGACTTGCAGCTGTGCATGCTTCTAGTGGGGAGGTTTACAAGGTCAGTACCATCTTAGCTGATAAATACATAAAGGAGCTTATTCAGGTCAAGAGCTATTAGTGCCTTATCGGTGTCTTTCCTTCTAACCAGGTGAGGAGGTGGGGAGAAGTGGCCCATGGAAGGGGAAAGTGACCAAAATACCCAGCAAGGCTTCTTAAACTTTTCCACTCACAACCTCTTCAGTTCTTCTTAAACTGTGGGTTTATGGGGGTGACCCATATGGGGTCTCAACCCACAGTTTAAGAAGGGCGGACCAGAAGACCCAGGAAAGCCTCTTTGCATGTACAGGTGCAGATACTGTGCTGAGGCCAGTGAGCATACAAGAGCTTCATCCTAGTTCAGGAGTTCTGAGTCCTTTACTTGGGGTCTATGAATTTTTCTTAATATTTTGATAATTGTAAAATTTTGATAATTGTATTTCAATACAATTGGTTACCTTTGTAATCTTATGTATTTTTTAATGAATTTTAAAAACATTCTGAGATGGGATCCATGAGTTGTACAGTCCACCAGAGGGGTCTTTGACGCAAAAATAGTTAACAACCTTTGTCCTAGCAAGTGGAAGGGAAAAGCGGGTGGAAGGCTGGGGGAGAAGTAGGAATGTTAAAGATCCTATCTTGTTGCAGAGAGGATAAATTAAATGGGAATTGGAGAGGGCCCCCACCCAAGGTCTGGTTTAGGGTTGATCAGGATGAGTGGCAGAGTAACTGATAACCTACATGCCTTCTTCTTGCTTCTCCCTTAGCCTAGAGTGCTCCTGGCTATGAACTTGCATGAAAGGACAGACTTTGGATGGGGACTTCCCCCTGGGGATTTCCAGGGACCCCTGTTCTATGGTAATCCTGCTTCTAGGCTACTCAGAGCCTCAGTAGGCTGGTGGTGCCCAGAGAGCTGATGGCACTGTCACCTTTATCCTGTTTAAGGCCTGGGGCCTGGTCCTTGAGAATCTGGACTTAGCCCATAAGTAGGGAGACCTAAGTACCCAGGAGGAAAGGGCCTCAGGCCCTATCCTGGTAAATACTGGGGACTCATATGGGCTCAGGAAGTCCTGTTGGAGGCCTTAATGGTGACTGTGGGAACCCATAGGGACTCAATATAGGAAACCTGGGCCTATATATTTCATGAATTAGCCATCCTGGTTTCTGTAACTGTTTTCCCTGCAGAGACAGTGGAATAGCTTAGTGGATAGCCTGCTGGGCCTAGAGTCAGGAAGACCTGAATCCAGTTCGGACATTTACTATCTGTGTGACCCTGGGCAAGTCACTTAAATTCTCTCTACCTCAATATTTGTCAGCTATAAAATGTGGATCATAATAGCATCTATCTCCCAGGTTTGTGGTAAAGATCAGATGAGATGATATTTGTAAAGCACGTAGCATAGCCCTAGAAACATAGTGGCACTTAATAAATCCTTCTCTTTCCCTCCTGCCCTACCCAGAGGCCTCTACCTACTATCACTGACTGAGTGAAGCATAGCCCTAGCATTTGGGCTAGAGGTATGGGTAACTCCTTACCATGAAGGTGGCGGGGGTGTGATCATGGTGGTGGTAGGAACAAGCTTTTGCACTGAGGTGAGGGTCAGTAATATATCTGAGAGGGAGGGGGATGGAGAGCAGGAGTAGAAAGTCAGCAATAACCTGTGCCCCAAAGGCAGAGCTGTGAGAGGATATCATATGCTGCTGATGGGGCAGTACCTGGACATGAAGGATGACCTTTGAAAGTTTCAAGGGTGGCTAGAAGGCCAGAAATGGATGCTGTTGTAAGAAGCAGTGGACCATAGATAGGAATCAGAATCCATGAGACAAACTTCTACAGAAAAGCAAAAGAAAGGCCTCCCAGCCTCACGGACTACCATCTGTTCAATGGGCAGGTGCCCTGGGCACCCAGAGCCCTGGAGGAAGTGGGAAGATTTCTGCTACCCTCATTGTCACTGGACCAGAATCTTATCGCTGAGGGGAAACTTATATATTGACATTGTTAACCCCTTTTCTCTAGTTCCCTTTGGCTAGTCTGAGCAATTAATGTAGTGGTGCGAACAAAGGTTCTTAAAAATGTGTTTCACTTCCCTCAGACTCATTTTATTCTCATCATATAAAATGGGGACAGTAATTCCTGGTTTCCTTGCAGAGAGGATCAAGTGAGAGGGAAGGTCTATAAGTACCAGAAAACCACAGTGTCTTACGCAAATGTCAGATATTATGTTCCAAGATATTCTCTCATTCCTGGAAGAAACTACCAAGTCTTTTGTGATCTGGACTATGCTCCTTGGTACTTGAACTGCTTTCTGGATGCTTACATTCCTTGGACTTTTCCTTTTGGAGTTTCAGAAAGAGATCAGTGCATTCTTTTCTATCTTCACTTCACTATCCAGTTTTAAGAGAGCTGGACAGTTTTAATTAAGTGTCTATTATCTGCCAAGCACCAAACAGTATCAGAGTAGATATCCTTGCTTTATTTCTATTTTTAGCATGACACTCTCCGTTTCTGCATTTCATATAATACTATCTCTTCATTTCAAATAAATACATTTTTTTATCATTTTTAGGAAAATCCTGGTATTCTGAGACATTTTAATATCTTCAACTTGTGTAGACATAATGCTTGTCAAGTCTCCTGAATGTATTTGTTAATTATTATTAATGATGGATTATTGATTGATTTAATTATTAATATACTTTGCCATTCTCATTGCTTTCCAAATCTTGAGTCATCCTTTCATTCCTTGTATAAATTCTTATGCTTATGACATAAAATATTCTGATACATTGCTGTATTTGTTTTGTAGAATTTTATTTAACATTTTTGCATTAATACTTTTAATATTATCTTTATCCTTTCTACATCCAAGCAGTCAAGACCTTTTTTGTTTCATAAAGAGTTAGAGCACTATCTTTCTCTAGTCTTGAAAGCAGCATATATATGTGTCTATGTAGCAATGTGTGTGTGTGCATACATACATAAATATTGTTCAGTTGTGACTCTCCCATGGATCATATTGTCCTAGCAAAAATACTGTAATGGTTTGTGATTTCTTTCTTCAGTGGATTAAGGCAAACCAAAGTTAAGTGACTTGCTCAAGGTCACATAGCTAGTAAGTGTGTGAGGCCATATTTAAATTTGTATCTTCCTAACTTGAGGCCCAGAGCTCTGTCCAGCTTCCCCTACTCACACACATAGACACACATACACACACACACACACATACACACACACACACACACACCTCACTTAGTTTTTATATGTTAAGTACAATTATTTATATATAATATATATGTACTTTAAATTTTTGACAAAAAATTCACTTGTAAATTGAATCTTTTTAACATGGTTTATTTTTTTTATATAAATGTGCTTATTTTGTATTTTTTTTGCGTTCATTGATTCTCAACAAAGTTCTAATCCAATGCCTTCTCATTGTCTAGAGGAGTCTCAAAGGCCATGTCAACAGAATTAGGCCACATTAGCTCTAGCATATTTTACTACACTGAAAAGGCCTTGAATATGGTAATGGTGATAGACTGAGTTTGCTGTCTGAGAACCTACCTAGTTAAGTATAGAAACACTCGTTACTAGTAGATTAACCTCTAGCTATTGAATTATTTTGCCATTGAAGCCCCTGAAAAATGCAAAATGACCCTCAGTCATGTGACTTCCTTCTGAGTCTGCTGTGATGGTGGTGGAAAAAGGAGCCAAGGGCATTCAAAATCAGTTTTTAATCTATAGACATTAACTTCATTATAGGTACTTTAAATGTGAAATCTTTTACATCACATCTATTGATATGACATACTACTGAAAGAAATTAATCACACTGGTGTTGATATTCTTGTGATAAGTGAAACTAGGGATTGCGTGACTGGCAAGAAGGCAGAGTAGTAATTTTCTCCAAAGTTCTCCAACTCCAAAATCTCAAATTATGCACTGGATATAGAATCAGCAGCTGAATCCACAAAGGGCAAAGACCTAATGGAATTACATCAGACGTCCCACTAAAGATCCTCATTCCCCCAAACAATACCACAATGCTGAACACAATTAGCACAATCTCATAGGTTTGTGATCATGTTGGTTGTATGAATTGCTGCCTGGTCCTTCCACAGAAGTTATTCAAACCTTACTTCATAGAAGGCAAAAAGCATTTAGGGTTGCTCAATCACTCAAAGAAAAGGGACTGAAGGAGTAAGAGAAGACCCAGATGGTACAGTCTTGGACCTGAGGGGAAAGAGTTTTTATCCAAAAGAAAAAAAAGCAAAGCCAGCCTTTTCCCAGAGTTTTTTCTGGTCAAGGACTGAGACCAAAGGTTTAGAACTACTAAATGAAGGACCAGCCTTCAGGATCTATGCAGCACTGGAAGGAAAAAGGAACAGAGAGGGTAGAGGAAAATCAGACAATAAATTGGAAATACAAGAGAAAGGATGAAAGAACATGAATCCAACAAAAAAGTCCTAAGTGAAAACCTAGCTCACAAGAAGATAAAATAATGGAACTGTCCATAAAGACAGAAGGAAAAATGAGGAGGGAAAAACTCAAAAGAGGCCAAAATATTATGCATAAAAATACCACGAAAGGAACCAAAAATCCCACACACTCCCCACCACCCCCAGAAAAAGAATTGTAGAGATTCTCATGGAACCATAGCAGGAAACTAAAATGACAAAACACATTTAGAATTCATTTAGGTCAGAAAATCTCAGTGTGGAATTGAAAAACAAACCAACCGCAGAGTAATGAACTTAGAAGACACTGAACATTCTCTCCAAAGGAGAAAATGTTCTGAAAGAGAATGTGATGGGTTTGGACTTTGAAAGTGGAAGATACTCAGCAGCGAAATAATAACTAATATTTATATAGCACTTATGTGTCAGGCACTGTGCTAAGTGCTTTACAATTATTTGATCCTAACCACCCTAGAAGATAGGTGCCATTATCATCTCCACTTAATAGCTGAGGAAACTGAGGCAAACACGTGACACAACTGGTAAGTCACTGAGTTCACAGCATTCTATCACCTAGCTGTAAGAAAATTAGAAGTAAAAATATTTTGAAAGAAATAAACATTTATATAGTGACTATTAGGTGCTAGATAATCTATTCTATTCTTTGTACATTGGTTTGATCTTCATGATGACCCTGAGGTAAATGCTATTATCATACCCATTTTACAATTGAGAAAATTGAGACAAACTTGCTTGGAGTCACACAGTAAATGTCCAAGTTGAACTTGAATGTCTTAAGTATCAGATGTGAACCTGGGTTTTCCTGATTCCAGGCCCATTGCTCACTCTGCTGTACCACTAGCTGCCTCAAAAACCAAAACAGAACAAACAAAAAAAAAACCACATCAATTCTGTTCTAATTCAAAAGGACACATTCTTCATAAGTCAGACCTCGAAGACAGAATCCACAGAGACAACCAGAAGAATGTGTCAAATCAAAAAAAAAAAAATTGAATCCCACATTATAAAGGAAAGTATTCAAAAATTCTGAATAAAGATAAACTGAGCACAGATTAATTCAATTCAAAGATTGAAATAGGAAAAACAAGCACCACTCTTGAAATTCTTTTTTAAAACAATTATTTTTAGTTTTCAACATTCACTTCCATAAGCTTTTGAGCTTTCAGTTTTCTCCCCTTCCTTCTTCTTCCTCCCCAAGAAGGCATGCAATCTGTTATAGGTTCTACCTATACATTCATATTAAACCACCTTTGAAATTCTTCAGACAATTTCAGTAACAAAGTTTGCAAGCTACCAGGGGAGAGACCTTCAAATGTGAAAGAACACCAGATAATCTTTAGAGAAAAAAGTAGAATAGTAGATTCTAAAAATCAGGCATTGAAAGTAGAATCTCAAATAATATTCTAATCAAATTTTAAAATGAATGTTCAAAAAGATAAATGAGGTATTTCTGCCAAAAAAAAAATATTTGACTAGTAAGCACTGCAAACATTCCAAAGAAAGTTCTAAGCTATTGCATATATAAAACAAGAAATTGACCTGAGAGGTAAAAAAAACAAAGAAGGATCCTCAAGGGATGACAATAACCTAAGGGGCTAAAGAGTAATGGATCCTTTAAAGGTTCAGGTGAGAGGAACTGAAGAAGAGACTAAATCCCTGGAATGACCAATTGATAATCTTTTTATGGGAGGGATAATTCAGTGGGAAGTTGTATGAATAGAAGGGAGGAAATAAAAGTAGAAAGGAACTGGAGCTGAACTTTCTACTGAGTTCATATGTGAACAGTGAAACCTCCCCAGCACATTGACCAGGGGACAGAATCAAGATCCTAAAAGAAATGGGATAATGCCATCAGATCCCTGTGGTCCCCTGGCCAGGACCTTTATGCTGAGGAAGAACTAAGGTAGCAATCTACACCGATGACCACCTTCCCTAGTTCCCTTTGGCTACTCTCTGAAGCAATGGTTCAGTGTGTCACTTTCACATCCCTCAATTTCCTTTTCCTCACCAATAATAATACATGCCTTGCCCCTGCCCCTCCATGAGATTCAAGTAAGATAAAAGTGCTAGAAGAGTTTGGTGCCCTGTGCATAAGTAAGATAGTAACAATATATTAAAGCACATAAGTGTACAATGCTACCTTTCCCTCTTCCCCAAGCCTTATTCATTCCATTCTCAGCCCATGTTCATCACTGAAAAATTTATGTTGTATCTAGATGTTAGTATTCAAGTCCGATGAGATCCTGGAGTTTGGTGCTCTTGGGGATTCCCAAAGTTTTCCCAAAGTATTTCTAAAAGAAAAAAAAAACTAGGAGGCTCCAAGGTTAATTCCATTTGCCTTTGGACTCAAGACATTGGCAGATGTACTCCTTGGGGGCAGACAAAGGAGAGAAGGTGGTTATTCATTTCATTGTTCAAAATGAGGTCCTCTAGGTTGTCAGGTAGACTGGTGATTATGTCCTAAACACCCACAAAGGCCATGGGGAGGCCAGAGAAGGCAATTAAGCTGAAGGATGAGTCAG
>CM053770.1:306585312-306604266 GCA_028658325.1 Potorous gilbertii | reverse complement strand
GAAGGGAGGGATGATAGAAGAGAGGGCAGATTGATGATATGGGTAATTAGAATGCTCAGTGTATTGGGGAGGGGGGAGGAGACAAATGGGGAGAAAATTTTGGAACCCAAAATCTTGTGAAAATGAATGTAAAAAGTTAAATAGATAGATAGATAGATAAATACCAAACAATAATAATAGCAAAGTTAAGTAGAATCCTTGGCCATTTAATGAAATGACAGATTTTCAGGAGTTTGTTGCAGAAAGATCAGAACTTAATAGAATACAAGATCGAAGAGAAATACGGTAAACATCCAAGACCCATTACAAGACGATTTAATAAGGAAAAACTGTTTACTTTTTATACATCAAAATGAAAACTGTATGCTTAAGATCGCCATTAGTAATTGGTTAGTTTGAAAGAAAGACTGGGAAAACAGCTGAGCATGGTATGGTGATTCTAAAAAGCAGAACTGTGTAGGAAAAGGTAAAAAGAACAATTATCTCATACAAATGAAGCACTAGACGAAGAAGTGATACAGAGGAATCATGTGATTATATTAAAATAAATGCAGAAAAAACATTTCATAAAGTGTAAGTCATTTCTATTGAAAACACTTGAAAGTATAGGCATAAATGGACTTTTCCTTAAGTTGATAAGAAGCATTCACCTAGAACCAACAGCATGCATTATTTGTAATAGGGATACTAGAAGTCTTCCCAGTAAGATCAGGTATGAAACAAGGATGCCCAATGTCACCAATATTACTCAGTATTGTATTGGAAACGCTAGCAATAGTAATAAGAAAATGAAAGAGAAGACATTAGAATAGAGAATGAAGTAATAAAACTATCTCCTTTTGAATATGATATGATGATATGCTTAGAAAATCCTAAAGACTTAACTAAACTCAACTAAAAAGTTAATTAAATAATTGGTAATTTCTGCAAAGTAGCAGGATATAAAGTAAACGCACGTAAATCATCAGCATTCCTCTATATTACCAACAGGATTCTTCAGGAAGAAATAGTTAAAATAACTCTAGACAATATAAAATACCTGGGAATATACCTACCAAAACAAACTCAGAATCTATATGAACTAAATCATAAAAAAACATTGTATACAAATAAAATCAGATTTAAATAAATGGAGAAATATTCATTCTTCATGGGAAAGTAGGGTCAATAAAATAAAAATGACAATTTTATCAAACTGAATCTACATATTCAATGTCATCCCAATTAATACGAAAAAAATTATTTTATTGAGCTAGAAAAAATAATAAAATTCATTTGGAAGAACAAAAGACCAAGAGTATCAAAGGAAGTAGTGGGGAAAAAAGTGAAGGAAGGAGACCTAATTAGCAGTATCAGATTTTAAACTATAAGGCAGTAATTATCGGAACTGTCTGGTACTGGCTAAGAAATGGAAAGGTACATCAGTGGAACAGACATAAAATCTACAGGAGCAAACATATAGTTACTCAGTGTTTGACAAATGCAAACATTTAAGTGTGGGGGATAAGAATTCATTATGTGGTAAAAATTGTTGGGAAAGCTCTAAAATAGTCGAGCAGAAATTGGGCATAGACTGATACTTTACACTATTTACCAAGATAAGGTCAAATGATACACGTCCTAGACATAGAGGGAGATATTACAAGAAAATTTAAAGAACATGGAACATATTATCTATCAGATTTATGGAGAGGTGAACAAACAAAAGATAAAGAATGTTGTGAGATGTAAAATGGATAATTTTGATTAAAATTAGAAGTTTTTGCACAAATAAAATAAATGTAGCCACAATCAGATGGAAAGCAGAAAACTGGGGAAAAAATTTTATAGACAGTTCCTCAGTTATTAGTTTCTCATATCTCAAACATATAAAGAACTTTGTCAAATCTGTAAGAATTATTCCTTCCTTCCCCAAATGAAAAATGGTCAAAGGATACAAACGGGCAATTTTCCAATGAAGAAATCAAAACAATTTATATTCATGAAAAAATGCTCTAAATTATTATTGATTTAGAGAAATGCAAATTAAAACAACCTTGAGATATCATTTTATACCTACTGGATAAAATGACAGAAAACGACAAATGTGGGTGAGGATGTGGAAAAATTGGGACCCTAATTCATTGTTTGTGGATCTGATCCGTCTATTCTGGAGAGATGGTTGAAATTATGACCAAAGAGTTATTAAACTGCCTATACCTTTGACCCAACAAATCTCTATTAGGTCTGTTTCCCAAGATGATTAGGGAAAGTGGAAAAGAACCTACATTTTCTAAAATATTTATAGCAGCTTTCTTTGTGGTGGCAAAGAACTGCAAATAGCAGGAATGTCTGTCAATTGGGGAATGGCTAAACAAATTGTGGTATATGTTCATGATAGAATACTACTCTGCTATACAAAATGATGAACTCAACGCTTTTAGAAAAGCATGGAAAGACTTCCCCAAAGCCATGACGAACAATATAAGCAGAGCCAAGAGAACACTGTATATAGTAAGAGCAGTGTTGTGAGTAACCTTGTCATTCTGTTATAAATAACCAAATGAACCAAAAAGATCCTATACGAAGGGAAATGCTGTCTGAATCCAGAAAGGAATGTTCCTATGTTGTAGGGAATGATGACATGGTGGATTTTAAAAAATATAGAAAAATTTGGATTTATAGAGAAAGATGCTATCTACCTTCAGAGAAACAGATGACAGGAAGTAATAAGCATAGTATGGTCTTATATGTGTGTAGATATGCATATATTTGTATGTTTATAGATATCTATGTACATGTATATATATATCCACACTTAACTATAACCTTCTTTAGGGTGGGGAGAGAAGGCAGGGGGAGAAGGGAAATGAAAGTAAAAAATGCACTGCAGAAAACAAGAGAAAATCAACAAGGAAGCAAAGAAAAGCTCAGTAGCTTTGAAAACAATGTGAAGCATTTATTATATGTTTTCTTGAAATAGAAATTTATTGTTTTATACTGAATCCTTTCTTATGGTCTGTTGTGTTTTTTTTTCTTTTCTCACTCTGCATTTAAGTATAAAATTTAAAAAGTTACAAAAAAAAGAAAAGCTCACGCTATAAATCTGAGGAGAAGATAAGTGGATTTGTGAGATGGTAAAGAAGGTCTGAAAGACAAAAACTGAACAGGCAAATAAGTAGAATATTAAAATGAAAGCTATAGCATAGGATAACTGTGGGATCAAGAGAGAAAAACTCCTAAAAATAAGTTAGACAAATGGCAAGCCACAGAAACCCTCTCTCTAGTGCTCACCTTTCGGTAAACTCTGATGCAGAATCCTCCTCTTCATCCCTCTGCTGCCAAAGGGAACACTTCCCTTTCACAGCTGTAGAAGCCAATGTAGGAGTCTGTGGGGCACTGCTCAGAAGTAGGCTCTGTTCCTCAGGTGGGCAGAAATGCTCTTGACCTTGCTTGGAAGTGGCTGTAGAGACAACCGCACCAATTTCTGGATCAGACCAACTTTCTCAAGGCTTACACAAGTTTATTTCTGCCTAGGATAGAATTTGCTATAGATACTAAGGAAAAGACAACTTGTGTGACTTAGGAATGATTCCATCCATATCACCAGGGATAGGATGAAGTGGGATTATGGAAGTGCATTGAGCCTTTTTTTAGCTCTTAACTTCAAGGAGCTCAGGATTCAGAGGATGATGGCAAAACATACCCTACCCCCACCTTCTGTCAGAGACATGGATGAATGAATTGTTAAGCATTTATTGACTATTTCAAATTTATTCCAGTACACATGTGTATATACTTGTTTTCATCCCCACAAGACTGTGAAATCTTTAATAACAGGGACTGGGTTTCACCTTTTCCTTTTCCTTGTATCCCTAGTGTTTTATCACAGTGCCTGGTATACAGGTGATTTTAATAAGAGTTTGCTGACTGAGTGACATTTATTACATGATGACCTAAGAAAAGAGAAGAATCAGGGGAAGGATTGGAGGTAAGGATGAAGAACAGTAAGGATAAAGAGGTAATAAAGCAGAAGGAAAATTAGAATGATAGATTATGATTAGGTAAAGGTATTCAGAATTCAAGAACTCTTAAATCTTTATTTACTTCTATTACCCAGCTAGCATATGTAGCCTAGAACAATTAACTATCTTTTCATATGTTGTTTTGTATCTCTCAAAGGACCCAGCACAATGGTTTACAAACAGAAGGCCAATAAATAATCAGCATTACAGAATTTAAAGCTAAAAGTTTTTGACTGTAGAGACCCAATCAAACCTTTCATTTTATAAAGAAATTAAGGCCCAGAGGGGAGAAATAACTAAGTAAAGACTAACAGGCAAACTGAACCCTAGATCTCCTGACTCTCAAGCCATTTCTTTCTCCAGGACAATGTCTCACCTTCATTTCTGACTAAAATATGACTGAGGATAATTCTAGGTGGGTAATAGAAGTAAATAAAGACTTAAAAGTTCTTGAATACTCAATACCTTTACCTAATCATAATCTATCATTCTACTTTTGCTTCTGCTTTATTACCTCTTTATCCTTACCTGTTCTTCATCCTTACCTCCAATCCCTCCCCTGACTCTTATCTTTTCATGTAATATCTTATCATGTAATAATTATTATAGGAAATATTCACCATTCACACGTTTAACTTTCACCACTTCAACTATCTGTTGATTTTATTAGTAATTTCATTTTCACTTGCATGTTGGCAACCATGCACATTTGGGGCTATGTGCACTAGAAAAGAATGAGAAGCAGGATGGACACAAGTTTGTAGAGCAACTGGTGTTTCACTGGTCTTTTACCCTTCTGTTATAAAGAGCTCCCTGTGCATTTGTTGTATATTTTCACTGTTTGCCTTGAAAACTCAAGTTCTGTGTTGCAACTACCCCAAAGCATCGTGTAAGTCCTTTAGGTTCTAAAATGATGTCGAGACCTTGCCAATCTCAAGTGTTTTCGAACAACAACAACTAAGGTGCCAGCAACCTATTCCTTGGTTTTTCAGAGAGTGACCAAAGTAGAGAGGTTTACAGCAGCATAGTATGTAGTACAACACCCTCACACCTCTGACACAGTGGAAGGTAAGATTAAGATTAAAAAATGTTTCAGTTTTAAGAATTTTATTTGCAGTACAGTATTTATGGCACTGTAGATTTCATGTATTGTAAAAACTGAATTATTTTCTGAAATCAAATTCTTTTTAAAATTGAGATGTTAGCACAAAAGGTCACAGAATTCTAGGGAGTAATTAGCAAGAAAAAATGCTTCACATGTTACTAATCTTATTTTGTGCACTGTATTTTATAGATTACTTCATGGTTACTGTATTAGGAAAAATACTTACTATCATAATTGTTATGTTATAAAGAATACTTTATTTTCAACTATCTCCAGTGAAAGATTATAGTTTTGGGAGACTATGGGAACCTACTCCCTATTTCCCATAGTTTCAATGTATCAACATTTGTTTTTTATTTTCATCAAATTTTTTAGGAACCCTCCCCCAGCAAAAGCTGAGGATTGATTGTATATGTTAGCACTACAGAAATGTCAGTTATTACCATTCTCTCTAGTTTTTTATGACACTCCTCTCTCCTGGTTCTTCTCGTACTTCACTGCTTCTCCTCAGTCTTTTCCACTTGATCTTTATCCAGATCACAACTTCTAACAGTGGTTGTCTCACAGGACTCTGTCCTGGGCCCTTTTTCTCCTCTCCTCTATACTATTTTATCAACTCCCATGGATTCAATTATCCTCTCTATGCTAATAAATCTCAAATTTACTCATCCCCTCTTAACCTCTGACCTCTCATTTCCAACTGCCTATTAAGACAACCCAACATCTTCAGCTCAACATGTTCAAAACTGAACTCATTGTTTTCCCTTCCAAATTTTGCTATTACTATTGAGATTACTCTTATAACCATCCTCCCGGCCCCCTAGTCTGGTAACCTCAACTCCTCACTGTCTCTCATTTTCCATATGCAATTTGTTCCTAAGGACTGGTGATTTTGCTTAACATCTCTTTCATACACTTCCTCTTAACATTGTCACTACCCTGATGCAGGCCCTGATCTCCCTATACTAGGATTAGCCTCCCATAAGTCTCTCCCCACCCCAGTCCATCCTCCATTCCAATGGCAAAGTGAACTTCCTAAATCAAAAGTCTGACCATGTCACTCCCCTACTAAATAAATTTCACTGACTCCCTATAACCTTTAGGATCTTCTGGTGTTCAAAGCCCTTCATAATCCACTCTTACACTTTATAACCTGCTTCCTTCCCTTGGTCCAATGACAATGATCTCCTTCTTGTTCCCCGAACAAGATACTCCATCTCTAAATTCTATGCATTTTCACTGTCATAATGCTAGAAGTGTTCTTCTTCATATCTACCGTTAGGCTTCCCTAACTTCCTTCCAGTGCCAGCTAAAATTCCATCCTCTACAAGATGCTTTTCCTAATTCCTCTTAAATTGTAGTACCTTTCTTCTGTTTGATTATTCCCCATTTATCTTGGACATAGCTTGTTTGTACATAATTATTTGCATATTGTCTCCCTCACTGTAAGACCGCAAGCTCCTTTTACATTTCCGTCTATCTCCAGGGCTCAGTATAATCCTTAAATATACATTTAATAAAAAATTGCTTTTATTGACTAAGTTTGGTTTTATAATCTTCTGGAGTTTTTTGTTCCTCTCAGTTTGGAATCCTTTTATATAACTCAGTGAACTGATGAAGAGAACACTTGCTAAGAGCTAAAGAAACAGCAATATTTGTTGGGGATTACGAGGTATGGAAAAGGTTCTTACCTTCTACACGTCTCCTCTTAGGCTGGAGGTGTCCCTGAGGGCTGGTCTCAGCACTGTTTTCTTGTGATCTGAGGGAACGGCAATAGGAAACAACTGGGCCCCAAGAATGACTAGATGACTGTGGGACAAGATGCAGGCACTTTTGCAAATAGGACAGCCTGAGACAGGAGGGAAAGGAAAAGGGGTCTGAGTTACCAATGTCCTCTCCCCACTGCATTCTTCTCCTATAACCACTCCCACTTCATATTCCTGGCAGTAACTTACAGGAGCTGCTTATCCTGGTGGAAAAGACGAGGTGAAAATTCTTCAAGCAGCTCCAAAAATGCCAAATTGGGAGGCTGATTTGAGGAGCTAGCTGGAGGCAACTCTGCCAGAGAAAACTTGATACCTTCTCTTGATAGGGAGAAAATTATGTTAGGAGGCTGGTCATCTCTCACATCCCTCCAAGGACCAATGTATCTTATACCTAAAACCCTGCTTGTTCCCCAAAGTCCAACAATCCCTGCAACTTATTTTCAAAATTATTCTTATTTCCCTACTTCTCCTAGCCTTCCACAATCTCTGTTCAAGTCCTGGACACCCAAATCCCACCTTTCTCCCCAGTCAATATATGGGGCATCCTCACTTGTGCAGCATGACGATAAGGTCACGGTTCTGCAGCTGCTGAGGTCCAAAGCTCAAGGAAAACCTCCGGGCCAAATCCCTTATCTCCATGAAGGCTGGGAGACTATCCAGGTCCTTTGGCCCATGCTCCTGTAGTAGCTCCGTATACAACTGTTTTCCAAGAATGGTGGTGCATTTGGAAAGGGGAAGAACAGGATATAAAGCAGAAAAAAATCACAAGAATTCGCATTATATGCACAGTACTTTCATAGACATCTCATTACACTCTTCCCCATTTTACTGAGGAAACAGCTGAGGAGCAGAGTTAAGTGAGTTCCTCAAAGTCATAATAAAACAGTTGAAACTAGATCTTCTAAATTCAAATCCAGGACTCCTTCCATGACACCACAGCAGCTCCCCTACACCTCTGCTCAGCTCCTCAGGAAGGCAGGTCCTTTATCCTAACCCAATGGTTAGGATAACCATAACACTGTTTAGATAGATAGAAGTTGGGGAAATGAAAACAGGGCAGAGAAGAAATCACCCCTACCTTATCTGGAAAGTTACATGGGCATAGGGAAGGCATCTGAGCGTAGGGATGGCATGAGTCTACATGCATTTACTGAGTACCTCCATACTAAATGATAGGGATCATTCGAAAGAAATGAGGCAAAACTCCTGTCCTTGAATCATTTAACATGTAATTGTTAAAGGTTAGGCAGAAATATGTATAGACTCTGAATAAAAGATGTTTCTTCTCAGGGAGAAGAAAGTGGATACCTGTTTAAGGCTAAGCAACAGTGTTTGAGAGCACTGTTTTCGGTTGATCTGTCTTGACCGTGTCAGTATTTCCTTGATGATATCACCATAGTCATTGTAGAACTGAGGAAAGAAACACAGTTTTTCCCTTGGTATAGATAATTTCTTCTTCTCTTTAGTTAGGGTGGAAAAAACACCAAAAATAAAGAGATAATTCTAACAGACGTTTCAAAAGAAATCATGCTTAAGGAAAATATTCCATAAGAATGGAAACTCCATCTTCCCCAGATCTCTACATTTTCCAACCATTACAGGGGCTTCACAGTGAGAATTAGTAGCCTCACAAAATGTAGACAGATTTTTGGGGGCAGGTGAAAGTAAATTCTATACCTCATTAAATCCTGTCCCCTCTTAAAAATTCAGTCAGTCTCCTTCCCTTCTTACACAGGGCAGAATAAAGAAAGTTCAGAACAGAAGGAACAGACTCTCTTTTCTAATCTTCCCAATCTCCCCTCTTGGTTTTTTCTACTCTTTCTACTCTTACTCCCATTTGTCCTATCCTTTCTTCTCAGCACCTTGAAGTACTTGAAGATGTTTCTATGCCCAACTCTGTTTCTATCCCCCTCCATAATTAGCCCTATTCCATACCTTGCTGTAGTGCTTGAAGATATCTGAGGCTGCTTCCATTTCCAGAACCCCATAGAGCAACAGCTTACAGAATCCAGCCAAGAGACGACGACGTTGGTGCAGCTGTTCAATCTGTGCCTGTTCCTCTTCTGCATCTTTAGTATCTAAGCCAGAGTAAAACAGGTAAAATAAATGCCATATTCTTCTAGCTCTGTGATCCAATCCCAGACCTTAAGAGTTCTCTCCACCAACAGTCCCAACTCCATTCCGGTACCACTGTCCGGCTCTCCTGGCTGGATGAAGACATGATCCATGAGGAAGCTGGCTAACTCTGATTGCAGGGTGGCATCAGGCAGGAAGATGAGAGGCTTCAAATGATCCTGCCCCCTCAAAATCATCTGAGGGCTGACGATAAGGAGCAGGTCACTTAATAAGACAAAAGCCTGATGGGAGAAGCCAGAGATAAAGAACAAAGGATCAAGCTACACTGAAAAGGTAATTTCTATCTGATAGGTTATCTCCTCTGACCCTAATGGAAAAGTCTCACCCCCAAGCTTCAGTAAAGGTCTCACTTGTTCTTGGATCTCTGAATCCACATCTGAAAGGCAGCTTTGGCAAAGATCACAGAAAGTCAACAGTTTGCCCTTCAAGCCCAGCACCTGCTCCTATGGGGGTGAATTGAGGAGGGGAATGATTACAATTAAGACAGACAGGCTTCCTTGACTACCTTTCCCCTATATCCAATTTCCTCACATTAGATTCATAGTTACCTGCTGTGAAGATTTTGATCCAGAGACATGAGCCAATGTCCAAAGGATAGAGAAATAGATGAGAGTCAGTGCTGGGAGGATTATCTGCATGAGTCAATGAAGGAAAATAAAGGTTGGGAAAACAGAAGATGTAGGAAAAGAGAAACTGAAAGATGTGAGAAGAGGGAAAGACAACTAGGATGGGACTATCTCCTACCACATTCTCTCCCATTTCTTTAAAGAGAATATGTGTAGATCTAAGCTTTTGGGCATTGGAAACACTTGTCAATACTCTCATATCTGTCAGTCTCCTGGAATACGCTGAGGTGGCACTAATAGTTTTTTTCACTGGATAGAAGTGGAGCAAAGTGGGGCACCTCCCAATAACGTAAGAAGAGAAACATCCCTCCAAGTCCCTGGGAGTATTTCTGGAACTGGAAAAGGGTGTAAATATTTGGCAAGCCTAGAATTCCTTTGTAAAGTTCCTGGCCTCTCCTCTTTGTCCCTCTGGCTCACTTGTCGTGGAACATCTCCAGTATCCACAGCTTTTTTCAGGAGTCGGAAACATGGCTCATACAGCTCCCAGCGTGTTAGATCATGGGCACTGGAAATTAGGGTGGAGGAAGGAGAAAAGGGTTAAAATGAACTGTGCCAGGACAGAAGTTAGGGTAGGGAGAGGAAGAAGAGAAAGTGCTCACTTGTGGAATGCAGAAAGACGCTTTAGAGTGGCTGCCATATTGTACGCCTCATCTTCATCCAAGAAAGAGCCCTACGGACAAAATGGTCCTTACATCAAAATTTTCCCCCCAAAATCTACTTGTCCTTCCTCCTGAGCATTCATTCCCCTTCTGGGACATCTCTATATTTTGACTCTGGTTCTTCAAAAATGAATAATCCTGACACCTGGGCTCTGGACCCAGTCCTGACCTGTAGTAGCTCTTCTAGCTCCTGTTGGAATCTGTCAGTCAGCAAGTCTACCAGCTGGCTTCGGGCAAAGTCTACACGGCTGAAGAAGGTGAACTCTGGATCACAGAGCAAGTAGAGGGCCCGGGCTGCAGCTTCTAACACCATAGGTTCTGTATGCTTCACCACTACTTCCTGAAGCTGCTGAAGTAGCAACTCTAAGTGCTAGAGAGAATACAGTCAATGAGGAATAACACTTAGGGAGCAAAGGAATAATAGAAGGCACCACATGAGAGTCTAGGGCTTGGGAGCTGGGGGCGGGGTGGTTCAATGGCAGAATGTCAGGGTAAGGAAATTTTGGGGTTAAGCAATAAAATACCTGAGTTTTGAAAAGGGAGAACCAGGGGCTGAAAGTATGGCACCTGGGTCTGGGGACGGGAAGAGAGGTCAGTGGACAGAACATATGGGAGAAGGGAAATAATGAGAAACATCCTTCCCACTCTCCATTTACTTTCTCTAGGCGTCCAGTGCAGTAAATGTTGAGGTCAAAGAAGTTGAGAAGTTGAAGCAAGGGGGAAACCTTTTCCGCATCAGCTGAAAACTGTGGTAAAGAATGAAAACATATATTAAGCTGCTTCATTTCCTACTCCAGTTCCCATTCCCTTAGGGGAATTTCCTCATTTTTTTTTCTCATTCTCTGATACTGAAAGATACTGTACCTTGGTTAAAAGTTGAGGCAGCAGAGGAATGAGGTGCTCTGTCAGTTTTAACTTGTCATCTGCCTGGATCTTACGCTCTTTGGCAGTGAAACCCTAAGAATCAGAAGGGTACAAAAGGAACTGAAAGAGAACTGAATTCAAGTTAGATAATAACCAAAGACTACCTCACTCCCAACAAATATTAAAATTTTTCATTTGTTTGCAAACACCTCTAATTCACTTGCCAGGAATGAAGAAATAACAATTCTCTCAGAGACTCTATGCTCCTAGAAAGAATTTTGGTGTGAGGTAGGGAATAACCTAACCAGAGACCCAGACAGAATCACCTATTGTCTTGATTCAATACCACCATCCATACTACTCATAAGTTCCTACCTTTCTTCCAGTGACTCTCCCCACAGGAGGGTTACCCTCTGTAGCTTGCCGGGCACTAGACACAAGGATCTCTATCAGAGTGTTCTCCTGTACATCTCCCAAGCCTGGGAGAGCAATGACATAAAGACAAAGTCACAAACTAGCCCACAATTAATTACTGTCCTCCTTAGCTTTCTCCTACCTAAGCTCTCTCAAATCAAAGAGAGGCATAGTTTTCCCTGTTCTGAAACATGTTCTCACAGTATGTTTTTGAGATCTTTCATATCTATTTATCAGCTTCCCTCACACATTATAGATTTTTGTGTCCATATTACCCAGCCTCCAAGAACTCCCTCCTCCCAATTCAATGACAAACTCTTTGATAGAGCCAGGTGTTATGCCCATTTTTGTATCCCCAGCATGTATCTGACCCAGGGTCTTGCACACAGTAGGTGCTTAATAATCATTTGCTGAATTGACTCTCCCAGAATACACACAATCCAACTTTCCTCGCCCACCACATGGCTCTCACTTTGATCCTTCTCCAGCAGCAGCCCTGTCAAACTCTCCCAGTCCTTCAGCTGAGTCCCTGCACAGTCCCACAGGCTGTCCACCAGGTAAGCTGCGTGGTCATGGAGCTACGGAAGGGGGAAAATCATAGGCTACAGATTTCTCTGCCAGGGAATGTACTGTCCAGAGTACACTGTCTCTGCCCTTCCATAGGTTATCCCTGCCCTCATCCTAAGCAATCCCAATGCAATCATGAGTGCCTAATTCATAACAGCCACATGCTCTCAGCACATTAACAGGCCCACAAAACCCAAAGATACACAGCCCAGTCCTGACAGAGTTTCTTTCTTTCCTATGACCCACCTTTCCTTACCACCACCACCATCCAAACAAAAATACATGATCAGAATATCCCCACCATTCTCTCTGCAGTCACCTCACTCTCCATGGAGAAAGCTAACAGGAGAAAGAAGAAATTTCTTCGAGGACTGTGATGCTGCTCTTTTCCACTTGTCTCTCCTACCTCACATTCAGGGAAGAAAAGCCTGGTGGAAAGGGTGAGCAAAATAAATGCTAGGAGGAGAAGGGAGTAAAGGGGGAAAAAGAGGGAAAAGAGAGACCTCGAAGACATAGGGAATATTGGGAAATGAACAGCAGAGTGTAGTCGGGGGTGGGGGGATGGCAGATGATACAAGAGTTAAGGAGAGTGAGGATGAATCAGTAACTCACTTCCAATACAGAAATTCCCCTGCAGCAGAGGCCAAAGCTCGGTTGGAAGCATACACCACAGGGTAGATGCTCTCACAGTCACTGTCTGTCAGTACTCCCTCCATGTTCCTACCAAGAAAGTAGGGAAAGAGTGTTAAAGAATCCCAAGTACGTTACAGAAACAGGATGGCTATCATCTAGAAGAAGACCTAAAACTGAACGATGAGGAATGAAAGATAAAACTCACAAGAAATTTCAAAATGAAGAATATGCAGGAAGAAGGAGAAGAAGAGGAAGAGGATGAAGATAGGTGATCTCATTCTGTGAAGATCTATCAGCACATAAGGAAGGCCCAGCCTACCTAGAGGTAGGGAAGAGGTGTGGAGACTTTGGAAAGGCAGCCAGCACTAGAAAGGTGCAAGGTAATCATCACAGCCACATGCTCCCCTCCCACATTTCAGAACTCACTTCAGAATTAAGGTCAGTAGCTTGATGGACTCCACAGCTACATCATACTCTCGGTCCATAACCATGGAAACCATTCGATCCTATCAGAGGGAGAAGAACATGGCCCACAAATTGTCTTCATTCTCCTCATCCCAAGGTATCAAACATCCCCACCAATTCTTTCCATCATGCCCTCATAATCTTAAAGAATTCTAAGGGGAGGGAATGGAAAATTATGCTGAATGGGCTAAGAAGACACAGGAGCAATGGGAGTAGTAAGATTAGGGCTGCAGGAGGATAACAAGTGAGAAAGAAAGGGAAGAGAAGAAAGGAACATCCCTGCCACCATGCCAGTCTAACCTTAAAGCGGCTGGTAAAAAGCTCCAGACAAGAAACGAAGTCCTGGTTACCATATAAGCCTTGAAGAGCCTTCAGACACTTTAGACGAACTTCCCGTTGCTATGAGAGGAAGCCATGACTGAATGAATGAAAATGACTGAACTTTTCTCTTAAAAGATATCTTTTATTTCCCCATCTTGGGAAAATTACTCGTTTTGACCAGGGGATTCTCTTAAAGAAGACTTGGGAGAATCCATAAAACACTGTACAGTTATCCTTCCCATCACCCTAGAAAGGAGCTGTGACATACTTCTAGTGTAGATCATCCTAGATGGGATTCCTGGTTTCTTAGCCCAGCTCCTTTCTCTTGAGATATTACTAATATACCTGTTATCTATATACCACACACAAACACTCATGAAGATATATACAAACATATCTACATACCAATGAAAGGCATATATTAAGATACATTTATGTGACTACTCGTAACCTCCTTTACATTGTTCCTCAGGCTAAGGGAAACACTTCCTACACACACAAACTTCCTACACACACACACACACACACACACACACACACACGCACGCGCGCACGTGCGCACACATACCCCTTTCTCAGTTCTCTGTCCCTTTTTGTTGACTGTTGGGCACAAAGCTTTAGGCGTCAGTAGCTTGACAGAGAAAATACCATCAAGGACACCTACTGTCTTAGAACAGTAGAAAGACCTTGAAGAGTTGGAGGCTTTCAGGTTAAACTGGGACAAGAAGAAAAGGGAAAATGGAAGAAACTCTGAATCAACCTTATCATGCAAGGTCCAGCCAATGTACTTGAGGTAGCTGTCAGTGAGGAAAGACGTGCTGTAATTTTGCATCCATATCCCAATCTCTTCCATGCAGATGGCACGGATCTCAGGGAGGACATCCCTGGAGTCAAGAGAAATAAAAGGGCACAGCTACCTTCTCTCTATCTTGCAAGATATATCCCAGCCCACCAAAAATAGCCCTCACCTAATTTTCCCACTGAACAGGGGCGTTATATGAGGGGAGCCCCTTGCCTCACCTGTATCGGTGTACAAAAACACCCCTGAAGATAGCGTTCATCATTCCTTCAATCTCTTCTTGGTGTTCCTGGAGCTGAGACATGGCACATGGGACGGGGAGGCAGAGAAAGAGAGACAGACAGACAGATAGACAGACAGACACAAGAAACAGAGAAAGTGAGTTGGAGAGGGAAGCAACAGTAGTTGCAGCTGACAACACAGGCCATTTACTTAGGTCCTCCGGCAGCACAGAAGCCACAGAGGTCCAAAGGAGTCCCATTCCCCCAACTACCCTGACATTCCCCCACTGCACCATTATAATTTCATGTTAAGTATAGTATATAATCTGAACTGGGAGGTCCTATGCTCCCCTTTTATGGTTCTCATTATCAAATGTGTAATGATACCCCTTAGGGGTTAGGAACCATCCAGTCCCAAACAGTAACCACTCTATCAAGTCTCTGATCTGCATTTCAGACTTTTTCTATTGACTGTTATAATAAATACTACCACCATTTTTTAAACATTTTTAAGACATCATCTTCACTCTCACTGGGCTAACAATCCAGTTGAGGATTTTGAATATATACATATAAGATAGCGTATGTCATAAACCAAAGAAATGATATAAATATTAAATGCTATAAGGATAGAAAGGAAAGAGAACTACTGTAGACTAAAGTAGTCAGGAAGGTTTTACGGAAGGATTTGAGTTGGGCTTTGAAAGGACTTTAAATGACTGGATCTGGAGGAGGAGAGGGAGAGCTTTCCCCAATAGTGGCATAGAGTAATAAAGTTACCAAGACATGAATGCACAAGGCATGCTAGAAAATTAAAGAGGGCTTTATTTTTTCTGAAGCAAAAGGTACATGCAGGGCATTTATGTGATATAAAGTTAGGAAACATGATAGAAAAAAAGATGGAGGGTCTTGAATGTCAGGCTAAGGATTTTGAACTCTATTCTGTAGACAAATGGGGAGGCACTGAAAGATTCTAAGATGGAAGTATAACAAAAATAGAGCAGTATTTTATGAAAATCAACCTGTCAGCAACACATTTAGATTTGATGAAAGAGGCAAGAAAGTAGAGGGGAGAGGCCAATTAATAGTCTTATAACAGTCCAGGCATAAAAGATGATGAAGCCCTGGATTCAGTTGTTTCAATTGTAACTGAACCTTCGTGACCCCATTTGGAATTTTCTTGGCAAACATACTGGAGTGGTTTGCATTTTCTTCTCCAATGATCCATTCTGTCAAGTAATCAGAGGTTAAGTGATATGCCCAGGGTCACACAGCTAGGAAGCATCTAAGGCCCAATTTGAACTCAGGTCTTCCTGACTTCAGGCCCAATGCTCTATCCACTGAGCCACTGGCTGCCTCTAAAGTATTGTAAGTAAGAATAAAAAGGAAGGAACAAATGTGAAAGGTATAATAAATCAATAAGACTTTAGGCCTTAATAGAAGCAGAGGAAATAGTCCATAAAATACTAGATCTGGAGTGGGGAAGACCTGTGTTCAGATTCTGCCTTAGACATATTAGTTGTATGACCCCAGAAAAGTTACTTGTCTTCTTTGTTTCTCAGTTTCCTCATCTATAAAAATGGTCTGTAAAGTCCTTTCTAGCTCTAAATCTTTGATCCTATGATCCTCTAGGTATAGGCCAAAGGTTTCAAATCTATGAGTGACTTGCAGAATGATATCTCCTCACAATAATCCTGGGAAGTAGATAGTATTACTGTCTACTGATAAGGAATCTGAGGCTTGATAAGGTTAAATAATTTTTCCATGGTCACACAGCATCAGGGAAAAAAACAGGGTAGATCTGTTTTAGGGTCTGGTTTAAGAGAGAAAGAGTTAAATTTCATTTGCAGTTCACTGGAATGGAATAAAGCATCCAGAAGGGGGACCAAGTGATATCAGTTAGGGGTTGATGAACCCTTAAACTATAACACTTTGTGTAATAATTTTTTTGAAAACTGGATAGCATACCTCTCATATACTATAATGCAGGCCTGTACAATCTGCAGCCTAGGGTGCAGTAAGTGGCCCAGAGGCACACCAAAGAATTTCAGGTAGCCCCTGAAAAATGTAGATAGTTTCCTCTACATTTTTAATGGGCTGCCCAAAATCCTTTCACAGACTGCAGGTTGTGCAGGTCTGCTATAATGTAGCTTAACTGTATCAATGACCTATTTTTTAAAACTAAAAAGTAATAATAAATTTATTTAGTTTTGGAGAAGAAAAAAAATTATCTTTAGAAAAACGAAAGAAATGATTAAAGACAAAACAAAAAGATAGACAGAGGCAATTCTGCAAAGAATTCTGTTGCTTAAGAAATTCACGGGGGGTGGGAGGAGCCAAGATGGCGGAGTAGAAAGACACACAAAGGCAAGCTCTCCCCACACAGCCCATAAAATACCTGTAGAGAGCAACTCTCAACAAATTGTGGAGCAGCAGAAGTGGAGAACAACAGAGTGGAGATTTTCAGCACAGGGTGACCTGAAAAGCCCACAGGAAACGTCTGTTGCATCAGTTGTGGAGCAGAGCCCAGCCTTGGTCATGCGGCACATGGCTAGCGAACAGCCCTCAGAGGCAGAATCTCCAGGCGCAGTAGCAGTGGTTCACAGATCCCTCAACCCACAGGCATCAAAGGTCAGTGACAGGGTTTTTTTCAGCTGGCCGGGAAGGGAGAAGGGCCTTCCCGTAGCTCCAGCCTCAAGCATCGGCCTGCAGAGGCCACAATCAGGCAGGCAGCAACAGTCCCACCTCAGCCCCTACAGCAGCCCACATCCCTTGTTGGATTGTAAAAACCCTGGGGGCAATGAGGAGCCAATTATGACCTCACCCCTGTGTAGAGGCCCTGAGGCAGCTGGTCTTTGTCTCACGCTGAATGGCGGCCCTGCCCCCTCAGCTTGACTGAATCCCAGCCCCCCCAGTGCTGACTTGGAGGAACTGGAGGTCAGGTGGCTATGGAGAGGAAACTGCTAAGATTCTGGGCACAAAAATCTCTTTCTACTCCCAGACCAGTACACACTTCATCATGGCCCCTTGGAGGAACTGAGATCTTACAGATTCCCAGAGTATACCCTACTCTGACAAAGGACCCAAAAGTCAAGTAACTGGTTGGGAAAATATCCAAAAAAGGGAAAAAAAATAAGACATAGAAGGTTACTATCTTGGTGAACAGATATCTCCTCCCATCCTTTCAGGTGAGGAAGAACAATGCTTACCATCAGGGAAAGACATAAAAGTCAAGGCTTCTGTATCCCAAACATCCAAAATAAATATTCAATGGGCTCAGGATATGGAGGAGCTCAAAAAGGATTTTGAAAATCAAGTTAGACAGGTGGAGGAAAAACTGGGAAGAGAAATGAGAGAGATGCAAGAAAAGCAGGTCAACACCTTGCTAAAGGAGACCCAAAAAAATGCTGAAGAAAATAACACCTTGAAAAATAGACTGAACTCAATTGGCAAAAGAGGTTCAAAAAGCCAATGAGGTTAGAAGAATGCTTTAAAAAGCAGTATTAGCCAAATGGAAAAAGGAGGTTCAAAAGCTCACTGAAGAAAATAGTTCTTTAAAGATTAGAATGGAACAGATGGAGGCTAATGACTTTATGAGAAACCAAGAAATTACAAAACAAAACCAAAAGAATGAAAAGATGGAAGATAATGTGAAATATCTCATTGGAAAAACAACTGATTTGGAAAATAGATCCAGGAGAGACAACTTAAAAATTATGGGACTACCTGAAAGCCATGATCAAAAAAGGAGCCTAGACATCATCTTTCATGAAATTATCAAGGAAAACTGCCCTGATGTTCTAGAACCAGGGGGCAAAATAAATTTTGAAAGAATCCGCAAGTCACCTCTTGAAAGAGCGAGAAACTCTAGGAACATTGTGGCCAAATTCCAGAGTTCCCAGGTCAAAGCAGAAAAGCTAGAAAGAAACAATTCCAGTATTGTGGAAATACAATCAGGATAACACAAGATCTAGCAGCTTCTACATTAAGGGATAGAAGGGCATGGAATATCATATTCCAGAAGTCAAAGGAACTAGGACTAAAACCAAGAATCAGCTACCTAACTAAATATAATACTTCAGGGGAAAAAATGGTCTTTCAAGCATTCTTGATGAAAAGACCAGAGCTGAAAAGAAAATCTGACCTTCAAACACAAGAATCAAGAGAAGCATAAAAAGGTAAATAGCAAAGAGAAATCATAAGGGACTTACTAAAGTTGAACTATTTACATTCCTACATGGAAAGACAATATTTGTAACTCTTGAAAGTTTTTTCAGTATCTGGGTAGTTGGTGGGATTATACACACACACACACACACACACACACACACACACACACACACAGAAACAGGGTGAACTGAATAGGATGGGATC
>CM053770.1:306519850-306584812 GCA_028658325.1 Potorous gilbertii | reverse complement strand
CAAATGGGGAGAAAATTTTGGAACCCAAAATCTTGTGAAAATGAATGTAAAAAGTTAAATAAATTTATTAAAAAAAAAAAAAAGAAACTTGGCAGTGACTCAAGAGAAGCATTAAAAAGGAAAACAGGAAAGGAAAATCATAAGGGACTTGATAAGTTTAAATCGTTCACATTTCTACATGGGAAGATGATATTTGTACTCATAAGACTTTTCTCATTATTGGGGTAGTTAGAAGGAGCATATATAGACAGAGAACAAATGTGAATTGAATATGAAAGGATGATATCTAAAAAATAAAATTAAGGGTTGAGAGGAAGGAATGTACTGGGAGAAAGAGAGGTAGAATGGGGCATGTTATCTCACATAAAAGAAACAAGTAAAAAGCTTTTTTGTAGTGGAGGGGAAAAGGGAGGAGGTGAGGGAGAGAGAGTGAATCCTTCTCTCATTAGAATTGACTCAAAGAGGGAATAACATACATACTCAACTGGGTTTAGAAATCTATCTTACCACAGGAAAGTAGGAAGGGAAAGGGATAAGAGAAGGGTGAGGGAATGGGATGGTAGAAAGAAGGGCAGATTGGGGGAGGCAGTAGTCAGAAACAAGACTTTTAGAAAGGACAGTGTGAATGAGAGAGAAAATAGGATAGACAGGGGTGGGGGAAATAGGATGAAGGGAAAGAGATCTAACAAGAGTAAATTTCGAAGCAAATTTCTTTGATAAGGACCTCACTTCTCAAATATATAGAGGACTGAGTTAAATTTACATAAATAGGAGCCATTCCCCAATTGATAAATGATCAAAAGATATGATCAGTTTTCAGAAGAAGTAATCAAAACTATCCATATCCTTATGAAAAAACACTCTAACTCACTATTGATTGAACAAATGCAAATTAAAACAATTCTAAGGTACTACTTCATACCTTATTAGATTGGTTAACAGGATAGAAAAGGTAAATGATAAATGTTAGAGGGAACATGGGGAAAATGAGACATTAATGCACTGTTGGTGGAGTACTGATTCAGCCATCCTGTAGAGCAATTCGGAACTATGCCCAAAGGGCTATCAAGACCACTACTAGGTCTATATCCCAAAAGAGATAAAAACAAAAAGGAAAAGGACCTATATGTACAAAAATACTTATAGTGGTAAATAATTAGAAGCTGGGATACCCATCAATTGGGGAATGGTTGAACTTGTGATTATAAAATAATATTATTGTATTATAAGAAATGATGAGCCAGATGCTCTCAGAAAAGCCTGGAAAGACTTGCATGGGCTAATGAAAAGTGAGATGTAGTGTGTACAAAGTAACAGCAATATTGTAAGATAATCAGCTGTGAATGACTTGGCTATTCTCGGTAATGCAATGGTCTGAGACAACTCTGAGAAACTTATGATGAAGGATGCTCTCTATCCCCAGAGAAGAAACTGATGGTGTCTGAATAGACTGAAGCATACTTTTTCTAAAACTTTATTTTTCTTATGTTTTTTTCACATGACTAATATGGATATATTTTTCATGACCACACATGTATAGCCTGTAACAGCCTGCCTTCTCAATGAAGGTGGGGGCAGTGGAGAGAGAAGAGGGGAGAAAGTTGGAAACTCAAAAGTTTTAAAAATTAATGTTAAAAATTGTTTTTATATGTAACTGGGGGGAAAAAATACTAAATAAAAGCTTAAAAAGACAGTTGGCAGTGAAAGGAAGGGAAAAAATACAAAAGTAGGGAAGCATTTTTTTCCTCTGAAGATTGAAGTAGTTTGGAGGGCAGAGCCAAGATGGCGGAGTAGAAAGAGGCACCTACTCTAGCTCATCCCCCACAAAATACCTGTAAAAAAAATGACTAAACAAATTCTAGAGTAGCACAAGCCACAAAATGACAGAATGAAAGAAACTGCCAGCCCAAGGGAGCCTGGAAGGCCGACAAGAAAGATCTATCATATGGGGTGTGGAGCAGGATGCATCCCACAGAGCCCAGCCTTGGCCCTGCCACTGACAGAAACAGGAAAAAGTGAAGCTTACTCTCATCACATTTGGCTTAAGGAGGGAATAACATGCTCACTCAATTTGGTATGAAAATTTATCTTACACAGGGGAGAAGGGGACAAGTGAGGTGGAGGGGATCATGGAAGGGAGGGCAAATGGGAGGAGGGAGCAATTAGAAGTAAACACTCTTGGGGAGGGACAAGGTCAAAAGAGAGAATAGAAGAAATGGGGGGCATGATAAAAATGGAGGGAAATATTACACAACATGACTATTATAGAAGTCTTTTGCAAAACTACACATATATAGCCTATATTGAATTGCTTCCCTTTTCAGTGGGGATGGGTGGGGAAGGAGGAAGGGAGAGAAGTTGGAACTCAGTTTTAGGAACAAAGGTTGAATATCATTTTTGCTACAACTGGGAAAAAAGAAGTACATGTAATGGGGGATAGAAATCTATCTTGCCCTACAAGAAAAGAGAGAAGATGGGGAAAAGGGAAGGGAGGGGTGTGATAGAAGGGAGGGCAGATTGGGGAAGGCATAATCAGAATACATGGCATTTTGGGATGGGGAGAAAATCTGGAACTCAAAATTTTGTGGAAATGAATACTGAAAACTAAAAATAAATAAACATTTTTTAAAAAGTAGTCTTAATATTATATGTGGGTACTGGGAAAAAAAAGGAAGAGAATGAAGAAATAGTAATTTATGATGCAAGGTCCTGGAGAAGGGTGTGGAATATCACTGCTATAAAAAGATTTCTAAGATCTGATGTGTCAGTGAAAAGAAAATACACTATAGCTATTATGATATTGACAATTTGGAGGGGACCAGAAAAAAACAGAGTAAGTAAGAAGACTGCTTCTTTGGAGATCTCATCATGGAAGATCTCTTATCATGGAGGAAACCCTACCAGACAAATCCTGTTTTAACAAGTACACAGAGGAAAGTCTTGTCAATCACATTGAAAGTAGACACGGAAATAAAGGGAGAATGTAACACCTCAAAAGAAAGGGAAAATCTAAGTGTGACTGAAGTATATACTTTCAGACCTCATAAGGTCTTACATACAGCACTCCTTAGAACCTCAAAGTGGTACTATTGTCTTCTTGTTAATTCTAAATTTTCCATTCTCTCAGTGATTTGGGTCCTAATCCACTTGGTGTGAGGTTTGGGGACTGGAGCAGAGACCTGCCTGTTGTTTGGTCGTGCCTGACTCTTCATGACCTCATTTGGTGTTTTCTTGGCAAAGATACTCATATGGTCTGCCATTTACTTCTCCAATTCATTTACAGAAGAAGAAACTGAGACAAATAGGGGATTTGCCCAGGGTCACACAGCAAAGTAAGTGTCTAAGGCCAGATTAGAACGCAGGAAGATGAGTCTTCCAGGCCTGGTCCAGTGCACTACCTAGCTGCCCTACATGTCACATAAACATCAAGCTTTAGATGCTTTGCCTATGATTGTATGCTAATACACATATACTTTTGATGATAGACATGGAAGTTAAAATGGATTCTGTCAAAGTGCAGAATCACCTTAAATTTCCACTGGAAGGCTTGGAAGGCTTATTAATCTATAGAAGGTCTAAGTCCATTTAGTTATTGTCTGACAACTACTTACAGGTTTATATGAGGGCCTGATACCGTTGAGAAGTGGGAAAGCGAGGACAAGTCCAGTAATTTGCCATAAAAATAGACCAGAGTAAAAGATGCACATGAAGTGCTCACCTCCTTGTATTTCTCCAACAGGCTCTCTAGACGTTCTGGGGACCGGTGGCCCAGGCCCTTGCTGCGCTCTGCCTCAAACTGGCGTTGATTGTTGTCCTTTTGAAGATTCAGGTGAAGGGCAACTCTTACTAGGCCAGTCATTAACTTCATGGCTATAAAAGAGGTGGGGCAGAGAAGGGAAGTTAGAGCAGGCTTAGGAAAATATTTGTAAGAGGGAGAAAGGATGTCACAAAAGAAGAAGAAATGGAGGAGAGGATTATAAAGAAAAAACCCAGTTACAAAGTTGGGGGGAGGGGAAGGAGCTCTCATAGGAGCACCTCGGGCCTAGTCCTATCAAGGTTCTCTCTATTTCTAACATAGACCTATACCCAAGTGTTGCTGTCTTGGCAGTCCCTCTCTTTGTACTACTGTCACTAAATCATCATAACCTGACTGAGATTTCTCTCAGTTCTCCTGGCCTAGGCACTGTTAAGCGTTTTTGTTTCCTTACTGTAACCAAGGAAAAAAGTAGGTTTATCAAAAAGAACTTGACAAGCACCTAAATGGAAAGAGTAAAATAAAAAAAAAGTATGAAACAGAACTAATGAGTCACAAAGACTGGAAATCCTATCATAGGCCATATATGCCTAATGTAGTTAAAGAAGACAGATTTGGCTCCAGTTCAAGTCTGACAGGTACCAACAGGCTCATACTCACATCTTCTAAATGCCCAGGATTCTTTCTACATTTCTACTACTCTGCTCATCTGAAACCTGAAAATGAACTAACAGTTCCTAGGTCAGGAGGTTTTGACCATATTTCATATGCTACTCCCTATTCCTTTCCTCCTTTACATTTCATTAAACAAAAAATAGGAAGCCACAAAGTCTCATATTTTTCCTACCAAGGAAGAGTATCCACCACTAATCCAGTTAATTGCAGATCACCTAAAATAGGAGACCTAGACTAAAGATATGTTAAGTACCCCAATGTTGGTACCAAAGAATCAAAACTTTGGATTGAAGAACTAGGATTACACTAGAAAAATCCAAGACTAAAGAGCGGTTGGCTGGATACCAAACAAGAAATTTGTTCCTCACTCCCAATCTTTAGTGTAATGCCAACACACCCTAAAACCCAACGTCCTTAGTCCACCTCACCAGGTAATATACTCACCAGCCAGAGTGCTGGTGTGACGGAAAGCACGGATCTGAGAATCAGACAAACCGGTGAGTAGGGAGATGAGGGTATCCATGAGGAAATCATCATAGAGATAGCTATACTGACACTGACACACCAGTGCACCCACAAATTCACAGAAACTGCTTCGGAATTTCCTCCAGGCTGTACCTGGTGCTGCCAGTGGGTATTTTACAGAATCCTACAGGAAAAAATAACATTTCAGTGAGGAAATTCATAAAGTGGAAGGGGCCCTAATGGCTCAAAGCCAACTCCGGGAGTGCCTTTCTGTTATTCCACAAGAATCTACTCACTCTTGCTTTCCCCTCTCCAACCCCTACCTTCTTCTTTCCCCTCTTCCTCACCCCCTGCGCCCCCCTCCCCCCCCAACCCTGTTCCCATCCAAGAAGAAAGGTTGAGATTGCATTCAGTCCACTCAGGCAATAAAAAAAAAAGGTACAAGGAACTCTTGCTTTTCTTATGCTCATGTTGTTCCCACCTCATCAAACTTCTCTGTCAGATGCTGGATGATCTCTGAATTCTGCAGGGTCTTGAACATCTGATGGGTTACTACACCTGAAGAACATGGGAATTTACGTTTTAATGGACAGAAGGAAATAGCTTAAATAATAGCTCAGCTACTTGCAGACACATCAAGGAATGAGGTAACAAGAACAACATTTATATGACATTCCAAGTAAGGTTTACAAACGTTTTACACACATTTTGTCGTTTAAACTCCAAAACAATTCTGTGATAGCAGCAGCACAAGTCATCCTCATTTCATAGATGAGGAACTAGAGACTAAGAGGAAGTTCAGTGACTTACCCTCATTCATAGTACCATGACAGCAAGGTACCACTATGTCTTGCTGCAGGGATAAAGTACAGAATATATCTATGTAATAACATATGAATAGTATTGCTGTTACTGTGGTTTTAAGTGAACTGAGAAGATGTCTAGTTCAACATCTTCACTGGACAAATAAAGAAACTAACAGGGGGAGGGAAGAAGAGCTGTAAATAAAGAATATAGTACTGGCTGTACTGCCAATGTGATACCCATAGCAGCCGCTATGGATATACATGTGTATTTCCAGGGTAAATTCACAAAATATAAACTCTCTTCCACAAAGACAAAACCAAAATATTTATTCAGATACCAGAAAGTCAAATCTATCATAACAACAAAGAAATCTATACACATTATAAATGGAGGGAGCACAGCCATCCCCAAGCCTTCCCTCCATCAGGCCTCCCCACAAACAAGTTCCCTTAGGTAAAATCACTTCCTTTCTCACTCACCTTAGTTACTCTGCCAGCTCTATGAGCTGTGCCTCACTCTCTCCCACCTCTGCCCTTCCTACTCCACTCATTCACCCTCCTCCTACCATGGGCTTCTTCATGTGACTCAAGTTGTGGGCTGGGCCAAAGCTCAAAGCAGGTCACATGGGCCTATTAAGGGCAAGGAAGATCTTCAAATTCCCTTACCATTACACTGGCTTTTTCTTCCTTTCGTGCTGACCTTGCACTTACTTTTTAAAAGAAAAGTTTTATTGATACTTTAAAAAAGTTCAGCGTCCCCTCCCAATAACCACTCCCTGAAACAGCATCCTCCTCTCTCCCTGGTAATAATGAAATAGCTATGCAGAACAAACCTACACATCAACTACTGGTGCTAATCTGCCTCATTCTGCACCATTCCTCCATTATCTCTCATCAAAGAGGATGAAAGAGGCTTCACCATCAGTCCTCTGAGGTCAAGACTGGTTGATTAGGGTTGTTTTTCTTTATATTCTTGTGGTTATTATATAAACTGTTTACCTTGTTCTGTTTACCATGTTATTTCATGCTAAATCAGCTCATACAAATCTCAAATTTTCTTGGAATTTTTCATACATATAGTTCCTTATAATGCAAAAATAAATTACCTTACATTATATCTGACTATTTGTTCAGTCTCTTCCCAATCAATGAATTCTCACTTTGTTTCCAGTTCTTTTCTATCCCCCAAAAAAGATGGCTCTAAGTGGTATAGGTGGACAGAGCACTGGACTTGAAGTGAGGAAGAGTTTGAGTGCAAATTCTGCCTTAAACACTTACTGTGTAAGGCCAATCAAATCACTTAACCTCTTGGCTTAATTTTCCTTAGATGTAAACTGAAATCAACAATTGAAATCTCTCACAGGGTTGAGAATCAAATTAAGATAGCACACATAAAGTACTCTCCAAAACTTAGTTATCTAAATGTTAGCTCTTCTGGGTGACATTTTCCTTTCTTTACCTTGCTTAGAGTAAATGTCTGGTCAATTTGGTGATTATTCTAATATATTTTCATGCTGTTTTCCAAACAGGTCAATTTATAGGGCATTAGTGGCCACAGTCCTCCCCACATTCACTATTTTCATCTTGTTCTGTGGAGGAAAGGGCAGTAACTTGCTAGTTCTTTGTCTAGAACCTTCTCTGCATCTGAGACCTGGGCCATTGCATAGTGTCTCATGTAGAAGCCACCCAGGTGGCACTGCCCTTGAGTAAAGGCCATGGGGACACATACTAAAGATATGCCCTTTTGCACCTGTCCTCCTCCTTTTGTGATCAACAACATCATTCTGAGGACGGCCATTAACTGCTGCTTGTCATCTGAATTCTCCTGTAGTATATAAAATAATATTTCTTCAGTTACAAAACCATCATAAACACAGAGCAGGATGGTATACTAGCTAGAGGGCTTGCCTCAAAGCCAGTAACAGCTGAATTTAAATCCCAGTGTTTTAGGTGTCTTTGGGCACATCATCAACTCCAGAGAGGTTAGGCTGCCTGGAGGCAATACTATAAGACTATTAAGTTGTAAAAGAGCTGATCTGCATTCAAGGTACTGTGGCTAGAGCACAGGACCTGGAATCAAGAAGATTGGAGTTCAAATTTGACCTCAGATACTTACTAGCTGTAAGTATCTGAGCAAGTCACTTAACTTTTTGCCCTGACTTGCCCTGGGCAAGTTACTTAACTTCTGTTTGCCTGAGTTTCCTCAATTATAAAAGGGAGACATTATTAGCATCTACCTCTCATACTTGTTGTGATAAGCAAACAATAATATTTGTAAAGCACTTAGCACAGGGCTAAATCTAACAAGATAAAATTCAATATGAATAAAACACAAATTCTTAGTCTTGGGCAAAAGAAATCATTTTCACAAATAAAAATGGGGGAAGCATGATTAGACAATAGTCTTAAAAAATTATCTGGGAAATTATGGTATATGATTGTAAGCTGTGGTATATAATTGTAATGGAATACCATTGTGCTAAAAGAAATGATGAACAGGCTGATTTCAGAAAAACCTGGAAAGACTTACATGAACTGATGCAAAGTAAAGTAAGCAGAACCAGGAGAACACGGTAAACAGTAAGAGCAACATTGCATAACGATCTTCTGGGAAAGACTTATTCTCAGCAGCACAATTATCCAACACAACTCCAAAGGGCTCATGATGAAAATGCTACCCACTTCCAAAGAAAGCACTGATGCAGTCTGAATGCAGACTGAAGCACGCTATTTTTCACTTTATTTTTTTCTTGCTTTTCTTTTGTTGTTATTCCATTTTCTTTCACGACTAATATGGATATACCTTTTGCATGATTACACATATATAACCTATTTCAAATTGTCTCCGGTCTTGGGGAAGAGAGACAGAGAATTTGGAACTTAAAATTTTTAAAAATGTTAAAAGCTGCTTTTACATGTGACAAAAAATTATCTATGGCAGCTAAAAAAAACTATTTTCAAACTTTGGTTACATTAAGGAAGTATATCCTTAAATACTCTGTTTATAGAAACAGAGAAGGGATAGTTCCTTTCCACCTCCATCTCCATTCTATTATCTGGAATATTGTGTTCAGGATTGGGTATCCTGATTTAATAAGGACACTAATAATCTAGAGAATTGGGAGGAGGCCATTAGATCGTGAAGGGCCTTGAATCTATATCATAGGAAAATAAGTTGAAGGAACTAGAGTTGTTTAAACTTCTCAGATTATAGGGCCATGACAGCCGTCTTCAAGTATTTTAAGGGTATCAAATGGAAAAGGCTTTAAACGTGCTGTTTGGCCCCAGAAGACAGGAACAGAAGTGATATGAACTGCCTTAAGAGGTGGTAGGTTCTCTTCCTGGAAGGTTTTCAAGTACAGAGTAGGTGATTGGTTATGTCATAGTGAAGATTCCTTTCATGTATGGACTGAACTACTTGGTTACTTGAAGTTCTTTCTAACTCAGTTCTGATACTGTGGAAAGGACTTAGCACAGAAGAAAGTAGAAGAGGAAATTTATTTTGAGAAAGTAATCAGGAGAGCTGGAGAACAGGCCAAAGGATTAAGGAGATAGGGAAATCTCCTTACCTTTGCACCCACAAGCCCCAAAGAAGAAGTTAATGAGCTGCAGGAATCCTGCATCTTGATCCTGCTTGTAGCTCTCCAGCCAGTCATCCACCACAACCTATAGCACGTTATGTCAAGAAGAAAAAAAATTGAACTGAGACAGTGACAAGGAAAAAATACAGACATAGCTCACACCCTAGGTCTTTCCCTGGTTCATACTACAGCTAATTCCTTCCTCAGCCCACAATCACAGAGCCTCGCCTCTCCTGAAAAGTCTCCAAAGGGGACACTCCCATCTTTCACTTCTCAAACCTCTATATCCCTCAAAGTTTGAGAATTTTCCCTGAGGTACAATACCTATTTTTCCTATCTCAGCTTAAGTTCATTAAAATACCTACACCAAACCAAGGCTGCAGACAATTCATGCAAAGAGTAAATCAGTAACAAATCAAAGTGATCAAGAACTGTGCCTTTACCTGCATGGCACTCTTGCCAGTCTTCACAGCCTCTAAGAGATCACTAGTAGGGGGTTTCTGACTTCTAGGCCCATCACAGTCTTTTCGGGATCCCTTCCTTGGATGCTTGGCCGCCTGGGGAATTGTAGAGAAAGGGTATGAGAATGGAAGATTACGATCACTATGTACAAAAATGCTACAAATTATGTTACTATGAGCAACAAAAGAGTAGCAGTTACATGTGTCCGATGACAGAACTGGCTATAAAAACCAAACGTTACCCTGCTGTAAAAAATAACAAACATGAAGAATTCAGAAAACCATGAGAACATCTGCATGGAGGGACAGAGAGTGAAGAACAGAGTCAAAAGAATAATAACTATGTACATTTGTACTAAATTATTCAAGCTGCAGTACACATACTTTCTGTTAATAAGAGTGAAATGTACTGCAAGTTCAAATCACTCTTCTAGAAAATGTTGATTAAGAGTTTTCAAGGATGTACTTTATAGGAGTTGGTTGAGAAGTGTCTTTGATATCAAAACAAAATTTTATCAACAAAGAAAAAGCATAGTTATGAGTTAGAAAGGAAAAAAAGAATGAAATCTAACTCCAACCCTCTTTCCTATCCTCCCCTGCATCTACTAACAATACAAAATTGCAAACCAAAGGGGAAATATTACAGTTGTTAGCTTAAATTGAAGATTTTAAAGCTACTAAAGATACAGTTCATTTCAAATTGATTTCACAGAATTTTAACATAAGAGGCCCCTTAAGAGATAATCTAGTCCAAATTTTACAGATGACAGAACTGAGGTCTGAAGAGGTGAAATTACATGCCTAAAGTCCCACAGCTATGTAGTGGCGGAGTTTAATCTCCAGACTGCCTGACCAGTGCTCCTTTATCATGCTGATTTGCATGTTATTCATTTAATAGCTAAATGGGTGTGGATCATGATCACTGTGGTTTTTTCCCCAGTGCCCCCAAACCATATCTCTATCCCTTCATATTCCTTTACTGCTCTACCCCTTATTTTATTTCTTTAGCTTTATTTCTCCTCTCCATTATCCCTAACCTCTGTTCTTTCTCACTCAATATCTTTACAGGTGTACTTTCCATCAATCTCATCCCCAGTATCCGTCTCTGAGTTCATTCACCCACCCCCATTTTCCAAATCAAAGCATTAAGCCTAGGACTCACTGGTACGGTCTTGGGTTGTTTTCTGGCCACTCTCTTCTTCGTCTGCGGCTTCCAGGCATCTTCAAAGTCACCATCACTATCCCTATGAGAGAGTATGGTTTCCCCTTAGCTAGAATATCTCAAATCCATTCTAACACTCATTCTATTATACAGAAATAAAGAAGCTGAGTCATGTTTCTCTCTGTATCCCTACCAGCGATGGGGAACTTTTGGCCTCGAGGCCAGATGTGACCCTCTTAGGTCTGTGGTGTCGACGTTTTGACTGAATTCAAACTTACAGAATCCTAGAGGCTGCAGGTTCTCCACCCCTGCAACCGTTCCTTCTCCAATAAAAAAAAATATCTGCCCTCCAGAGCTAACTATCCTTCATCTTAGAAAAGGAGAGATCTGCTACTGTAGCCAGAGATGTATAAATTAGAACTATCCTTCATCTTTCCTAAGGAAAGGAGAGATCTGCTTACTGTAGTCAAAGATGTATAAATTAGAACTATCCCTTGATTGACAGTATGAGATCCAAGAATGAATAAGTAAAAAGAGTTGTTGATAGAATCCTTTCCAAGATCCCTTGCAATACATGCAACTGTCCAAGCTGGCATAGAATTTATCCTGCCTACAGGAATGGCTGATCCTGGAAAATGAGAATGGTGCTAAGAATTGGTCACATGAGCTGAGCAGTTAGGAATTCTATAAATTGAACTGTACCCCTTAAAGTATTATGACACATAGTAAAGGCCTAATTGAACATGGTTAGTTTAAAGTATCACCATTAGTTATATTCCCCTAAAAGTGATGTTAAATAAACTAGTAAAAAATGATTCAAAGAAGAATAATCAAAATAATCAAGCCAATGAAATAAATTCCATGAGGATTGGGAAGAGGAGGCTCTCTAATTTCTTCATTGTGAAACTGAAGTTCCCAGTATGGAAACTCCATGCACCAGAGTAGATCAGCAAAACATCTGTAACATAATCTTAGAACAGGGATTCATAGACTTGTGGGCTGGGAACTTGTTTTTAAAAAAATATTTGTTGTTTAAAAAAATAATTTTTAAAAATTTTTAATTTTAATTTTAAAAATTTTTAAAAAATATTTGTTGTTTAAAAAAATAATTTTTAAAAAAAATATTTTGACAATTTTATTTCAAATAAATTGTTTTCTTTATAATCCTATGTATTTTGTTTTATGCATTTATAAATTTCTGAGAAGGGGATCATAGGTTCATCAAACTTCTAAAGGCATCCATGACACAAAAAAGGTTAAGAAACTTTGTTTTTCAGAGTTATCGGGGTGAAATGAAGATACATTACTTTTTAAAGTTGGATTATGTATATGTGTATTTGGAAAGATAAAGGCTCAGAGAAAGGGATATGGATGAATTCTGTGGATAAGACGAACATGTAAGTTATTGTCTCAAATCTAACACACTGTAACTGGGGGCATCAAAGAAGCATTAGTAGATTCAAGAATACTTTCAATAAATTTATGAGTAACAAATTTGTAACAGGTAATTTAGATTAAGTTAGGAATGTACCTTCCCAAAACTGATGTCTAAATCATAGAAAGCTCATATGTGTTCCCTTGGCTGGAATTTACCACCCTGATTGCCACATGTAAAAAATCCTATCTATCTTCTCTGGTGCTATCAATTTTAAGTGATGCCTCCCTCTTCTTGGCAACCCTAGCACCTACTGTACGCTGAACACTGCTAGGCACTAGGACAAATACAAAGATGGTTATGATATAGTCCCTGCCCTCAGAGATTACAGTCTAGCTAAGGAGATAAGACACATACTCTAGCTCTTTCCTACGTTTCTAGTCTTCTCACATTCCCCCTTCCATGTATTCTACAATTCAGTAACAATGGCCTCTCTACTGTTTCTCATACAAGATACTCTTATTTCCCAACTCTGCATTTCACTGACTGTCCCCTACCCCTGGAATGCTTTTTGTCTTCATTTCTGCCTTCTTGCTGTCTTCAAGTCTCATCTAAAAATCCCACCTTCTGATAAAAGCCTTTCCCATCCCTCTTAATGCCAATGCCTTCCCTTTGAGATTTTCTCCAATTTATCCTGTATCTCTCTTGTATATAGTTATTTCACCCCCATTTGAATATGAGCTCTTTTCCCAGCACTTAGCACAGTGCCTGATACCCAGAAAGCTCTTAATAAATGTATATTGACTGATAATGTCCAAAAATATGTAAAACTACACAAGCGTTAATTATATAATAACTATAGTGCAGAAAAAAACAGAATATGTTAGAAGAAAAAATCATGACTTTCTTTCTTGTCTTGTAGCTATTTGTGCATATCTTATCTTATGTTTGTAGACTCTATAAGGACTCTTATGAAAAAGGAATAGCTCAATCACCTTAAAATCTACTTTGCTCAGCATAGTTTTCTACAAGTAGCAGATACTCAAGACATGTCTGTTGAGTGAAACAGACAATCAAACATTTGCTCTGCTATAAAGCATTTCTTTTATCGGCATCAGTCTAAATTCTGGGCTATGTTGTTCTGAATTTGGACAGATTTTATTCCATTCTTATAGGAGGATATAATTATATTATAATTAATGCAATAAGAGATGATTAGTTTGAGGAAATAGAAGGGATTCAATTCATTTAATAATAACTTACCAAACACCTACAATGTGCAAAGCACTTTGCTAAGTACTGGGGGAGATATAAAGATAAATAAGACCTAGCTTCCTACCCTCACGGAGATCACACAATGGCAGAATAAAGGCACAGAGTTATAAATTACTTCTCAGCCCTACTCACCCAACATCTGAAACCAAAACAGAATTCCTCTCTTCAGCCCAGGCAACACTGGCAGAAGGGGTGGATGAAGCAGACAAAAGCCTCTGACTAGCTGGCCTCCCATTCTGCCATGGGGATGATCCAGAACTGGAAGAGAAGCCATGGCACAGAGAGGAGGAGGGCATCATAGTCATAGTGATGATTCTGATGAAGGCAAAGAGGACACCATTTTAAAGTTCAAATTCTTGCCAGTCAAAAAGCATTGGTTAAGTGTTTACTCTGCATGCCAGGAACTGTGTAAGCCCTGGGAATACCAAATAAGAAAAAAAAAATCGCTGCTCTTTAGGAGTTCAAATTCTAAATAAGAAATTATCATGTAAATATCTAGATACATTAAAAAAGCATACAGTCTCAGAGGGAAGGTGAAGATACAAGCACCTGCAGGGATATTTAAGAAAGGCCTCCTGAAGAAGGCATACGGCAGTGTGATTTGCACTGCCTTGAAAAGTCAAGGAAACTAAGAAGCTGAGGTAAGGAAAGGCACGTTTGAGGCATGTGGGACAAAAGGTGCCAAGACAAATAAGGAAAATGGAGTGGCCTGTAGCAGAAAAAGCTATCAGACTCATCTGAATGGATCTTTAGAAGGGAGTAACGATTAGCAAGACTGGAAGGGATCAGGTTGTGAAGGCCTTGGAATGCCTTTATGTAACCTTGGAGATGGTTGACAAAAAACTCACCGGAATTAATTAATTAGGAAGTCCGACAGGGGCAGATCAATACTTTGGTACAAAAGTCATTTTGGCGGGTGAGGGAAGGATTGCCCGCCTACGAGAGACTTGAGACAGAAGGTGACGGCAATAGTTCCGATTCGGTGCTCTTCTCCTTCCAAAGAAATCCACCGACAGGAGCCTCCTCCCCGCCCTAGAACTGATACAGACAATAACAGTGGGTATGCTAATAGTGGCAAATATTCTACCCCCAGATTGATAAGGGGCCAACTGCTTCCGGTGTCAGGGGGTACGCTCCCAAAAAAACGCTCAAGGGGAAGGGTCTGGGAAGAAGAGGAATCCATCACCAGTGCTGCCTGAAATGAGTAAGGGCAAGTCAAAGCAAACCGTCACATCAGGGGGCAAAAACAGCAAATGAACATTTTATACGTTATACCTTGTTAAAGGCTTTTCCGACATTATTTCCCACCCCACCCACCTGCCGCCCCCAGCCCTTGTTGAGGAGGTACCAGACGCTCAGAGGTGAAGGGACACAAGTCTTAAAGTGTTGGGGTGAGAGCTGAACCCCGAGTTCAAAATGGCCTTCCCTCACTCTCGGGCCAATGGACCGGAAAAATCTTGCCCTAGGGTTCCCCCACCCGCTGACCCCCGCGTAGCTGCTGCAGGGCACTGGGGCCCCCATTCACTACCTAGTTCCGGGCCTAAGCCCCCCCCACACACACACATGCGCGTCCCCTCTCTTCCTCCAAGTTCCTCTCCGCCGCCCCCCACCCCCGCCTCTGCCGGCCGCCGGTGTCTCCGCGCCGGTCTCACGGGCAGCTTCGCCCCCCTCTCCTCCCTCCTCCCTCCTCCCTACCTCACGGCAGGAATGTGGCTTTTCCCCAAGCTTGTTTGCAGGGGAAATGGGAACAGGCGCCTTCAGAAATCACACACTCCAGTAAACGCCGCCAGTTCAAGCTCAGGCATGAGGGAGGGCTGAGTCCGTCCCAGAGGGGGCGGCTCCTCCTTCCCTCCCCCCACGCCAGTACCTGAAAAGCCTCCAGTTCTCGGGTATCTCGGTCCTCGAGGAAAACGCGGGAAGTTGCGAGCGGAGCTCTGCGCACGCGCCGACCTAGCGGCCAGGGCCCTGGGGTTGAGACTCAAGGCCCAGGACACGTGCCCGCCACGCTCTAACCGCCAGTCTTTTTCAGTCCACGTGAAAGCCTCTCCCTCGAGAAGCTGTCACGTGGCTGAACTTTTCCCACCCTCTCTGCGCCGAATCCCTCTATTTCGCGCAAATCTATCCGAAGGCACCGCCTTCTATCCCCGGCTCTGGATTCCTATTGGCTCGGTCCCTGCCCAGCGTCTGGTTAGCGCCTTCAAACCTGGTTGTCCTTTTCCATTGGTTGAGCCGCCCTGCGGGCTGCACCTCCTCAACTTCACCTACCCACTTGCTTTTGCTATGACCCGCCCCGTAGGTAGGCTTGCTCACTCGCATTGGCTGAGTCCCGCCCCTGACCCCGCCCCTAGACCCAGTCTTGTGCTCTCATTGGTTAGATCCATCTCTGCCCCTGCCTCTTGGCCGGCTCCCGGCTCCCATTGTCTCCGCCGCTGCCGCCTGGTCCCGCAACACTACTGGGCAATTGTGTTTTCCAGGCTCGTTCTTTCTCTGACCAGGGAAGTGGTCCCACAGCCCGAGCTGGCTCTGCACGCTCAGGTGGTTCTTCCCTCATCCTACGGACCCACTCCCGTTCCCTGAGGCAGTCGCAGTCATGTCCTCTCTGCGGCCCCTTCTGTTCTTGCTGCTGCCCCTGTGCCCCGGGCCGGGGGGCGAGGCCAAGGCCACACGGAGCTGCGCTGAGACCCGGCAGGTGCTGGGGGCCCGGGGTTACAGCCTGAGCTTACTGCCTCCCACACTGATCTCTGGTAAGGGGAGAACAAGAAGCCTGGGGAACACAGTCTTGGTCCCGTCATAGCCCATTCTAAATAAAGACCACTCCCTATCCCGTAATAATCCCCTCTTTATTTACTCCATAGTAACCCCACTCCCTTGAAGATCCCCTTGTGCCGCCAGGCCCATGGTAACTGAACCCCCTGTCCGAAAGCCCCTCTTCCTCTATTCCTACAGAACCCTCCTTTTCTCCATGACCACCCTTTCTCCAAGACATGACAACAGAAGCCTCCTTCCACGCCCTTTCTGTCTCAATTATATAATAGATTTTCCACTCCTCCCATAAAACTTCTCCCATAAATCCATGCCTGTGACATGGACTCATAATAAAACTCTTCTGTTTCCACATATCTCCTATCTTATCTCCATCTTATGAGACCTTTGGGGCCCTGGGAATGGGTTAAGCTAATGGTTGGGGGATGTCATTGTCCATCTGAGGTTCCTTTTGAGCAGAAGCCATAGATGGTCATTGACCAGTGAACCTGGGGGATTTTGGTGGCTACTGAGAAGAGAGAACACAGTCAAGAGGAAACAAAGGCAGGCAGCCCACTTAGGGAAAGAAAAAGATGAGAGGGAAGAAATTTTCTTAATAACATTCCCTAACATATCATTCTTCCTCAGGTGAGCATCTCCGGGTCTGCCCTCAGGAATACACATGCTGCTCCAGCGATACAGAACAGAAGCTGACTAGAGAGACAGAAGATACCTTTCGGGGTCTGGTGGAGGAGAGTGGATCCTTCCTTGTACATACTTTAGCTGCTCGGCATCGGAAATTCAATGGTGAGGACCCTAGTGTCCAGAATCCTAGCTTTTTTACATCCCCTGTATGCTCAAGACCCACAGTCTTTTCCCAACACCCAGTCCCCTCTCAAAATAACTAGTTCTTCTTCCCCTACCCTTGACACTGAACCTACAAAATAATTTGTCTTTTTCCTTCTTCACTATGTCTCTTCCTCCACTCTCCTTTCCTCTTGTCTGTCTGTCTCTTGTTTTTTGGTCACACTCTCTTCCCATGCCCTTCCCCACTCCCCACCATCCTTATGTCTAATACAGAGTTTTTCCAGGAGTTGCTTTCTGCATCTGAACGCTCCCTCTCCCAGTTGTTCTCTCGCTCCTATGGCCGCCTGTTTGTCCAGCACGCACCTGTGTTCAGTGAGCTCTTCTCCCAGCTACGTGGCCACTACCGGGGTACCAGTGCAGGATTAGATGATGCCTTGTCTGAATTCTGGGCTCAGCTGTTAGAAAGGGCATTTCCCCTGCTGCATCCACAGTATAGTTTTCCCCCTGACTACCTGCTTTGCCTTGTACGCCTGTCTGCATCCCCAAATGGCCAGCTACAACCATTTGGGGATTCACCTCGACGCCTACGCTTGCAGGTAAGGGGCAGCTGCACTTCAATCCTACAAATCTTCACACCCCTGTATTTATTCAGACCCCTGATTTTGGTACTATGTGAGACTTAGTTTCCCCTGATTTCCTCCAAGATCCTGATCCCTTCATACCAGCTGGATAACAGTTCCCCCAAAAGCTCTAATTCCCTCAGACAATAAATAGTCTCTTGATTTTTCTCTACACTAACTGCTGTAAACCTTACCAGCCTTGGCTCTCCAAAGATCCTCATAGAAACCAAGGCTTAAGGTCCTTTAGATTTTAAAGTCCCTTTTCCCACATTCTAACTAACTGTTTTTTCTTCCCCCCATATCCCTTTCTTGACTAGGTAACTCGAGCTCTGGTGGCTGCTCGTGCCTTTGTCCAGGGACTGGCAACTGGAAGAGATGTGGTCAGCTCAGCACTTAAGGTTGGTAAGAATATTAGGGAAGGGAGAGGCCCCAGGGCAAGAAGTGAGGGGCCAGAGAGAGACCTCAATAGAGAGATTTTAATTTAAGGGGACCTATGTTACTTACTATGTTATAGTAACAGGACTAGGTCCTTTGTCTGTCCTGGGATAAATTTCTACCCTAAGAGGAAGAGAGGAAAAAAGACAAATTCCAATTACCACAATCTCTGACGATGTTGTGCCTATGATCTCCTTTGCCTCTTGGCTCTCTTGGCAATTCTGGAGGTTATATAGACATTGCCTCTCATCACATAGCCTTTGACTAACAACATTTCACAGTAATGTCAAATTATTAATGTATTATATATAACAATCCTATCATGGATTGGTAAAACTCACTGTGACATAAATTAGCTTTTTGTCCAATGTTATACTATTGTTTTTATGGAAATTTCTGCTATTTAACATTGTTTCATCTAAAATGGTGTTTTTATAGAATTGATTAATAAAATCAGACTATGGCTATTTTGGAGTTTTGAGAGATTGATTCCTGTGATTTCTAACCTGAGGTATGCTAGTAAATGTTTAACAACTGGCTGTCTGCTTTAAAAGAAGTGTTCCTCCTGACATTTTTAAGCTTAATATACATTATTTACATTTCCTCCATAACTTTCCTAAGTCTACACAATCAACAAAACAATAAGTCAAACCCTGATTTTATAGTATTTGCCAGTTATCAAAATGTAAATGTTCGTACTGGAAAGTTAACAGTCAACTTCTGCAAGGCCGTTTGCGCCTCTAGCCCTCGTTACTTGTTTTCAAGCTTTGTACAAGATAATTTTCTGTAGCCTGGCATTTAAACCCAATACTTCACTGAATCCTTTCCTCCAGATAGACCAAAGGAGATACTATCCCCTGAGTTCATACACCAAAAGTCATTCCTACCTCTGTGTCCTTGCTGTTACCATTCTGCCTAAAATATCAGTCCTCTCCCTTCTTTCCACTTATCTGAACATCACCCTTAAGATCATCTCATCCATGAAGTCTTCTCTGACTTGTCGTAGTCCCCAATGATCTCTCATTCTTCAGAAACTCCCACCCCTCCCATTGATAGTCATCATACATTAGATCATTGTTCATGAATGCCGCATGGCATAATGGGCTTAGAATGAGGAAGACCTGGGTTAAAATCTTCCCTCTCATATTGTGATTCTGCCAAAGTCACAATGGGAAAGTGTGTCTTAAGCAACTGCCTAAGATAATCTACTAAGTCATAGGTTACAATTCTAGGAATTTCCCAAGCTGACAAAAGAAATCACAGAGCCTTTAAACATCATCATTCTTCTTTTAATATTTTTCTTCAACTAAATTGTACAATCTTTGAGATCATGAAGTACAGCTTACCCTTCCATTATTTCTTTTAGTGCTTAACACAGTGCCTTCAAATTGTAATTATTTAATAAATGTTTGTTGTTGATGATGATTGATGACAATGGTGATGGTGTTCTTTGTCCCCAGGTGTCAATGTCTGAGGGCTGTGTCCAGGCTGTAATGCGTCTGACTGGCTGTCCCCTATGCCAAGGGGCTCCTTCCCTGCGACCCTGTCGGGGTTTTTGCCTCAATGTGGCTCGAGGCTGTCTCAGTAGAGGGGGTTTGGAGCCAGACTGGGGAAGCTACTTGGGTGAGAGGGGCCAAGGGAGGGCTGGGAGGTGAGACTACCTGGGTAAAAGGGGCATAGGTGAGGAGTGACATACTGAGAAAGGCTAACCAGGAAATCTGAAAGGCATATATCCTCACAATAAGGCCTGGAAGAGAATCTCTGTGGAAAGAATCTTGGATAAAGAGTTGTCATAATGTCCTTTCTCTTCTTCTCCCTACCAGACACACTCTTGCTCCTGGCAGAGAGGCTCCAAGGCCCCTTCTCCTTCGAATTAGCATCTGAGTCTATTGGAGTTAAAATCTCGGAGGGTTTGATGTTTCTGCAGGAAAACAGCGTGGGGATTTCAGCCCAGGTATCAGAGGATCAGAGTCCAGGGACTTTTTATCAAGGGAAAGAGAGCATTGCCATTATTACTGGAAAGCAACAAAGGGACGGGAACCCATTATGTTCTAAACTCTTTTCTTTACTGTATCACTCAGGTCTTTCAGGGATGTGGGGGTCCTCATCCAGCCCCTGTCCGTTCTCGAAGAGCTCTTTCACCCCAGGATGAAGTCAATCAACTGTGGACATTTCCTCCTGAGGAGGAGTGGCCCACCACAGCTGCAGGAACCAATTTGCCTCGACTGGTGAGAGAATCTCTAACAGAAGATAGATGGATGAGGGTGGATGAAGATGACATGAACATCTGTGAAAAGTAGAGGTTTATCTGACCTACATTCCCCATAGCACCATCTCTCCTACCTATCAGGTATGGGAGCTTCGGGAGCGGCTGCAGCGGGTTCGGGGTTTCTGGACAGGGCTGCCCCTGACACTGTGTGGAGATCCACGGATGTCAATGGATGTTACAGAGGAGGCAATGCCCTGCTGGACAGGAGCGGGATGGGGACGGTAAGAACCTCTCAATATATGAGGAGTAATGCATAAGCAGAGACCCCGAAAGATCCAAGTGAGGAGAATTATGGGGTGATTGGTAGGGATAGAGTAGAGATGTTTAGTGGTTAGAAAGTGAAGAGAAGGTACGACAGAGAGAGTAGGAAAAGCAAACCATGGTTTCTTACTGTTCATGGCCCCAGGTACCTTCCACCTGTAGTAGGAAGTTCCTTGGCTGAACAGATAAAAAATCCTGAGTTGGAAGTGGACATCTCAGGGCCCAGCCTCTCCACAAGGCGGCAGAGGTTGCAGCTACGGGCAGCCACAGCTCGAATGAGGGCAGCAGCTCTTGGGCATGACCTGGACCTTCAAGATGCAGGTGAGGATCGTCCCCCAATCTGACCTTGACTTTTGACCTCTGACTTGACACTGACCCTAACCTTTCAGGGACTTTGGCCTCTTTCCTCATTCCTGAGCCCTTCATGGCCCATAGCTCCCTCTGTTGATCTCAACCAAAGATCCCACCTTTAATTCTTAACTGATTCATCTTCCTGATGGCCAAAGTGAACCAACACCCCAAAGAGCCATGACTACTTCCTGTCCTTTTCTTGATCACTCTTTCCACTGACATCTCCCTGTCTTTCTGTACATTCCTCTGACATTGTTTCCCTATCTCCATTCTGTGTTCCTGTTTCTATCCCCCCCTCCCCCACAGTTATATGGAGGACAGTGTAGTCAAAAACTAGACTTGGAGGCAGGCAGAAGCCGTTATTTACAACTTCTGTGACATTGGGCAAAATTCACTTCCTTGCTCTGAGCTTCCTCTATAAAATGAGTGGGGATTGAGTCCTTTTATAACAGGGGGGACTGGACACATTAAAATTAAATGAATATTTATGAAGAGTTTACTATATGCAGGGCATTATGCTAGGCACTGGAGATACAAAGACAAAAATGAAGCAGTCTCTACCCTCAAGGAACTTACAGTCAACTAGGGGATACAAAATGTATACAGATAAGTAAATACAAGGTAGGGAGTGGTGGCTGGGGTGGGATGGTAAAGGAGAGTTCATGAAGTGATCTAGAAAAGTTTTAGTAGAGAAAACCTTAAAAACTGGGAAGATCAAGGAAGGTTTCATGGAGGACATAGCACCTGGGCCAAGCCTTGCAGTTAGATAAGGATTTTAAAAGACAGGTATGAGAAAAGGAAGTATATACTAGGTATGGAGGCTGGCTTGTGTAAATGCACAAAGACTAGAGATGGCATGTTGGATTTGGGGGACAGCTTAGAGTCCAGTTTGATCTACAAGGACTTTAACATTTTTGACATTCTGATTTTCTCCCTCAGATGAGGATGCTAGTGGTTCTGGGGAAGGGCAGCCCTATGCAGATGACTGGACGGCAAGAGCAGCAGCTGTGGCCCCACCAGCCCGGCCTCCAAGAAGGGATACTCCTGTGGGTAAAGGAAGTGGTCGCTACAACCACGGTAGTGCCAGGAGCAGGGTGGCCTCTGGGAATCTTCCTGCCCACCCCCTTCTCCTACTTCTCCTACCCCTAGCCCTGGTCCTGCTTGGGCCTTGATAATAGGGGCAGAGAAAAAGGATGTGCCCCAGCAATTGAAAGGTTATAACCCTTTTGCCCTCTCCTCCCCAAAAACCCTTTAGGAAGAACTAAAGGGAACAACTGATTATGGGCAGAGTAGGGACAGCTAAGAGCATGGGGTGAGTGGCTGTAGTCCCAAATCCAATTGGACAAGAGGGTGGGAGTTATAATATTTATTTTTCCATTTGATAAGGGGATGGGGGGGTATTTATTGGGGGGTGGGTTGTTCTCTAGGCCTCCAGCCTGAGGCTAGGAGGGTTAATTCTTTGGGTGGATAGGGTTGTCAATGTCAAGGTAGATCCAAGGAACTGGGGAGAAGGGAGGGAAAGGGAAAAAATGGGATGTAAGGACACTTTGATTGCAAGAAGGAGGTTAGAGGGTAAAATGTCCGAGTTTCTGGGTCTGTTGACTTTTTTCAGTTCTCAGTTTCTTATTAAAGAAAAACACAAATTAGGCCAAAAAAAAAAAGCCTACAACCTATCACTGTTAATTATCTCTTATCCATATCCTCATCTCCTCCAATGTTTTAATTTTTTTTAATTCTGAAAATAAATGGTTAATTTATTGGCTATTGTGTGTGTATCATTTGATTACTCAGTGTATCCAGTTCCCAAAGTCATCCGCAATCTTGCCCCCACTGCCCAGGGCAGGGACTTCAGAGCCTAAGGTCTCTGGGTTCCCTCTGCCTACTTGTTTCTCTGTCTCTTAACATGCTTATAAATGTATCAACTAGATCTATTCTTCCGACCTTTGTTTCTGCTGCTCTCTACTACTAAGTTTTATTTGTGTTGGGATCTGTTTTACGTTTTTCCTTCACATTTCTAAAACTGAAGAGGCAGGAGCAAAAGCAGAGGCTCTGAGGAGAAAGAAAGATGCAAAGAAGAGGCAAGCGGCTGGGAGAAATGTAAAAAGAGTGCAGCTTCTGAGACGGAGTCTGGACAAAGGGAGCGGGAGGGGGCAGAGGATCTGGGGCGGAGCTGAAAAGGGAAAAAGTTCTGTGGAAAAAATCAAGTTCCCAGGAAGCAAGCTGTGGCTGGGGTGAGAGGTGAAGAGGGGCTTAGCGCCCTACTCCACTCCCCTAGAACAATTTTGTAAGTGAAGCTGGTGAGCTAAGAGGCAAGAGGAGAAGAGTGATGGGGGGTGGAGTGGGATGCATGGTGGGTAATGGGGGAGGTTTCAGGGAACTGGAGCAGAGAGCTGGTGGAGAGATACTACACTGATAGGTGGATGTGGGGTTCAGCTATGATTTACTTAGACAGCTGTGGTTGAGATGGCTGGAAAGAGGGATGGGGAGTATGGGAAGACAGGAGTAGCTCGGATATTAGGGTGAGTCTTACAAAGTATGAATGGGGAGAAAAGAAAGGTATATTAAGTGGTAGTAGATAGGGCATCTGTCCCAGAGATGATGTAGGCAGAAGGCTGTCAGAGCATGTCAGCATGTTGGAAGATATGATTATAGTATGTACATGTGGGAGCCTGGGGCTGAGCCTCTCTTCCCATCAACTTGGTAATTTGGAGATAATGTGAACATCTGGCTTTCTTCCCTCCCCACCCCACTCTTCTCTTGGGATATGTACCTATTTCTTTGGCTTTCTCAGAGGTTCTGTATCAATGCTGCCCCACAATTTGGTGACAGACCCCCTAGTGAATTCCATCCTTTTCATCTCTTCATTCCACATTCCAGAGGAGAGGCTGTGGTCAGGGATTTGGAAGCTCAAGAAGCAGCTATTTCTCCTCCGGTCTTATACTCCCAAGGGTGGGGTGATACAGCAGCGAGGATTATATAGACCTGGGATAGCTGTCTGTTCTCTGCTGATGGAATGTGGGGAGAGATACCTGAATTTCAGTCCCCATTAGGAAGTCCCCTTTCTACATTCTTACCAACCAATCCCTCTCTTTCCTCCCATTCTATCAGAGCTCTCTAACCACAAAGTCTTTTCCCTGTCCTCACTCTCCCTCTCTCATCTCTCTCTACCAAGTACTCCCCTTTCTCTTTAAAGAAGCCAAGCAAACTTAGCCAGCTTGCTTTTAAGGATTTGGAATAGAGTCAGGGTGAGAGATTCAATTTGTTCTCAAAGAGCCTTAAAGAGCCAATGATAAAGTAAAAGCTATAGAGAAATAGACCTTGCCTTACTATAAAGAATTTCCTAACTATATTAAAGCTATCCAAAAATAGAGTGGGCTGCCTTATGAGGTAGTGGAATTCCCTACTACTGGATGTCAAGTACAGACTGCAAGAATACTTGTCCAAGTTGTTGCGAAGTATTTCTGCTTCAGGTATGAATTGGACTGGATGACATCAGAAGTCCCTTACAACCTGAAGATTCTAGGGGATCTGTGACTAGGATAATCTCTCATTGTCTCTTAACAGAGGTGACTTAGCTCTGCCTCACTCTCCACCGGTTTTCATCTGTCACCTTACCCTCACCCTTCTCTAAAATTCCTCTAGGCACTGTTGTGAGAAGATAGTGAGGAAGTAGGAAGGTTAGGGATGAAGGCAGAGACAGAGAGACAGATAAGGTTGGGAGGCAATCTATTTCCCCTCATGTGGGGGCCTTGGGTGGTGGAGCTGATAAGGGGCTCTATGCCCCTACTCTTACCTCTTGAAGGGCATCAGTAACAGAAAGGTGACCCAGTTAGATGTGTGCAGTAAGGGTAAAGCTGAATACAGAGTCTTTAAGGACAAGGAGGCCTGAAAGCAACGGAGAGCAAGAGATGAAGAAAGTGAAGTTACTCAGGTTTTGGCTATAGTCTCAGCCCCTTCTCCCAACCCCCACCCCCACTCCCTTCCAGACGCTGAGGGTGTAAAAAAATCTGCCAACTCAGGAAATATCCACAGCCAGAGGTAAGAAGGAATGAGGAGGGGGAATGATTACCCATCTGGAAACGGCTCAGATTCTGTATGCCTTTTTCTAAGTCTACCAATTTCTCTGCCTGTGTTCTTCTCTTACTTGACCCTTCTGCCCTCCCATCAGGATGATGCGTCTCTGGCTCTGGGGGTCCAGGGGCCTCTGGGTTGCTTTGGTAGTCTTCGTGACCATTGGATTAGTACTCCAGATTTGGCAGTGGCCCTTCCAGAGAAGGTGAGCTCCCCCTACTCCTAACACCCCTTTATAACTGGCTCCAGACTCAATATTGCCCTTCCAGTTTCTGAGACCTCTGGATACAAAGGAAAGAGTTCTAGTGTAATGGGAAATAGCCTAAAGAAGGATCTCATACTCTTTCTAACCTTTCTCCGAATAAAATAAAATCAGCAAATATTGTGTGCCGAATATATGCAAGGCATCTCTTACTTTCTCCCCTCTTTCTCCAGGCCTCCTGGGCTATATATTCCCCAACTGTGGGCCTCTACCTCTGGCTCCCCTGGCTCTTCTTTGGCCCGCTCCTGTCATCCTCAGCAGCAGCTTGTATTCCTGAAGACACATAAGTCTGGAAGCAGTTCTGTACTAAGCCTTCTCCATCAGTATGGGGACCGGCACAGCCTACGCTTCGCCCTCCCTGTCCGTTACCAGTTTGGATACCCGAAGTCATTCCAGGCTACTTCAGTCAAAGGTTATCATTCACATGGTGGGGGACCCCAGCCTGCCTTCCACATCCTCTGTCATCACATGAGGTTTAACCTACCAGAGGTAAGACTGATAAGGCTGAAGGGAATGGGAATGGAAATACCTGGTGCTTCTTTCCTTCCACATTAGTTGGACCAAGTCAAATTCTGACATCCACCTTCACTTGGTTCTCCTTGTAGGAATTTTATGTGTATTTTGACCCTCTTAAGGTTTCCTCATCCCTTGTCTCCTCCCTCCATATCCTTTAAGGTCTCTTTCCCTTCCCCATACTCCCACTGGTTACCTCATGCCCCCTCATCCCTTTATATTACATCCCTTTTCCCCTTTTCCCTCTGGCCTAGCCCCCAAATTATCCATTGCCTCCTGACCTATTTTCTTCTCAACTATTTCTGTCATGTCCTTAGTGGTGCCCTGTGTACCAACTCCTGTTTAGGAGGGAGGCTAGAAGACAAGGAAGCAGTCCTCACCCTCAGGAAACCTCCATTATGAAGAAAAACAGGACACACAGGAAAAGCTCTTAGAATAAAGAATTATAGTGAAAAGAGAATGTAGATCTTGAGGAAATGCTGGCAAAAGAGAGAAAGTTTCCTGGAGGAGATGTGTTTTACAAGATGTACTCGCTAGAGACAAACTGATGGCAAGGAGAAAGACAGGCATTAGAATTAAAACATGTCAGAGCTAGGAGGGACCTTAGAGTATATTTATTTAGTCTAACTCCTTCCTTTTATAGAAAAAAGAATCTGAGGCCCAGAAAAGGGAAATAACTTGCCTAAGGTAATAAGAGCTAGCAACAAATAGCATTTGGATTAAAGTCCAACTCTTCTGCCTCTCCAAGACTTGTGGAGGGGGTGGCATGGACAAAGTCAAGGATATTGGGAATGAGTATATATGGAACAGTAATAAGCTTATCTGTTCTGGGGAACTTTAACTACTGAGATATATGACTGGGTGAGAAAGAGAGAATGAAAAGAGGGATCTTGAACATCAGGCTGAGTATGAATTTGATCCACTGAGCAAGTGAGCCATGGTCAGAGAAAGATGTGATAATGACGAGGAGGGTAACAACTGACATTTATAAAGAGCTTTAAGATTTGTGAAATGCTTTATATTCATTCTCTGATATGATGGAAATTATATTTGAGGAATACCAATTGAGTACTGCCATCATCATCAATACAATTCACCAAACATTCATGGAACAACATACTAGACTTAGAGGTTACAAAATGAAATAAGACATAATCAATTTTTTCTGCCCTCAAGCAGCTATCTAATAGGATCAGGGATGGGGAGTGAGAGACATGTAAATATAGAATGTAATGTAATATATGCAAGTATAAAGGAGGAGATGTGGACACAGCCTGGTGAGAATATGAAGATCTTTTTCAGTTATGGGGGCATCAAAGAATGCTTCATGAAGGAGGTAGAATTTGAGTTGGGTCTTTCAAAGAGAAATATGGGAGAAATCCTTTGTGGGATGGTATGAGCTGTTTGTAAAACACTTTATATGGAGAGCTGCAGAGAACTGGATGTGAAAGGAAGTATAATATGAAAGGGTAGACTGGAGCCAGATTATGGAGAGCCTTGGATGCCAGTTAGTATGTTTTTCAGTAGGCATGAAAAGTGTCGGGAAATAGGTGAAGCAAGAGAGGAGAGGAAGAAGTTCATTTGGTAGCCTTCATCATCTCAGTAAAATAGGAAGTGAGGACCTTTGCTACAGGTGAGAGGAGAAAGGGAGTTGGAGGATTAAAAAGAGAAGGTATAGAACAGCTGTTAGAACAGTGAATGAGAGAATGAATAAAGGGAATGCTGTCTAACCATGGAGGTCCCCTGAAGTTAATATAAATTTGCAGTGGGCCCCACCAACATGTTTTTTTGAATTCTCCTAGTAGCATTCAGTTGCTTGGGAGCAGGAGAAAAGAAGGTTACCCAGACTTAGCCTATTAGGAATGAGGGCTCAAGTGAAGTGGATGTTATTGAAATGATGGGATATTATGTAAAATTGAGTAGGGAGGAAAAGTATTTATTTAAGAACAGGGGTGATGGAACAAATTAAGCATTTATTAATACTTACTATGTGCAGAACATTTGCCTGGGGATATAAATAGAAAAGTTACACAGTCCCTGCTGTCAAGGAGCTCATACCAGTCAAATGGAAAAGTCCCACAGTCCTCAGAGCACAGTGGTAAAGTAAATGTTAATACTTCCTCTTTAATGTCATTTACACTGATAAAATAAGTTTCTGATGCTGAACCATTTGTGCCAAAGATTTTGGTGGCAAGAACTTTTTCCTTGGTCTTCGGTAGCTATGATTGAAACTTCTGTAGTATAGGAGCAGTCACAAGGCTATATCATCATAGGATTTGCTTCCCTGGATGATGCTGGAGGGACTGGGCTGGAAGCATTGCTATTTCCAAGACTGCTGGATTCATCAAGATATGAATGGAGATCTGAATGTCAAAACCGTGGTACTGGTGATGGTCTGATTTGCCCAGTCCCTTCTGCCTCCTGTCTCTCTCTCTCTCTCTGGGTGCCCACTGTTTCAGCAAGGCTGGCTTGCCTGCTCTGTGTTTGGTAGTTGGTACTGGTGCCTGTCCCCTTCTACATAAGAGCTGCTTCCCTGGATGATTGCTGAAAGAGCTGGGCTAGAAGCAGGACTTGCAGTCTGGGAAGAGCTGCCATTACCTGGTCTCCTAGGCCAATTGGACTGTTGGTGGCAGTTGGTCAGCCGTTGTCACTGGCGATTAAGAAAATGGGTCCCCTCTCCACCAGGACTTCTCCCTTAATTAATTACTATGGGGACTTGAGTTTGGAAAAAGGTCTGGTGCTTATTCCAAAGTCTCTTGAACACAGAGTTCCAGGCTGACTCTATCCAGGATCTGAGGGAAGAAAGTAGTCAAGGTGGACATAGTTTGACTAGTGCCTGGTACATGCTGCCTCCAGGTTCTTTCTCTTTCTGTGTATGTGTGTGTGTGGCAGTTGGTTGGCAGTTGCTGAGGATGGCTGGTGCCCCTTTTACACAGGAATTGCTTCCCCAGATGAATTGGAAGATGGGAAAGAATTGAGAGATCTTAGGTATTCATGTCAAGTTTGAGAGGAATGAGAAAAGGAAGAGAAAGACTAGGCAATTACAGTCAGAGGGAAATTCTGAGAGTTTAAGAAATCTTGGAGGTGAAGTTAAAAGTGATGGTGAGGTTTAAGGTATGACCAACCTAGTGTATGGTTAAAATATATTCTGATAGTCTACTACGTAGAAAGAGCACCATGGAAGATTCTTGGATTACATCCTCCAGCAGTTTAATGTATATTTCTTCACTCATTTAGTGAACCTTTATTAAGGCCTTTTACACTGTGCTAAGCACTGTACCATGGCTTGTACCATTCAATAGGCATATATAGATAAAATGCGGTCCCTTGTCCTCCAGGAGCTTCTAATCTAAAGAAAAGTAACTATTATAGGTATGCCTCTGTTCTGAAGAGATTAAGCTTCACTATTTCCTTTCAGAAAGCTTGTTACCAGAAACGGAAATAATATATGAGGTAGGCTGTAGATGCCCTTTCTCCTCATCCTTCTTTGCCCCCAAACAAGATGTGGCTCCCTGAGCCACTGTTATTTATGGGAATCATCAATAAATCAATCTACAAGTATGTATTAAACACCTAATATGTGCCAGGAACTATGCTGGGCTCTTGGCATGCAAGTTAAAAAAAACCAAAACAATCTCTATTTTTTTAAAAAAACATAGTTTGTGGTTTCTTTTTTATTTTCTTTTTAAAAATTTATTTTTAGTTTTCAACATTCACTTTTATAAGATTTTGAGTTTAAAATTGTTCTCCTTCCCTTCCCTACCCCCCTCCCCAGGATGATTTACAACCTGATATAGGCTATATATGTACAATCATATAAAATATATTTCTATATTAGTCATGCTATGAAAGAAGAATCAGAACAAAAGGGAAAGACCGTGAGAAAGAAAAAAAGGGAAAATTGTATGCTTCAATCTACATTCAGACTCCATAGTTCTTTCTGTAGATATAGATAGCATTTTCCATCATGAGTCTTTTGGAAAACAAAGCCTATTATCTAATGAGATGGACAAGTACATATAAAAATATAGATGGCATAAATATAAAATTAATAAATATATATATTACATATGGCAACTAACCTGGAGCCAGAAACACCCAAGTTCAAGTCTGGCCTTTTTAGACATTTACAATCTGTTTGACCCCAGGATGTCCCTTAACCTCTGTTTGTCTGTTTCCTCAACTGTAAAAAGCGAATAATACTAGCACTTATCTCTCAGGGTGGCTGTGAGGATCCAATGATATAACTGTAAAGCATTCAGCACAGTGCATGGCACAAAGGAATAATATAGATGTTAGCTCCACACATTTTTTTGTTCAGTTGCATCCAACTCTTCGTGACTCCATTTGGAGTTTTCTTGGCAAAGATACTGGAGTAATTCCCCATTTCCTTCTTTAGATCATTTTACAGATGAGGAAATTGAGGCAAAGAGGGTTAAGTGGCTTGTCCAGGATCACACAGTTAAGTGTCTGAGGCCAGATTTGAACCCAGGAAGATGATTATTCCAGAGTCCAGGTCTGGCACTCTACTCAATGCATCACCCAGCTGCTCAAATGCCAGATATTATCATGATTACACACAAAGTAAATACAAGGTAGTTTGGGGGGAGAGGGCAATAGTAGATGGGTGGTCAGGAAAGGCTTCATGCGGAAAATGGTTGCATCTTAAAGGAAGAAAGGAATTATATGAGGCAGAGTAAAGGAGGGAGTGGCATAGGGACCACTAGAAGCACAGAAACACACTCAGGAGGCCAGTTTGGTTAGATTTGGCCACGGGAGGGCAAGAAGATAATGGCCAATGAGTCACTTTTTTAGTGACTTAGACTGCATCCTGGCCAATGTAACCTCTCCAAGGTAATCCAATGTATTTATTACTCTAAGATAACCTAACCATTTGAGACCCTTGAGCTCATCTACTCTTGCCTGTAACTGAAAGACATACCTTCTTTCTTAGCTTTCTCATCCACCAACCTAGTGCTGAAACCAGAATTTTCCATCACTCGCTATATACCTAGATTGACTTTGTTTAAAAAGGCTTTGTCTCCAAAGGTGTTTGTCTATTGAGATGTCAGTGCACAAGACAGTATGTTATATGTGCCTTACAAAGTGCTATTAAGTCAAAGGAGGATATTATTTTTGACTTGGGGTGGCCACAAGCTGTGCTTTGAATAACAAAATAGGATTTTAATAGGTAGAGCTTAGAGAAAGAATATTGTAGGTAAAGGGAATAAATGACAGGAGCAAAGACACTGAGCCAAGAAAAAACAGAAGGCAAATTTAGGACATACTGAGTAATCCCTTTTGTTATTTAGGACAGGTAGTAGGCTGGACAATCAAGTAGTGGTCAAATAGTGGAGTCTTTGATACCATGCTGAGGAGTTTAGGTTCTTTATTAGGTCATTGAGAAGTCAATAAGGGTTTTTGAACAGCAGAGTGCTCCAAAGTGGTGATGTAGGAAGATTAATTTGGCTGAGGTAAGAGGATGAGAAAGACTGGAATGAGGAGATCAGTTAGGGGGGCTAAAGGTGTTACTACAATTACTGAACAATGAAGCAATGGTGAGATTGAGGTGCTAGAATAATATCCCACCTATTTCTTTCCTGATTCCCCTTTTTTTTCTCTCTACATTCCTTTTTATGCCCCATAGGTACTCCGGGTCATGCCCCCTGACAGTTTCTTCTTCTCCATTGTCCGAGATCCAGCAGCACTGGCAATTTCTGCCTTCTCCTACTACAAATCTGTATCATCTGCTTTCCGTGCAGCACCATCTCTGGCTGCCTTCCTGGCTTCGCCACGAGCCTTCTACCGGCCAGGGGGTCGTGGGGACCACTATGCTCGGAACTTGCTCTGGTTTGATTTTGGCCTCCCTTTCCCCCGAGAAATAAGGGCATTGAAGAGGCATCCCAAACCCCTCAAAAGAACCCAGTCCTCAGATAGACATATTTGGCCATCTAACTCTGTATCCCAAGTCTCAAAATTAGATCCCAACTCCCTCCTCAAACCTCCTTCCCATCCTACAGCCCATGCCCATTCAGCTAGCCACTCCATGTCCCTCAATCCTACTTCTATAACAGATTCAGTATCTTCATCCTTAATCCAAAGGGCTCTGGCCTGGCTAGACTCAACCTTTGACCTGATCTTGGTGGCAGAATACTTTGATGAATCACTAGTGCTTCTGGCAGATGCCCTGTGCTGGGGGCTGGATGATGTGGTTGGCTTTGTACATAATGCACAGGCACCCAGTATGAAGAATGTCAAAGGTCATAAGGAGGTCAATGATCATGGTGGAATCAAGGATAAGCAATTGGCTGCTCGGGCTAGAGCTTGGAACAACCTAGACTGGGCTCTCTATGTCCACTTCAATCACAGCCTATGGGACCGTGCGGATCGTTATGGGAGGGTGAGGCTTGCTTCAGCAGTAGCTAAACTTAGGGCCCGTCGGTCAGCACTGGCATCCCACTGTCTTATGGGGGGAGGAGCCGTGGACCCTGGTCAAATAGCTAACCTCCAGCTTCGTCCTTTCCAGTTTGGGGCCCGGGGGGTTCTGGGCTATGTACTGAAAAAAGGACTGAGCCCCCAAGACCGTGAAGAGTGTGAACGCCTTGCTACTCCAGAGCTGCAGTATAAAGACAAGTTGGATGCCAAGCAATTCCCCAAAACTGTTCAATCTCCTTCCCATCGTCCTAATGCCACAAGCCTAGGACCCAAGCGCAGCTGAGACTGGAAAGGAGACACACAGAATCTAAAGATAAAAGGGCTGGGGTAGCCAAAGAGGGCAAGGAACAGGGCCATCTGCTGCTGTCCATTCTGCAGCTATTTGGCAGCAAGTGTCAAACAGGGCCACATTGCCTCCAAGGCCCTAACTTTTCCCCATTCCCCTTAGGGTTCCAAATACTTATCCCTTACCACCTCCTAGCCTCCCTGCTTCCTTTTCAAGCCCCATGGCAGGCTCCATGTAGCAACTCTCAACTCCCTGGAGGGGTCAAAAGGTTCAAAGTGGTAGAATCGTGTGAAATAAAGAAACTCAGAAATTTATGTCATGCGGAAGTGTTGGTTCATGCTGAAATTTGAAGGGTGGAACGACCTGAACAGTGATAACTGACAACACATTTAGCATTTCATATACACTATTTTCTTTGTTTCACAACAAGCCCATTAGGTAGGTATTACTGAGTTTTATCCCCATTGAATACATGAAGAGAAAGGCTACTAAGCACAGAGCAGTAGAACTCGGCTACATTGTAGCTGTGTGACCACGGACCTGTCTAAACCTCTCAGGGCACTGGCCTGAGCTCCCCGCAGGAGGGTTAACCATGCCGGGAGTTCCACCAATCATAGGTCCAGTGCCTTCCCCGGCCCCCTTCCTGTCAAAGCCGGCATTCCTGGGCCGGCTTTACGGGGCCCGGAGGATGGGGGAGGGGGAACTAACCCTGCTCACGAGCAGGTAGCCTCGGGTTTCACCGCGGTCTGGCCAGGCAAATTCGGGAAAACCCCGGAAGCCCCGCCCCTGCATCATTTCCGGTTTCTTCCTCTACTCCCTTCGGTGGCTCCCCCGCCGGGTTCCGGCCCCGCCCCTTCTTGGTTCCGGATTTACTCCCGGGCGGGACCCTCGCCCCGGACCGGCTCCCGGGGCCGACGCCCCCGCCCCTCAGCCTGCAGCCTCCTCTCGCTCGGCCCGGCCTCCGCCCCGCCCCCTCGGCCCCGGCTCTGGATCTTTCCCCCGCAGCGTTGCGGTCCCGGGTCCCGGGGCGCCCTCCCCCCCGCCCCGGCCCCAGGCTGGGCCCGGCCGCAGCCCATGGAATCCCAGTGCGACTACTCGATGTACTTCCCCGCGGTGCCGCTGCCCCCCCGGGCGGAGCTGGCCGGGGATCCCGGCCGCTACCGGGCGCTGCCGCGGAGGAACCACCTTTACCTGGGGGAGACGGTGCGCTTCCTGCTGGTGCTGCGCTGCCGGGGGAACGCCGAGGCTGGGGCCGGGGGCGGGCCCGGGGCAGCCCCCGGAGGCACCTGGGCCGAACTAGCCGCGGCCCTGGCGGCCCTGGCCTCGGTCAGCGCCGGAAGCGGGGCACCGGGCTGCGGGGACCTGGACGGGCAATCCCCCGGGGCTGCGGGGCTGTTCGCGGACTGCAGCCCCCTTCTCACCCATGGCCCGGGCCCTGCCGCAGGCGGGGGAACAACCATGGTGAGGAGCCGGGGGTGCGGGTGCCCACGAGGTAAACGTTCGGGGTGGCGGCTGGATGTGGTGGGGAAGGGCTGGGCGTGGGCGCTGCCCACCGGGCAGGGGGTGGGACTGAAGGCTCCAGACGGAAAGCTCCTTAACGCCTTGCTGACCTCTGTGAACTCGCCCCCCTCAGTTGCCTGTGGAAGAGCCAATTGTGTCCACAGATGAAGTCATCTTTCCACTAACCATTTCACTGGACAAACTACCCCCAGGCACACTTAAGGCCAAGGTGAGATGGGGAGGGTGCTGTTGCCCACCAGAAAAACTCTCCCCTCCCCAGGAGTCCATCTGTCTGTCTCTCCCTCATCCAGATTGTAGTTACTGTGTGGAAAAGGGAGGTTGAGACAGCAGAGGTCAGAGATCATGGCTACCTGAGATTGCTGCAGACCCGGGCCCCTGGGGAGACATTCCGAGGGGAGCAAAATGCATTCAAGGCCCAAGGTGTGGAGTTCAGAGCGAAGCTAGGAAGAAGGGACACACGCGTTTCAATAGCTAGAGGGTTTGCCAACGGGTTTGGGATGGATGGGATACATTTTTAATTGCTGGGTTGGGGGAAAACAATGTAACTATTGGGATGGGACTGGGTGATGGCGAGGAGGGTAGCAGCATGGATTAATAGCTATTAGACTAATTCGTCATTCCTTCCATCCACTTTATAGTGAGTACCTTGCTGACCCTACTGCCCCCTCCTGTACTAAAATGTCGACAAATCACTGTGGCTGGAAAACACCTGACAGTGCTCAAGGGTGAGCAGGCTGACTGCCTGTGTTCCGTGGGGACAGATGCTTTTGGGGGCCTGAATGACTGGATCACTAAGATAGGATATTTGGGGAGTTAGAGGGGGTTGAGGTGGAGTCCTTGGGGTATAAGGTTGGGATCATAATGCTCTGAACCTCAACAATCCAGTTAACTCTTGCAGTGCTGAATAGTTCCTCACAAGAGGAAATTTCTGTCTGGGACATCCGAATCCTCCCCAACTTCAATGCCAGTTATCTGCCTGTCATGCCTGACGGTTCTGTGCTGCTGGTGGACAACGTCTGGTGAGGCTGAGAGGAGGGGAACAAGTGGGAGGGACATCCAGGCAGGGATTTGGAAGGGTCTTTTATTGAGGGTTCATATCTTATCCCTTTTCCCTCCTGAATTAGTCATCAGTCTGGGGAGGTCTCCATGGGCTCCTTTTGTCGTCTCCCTGGTTCTTCTGGCTGCTTCCCATGCCCCCTTAGTGCTTTGGAGGAACACAACTTCCTGTTCCAACTGAGGGCAGGTGAACAACCCCCTCCAAAAGGCCAGGAGGTAAGCATAGGGAGTGGTGCGTAAAAGATTGTGATGTGCAAGATGATGGAATGCAGTGTTCTGTAGAACAAATGGTGAAGGGAAGGTTCTCTAAAGAGTGCCTGTTCCATTTATTTCTTCCTTTTCATAGGGCCTAGAGGTATCTCTGGTTGCTATAGTTCAGTGGTCTACACCTAAGTTACCATTTACCCAGAGCATCTACACCCACTATCGGTAAGTATATCCCACTTCTCAGATCCCCCATGGTAGTAGGCTCAATCTTCTGTCTCTGCAGACCTCACTTTCTGCCCTTCCTGCTTTTTCTACCTCAGGCTGCCTAGCATCCGCTTGGACCGTCCATGTTTTGTAATGACTGCCTCATGTAAATCCCCTGTTCGAGTACACGAGCGTTTTACTGTTACCTATACACTGCTCAACAATTTACAGGATTTCCTTGCTGTTAGACTTGTCTGGACCCCAGAAAATGCACAAACTGGTAGGTATTCATGCCAATGTCAGCAACTGGAGTCTTTAAGAGAGGAAGACAGCTTGGGTCCTGGGGCCCACAAACCAAGATAAGAATGAAAGGTCTTAGAAATTCTGCTAACCTATTTTTCACCCCTTTCTTGTCAGGAAAGCAGCTATGTGAAGAAGAGCGCCGGGCTATGCAGGCTGCCTTAGACTCTATTGTTTGTCACACACCTCTCAACAATCTCGGCTTCTCCAGGAAGGGTACTGCGCTCACTTTCAGTGTGGCCTTCCAAGCCCTAAGGGCTGGACTCTTTGAGGTAACTAGGGGTAATGAAGGTGGGGGGAGAAATAGGATACCCTGAAGACTGGTATAGAGGGGCTTTCAGAGTGGATAAAAAAATGAGAGCTGCAGCAAGGAAGAGATAGAAACTAGAACTTAAGAAAGACTTCCCAGTAGGAAGGAAGATCAAGGCTTCTCCAGCACTGGAAAGGGGATGAAGTACAGAGGCTTAACTCTTCTGGTCTCCCTATTATAGTTGAGCCAGCACATGAAGCTGAAGTTGCAGTTTACTGCCAGTGTATCCCACCCCCCACCTGAGGCCCGGCCTTTGTCACGAAAGAGCAGTCCTAGCAGCCCTGCTGTTCGAGACTTCATGGAGAGACATCAGGGTAGCCTGGGCCGGTCCCAGTCCTTCTCCCACCAGCAGCCCTCCCGAAGCCACCTCATGAGGTATGAAGCCAGGAAAAGGAACTCTTACTGATGTTTACAATATCTCGGGTCCTGGGAAGTTGCAGAACCAAGGCCATATTCATCCACTAACCACTTGCTGTATACCCTAGGTCAGGCAGTGTGATGGAACGCCGTGCCATCACACCCCCTGTGGCCTCACCTGTAGGCCGTCCCCTCTACCTGCCTCCTGATAAGGCCATGCTCTCTCTGGACAAGATTGCCAAGCGTGAGTGCAAGGTCCTGGTGGTTGAACCTGTCAAGTAGGGAAACCTGGATCCCTATTCAAACACTCCTAGAAATTGGAAACCCCCTGGAAGGGGTCCTCATTTTGTTGCTGCTGTCTCTCCTGGGATGCTCCCTGTGGAACATGTGGGAGATAATGTAGCTGTCTGTCTGTGTCTGCTGTTTAAAGGAAAGGGTTGAAGTTGAATTGGGAACTAGGGCTGGGGAAAAAGAGCCAACAGTATTTCCTCATGTTCCTCTCTGGGAGGGCTGGTCCCACCCCCAGTTCTGTTCCCCACTCTCCCTCACCCCCCTTTCTGGTTCTAAGTTTACAAAATATTTTTCTTATGCCTATGACATTCCCCTCCCCCGACTAGCAGGGGCTGAATTTGAAAGAAGGCAATGATTCAGTGGATCTCAATGGTTGCCCCCCCCAGTCTCAGGTGGAGGAGGGGGTAGCAATGTTATGTTTCCCTCCACTCCCCCAATCCATGTTTATATCCTCAAGCACTTTAATTTAAAGGTTTTTGTCTGTCCATGTAATTTCTTCATGTCTCCTCCTACTGCTTCCAACTAAATTGAGACCATTAAATGTCTGCCTAGGAGGAAGGAGAAATTAGTTGCTGTCTGTCTATTAAAGGAGTGGGCAGAAGTGTCAGGGCTGGGGTGATCATGAGCCAGTCACTTCACTTCCTGGGCCTATTTCCTCATCCATTAGAGACTAAATGGTCTCTAAGGTCCGGTCCAGCTGTAAACCTAAGATAATACTATTTAAGAGAGGGAAGAAAGAAATAGGACATATCCACACACACCCCAAGGGTATTAGTGTCAGACACCATGTTTATTGAAAAGAAGGGAGATTGTCCCTGCCCTGATCCCCTTTAACACTGAAAAAAGAAACCCAACCCCCTGCCTCACTGAGCAGGCATGGGGGAGAAGAGATGAAGACAAGATGAATGCCTAGATTCTATTAGGGGTAAAATGGGGTATGTGGAAAAGCATTAAGCTTACAGAGATACTCTCAACCTTCCCCTCCAATCCCCTGTAGTCTCAGACATTGATGGGTTCACGGCTGTGATTCTGTCTTTTCACCACAAACACCTTCTGTCCAGACACAGTCATCAACAACGTGTGTTCCCCGAAGACCACTAGGAACAAAGGCCCCCCCCCAAAGAAAAAAGTTGGCTAGAATCAAAGCCAGGGCACCCCACCCTAAAGGTTGGAGAATTGAGGATGAATGGTTCTAACTGGGTAAAAAGGCAAAACAAGAATGGCCAGGAACTTGGGGAAGAGGCAATGAGGGAATTTATATTTTCTTGAAGAAAGGAGATGTGTGAGAGCTCCTTTCACATTCCAGGGGTCAGGGGCTTACCAGACAAGCGCTTGAAGGGCATGTCAAGGCCACGGTACAACCGGAAACCACAGGCTGTGCTCACTAGCTCAGAGATTGCACCAGCTGCTTGTTCATCATTCTCCAAATCACCAGATGACTAGATGATAAAAGAGTTGAGACCAAAAATTAAGAGAAGGATCACATGAACAAAAGGGCATTTTAAATCTCTTCCCCACACATACGTATATACACTGGCTCTTTCTCCCTTTTGGCCAGCTTAGGGGCAAGAAGCGGGGGAGGCACTCGCCCAAAAAATATTTGTTTACAACTGCCACAACCACATCATAACTTCCTTTTGTCATCACTTGGATGGACCAGTGGTTTACTTTTGTCTTCATTCATTCCCCACACCCCTTGCAATTTGGCTTCTACAGCCCTCAGTCTACTGAAATTATATGCAAATGTTATCAAGTGACCTATCTAATCCAACAGACTTCTCATTTTCCCCATTTTTGTGCTTTCCCACCCCCCCACCAGTAGAATATGGGGGACTGTTTCATTTTTGTTTTTGTATTTCTTACTCAGAGAAAGTATTTAATGAATACTTTGAATAACTTCGTATTCAACACCCTGAGTACCTTGTTCTTTCCAGAATGCTATCCTCCCTCAACTTGGGTGACACTTCACAGACCTAATTTAGCACTTAGCTTACTCTTTTTTGTATCCTAACTGGAAGTATAATTTAAAGGATCGCTTTACTTCCAGCCCAACTCTTAAAAAAAAAAACAAAAAAAAAAACTAATGCACCTTAGCCATCTCTTATAAGAGAAAAAAAAATTCTGCAAAATTCATCAAATCCAACAATATATGCTAGGTTCTACAAACAGACCCTCATAGCAAAAAAACAGGAAAAGGTGCATTTTCATCTCTCTTCATCAAGGCCATATTTAACCATTCCATTTACACAATACTCAGTTTTTAGTTTTTTGGCTGTTCTTTGGATGTACATTGCAGTTGTCATTGTGGATATTATTTTCCTGCTTCTCCCTACTTCATTTTGCATCAGTTTGATAATCTGTATTCTTCATATACTTTGTTTCTTACGACACAAAGAATATTACTTTATATTCATGTATAATAATTTATTTGGCCATTTCCCCAATAAATGGATACTCACTTTAGTTCCAGTTTTTTGCTACTACAAAAAAGTTCTATAAATAAATGCCATATGTTGGATCATCCACTTTTATAAAGAATGATCATTTACTTCAGCTATGTTGAAGATTCTTAACTCTATCATCTCCAGCTTGGCTTAATGTCCCAAATTCTAGACTCATCTCCCATTGCCTGCTGGACATTTTTATTTGGATATTCTACAGTCACTTCAAACTTCAAATCTAAAATAATAATGTCTTATATTTTCATTAAATTTTAGTTTAACCATATTGGTGTTGGATGACTTGCAATGTAAATCTAAAGAGCATTAAACCAAAAAGATGGAGAGAGAAAACTGCCTAAGTATATCCACAAAGCTAGATACTACAAATTTATGGCCTCAAACATCTATGTGCAAATGCCTAAATTTAGATAAGCAAAGGGAATACAAGGAAGCAAGATGATGCCCACACATGGCATATGGCTCTGGATAAATATACCTTATCATTAGGAAATGTCCAGTCTGTTCAGTCTTGTCCGGCTCTTTATAACCCCACTTGGGGTTTTCTGGGTAATGATATTGGAGTAGTTTGCCATTTTCTTGTCCAGCTCATTTTACATTTGAACTCAGGTCTTCCTGACTATCCAGTACTCTATCCACTGTACCATTATTAGGAAATAGGCTTAAGTTAATAATTTTCTTTGTTCCTGTAGGCAGTCTTTAGTCTAAGTTCTGATTTTGAGTAGATATATCCTTTTACCAAGGGTGTGAAGGGTTATGTGGAATTCCCATTCTTCACAACAGTTTTTAATGCCATATTTCTTTAATCAGGAGCAATATACTGTAAGCTCCATGGAGGCAAGAACCATGTTGTATTATTTAATCTTTGTTTCTCCTACGTACTTAACACAATGTTTTAAACAAGTCAGATACCTCATAAATGTGTATCGATTTTTTTTTAAATACCAAAAAATATTATTAAGGACAGATAAAAAAAAGTAGGTGCTGTCTAGACAGTGCTACTAGACAGAAAAAGGAAGTAGATGAATTCAGGAAAGAGATTACAAACCTGGCACAATTACCAGGTATCTGTTGGAAATCTTTCTTCTCTGCCAAAAAAGGAGCAGCTAATAAATTTGATTTGCTTTAATTTCATCCTTCAGAAGGTTTAAAAAAAAAAACCCAAACAACAAATTCTACATGGAATATAATTCTCACTGAGGGAAGAACTGGTTACTAGGGAGTGGAAATGACAGGAATTTTTTTTGCGGGGGGGAGGCCAGAGCCACTTGCAGAGTTAATACTTTCTTTTAGGGTTTGTGATAAAAAAGGAAAGAAACTGGCCATAATTTTCATAATTTTTCCCCTTACCAGTCTTGTGGAGACAGAAGCAATGCCATCCCAGATAAATCTTCTTCTTTCCACTTAGTCACCCCCTAAGGTAATTCATCATCTGTACTAACTGCAATAGCTTTTAATTGGAAGTCTTTCCCTACTGTAATCCATCCTTCACACCTCCACCAAAATGAATAACCTAAACAGCACAGGTCTGACCTTACACCCCTACTCAACAGACTTCAGTGCCACCCAGACTCCTTTGTTTGGCATTCGGAGCTCTGTGTAACATAGCTTCTGTCTCTACAGCCTTCTTCCAGTATTACTCCCCACCTTGTGCTCTGGTCCAGCCCACCTGCTGCTTCTCACATGTAACACACCCAATGCCATGCTTCAGCACTGGCTCTCATACTTGGAATGCTCGCTCACATTCACATCTTGGACTCCCTGGCTTCCTTAAGATTCAGCTTGAGCATTCTTTTTTAGCAGGAGGTGAGGACTCTCATGGCTAGTGCCTTCCCAAGGTATCTTGTATCTACCTATGTACATGTTGTCTACTAGACATGTAGTAGAATATAAGTTCCTTGACAGCAGAGATTGGTTTTAGTTTTTTGTATATCCAGCACCTAATAGTGTCTGGCTCATAATTAAGTGCTTAATAAGTGAATACTGATAAACTGGCTGAAATAGAACAGATTCCTACTAATTGGAGAATAACTAAACAAAATTTGGTACATGAAATAATGGAGTTTTAAAATAATATAAAGAATTCTGGGACACAATGGAAAATTTAATATGAACTGATACAGAATGAAGTAAGCAGAATCAGGAAAATAATATACACAATGACAACACCACAAAGGGAATAAAACTCAATAACCAAGCTTGGTCCTCAAGAAGAAAATTCATCTCCCTTCCCTCTTTGCAGAAATAGGTGGGAATAGGGTTATGGAATATCATATGTATCCTCAAACTCAGTTAATACTGTTTGGTTTTGCTGAGCTTTCTCAGTCCTTCCCCCTTTAAAACATCTCTAACAAGACTGAGGAGAATGGAGACATTTTCAACAGTGTGATATAAAAAAAAAGTATCAATTTTTTTAAATAAGAAAAAGAAAAAAAAAGACACTGTTTCCAATAACCGGACAATACCCCCTCTGTACTTTACCCTAGTCATATCTAGAGTACTCTCTGGTTCTGGACACCAAGCCAAAGAGAATGACAAGCAGGAAAGTGTCCAGAAGACAACTAGGATAGTGAAAAGCCCTGAATGTATATTATATGAGGATTGACTGAAGGCATGTTTAGCCTGGAGTACAGATGACTCAGGGGAGACATGATATCTGTGTTCAAATATTTAAAGAACTGTTGTGTGTAAGAGAGATATTACTTGTTCTGTTTGGTCCTAGAAGGCAGAACGAGAGGGAACAATGGATGAAAGCTGCAAAGAAGCAAATTTAATATGATGTTAGGCAAAATAAACAATCAGTGCTGTCTAAAAATGAGGAATTGGGCTGCCGTAGGAGTTGTTGAACTATCCCTCATTGGAAGTCTTATAGTGGAAGCTGAATGACTACCTGCTATTTATTTCTAAACAGAGAGCGACCTTTGGCCATAGGTTAAACTAGATGGCAGCTGAGTTTCCTTCTAATTCTTCATTCTATGATTCAGTTTATAAGTTTACATGTAAAACTTATGCTTACATGATGCTTTAAGATTTGCAAAAAAGCTTTCCTCACAACAACTCTATGAGTACAGATGACAAATAACCTCATTTTACAGGTAACAGGTTCAGAAAGTGATGTCCAGTTACAAAACTACTAAGTCTCAGACCCAGAATTCAAACCATGTTCTCCTGACTGCTCTTGCTGAGGTGAAATGATGGGAATCTGAATTTACTATTTTATCTTAAAATTTATGAAACAGAAGATGAAACCTGGGTACAATCTGACATTCCCCTTTTAATTTAAGGAGAATGGGAAAAAGAATAAGGAGAGATCTTATGGACTGAATTCTACAGAGAAAGTGAGTCCAGGAAGGATGGGAAAGTCTCAAAAGAAATTCTGAAGATCCAATAAGAAGGAAAAGTGGTGCAGATGATATGATGATATACTTAAAGAATCCCAGAGAATCAAGTAAAAAACTACTTGAAATAATAAACAACTTTGGCAAAGTTGCAGGTTACAAAATAAATCTACATAAATTATCTGCATTTCTATATATTACTACCAATAGCAAGAGATAGAAAGAGAAATCCCATTTAAAGTTACAGTAGACACTATAAAATATCTGGGAGTCTACCTGCCAAAGCAAACCCAGGGACTACATGAACACAATTACAAAACACTTCATACAAATAAAGTCAGATCTAAGTAACTGGAAAAACGTCAGTTCCTCGTGGTTAGGCCAAGCTAATATAATAAAAATGACAATTCTACCTAAATTAATTTACTTATTCAGTGCCACACCAATCAAACTACCGAATAATTATTTTCTAGGGCTAGAAAAAATATCAAAATTCATCTGGAAGAACAAAAGATCCAGAACATCAAGGGACTAATGAAAAGAAATGCTAGGGAAGGTAGCCTAGCTCTACCAGATCTCAAATTTTATTATAAAGCAGCAATCATCAAAACCATTTGGTACTGGTTAAGGAACAGAAGGAATAGGCTATGTACTCAAGACACAATAGTCAATGAATATAGCAATCTACCGTTTGATAAATCCAAGGACCCCAGCTTCTGGGATAAGAATTCACTGTTTGACAAAAATTGCTGGTAAAACTTGATAACAGTGTGGCAGAAACTGGGCATAATCAATGCCAGACACTACACAAGAATAAAGTCCAAATGGATACATGATTTAGGTATAAAGAGTGATACTATAAACAAATTAGGAGTTCAAGGAATAGCGTATTTGTCAGATTTATGGAGAATGGAGAAATTTTTGACCAAACGAGATATAGAACATTAAGAAGTGCAAAATGGCTAATTTTGATTACATTAAATTGAAAACATTTTGCACAAACAAACCCAATGCAACCAAGATTAGAAGGGAAACAGGAAACTGGGAAAGAATTTTTGCAACTAGTATCTGTGATAAAGGCCTCATTTCTAAAATAGAGAAGTGAGTCAAATTCACAAGAATACAAGTCATTTCCCAATTGATAAATGGTCAAAGGATATGAAAAGGCAGTTTTCGGAGGAAGAAATCAAAGCTATCTATAGTCATATGAAAAAATGCTCTAAATGACTATTGATTTAGAGAGACGAAAATCAAAACAACTCTGAGGTACCACATCACACCTATCAGATTGGCTAACATGACAAAACAGGAAGATGATAAATGTTGGAGAAGATGTGAGAGAGTTGGAACACTAATTCACTGCTGGTGGAGCTGTGAGCTGATCCAGCCATTCTGGAGAACAATTTGGAACTATGCCCAAAGGGCTACAAAAATGTGCATACCCTTTGACCCAGCAATATCACTTCTAGGACTGTATCCCAAAGAGATCATAAAAATGGGAAAGAGCCCCACATGTAAAAAAATATTTATAGCAGCTCTCTTTGTGGTGGCCAAGAAGTGGAAATCAAGGGGATGCCCCTCAACTGGGGAATGGTTGAATAAGCTGTGGTATATGAATGTAATGGAATACTATTGCCTTTCTACAAGAAAGGATGAACAGGAAGACTTCAGCGAGGCCTGGAAAAACTTATATGAACTGATGCAGAGCGAAAGGAGCAGAACCAGGAGCACTTTGTACACAGCAACAACCACTGTGTATGAGGAATTTTTCTGGTAGACTTAGTTCTTCACAGCAATGCAAGGACCTAAAAAATTCCCAATGGACCCTTGAGGGAAAACGCCTTCCACATCCAGAGAAAGAACTATGGAATTGGATAGCAGACAGAAACAGATCATTTTCTTTTGTATTATGTTTTGTTTTATGGTTTCCCCCATTCATTTTAATTCTTCCATACAACATGCATTTAATAGGAATGTACATGTCAAACCTGTATAAGACTGTATGCTGTCTCTGCTAGGGAGTGGAAAAAAAAATCTAAGATATATGAAGTGATTGTCAAACATTGAAAACAAATAATTCAATTAAAAAAACTATGGAATTGCAGCACAGAATGAAGCAGACCATTTTCTTTTGTATTATGTTTTGTTCTATTCTATGGTTTCTCCCATTCATTTTAATTTTATTCAACATGACTAAGGTGAAAATGTATTTAATAGGAATGTATGTGTAGAACCTATATAAGACTGCATGCTTTCTCAGGGAGGAGTGAAGAGGGGAGAAAATCTAAGACATATGAAAGTGATTGTAGAACACTGAAAACAAAAAAAGAAAAAGAAAAGTGGGAGTTATCTAAAAAAGACTAACGTATATGCAGAGGGACGTGAACAGCCAGGTTAGGTTTTTTAAACATATGGACAGCAGACAGAAAGTGGGTAACAGGATGAATATAAGAACATGGCCTGGTCCTTTAAAAAAGTATCAGGAGATGCTGAAACTGATCTGTTTTCAGTCTTTGTTTTAAAATTATATTGGAGAAGAGAGGATGAAAAGTGCTGGTACTTATGGAGTTCTCTTTTGCAAAGCTCTCCTTTGACCTTTATATTAACTCTTTGAACCTGATAATATAAATATTATTATTCCCATTTTATAGATGAAGAAACTGAGACTCAACAGATAAATATATGTGACTAGCTCTTGCTCACAGTCTAAGTATCTGGGACTGGAGATGAACCTTATTCCAAACCCACACTCTTTCCACTATACTCCCTAAGGATCAGAGATAATCCACTGCTCAGAGTAGATGACAAATGGCAGAATTGGTCACCTCAATTGTGTTAGAATGTAAACTCCTCATGAGAAGGGGCTGTTTCATTCATTCCATTTGTATCCTAAGCCTGACACACATGTGCTTAATAAATACTTACTGACCATTTCTGTTTTCTCCAACAAGGGGAGTTTTGTTTGCAACAATATGGTTGAGTCCCTGGGAGAAATCGGTGCCACCAGGCTGCTTAAGGAGGTGTACTTGGCTCAGGTTGGAAATGAAAGAGGTCAAAGTCTCCGTGTCAGTCAGCAGAGGGGTTATGCTCATTAATGGCCACTGTACTTCCCCTCTGGGCAAATTGGGGAGATGAAATCTCAAAAAGAAAGCAGCAACCATAACAAGTCAGCATGACTTGAACAAAAACAGGTCATACCAGAGCAACCTCATTTTCCTTTTTTAAAATGGGATTACTAGGCTACAGCTTACCTAGATTTTATTTTTTCGTTCTACACACCAAGGCAGTTTTTATTAAACATGAGCAAACAGTCTACAAATCAAAATTTTAACATTTCCATATAAACATTTCAACAAATGGCAGGCTTCTCAAAGACAAATAATAGTTATTACTGGCAGGCACCCAGTGCTCAGGAAAGAAACAGAAAGTGGGAATCTCCTAGCCTGACTCTTTTTGTTCTCTTAATGAAAAGACATTTCTTCCAGGCATTACTGGGAAGAAGCTTCCACATGGTGTCCAAAGTGTCCACCTACCTGCCTCCCCACAAAATTCACAAAATGGACTGAGTGATTGAATGATTAGTCATTTCCTCTCCACTTTCACCCCGATCCCCAAAGTCACTGTTCTCTTTCCATTCTTCTCCCACCTCTTCAACCCTCTGGGCCACAGTCAAGGTACCTGGCTAGTAGCAGAGATGCCTGGGTTCCTTTCCCCATCCCATTTCTGAAAAGTACATGTACAGGACCAGCACAGAAAAAATGTATAGGACTTGGAATCTGTTCCCCAGGTTCTCTGCATTGACTACAGTGGTCAGGGGAACTTTGTGTTTGAGTAACTTCTTTCAGGCCCTAAAAGACCTGGTCTTAGATGTAATTAGAGATTGTTACCCATCCTTCCCCCAGAAAACCAGAAGTTATGAGGGCCTAAAGGTGCTAGCTGCCTGAGTGAACAGAAGGGAATGGATATGAAATGTTGTGCAAGATAGAACTGATAGTAATTTGCAAATGATTGGAATTGTGAATTTGAGGAGGGAGGGAATGAGTGAGTCAGGATTTGAATTTAGGTGACTGGAATGGTAATATACTAAACAGAAACAGAAGAGGAGCAGTTTTAAGCAGAGAGAAAGATAAAGAAAATGAGTTTCATTTTAGATGTGCAGTTTGAGGCACTTATGAGTCATTCAGGTAACTATATCCAGCAGGCAACTGGTAATTCAGGACTGAAGTTTGAGAGGGATTTGGAATATATACACACACACACACACATTTGGTAGTTATCTACATACGGAAACTGGAAATGCAGAACTAGACAAGGGATATAGAAAAAAATAAGAGCCCAGCACAGAGCCTTAGGGGACACCCAGAATTTGGGGGCAAGACATGGATATAATCCAGCAAAGGATTCTGAGGAGCTAAACATCTAGGAGAAGAATCAAGAGAACTACAACTATGAAAGTTAGAATTAACCTATCATTGCACATTTATTGAGAACCATACTGTGTATATGCCTGGCACCATGACAGGGATACAAAAACAAAACTGAGACAGCCCATTTCCTCAAGGCCTTCACAATCTACTAGAGGGTTCACAGATAAATACATTTGGGAGAGATTCAAAATAAATACAAGGAGATGAGAGGGGAACTAACAAGTAAGGGAATCAGAAAAGGCCTCCTGAAGGAGATAATACTTGAGATGTGCCTTAAACAGGAGAGTTTCCAAGGAGGGGAAAAACTCAAGGGATAGAGTTCAGCCTGTGTAAAAGTAAGAAGGCAGGAAATGGAAATTTTTTGTACTGAGAACATTAAGTAGCCCAGTTTGGCTGGAATGTGTTATATGAGGGAGAATAACTTAGACTGAAGTCAAAGCTTTAAATATAAAATAGTGGTTAATATTGAAGTTTTTTTAAGCAGGGTGATGACATAGTTAGATTTGCATTTGAGAAACATCAATTTGATAGCTATGTAGGGAATGGATTGGAGAAGGGAGAAAACTGATTTAGGGATACCATTAGAAGGCTATTGCAAGAGCCTAGAAGAGAGATGCTGTAAGCTGGGCTACAGTGGTGGTGGGGCAAGTAGAGACAAGGGAATAGATATTTAGGACAAAGAATTGACAAGGATTGGCAACTGACTGGATATGATGGGTGAGAGTGAGTAAAGATCCACTGATGTCTCCTAAGTACTGAAGTTGGGATAAATGGAAGAATGATAATAGTTTCCTTGGCAGAGACAGGGAAGTAGGAAGAGTTGTGGATTTTAGGGGAAAAGATAATGAGTTTTGTTTTGGACTTGCTGAGTTTGAGATTCCTGCAGACTATGCAGGTGGGAATTTCTAACAGGAAGTTAGTGATGGGAGACGAATACAAGACAAATAAATAGATTTGGGAGTCATCTGCACAGAAACAATAGTTAAATCCATGGGAGCTTAAGGATATGGATTTATGCTTTATGGATAAAACTATAGCACATATTTCAAATTAGGAGAAGCTGTAGGAAAGAAGAGATAAATGGAAGGGTCATAAATCATGAAGGAGCTACCAAGGATCAGGTCATCTTCTTTCTACTTTTCTCCCCAATACTTACCGCCAGCACGGCTCCTTCACTCAGTACCAAGTAGCCCAGCTGGTCAGGGATACGCTCCAGCCCCTGAGTCAATGCAGATGTCTAGAAGAAGCACAGTATATTATGAGATGGGAAAAAACAGAGGAAAGAGAGCGAGACTGAGATCTTTCCTGTTTACTTGCAAACCACTATTCTGCTGATGCTACACCTCCCCTGTTCCTCTATTTTCTTTACACCTCTCCTCATCTTGCCAAGACTTTAGACTAGGACAAACAATAATTGCTGACATTTATATAGGGTTCTGCAAGCACCTTTGATCCTCATAACAACCCTGTAGGGAGTAATTACTACAGGTTAATTACTATGTCCATTTTAAACATAAGAAACAGAATCAAGAAAAGTTAAGGGTCCGCTCACAGTGACAGAGATGGAATTTGAAGTCTCTCCTGATTTTCAGTTCAGCTCTCTTTTCACCATGCTGTGATGTCCAACACATTCTTTCTACTCAGTACCCAAGTGCATTATTTCCTTTTCAACTCACAACCTCAAAACTTCCCCTCTCCTTGATGTGCTAGTTCAACCACAATAAAAGTTTATTATTCACTTATATGAGTTGTTTTCTAATCTCCTTGCTTCAAGGCTGTCCTCTCCAATGAATCTTCTATAAAGTTGCCAAACTGATGGTCCTACGGCACAGATCTGACCTCATTCCTCTTCTGCTCAGAGGCTAGAACAGCTTCCTTTTGCCTCTAAAATAAAATGCAAACTCCTCCCTTAGTTCTTTAAAGTTGTACAATCTGGCTCCAGTCCACTTTTCAGGGGTTACTGCACATTATTTACCTTTTCAACTAAGTCTGAGGGCTTTTACTTAGAATGCAGTCATGGGGTCATAGGGTCATCTATTTAGAGCTGGACACTTTATTTTACAACCCCCTCATTTTACAAATGATGAAAATGAAGCCCAGAAAGATTGAGCCAAGGTTTGAAAGAAAACCTGGGAGACGGAGGTAACTGAATGGAGGTCTTGACTCCAGGTCCAGCATTCATTACACTGCAGAACACTGCCTCTTCTGACAACTCTCTCCCAAAAGAACACCAGCTTTGTTCACAACTCAATTCCAGTGCTACCTGCCACAAGAAACCTATAATGTTTGCCCCAGTAGCTAGGGCCTTCCCTTTTAGAAATTACTTATATTCTACATTTAATTTGCTATGTACGTGTCACTTTGTCCTCCCCCCAAAAAAGTCAGTCCCTTGAGCATAGGGCCTGTTCTCTTTTTCTATCCCCAGCAGCTGGAGAAAAGCAGGCCCTTAATTACTTAATGTTTGTTGATAAATTGACTGCTAGACACATTACTAGGAAAGACAAAACGGAAACAGATTGCATCCTCAAGAAGCTTTCTTGGAGTCGGGGGGAGGCAGTCAGCACAGGGTGAGAAGGAGGAGGGACAGGAACTATCCACATGAAAAATAAAGGGATTTCTTTCTCCCTCTCCCTTCCCCAGTCTCCAAACCAATGGGTATTTATTTATTAGGCGGTGATTACGTGACAGGTCGACCGAAAAGACAATGTTTCAAGTCCTGTCCTCAAAGAGCTTCTGTTCTAGGAAACCCTGGCCAGCCTGGAACCCCTGCGGGCCCCCGGCCTCCTCCTCCTCCCTTTAAAATCACAGCCCACTTCCCAAGGCTCCCAGGGGAGACACCGCCTCCCCACGCCGTCCTCCCCCGTTCCTGGAGACCCCTCCCCGGCCCCTTTTCCTTCCCTCCCAAGCTGTACCAGACCCGACCACCCCCCACTCCCAGGCCCCTGCATGCTCCGCCGCCTCCACTTCCCCCAAGCCCGACACCCCGGGGCCACCTCTTTGAAGGGCGGTTGGGGGGCCATGGGGCGCTGCACTGGGGGGAGGGGGAGAAGGGGAGAAGGAGAGAAGAAAAGGAAGGGAAAACCAATGCGCATGCGCCATCGCTTTCTCACCATCTCAAGCCGTAGGTGCGGAGAAAGCTGGCAAAAAGTGGGGTCGCTTCCGGGTTGTCACCTATATCACGTGCCGGGACGTGGCCTCCCTACTCCCCACCATTCCTTTCCGTAGAGACATGGGCGCCGTATTCACGCCTCTCATTGATTGGGCAATCGACACGCCACTCAACACTCAACCTATCCGCGTTACTTCCACGCCCCCTCTCCCCGGGCCGGAGATTGGTCGCGCAAGCTCCTTCTTTTTCTTCCTCCCTCTCCCCCTCCCCCCGCCCCCGCAAGTGTGTGCAGGATTGGCTGGGCTTGGGGAATGGGGAGGAAAGCGGGGCGGGGTTCTCGGAGGGCTGCTTAGGCCTGGACGGTGCTTACTCTTTACTGTAGAGAGACATAGTCCCCTTATGGGAACGGATTAAGGCTTGCGGAGGACTTTTACATATTAACTTAATTTACCCTGGAAAGTAAGTGGTTTTATGTAGAGGTTAAGTGACTTCTCCAGGGTAGGACAGCGCTGCCCAGGGCGCCGCCCAGCCACCTCTACCACCGGCCACAGACAGGCTGTACTGAACGAGTGCATGTGTCCCTCACAACTCCTATTAATGTGCGATTTCTTTGGTCTGGGGAACTAACAGCACAGACACTGCCACAGTCTCTTTTATCTGCTACTTTGTTGCCAGGGATAAAACCCAAGAGGCCCTCACTAGGGGCCCACAGTCTTCATGCCAGGGAGGCTCTCGTGTTCTACATTCCTTAAGTCAAAGACTTAAGATGGAACTGTGGCTATTCTGTATGATAGCTGAAGCTTCTAGGCAAGAGACTTGGAGAGGCTGGGAGGTGCGGTGTCACCATATAAAATTTAGTACGAGACAGGAGAGGATAGAAAGAAAGAGAAAAAAAGAGTAAGCTTTAGTAAATGAGGGGAAATACCAAACGAAGGGGTCAAGAGAGAAGATGAACACAGGACAGGTCCTTGGGTCCTGGGTGGAGTCAAGTGGCCAATACTGGTGAAGCAGGCTGGGTTTTTTTATAGGTTTCTCATCACTGTCAAATAGGAACAGGCATTGGGGGCAAGAAGCAGGGAGTTTGTGGAAAATACTACTGTGCTGTAAGAAATGATAGCAGGTTCATTTTAGAAAAACATGGGAAGACTTGCATGAAATAATGAAAAGTGAAATGAGCAGAACCAGGAGAGCACTGTATACAACAGCAGCAATATTGTTTGAAGAATAACTGAACAACTAATCTGTTCTAAGTATTATAAATATTCAAATCAACTACAAAGGATCCATGAAGATAGATGCTATCCACCTCCGTAGAAAGAACTGATAAATAGAAGTATACATAGTACGGTTTTACATATGTGTGTATATATATATGTAAAGACATACAGATAGAGGTTTTTTCTTTGTCAAATGGTAGCCTTCTAGTGCAAGGTAGAGAGTGGAAGAAGAAGACAATTTGAAACTTAAGATGTAACAAGGAAAATAAATTTAAAAAATAAAATCTTTTACAACTTGAGGGAGAAAAAACGGAAGCAGGGAGATCAGATTTGGGGTGTAAGTAATGACCCTTCTGGGGAAGGGAGGAACAATGCCTAGGGAACTAGTGTTTAGTTGATATTTAGATTCTGTATCAGTAGCAAAAGGGAGGTTCAGTCACAGTGGCAGGTCTTCCCTAGGGCTTCTTCATTTAACAGGTTGGGGAAGCTACTATATTTCTACAAGACCAGCACAGGCCACATAACTCGCATTACCAGTGAAGAAGGTGATCTAGGTTGTCTCCTTCACTGTGCCTCCGTCCCTTGCTGATTCTTAGATGAGGTCTTTGCTTGTTCACAGAACTCTCTTTGTGATCCTGGAATTCTACTTGATCCAGAAAATTGGCATGGTCCAGGAATTCTCCTACTCAGGAATGCCTCTGCGTGATCTGGACCAGCAATTCTTAACCTTTTTTGCATAGATTTTTTATGTGTATCATTTTGTGTCTGACAATCTGGTGAAGCCTGTGGACTCTTCAGAATAATATTTTTAAATGCACAAAATTAAATACATAGGATTACAAAGACAATAAATTATAATGAATTATAGTTACAAAAAAAATTTTTAACAAATTTATGGATCCTAAATTAAGAACCTCTGGTCTAGGTGTGATCCAAGAATTCTACTGCTTTGTCCTCTTTATCAGGCATGAACATAATGTTCCCTGGAGTTCTCACATGGTTTCTTGGAGAGGCTATGTCGATTTTGCAGATCTTCCTCCCAGGAAATGAATCTGTACACAGTAGAATCTCAGTTTACTAGTAACCTAGTTTACTTATGCTTTGGTGGACGAGGAAAAATTTTTTGCAAAATTTGTCTTGCAGGATGAACAAAAATTCACAGTATGAACGAACATCATACTTGAACAACTCCAGAAGGGATGGCACTCAACTAAGGCAATGGGTTTTTTTCCTATATAAGATTGCATGCCTTCTTGAGAAGGGAGGAGAGAGGGAGGGGGAGAAAATTTAAAACTTATGGAAGTGACTGTTGGAAACTAAAAATAAATAAATTACTTAAAAGAAAATGTCAAAAATAATTGTCTAGATATATTCCTAGTCAGAAGTGAAAGTAAAAAAAATCAGTGAGTCAAAACTTGAAAGTGATTCTAAAAAATGAAAAATAAGTGAAGGCAGTAGTGTTAGTCTTACTTTTAGTGAAAGTTGCATAAGAGAGAACACTCTGGACATTGAAATCCTCAGTGTCTTATAGAAGGAGATTCTCCTTCCAAGCAATAACCATTCCTCCCTCTCGTCTCCCTCTTGACAGCCACAACTCTTCTCCAAGACAAAGTGCAGGCTAATTTATTTTCTTTTTGGTTTGTATTGTGTACTAATCATTGCTGTTGTAGTTCAGGAGCATTAGGGACCAAAAAAATTACTTAAAATTATAAATAATTATTTTTATATGAATATTTTTGGGGATGTGGTACTGATCATCTGACTGTACATTATTTTGCTTTGCAATACAAACAAATCACATGATGAACAGAATCTTGAAATGGATTAAATTCATAAATCAAGATTCTACTGTACTTTGCCTCCCTGGTCTGTGTGACCTCAGTTTCTATTCTCTGAAATCTCTGTGTAGCACCCTTTTATTCTTTTTTTTTAAAGGGGGAGTTATTCTTTTTTTAAAAAAAGTTTCATTGATACCTTTTGTTTTTAAATCAAAGTCATTGCGAGATATATATCCCTCACCCTAGAATTGAACAGTTAAGCAAAAACATCTTAACAAGTAAAATATATGCTGCGTTCTGCCATAGTTGTCCCCATCTTTTCCAAGTGTCTTTTAAGAAAGCAACCCAACGGCTATGTTGCGCATAAAAACTGTGAATCATCAATCAATAATCATTAATACAGTGTAAATAGAGTCAACATGGACAAAAAGAGTTCATATCTTGTCAAAGATACAGCATCAATGCCAGAGCATTGGAGCACTGGAGAAGAAAATGGCTAATCACTCCAGTAGTTTATTTGTTTTAACATTTTATGATTTTATTTACAACTTCGTTAGCACAAAAAAAAAGGCAGATGGAAAATTTAAAACAGTAAAGAAGGCATTCCAAATGATGCTTTTAGTTTAAAGAACCTGCATCTTTAATGTCCGTCTGATTAAGTATTCAAAGAAACACAATACTTAATCTGCATAAGTAGTCTATTTGTGAAGTACAGTGCTCTTATTTTAAGAAGTCTTTTTAAAAATAAATACAAAGTAAATCAAATCACTCATTAAAAGATGCAGCTTAAATGAGTGATATTTTCAATATGTTTGTTATGCTGGGTAATAACACATGTCCAATGAATCGCAAAAATTGGGAAAAAGCAGTTATACTTCCTGTTTTAATTATTTACAAAATCTTTTCTGTAATGACCTTTATATTTCATTATATTATATGACCTGCTCTATGTGGTGTAGTCAGGGTCAGAATAGAGGTGATAGAAGTGAATACTCCTTTTTGCTCTTTTTTTGAGGAAAGGATACCCTCCCAAAATCAGTGTGACAAACCAAAAAGGTCCTATTTAAGAAATCTAGAAAGGAGAAAACAAATAATGTAGTCAATTTCAATTTATGTTGAGCTGACAGGTTATTTTTATCTGACTTGCTTGTTGTCATTCCTTTAAATTAAGTGTATTTAATTCCTCTTCCTGTTCATCCAAATCCTCTCCATTAAAAAGGTTTTCATCAACAGAAATAAGCACCAATAATTCCATTGTCCTGTTCTTCATTATTTTCTTCCAAATCATTTTTTTCTCCACTTTGCCCCATTTCCTAAAGTTTCACTCAATTTATTTTCATCCTTCTCTGCTGAAGTATATGTATTGAAAGACTGGCCACAGTAATACCAGTCTCATCCATATCCTTTGGGATATATTGGCTCAAATCTATATCATTTACTCTTCTTACATCTTCAACCTCATCACTACCTGTTACATTAGTGTACCAAGTATCATCTGCTTCTCAGATGATACCTCATCAATAAGGAGCTCAGGACAAAGACAGTGGGAACTTGGATGAAGGGAATTTGTGTTCTCTGAGGAACTGCCTTTCAGGGAACTTTATACCTTATTCCAGAGATCCTCCTAATGGGACATACCTGGACACTAAGTTGAAAGCAATAAAATTGAATAATAAATCAACATAACATAGACACAAGCACTTACTGTTCCAGTAAAATTGCCAGCAGTGGCTGACAGTTCTGCCCTGCCCTGTTCTGTTTTCCTAGTGCTGTCTATCCTTTCATTTCTCTGAGGCTCAGGTATTTTTCATAGTATGGCCTTAATCACTGTGGAGAGATGAGAGTTTGGAAGGCAAATGTAAAGAGATACTAGTGTTTTCCCTAGCCTCAAGAACTCTGTCAGAGGGGCTTATGATGTATAAGGTATACATTCTTTGTATACTGAGAAAGAGAAAGTCTGAATGCAATTCGGGGCCCCTAACTTGGCTAGAAATTAATACTAAGGACCTTTGGCTGAAAAGGATGAACATAATATGGCAGAAAGAGTCTTGGTTCCAGATCCAGATCCACAGGGCCTGAATTCAAAGCCTACTTCTGATGCTTACTGCCACTGTCACTTTGAGCACCTCACTTATGCTCCTTGGAGTTCCATTTTCTTATCAGTCAGATGAGTGGTATAGACTAAATGGCCTCCCTTCTAGCTTTAAATCTATGATCCTATGAAGCTCATAATCATTTATTATATTAAATGCCTACTCTACTCAAGACACTGCATCAAGTATTGAAAGTATTCAATACCTCCTAAGGGGGATACCATGTATATTCAAGAAAGTAAGGTATAAAAAATTGTGGAAGAAGAGAGCTTTAATTTAGGGGAGCAAAAAGTCTTTAAGGAATAGAGAGAGCCCAAGCTGAGACTCAAAGGAAGACAAAAATTCTAAGAGGCTGAGGGGAGGGCAAATTTATGAAGGCAGGAACTGAAGAAACATCTAAAATTCCAGTTTGACTAGAGTATAAAGAGTATGAAGGGCTTGTATGAAATAAGGAGAACTGTTTTATAAATAGGGAGACAAGTCCATGACACAAAAGTCAATGTAAAAAAGGTTAAAAATCCCTGGCCCAAACCAAGCAGAGTAGCTCCAAACTAACTAGGGGAGTTCCTGGACCATGGGAGGCAGATTATGGAGGGCTTTTAAATCTCTGGCTAAAGAGCTTTTATTTTATCCTATGTCTAGAGCTCAGAGATATATCTATAGATTTGGGGTGACATTTGTATAGAGGTCATACTTGAACGTATGGGCATAGATTAAGTCACTAAGGAAGAAAGTATATTGAAAGAAGAGGGCTCAAGATAGAACCCTGAGGAATATGCATCCTAAGGGGGCAAGAAATGGATGATGATCCAGCAAAGGAGGTTGAGAACAAAATAGATAAGTAACAAGATAATCAGGAAGGAGTAGTCACAGAATTCAAGAGAGAATGATGTGTTTGTCAGTATAAATAAAATGTAAAAAAGGTCAAGGAGGTTGAAATTGAAGGTTTTTCAATGAGGAGATCAATGGTAGCCTTGGAGAAGTTTCAGTTGAGCAAAAGAATCAAAAGTCAGATTGCTAGAGGTTGAGAAGTGAGTGCCTTCTAAGTTAGGCAGTAAAATGGAGGAAAGGTGTATGAAACTATCCTGTAGGAATGGTAAAATCAAGTGAAGAATATTTTTAAAGTTTTAAGGTACTTCCCATTTGATATGTAAATAGTTTGGTTGCTGAAAGGGGCAGAAAAATGTATTTCTACATGGAAAAATGTTGCAATCAACTTCTAAAGAAACACAGTCTCACCAAAAACATAAAGGAGAGACAGATTGTTCTAATAACCAAATAAAGAACTGCCCTCAGATGAATGTAAAGAGAATACCTGTTTGAAAATAGATCAGTTATTCATAAAATAATAGCTACGTTGTGGTCCATCAACTCATTTGCATATTACTATTTTTAGAGTTTTGAAGTTTATAACTGGGATATTGTAAATCAAGTAACTGGGAATAATGAGAATTATATAAGAATTTAGGGGTTCATACTTAGCAGAAAGATGAATTTCTTTAGTTTGACCTCATAAAGTAAAAATGAATCATTGCCAACCAGGAGCTATAGAAGAAGTCAGCAGAAGAAATGTGTGATGATTAAAAAGGTTTGAGGAACACAGTTTCTGGGTAATGTAATCATTTTATTAATAAGGCCAACACATTATTAATATGAGGATGGTCATTTGGCTGTCTCTCTTAGACCAAAGACAGTCATGGCAGTGGGCTCACAGTTTATACAACCTTGAAAGAATAGGTGTTCAATGAGAGGTTGAAAGTGACATCATGTCATCCTTAGAGAAACTATCTCTATACTCAGAATATCCCCAGTCTTGGCTATCTAGACAAAAAGGATCTGCCTCCATCCAAGCTAGAGTAAAACACAATGGACTCTCCCCACCTTAAATTCCTTGTAAGGTTGAGGGGGGCTGACAAAGACGAGGAGAGTTAATTCAGTCTCATTGTCAGTAATGTCCTTTGAGAGACTGACATTAAAATCAGAACTTTGGAAGAATGGGAGAGTTCTGAATTGTTATTAATAATCATTTCTCTCAAATTACTGGGAAAAAATAGAAGAAGAACCTGGAGAGTGGGCTAAGCTAAGGAGTCACAAAAAACTGGTGACAACTATGAGAAATACTGTTTATAGAAAACAGAATACAGAACCTAAGGTTAACTGCAGCGGTTTTGCTGGTAGCCTGCTGATTGGGAGAGAGGAATTGGTTTGTTGTTTGGCTAGAGTAAGGCTGAGAAAGCTTTTCAGTTTCTCCAGGGATAGTAAGGGAGCCAAATTCTGTTGTGTACAGCTTATTGCTTTCTAGTGCCACCTACAGACCAATATAGAGGAAAACCACTCAGAGATGTCTGTCTAGTCGTCCTCTATGGTTTAAGAAAGAGAAAAAGAGGGAGGGAAAATTGGTTTGTATATTTTTTTTCCTGTGTGCTGTGCTTCGCAGTAAGAAGTGGTTTAGAACTGATTGGACAAAGCAGAATTCCCTGGGGGTTTTTTGCAGAATGGAGGAGTTTAGCAGTTTTCTGGCTCAAGGGAACGGCTTGTCATTGAAAGAACATAGCATTCTCAAGCTACAGTTAAGAATTGCTGTGAGTAAAAAGAGCTTGTTACTGCTTCAGCAGCCTGAAAGTAATGGTAAGAGTGGCTTACTTAGCTGGAAAGCAGTGAAGACCAGAAGAGTATTAAACTGCAGTGTAGTATAAATTGTTCTTAAGGGACCAAGGATATCAAAGCCTATGATCTAAAATTGTGAGTTGCCTCATTCACATGGGTTTCCTCACTCAAACACCTCCTTGTTGAGTTTCTGTAAGGGTGTGTCCCACTTTCCTTGCGGATCTTGTATATATATATTAGTGGGAAGATTACACCCAGGTTTGTGGATGGGTTGTAATGTCTTGAGTATTACTTGGTTTGCAAACCATTTCATTTTGGAACAGCTCTAATAGTTAAGAAAGCTGACATTACGTCTAAATTTACCTTTTTTGAATAGTCATTCCTTGGTTCTAGTTCTGCCTTCTATGACCAAACAAAATAAGTCTAATTTCTTTTCTGCATGATAACCCTTTACATCTTCTGTTATGTCAGCTAATCATGTCCAGTTCTTTCAATTAATCTGCCTATGACAGATTCCTTTTTACCTTCCTCTGGATATTCGTCAGTTAAACTGTGACACTCAGAATTGAACATAATAAATACTCTAGATATAGTCTGATGAAAACAGAGCGCAATAGGATTATCACCTCCCTCTTCCTGTAAGCTATGCTTCTCTTAATGCATCTGAGGGTCACATTATCTTTTCTGTCTACTATGTCACATTAGAAGGTTCCCCCTTTCTCAGCATGTAGGGAGGGCTAGGGAACAATGGTCTTGACTTTTCTCTAATAGGGGAGAAGCTGAAAAGCTATCTCAGCTCTTCAATTGATCAGTAAAGGAATGACTCTCTTCCAATCAAGAGGCTTCCGGAAAAGCCATCAGAAAACCTTCCTTTCAATTTAGTTCAGCACATATTGAGCTTCCATTGCACTAAAATCTCTAGAACATTCCCACAAAACTCCCTGGAAGCTATCCTTGTATTGCTCTACAGTCTTTCAAAGTTATTTTTCTCTGTAATTTTATCATCAAACAAATTGTTCTAGTTTTACGCACTTTACATCAGTGCATAAAGGTCTTCTCAGTGGTGGAATCATCCATTTCATCATTTTTTATGGAACAATAATATTCCATTATGTTCACATACCACAATTTGCTTAGTCATTCCCAAAAAGAATATTGCCTAATTTCCAGTTTTTGACTACCACAGAAAGTATTGCAATAAATATTTCTGTACTCTTAAAAAGGTCTATTCACTGAATGGGAGATACCTCACTCAAAGTGAGAACCTGAAAAGACCTTAGTGTAAAAGAACCTGGGTCTCTCATTGCATCCTGGCCCATCTCCAGTCCAGATGAATATCTGGCCACTGGACCCAGATGGCTCTGGAGGACAAAGTGAGGCTTCTGACTCTGCACAGCCCTCCCTCCCTCAAATCAAAGTCAGTTGTAAGTCATATCATCTCCCTGATGCCTTCTTTGAGAATGAAGGATAAATACAACATATAGATCCTTTCCCTTTTTGATTTCTATGAGATAGAGTCCTAGTAGTGTAACTAACTCAAAGATATTTGATACACTTTGTAGTTAATTTGAATATACTTTTTATCTATCTTTTGATGTTTTCGTTAGTAGTGTACAAAAAGGCTGTGATTTTCATAGGTTTATTCTATAAATTTTTTATTGAAATTATAAATTCTTTTGATTGATATTTTTGTTAAAGAAAATATTTTTATTGAATTAATATTTTGTTGAATTTTTATTATTCTAAAGAAACTATATAATTTTTAAATAAAGATGATTTTGTTTCCTCTGCCTATGCTTATTGCTCAATTCCTTTTTCTTGTCATATGGCTATGCATTTCTAAATGGCTAGTATTTCTAAATGGCAAGCATTTCTAAAACCATATTAAATAATGAAATTGGCAATAGATATCTTTGTTTTGTTTATTATCTTATTAGAATGTTCTTCTAAACAAACAACTCTAGTTCTTGGGCTTGAATAGCCATTCTTTATTATATTAAGAGAAGGTCTTATTATTTTTATGCTTTTTAGTGTTTTTAACATAAGTGAATTTTATTATGTCAAAGGCTGCATCTATGCATATAACCTTGTGATTTTTGTTTTTGTTATTGATATGATCTATTTTGCTTATAGTTTTTGTTATATTTTGTTATGTTGAATCTTTCCAGCATTTGTAATATAAATCTAATCTGATCATACTGAATATTTTACAAAAGATATTGCTATAGCCTTTCATTGATATTTTATTCAAAATTTCTGCATGATTATGATGTTGGTATAAATTTGCCTAAAGTCCATCTGAGTTTTTTCCTTTGGGATGGAACAATATTCTATTAAATTCATATACAGTTTACTCAGCCATTCCCAGGCTGATGAGTACCTATATTATTTCCAGGAATTTTACTCAGATACTCAAAATGATCTTTGATGTTGATTAATTGGCAAGTCGATTAATTGAGACACAGCCTCAGCCCAAACAAAGAGAACAAAGGCACATTTCAAGTGCAAAGCCACAGCTTGCAAAGAACAGCAGAATCTAGTCTACTGCTCAAAAAATTGTGGGTTGAGTAGTTTATATGGTTTTGCAATAAAGGGAGGCAAGAGAAAATGAGGAAGATAGAGTACCCAGAATCAGGATGTTTGTGGAAGCTCTGTCCATTTGGGGCCACTTTGGACCAGTTTGAGCCAACCCTATGGTTGCTAGCACAACAGAGGTGTCTCTATCAGGCAATAAGCCTATCTCTATACAAAAGTGTTTCTTATTAGCAGGGCAGAGTCTTTGATGTAAGAAACCTTACAATAACCACCAAGTCTGAAGGGACTCAATTTTATGCTGTTAAATGACCCGAAAGGCATGTAATGTAGCTTGAGATTACTAGTGTTGGAGAAGAGGGAATTAACATAATCTATGGCATGGAAAGGGAAGTAGTAGAACCTGGTAGATATTAATCTTATCATAGATTCTTATTAATGTTTTCCTATAAGTTGTCACAGGTAGTTCACCCGTATTATATCTTCCTTACTTTTATTCCGATATTGAAATATTACTAGTGGACCACTCGGGCTGACCAGCTTTCAACCTGACCACCTTCACCCTTATATTTCCTGTGTGACCACTCCCTCTTCTATTCCTGTCAAACAATTCCTTGATAATACCTTTGATTTCTGTTCTTTTAATTTCCTCATAAGTAGCTGTCTACTCACACACAATATATATCTTTCCGCTCTCCTCAGTGATGTTTATTTTTGATCCTTGGAAGAGTATTGACTGAGGAATATTCATTACATGTTATGTTGTCATACAGCAAAATTGCTAAAATGCTGCTGTCCCTTTAAGGCACTGCCTTTTTCATATGGAGTAGTGTAATGTTGAAAGGGAGAGAAAAGTGCTTTTGTGTTAAAAAAAAAATATTTAAATCAATTGGTAAAGGAGGTAATGAGAGAGATGATTCATTAAGGACCCTTACTTAAAGTCTAATCAATATTAGTCAGTTCCCTATGCTTTTATAAGGCGTAATGATTGTTCGTAATTATTTTAATATATTTATCTAGTAATATATATCTATCTAGTCAATCACCTAATAGGCATAAGAATAAGCAATGTATTTATCCATATTTTGTTTAAGTTACATAGGAATATATATTCTAAAAGAAGGACTCTATAATAGACCTCAAACTTTAATGTAATATCCATTACTTGTTTACCAGCTGTGGGGTTTACTCGCACAACCACAGGAATGCTGACAAAGATATCTCCATCCTGTTTTGCTAGAATTCCATGACCAAAACAAGCATGGGTTGTGGTACGATATAGAAAGTTCCCCCTCCACCCCCAGACCCCCAGTAGGTTCTTGGAGCATATGTATAGCTTGTACCATCTCCTCCTGCCTAACCTAAGGAAGAGCCCAAACATCTTATGATCACCTAGTCAGTGGAAATATTCCTTGCTTCACCCAACTCATGACCTTCCGGCCAGATCATTTTTGCTTATTTTAGCTTATGTGTCACATGTCAACCCATGGGATTCTGTATTTTACCATACCTCTTCTGCATATTTGGGTATCAAACTATACAAATACAAGGTCCCAGAAGAAGGGTACATCTCAGATGGTGAGGAAGGTCTGAGGTCCACTTCATCAGAGTGGATCATGGACTCTTTGATATAGTGCCATTGGCTCAGAGCTCTGCCTCAGTCCTTTTTATTGTAGGTTGGATAATGAAAGAAGAATCAGAACAAAAGGCGAAAAGCATTAGAAAGAAAAAGAGAGAGAAATAGTATGCTTCAGTCAGCATTCAGACTCCATAATTCTTTCTCTGGATATGAATGGCATTTTCCATCATGAATCCTTTAGAATTATCTTTGATCATTGTATTACTGAGAAGAACTAAGTCTATCAAAGTTGGTCATTGTACAATGTGGCTGTTACTGTGTACAATGTTCTCCTGGTTCTGCTCACTTCGCTGAGCATCAATTCATGTAAGTCTTTCCAGATTTTTCTGACATTTGCCTGCTCATTATTTCTTATAGCACAATAGTTTTCCATTACCATCACATACCACAGCCTGTTCAGTCATTCCCCAACTGAAGGGCATCTGGTCAATTTCCAATTCTTTGCCACCACAAAAAGAGATGCTATAAGTATTTTTGTACATGTGGGTCTTTTCCATTTTGTATGATCTATTTGGAATTCCTAATAGTGGTATTGCTAAATCAAAGGATATGTACAGTTTTATAGCCCTTTGGGTATGGTTTCAAATTGCTGTCTAAAATGGTTGAATCAGTTCGCAACTCCACCAACAGTGCATTAGTAATCCCAGTTTTCCCACATCTCCAACATTTATCATTTTCCTTTTTTGTCATATTAGTCAATCTGATAGGTATGAGGTGGTACCTCAGAGTTGTTTTAATTTGAATTTCTCTAATCAATAGTGATGTAGAGCATTTTTTCATGATTATAGAGAGTTTTGATTTCTTCATCTGAAAACTGCCTGTTTGTTCACATCCTTTGACCATTTATCAATTGGGGAACAACTTGTATTCTTATGAATTTGACTCAGTTCTCTCTACATATTTTAGAAATACGGTCTTTATCAGAAACATTGGCAGTAAAAACTTCCCTTTCAATCTTGGTTGCATTGGCTTTGTTTGTGCAAAACCTTTTTAATTTAATGTAATCAAAATTGTCCATTTGTATTTCATTTGTATCTCTTTTTTGGTCATAAATTCTTCCCTTTCCTATAGTCTGACAAGTAAACTATTCCCTGTACTACTAATTTGCTTATAGTTTCACCCTTTATGTCTAAATCATGTACCCTTTTTGACCTTATCTTGACATGGTTTAAGATATTACACTATGTTTAGTTTCTTATCATGCTATTTTCCAGTTTTTCCCGCCTTTTTTTGTCCAATAGTGAGTTTTTATCCTAGAAGCTGGAGTCTTTGGTTTATCAAATAGTTGATTACTACAGTCATTGACTTGTGTCTTGTATACCTAACCTATTCCATTGATCTATCACTTATTTTTTAGTTAATACTAAATAGTTTTGATGATTCCGCTTTATAATACAGTTTTAGATCTGGTACAGTTAGACCACTTTCCTTGCGTTTTTTCATTAATTCCCTTGATATCCTTGACCTTTTGTTTTTCCAAAAGAATTTTGTTATTATTTTTTTCTAGTTCAATAAAACAAAATTTTGGTAGTTTGATTGGTATGGCACTGAATAAGTAAATTAATTTAGGTAGAGTCGTCATTTTTATTATGTTAGTTTGGCCTAGCGATGAGCAAGTGATATTTTTCCAGTTATTTAGATCTGATTTTATTTGTGTCAAAAGTGTTTTGTAACTGTGTTCATAAAATTCTTGAGTTTGTCTTGACAGGTAGACTTACAAATATTTTATATTGTCTACAGTTATTTTAAATGAAATTCCTCTTTCTATCTTCTGTTACTAGGCTTTGTTAGTATATGTGTAGAATGATGATATGGGTTTATGTGGGTTTATTTTATATCCTGCAACTTTGCTAAAGTTGATAATCATTTCAAGTAGTTTTTTTTTTTTTTTGGAGTATCTAGGATTCTCCAAGTATATCACCTTAAAATCTGCAGATTGATAGCTTTGTTTCCTCATTGCCTATTCTAATTCCTTCCATTTCTTTTTCTTCTCTTATTGCTAAAGCTAACATTTCTAGTACAACATTGAATAACAGTGGTGCTAATGGACATCCTTGTTTCACCCCTGATCTTACTGGAAATGCTTCTAAGCTTATTCTCATTATATATAATGCTTGCTGATGATTTTAGATAGATACTGCTCATCATTTTAAGGAAACCTCTATTGATTCCTATGAACTCTAGTGTTTATAATAGCAATGGGCATTGTGTTGTATTTTGCCAAAAACTTTTCTGCATCTATTGAGATAGTCATATGATTTCTGTTACTTTTGTAATTGATATGGTTAATTATGCTGATAGCTTTCCTAATATTTGAACCAGCCCTGAATTTCTAGTATAAATCCCACCTTGTCATAGCATGTTATTCTTGTGATAAATAGCTGTAATTTCTTTGCTAATATTTTACTTAAAATTTTTGCATCAATATTCATTAGGAAAATTGATCTATAATTTTCTTTCTCTGTTTTGGCTCTTCCTGGTTTAGCTATCAGTACCATATTTGTATCATAAGAATTTTGTAAGACTCTTCACCTATTTTTCCAAATAGTTTATATAGTATCAGAAATAATTGCTCTTTAAATATGTGATAGAATTCATTTATAAATTCACCTGGCCTTAAAGATTTTTTTTCTTAGGGAGTTTATTTATGGTTTGTTCAATTTCTTTTTCTGAAATGGGGTTATTTAAATATTTTATTTCCTCTTCTGTTAATCTGGGCAATTTACATTTTTATAGTAATCATCCATTTCACTTAGATTGTCAGATTTATTGGCATACATTTGGTTAAAATAACTCCTAATTATTGTTTTAATTTCCTCTTCATTGGTGGTGAATTCACCCTTTACATTTTTGATACTAATAATTTGATTTTCTTCTTTCTTTTTTTAAAATCAAATTAGTCATAGGTTTG
>CM053770.1:306492912-306519350 GCA_028658325.1 Potorous gilbertii | reverse complement strand
GTGCACCCCAGCCTTTTCCAGTCTTTCACTCAGGATGGTACGGGGCTACCCTGGGACGGCGGAGAGCAAAGATACCCTTCACGTGTACCCACTGAGGGGAAACACCGAGTACAAAGGTGCTCAAGCCCCGCGCCCCGTTCCCGCGCACGTTGGACGTTCGCATGACGTCACAGAAGACAAACGGGGTTGGCAGCCAATAGTTCCCTTCCCTTCGTTTCGCCCCTCCTCCTCCCACGCCTCGGGCTTTGCGCCGAGTTTAGGAACCACAGCCTCTCCTGATTGGTCGTGAAGCTGTCCATGTGGCCCAAGAGAGGGGGTCCATGTCGCTTCAGGGCGGAAGCGCGGTAGAAATCCCCAGAGAAGTGACGCCGGAAGTGGGCGGGGCCGTCCGCGCAGGTTTCTCTCGGGAGCGCTAACGGGTGTGGGCCTGTGCCGCGCACTCTGACCGTAGCGCTTCCGACCCCTGGGCCTGCTCCGCCTCTTCCCCACTGCCAGTTACCGGATGATGCTGAGTCAGGGCAAGGGGAGGTTCGGGGGACCCTCGAGGGAGGGCGTGTCCGTGGGGTCCCCAGGGGGGGGACCCTCGAGGGAGGGCGTGTCCGTGGGGTCTCCAGGGGTAGAACCCGAGCCCTTTGCCTCCAAGCCCGAGCCCGAGCCCGGCCTAGACCTGAGTCTGAGCCCTGGCCCGAGTAGCCCCGAGCGGCCCTGCTCCATCCTCCGGACAGGGGGAACCGGGTGCGGGGGGCGGAGAGGACGGCGAAGAGCGCGGCAGGTGAGGAGGCTTCGCCTCTCTCCTTCCCTCATTCCTGCCTCACCCGGTCTCCCCACTTACGTGTTCTCGTCGCCCCACTTCCTGCCTTCCTTCGTCTGCATCGCTAGACGTACACTTGTTCAACGAAAATCTTAGTCCTCCCTCCCCTGTGCCCCTCCCCACGTGGTTCTTTCACGCACCACATGACCAGTTCATCTCTCTCCAGGTTCGCTTCCACCTGGCTTCCCCCTGTCAGTCTCCTTCTAACAGCATGTCCCCACCCTGGGGGAAGCTACCCACAGATGACCTTTTGGAGAAGTGTGAAGCCTTACCACACCTCGTGGCCCCTGGGCTTCAGAGTACTCTGGCCCTGGGGCAACAACTAGAGTCCCTTAGGGAGGTCACAGCCCTGGGGCAGTTTGATGCCCTGAAGGCTGCAGAGGAGCAGTTGAAAAGTTCTTTCCTTAGTCGCTGTGAGATGGAGGAAAACATATCAGAGGGTAAGGAAGTGTGACTGCTGGTAACTGGGAGGATCCCTCCACCAAGGGATAGTGATTGTAGGTCCAGGGGCAGTTCCAGCTCCCACCCAGGAAGCCCCACTACCTCTTCCCATCAGGGTTGAACATGCCTAGATCCCAACGACTCTACCGGGACCTGGTGAGCCTGCAGGTGCCAAAGGAGCAGGTGTTGAATGCTGCGTTGATGGAAAGACTGGCCTTGCTTCCACCACAACCTCAGGTCCCAGTCCAAAAGATAAAGGTTTGTTTGGGGTGGAGGGGGCAAGGGAAGGGGGACCCACTTCATTTTCGGTTTACGGACCCAACCCCCATCGACCTCTGGCATTCTTTTGCTTATTGTGAAACTTACATCCTGCTGTTGTTCCTGACTTGTACTCCAACACCCAAACAGGAGGTTCCTGCAGCAGGTCCAGAACTAAGCATCTTATGTGATCCCCAATTACTGGCCCATGAGTCTCCACACTTAATACTTGAAGGGTTTCCTCTCTTGAAGCTAAAGCCACAGACTCGTCCTGCAGAGGACACCTTCCTCATGCATCAGACTCTCAGACGGTGGGATACATAGTATTACAGAATTGTCTTCACTTTTATTTTTGTTGTGGTGGGAGGGAGGGTGCACACGTTGGGATTGTCCTTTACATTGGGTTTTATAGAAATAAAGTTTTTTGATCAATCACCTTTTTTCTGACCATTTGGGAAAGGATGGTAATCAGTAAGGCTTAGCCTAATAAGAGCCTAAGAACAGCTCTTGGAAAGTTTCTCTTGAGTACTACTGCACTACTCCCATACTCTCCAGATGGAAGCTTCCAGGGAAAGGGGTGAGAAAAGCAACATAAAGTTGGGAAATAGTGTGAAGAGAGCTTCCCCCTTACCCAAAACAGGATCCCAGTAATCTCCCTTTTATATGAAACAGTGGGGGGTGATAAAGGTTGATTTCCTCTCCAGTTTTTGGATTTAAAGTAGCTTTATATGTTCTGTTCTCTTCTTGTGCATGGCCACATTTGAAGCTTTGGGATCTCCTTCAACAGAGGACAACCTAACTGCAATGTGACTATCTGCAGAATAAGCAGAGTTCCCCACACCTCCCTAGTCAATAAAAGCCCTACTCTTTTACAGGAGTTTCAGCCTCTTCAATGGCCCATTACTTCAACGCACCTCTAATACACCAGCCTGGGTTATTTGCAGAGAGGACTGGGTTCTGCTTTCTACATTGACTTCTCAGCCCACTATCTAAGCAAAAGACTTAAGTTGAGGGGTTACTGCCTTCAATATCAGGTTTATTGTGTTGCTTTCACCCCAAACCCTCTCTTCCCCCCATCATACAAGGACCATCCAGAGGGGACTTCCGCAGCATCTGGTGATACCCAATCTTAAGTTGGTCCACTGAAACGTGGCCAGGGTGCCCACCAGGGGCTAGGAATCCAAGGGGTGGGTGGGGAAGAGACAAAAAGGGAAGGAAGGCCCAGAGCAATTGAGATTTGGACACCCAGCTCCCCTTACTAAACAAGGGTTCACAATCCATATCATCCAGCCTACTAGGCTGTGAGAAAGCGGTGACAACCTTTAGTCCAATTGTGCCCGCTGCTTTAGATGCTGGAGGTTGGTAGGCTCCTTCTTGAAGATACTGGCAGGAAAACAAATTAGGTATTGGGAAGAGGAGCAAGCCATGGGTAGAGAACTTCTCTCCACCCTCCCCCCACAGGTCCTCAGGAACACAGAGCAGCCTCTGATCATTGTCCTTGAAGGGCTCCTCAATGGCTAGGGGAATTAGCCTTGTGGAACAGGTATACAGGACGCTGGAAGCCTGTAGAGAAAAGGTACAGATAAGGAGGAGAGATACTAAAGAGAAAAAACAGGAACTAAGGTAGCACATACAGAACTCTGGTCAATTGTCCATAGCCAACAACTATGAATGGCAAATAGTGCAGAGGTGAGTGTTGCTATTTAAGACCTCCCCCATGATTTCTAATCTTCAGCCAAGCTGGGAGGTGTTACCATCTACTTGAAGTCTCCTACCCACCCTCCATTCCCCACCCCCAAAATACAGACAAAGATAGGCCAGCCTGGATCTCACCTTTGGAAGAGTTGTGGGGTGTGGCCACAAGCTCGTAGCTGGAGAAGCCAACCTCGGGGGATGTCAGGTAGGAACTGAACTGCTCAGGTTTCAGCTGAATTCGATAATAATTCTTGTAGATAGTTTCCTAGGAATAAGCACAGGTACTAATCTTTCCTTGTATTCCCAGCACTTTGCACTGCCCTAGCATATTAAGTTCTTGATAAATGCTCGTTGATTTATTCAGTCCCATTCTTCCTCCCTCAGCCAAGAATTTTGGCCACAGCCCCATTTAACCAATACCTCTCTCCTTCCCCCGCTTCATGGGAATGATCCCTTTTACCTTCCCCTGGGATCCAACTTACTGTGAGTGTCTTCCTCTTGCCATAGGATGACCAAGGCTGGGGCTCTAAAACCAAAATGCCCCCAGGTCGTAGGTGGCGGTAGATTCTTCGAAACATTCGCTTCAATCCCTCATCACCCCAGTTCAGATGCACCCATTTAGTCAGGCTAAGACAGAGCACCACATCATACTCAGGAGCTTGGGCTTCTACCAATTCATCTCGATCTAACACATAATTACCCTGAGAAGAGAAGGTTTTTTTGGATAAAGATCAGTACAAGAAAACCAGTATTCTCCACTCCTTTATTCCACTATGGAGTCCCAAATAAATCAAGGCAGGTTTTAATCTATAGTTCTGCCTTTCAGACATTTCCCAAACAAGCTTATTGAGGGTACTACTGCACTTCCCTAATTGAATGTCACTCTGCCTCACTCTGGCAGAGCAGAGAAAGCACAAGGTAAGAATTAGACAGTAGGGAGAAAGTTGTACCATGGACAAACCACCAGAATTGATTAGTTATCAAGAGGGATGTGCAAGGTCATCACAGGGAGAAAGCCCTAGTGTTCAGCCTTGACCCAGTTCCAGTACTTATCTCCCTCCCACACCAATTTTCCCTCGGGCAAAAATGCATTGCCCCATGAGGTCTTGGGCAGCCCCTCCAGTCTTTCCCCATTCTCTGTCATCCTTCCCACTTGCCCCCCTCCCCCCCTGCCCCTAGTCTTAAGTTTCAAGTGAGTTTTCTTCAGTGTTAAATTTTAACACAACTCAGCAGAATATAAGCTTTGTGAGTGCAAGGACTGTTCAATTTATTTTTATGTCCCTGGTGCCAGGCAGAAACTATGCACTTAAATGTTGAGATCAAATGAAAATTTAAAAAAAATCCCAGTCCCCAAAGCCTAACCCTACAGCAAGACTCCCCCACAAACTTGTCAGTTCCCTTTACCCTACTCTACAGAAGGTCTTGACTTGGAAGGTTCAGATCCTATACTTAACTACCTGTGACCATGTGCAAGACATTTAACTATTCTGGGCACTTGATTTCATCTGTAAAATGGAAGGGTTGGCCTAATCCAAGGGAACCTTTGGACTTCACAGGTTCTTTCCAGAGCTAAATCTGGAAGTCCCCAAAATATTTCCCTGCACCTTTTTGTTTTACTCCTGGGTAATCGACTAGAGTTTTCTAACCCGTAAAACTCAAACTAATACATTAAAGAAGAAAATCTGACTGCAGGCAGGGTTCTAGCTTTCTCATGAAGATAAGGGTTGTTGAGGCAGAAGTCTACAGTGGAAAAGCACAATGAATTCTCTGGTCTATCTAACCTGGATAACACAGAAGAGGCATTAGTCCAGATACCTATCACCTGAGAATGGTTCTTGGGACAGCTCTAAGGTCAAGTTTTTGCCAGTTTAAAATGCTCAATGGAATAATCCTAGTCTGTTGAGCAGACTCAGTTAAAGGGTGTAACAGGGAAAAGGAATCCCATTCTCACTGCCCTAAAAGCAAGAACCCTGAATTCATGGGGAAGGCAGGGTATAGTCATTAAGGTGAGAAGTCAAGGCCCTATCAGCACAGGCCCTAGCCCATTTTCAAATGTGAGTTCCCAAGTTGCAAGAATAGTTTTGCTCCTAGCCATAACTACCTCTCCTCCCTCCCCTGTCATGGCACAGTAAACAAGTCTGCAAAACTATCCCTTACTCCAACAGCTACTAGGTCTCCTTACCGTGATGAAGACAACATTGTTGGGAAATATGGAGGCATCAGCCCCATCCAGAGGCACTTGGGGTGCAGCAATGGGGCCCCGACTGGCAGTCAGGGAGGCTGGGAAGCAGCTCTTCTTTCGGGTGGAAGTAGTCCCCTTTCCACCCTCTGGTCCTTGGACTCCTTCAGGTGGTTGAGGTGCAAGACGAAGTTCCTCAGATAGATAATGTCGGATGTTCTGTCGAGCAGAGTGTATGAGCCGGGCATCGATGTCTACACCCACTACTCGAGCCGGGCCCCACTTGCAAGCAATGCTCAGCGTCAGGTGGCCTACATTGCAGCCTAGGTCAAGCACATCACGGCCCTGGAACCATTCAGGTCTCATCACCCGAAGCCTCCCATCCTCACAATTTGGGTTTCGATAGCCGTAGTACTTGCAATAATTCCCGTACTGGAACTTACTTTGCTGCTTCTTGAAGCCAGCCGCAGGCAGAGGGTGGTCATGATGGCGACTCCCGCCTCTTGCCCGGACTTTCTCCTTAGGGCCCTGGCCACTAGCCCTGGCACCTGACTCAGACTTGCTGGAAGTCCTACGGCGTTTCCGGTGGTGTCGGGAGGAAGACAAGGGAGCAGGTGTAGTCGAGGCAGCTGAAGGAGCTGCACGAGTGCCTGGGGGGTCCTGTGGGGCAGGCAGAAGGGGGGACACTACTTCATCCCTACAGTTGATGGCAGTGTTCAGTTCATAAGGCTGGGGGCCATCCCGGCCTTGGGACCTCTGTCGCTGTTGCAGCTGCTGGGGGGTGGTTTCTCCATGCAGCGAGGGAGTTGTGGAAGTTGGGGGAAGTGCAGAGGAGGCGGGATCACTCCCCCCGGGTCCCCCAGGCTGTTGCTGGTGATGCTGTCCACGATGTCGATGTCGCTTTCTACCAGTCTTCAGTGGTGAGGCTCGAACCACTTGGGCCTCATCGGTGCAGGCATTGAGGCTGAGTGGGTCGGTGATGTCCTTGGGAATGAGGATTTCCACAGGGTCCCTCCCCTTTGCTGGCAGTGGGGAAGACTTGGGAGTCTCAGCATTGAGTGCTCGACTCACCTCCTCATCCAAGAGGCTATTCAGATTCAAAGGATCGAAGATATTGCCCCCCAAGAGAAAATTGGACGGCAAGACTGGGTCGCAGTCCGAGTTAACTCGCCTACGCCTCTTGAAGGCTGGATGCTTGAAGCCACCCACATTACAGCTATTCCTCCTCTTGTTCCCACCGGTCCCGGGAGGCCTATGGGGCTGGAAGCCATTGCGCTGTCTTGGGGGTGCTGGGGTCCCTACTTCGGCCCCGCCCCAACCCCTTCGCTCCTCCTCCATGTCAGGGGGAGGGGCCTCCCCCTGCGCCATCGGGTCTCCACTTCGCCGCGGATTCTGGCCAGCCCTAGCGGGGGACGGGGCCAGAAAGCCCTCCCTGCCTGATATTGTGGGCGTATGTGGGCTTGGTCCCTGAGCCGTCCCGCCACAAAGCTCCCCGGAGGAGGCCTCTCGGTGTGGCTGCACCAGAGTGCCACCCCCACCACTGGAATCAGCTTTGAGGGGTGGCGGCGGCGGGGCCGGCACGAGGAACGGCTCCTTCTCAGCTGCCATCTCGATCATCTCTTCCCCCCTCCCCCGATTAGGCTAACGAGGGAGATCAGGGGGCCTACACCCCCTCCCTTCTCCCTTCTTCCTCCCCGCCCCTTCTCCCAGTGCGCGCGTAACCCCGCTCTTCCCTTATTCTCTCGCGTCTCCACTAACCCGCGCGAGACCAAAACAAGCTGCCCGCGAGACCCGAACTGAGTAAGAAAACAACGGAGCCTGCGCTTTTTCCTCCGCCCCTCCTAACGCGCGCTACCGACACACTGCGCGTGCGCACTCCACCCCCACGCCCCCTGTTGTGCCCGCACCAGGGACAGAACAAACTTAACGGCTAAAGGCTTTTTAAAAAGGGAACCACCGCTTCCAAGTGACACCCCGTTTCCTTCGCAACGATCTCCCTCCCACCCGTATCCTTCGCGCACGCCCACCAACCGTCGGCGTAGGGCCGATGGGAAGAGCTTCCTTCCACCCCGTCCCGGCTCCGGGGACTGAACGTCTGCGGCCTCCGCCTGGCTGCTAGCCCTGCTGCCTCTCTACCCCGCCTCTTTCCTCCTGGAAAAGGCCACGCCTGCGCACTCGACCTATCAGTCTCGCGCTTCTTGGCGCTGCACGTGCTGGGAGCTACCACTCACCCACAGCTCGGGACTGCAAAGTCGGTTTCTTATCCCTTTAAACAGACTTCCCTCCTCAGCCAAGAGAGGAACATAGGTGCACCCTAGAAATGGGTGGGGGCTCAGTAAATTAATAATGAATTACTTCACACGCGCACACACCCCAGCTCCTTCAACTAGGAGTGCGGGAAAGGGAAAGTGGAAATATGAGACGGATGGTGGAGGGGTTTGGAGTGCGCAGGCCTACATCCCTACGAAAGACCTGTTGTCGCTGGAATAAAATTGGTGCCAAGATGTCACCTTAAGTCTCACACGCTCTCCTGGCAGAGGAAAGCGGCTGAGAAAAGAAAGGAAACTGAGCTCTGCTGAAATAGTCAAAAGATTGTCTTGGACTTTCCCTAAAATGGAATGATTGGATGTCTTCACCATTCCCTTTCCCTGCCTCCTAGCTAAATTAAAAAGGCCGGAAGGGGTGGGAGGTATCGCGTTACTCTCTACTCTTTCCCGCCCACCGCCGCCACCCCGACCGCACCTGCGTGCACAGTCTCCCTTCTCCGTACTCCCCCTACTCTAATTTGCCTCGATCCAATCAAAAGTAACCATCGCCACTTAGCCGATTCTTAGCCGTGAAGGAACGTGGCAACCTTCCATCGACTGGCCAATACGAGCCCTGGGGGGGCGGGTTTAGGGTAGGGTCCTTTGGCAGCGAAGAGGGAGGGGAACCTGAGAGGGGCGAATGGCCAGTAATTCGTTGAAAAATAAAGTGCAACAGACTTAGAATCAGGATTCAGAAAAGGAAAAAAACATTATCCATTCCTGGGCAGAGAAACAAGCCATAATGTCCAAAGAATCCTCCCAATTATAATCAGGCGCTGCTCATCACAACTAAAAGTTGTGACTACGGCAGAACGGAGCATGCCGGGAATTGTAGTTTTTGTAATCGCCGGAGGTGGAAGACTGGGCATGCGCAGCCCGAAGGTTCTTCCGCCTCCGCTTTAAACGCTTCGCCTTTGCCAGCTATTGTGCGCGCGTGCTCAGTGAGGTAGAAGTTCGAACACTGGAGAGCTGGGCTCGCGCCCAAGCTGCCGGGCTCCTCTTTGGTGGGAAAAGCAGACGGAGGTGGGGGACCGCGAACTGGCCGGCTGTTGCCACCTGTTGTTTGTTCCTTCCCCAGTCCCAACCTTAGCTCCCCCGGTTCCTGACGCCTAGCGCGAGCTCTGGCTGCCCTCCCTCTCTCGCCGCCCCCCGGGCGCCAGCAGCTGAAGCCCCGGCTGTTGCGGAGGCCTTAGCGCGCCTCCGGTGAGCTCCCCGAGCATTTGGAGGTGGACCGAAGGCACCCCTTAGCCCTGCCCCTGCACCCCCAAAGCACTTCTCTGGAAGGGAGATTGATCCTAGGAAAGTCCTGTCAGGATCTGAATGGGGTGGGGAAGGAGTCTGGCCCACGCGAGGTGGGAGGTGGGAGATGGGAGGAGAGGTGAAAGCTTGTTGGAACTTGGATCTCGAGCGAGGAAATGGGCATTTTTATTAGATTTTTCTGTCCTAAAACCCTGGGAGTGCTTCGTGGGAGGCGCTGCGGGGTGTGTGGGGGGGGGAGGGGGACGGAAAATGAATCTGGGGTCTCCGAAGGAAATCAGCCTCCTGCTAGCTAGCCTTGTATTTACGGAGGGCAAAGCGCTTTACACATGCTGCCTCCTTTGCTACTCAGTGTGAGGATGAGTCCTTTATTATCCTGGTTTTACGGATGAAGGGGCTATGACAAAGCTAGTGAATGTCTCAGGTTGGGTTGGAACTCCATTTTTTCTGACTCCAAGTCAGTCACTTATCCACGCTAGCTATACGCTGTTTACTAGCATGATGGCAGTAATAGTATATTTATAGAGCACTTTGCACATGTCTCTTCCTTACAACCCTGGGAGGTAGGTGAGATATGTATATATGAGATATTCTCAGCTATAGATGTATATACACGTGTGTGCATATGTATACACACATATACATGTAGGGATGTGTATATATACAAGTCCTTAAAGCTTAAAATTACACTAAGATTTTGGGGATTATATATGTATATATAATATATGCAAACACGTGTAAAAACACCTATGTATGTATTTACATATAGAGGTGATGGCATTATCAGTTACTGAAGTAAAGGAGAGTGAAAGGAAAACCTTTGAAGCAATATTTGGAGAGATGTCATTGGATTTCAAGGCATAATTAACTGTGAAAAGGCTTGGTTAGCATTTTGCATTATACTCGATTGGCAACAAATATTTATTGAGTACTAGACATTGTGTTAAGCTTTGGGAATGAAAAAAAAATTCAAAAGCAGCCCCTGATGTAAAGGAGCACACATTCTAATTGGAGAGTCAGCATGCAAATAACTATGTTTATACAAGATATACATATAACATATATACGGTGTAAATGAACAGCATTAGACATTTAAGATATGGTCAATGTAGGAATTTGTTTTGCAAACTTGTGTGTATATGTTATAAAGGTTTTGCTGTTTTTCTTTCTATCCGTGTGGAAATAATGTTAGTTTGTCAAAAAGAAAAATGTCATTGAAATAGAAAAGAATAGAAAGAAAGCCAGAAGGAGAAAACACTGACAAGTAGGACAGTTTTGAAGATTACATGTTGAATTTATTACATTTTTTTTTTTTAAAAACGTGTTTGTAATAGAGATTTACAATTTCATGTACCATCCTCCTTGTTCTGTTCATGGTCATAGGATCTTAAGATTTAGAGCTGGAAGTCATGGAATATAAGTCCCTAATTTTACAGTTGAGAAAACTGACACCCAGAGAGATTAGGTGGCTCACACAGATAGTGTCTGAGGCAGGATTCCAAATAAAGAAGGTTTTTCCAATCTAAGGGAAATACTCTGTAAGCTCGAAATGTTCATTTTATTTGGTGTTTGTTAAGTTCAGTATTTTAAAAATTAAATTAAATTTAAAAGATTTTTTAAAATAAATTTTAAAAGCTTTAAATTAAAAAATAAATAAAATTAATTAAATAGAAAATTTAAAAACTTGAAGACTGGTCATGTTTTGGAGCTTCCTTGGGCAGTCAAAACCAAGTCCTAATACATTCTCAGTAGATACATTTACTACAGTCTGTTACCAGTTTTCTGCCCTATAACCTTTATTTCCTTGCTATCTTGAGTCTGTTTCCTCTCCAGGTTTTAATTGAGTAGGTGGTAGTTTCTTTGAAAGCCTAGGTAGCCACTTATGAAATGTGCCCAAAGGTAAATGGAAGAGAGAGAGAAAATGAAATCTGACATTCCATTTTGTGGTATAGAATATCCATGATCTCAAAATTTTAGAACCCCACATTAACTTATACAACAAATTCAGTCCACTGAAGGGACCACGACTCAAAACTTTTTCTGCTTAATAAAATCCGCCAAAGCTAATACTCTACTGATAAAACCTTCATCAGTTTGGGTCAACTCCACATTTTGATGAAGTATCAGAATAGAACTTCCTCATCCTGTTGCAGCTGTATTTTTCTCTTCTCAGAACTTTGATCCACTTTTACTATAGGAAACAGAAAAAAGTCATATAAAAATTCAAGGCCTAGCTGAATCTCAGCTCTACCTTTACTAAACATTTGGGCAATAGTAGAATCTGGCAAAAAAAAAAATGTTTAACATTGTTAGAAAGGAACCCTGGATTCTTTTTTTCTATTATTTTTTTATTTCTTCTAGTTAGCAAGCGTTTATTAAGTATATACTCTATGCCAGGTATTGTGCAAATTGATGGGGACACAAAGGAAGGCAAAAGACAATCCTTGCTCTCAAGAAATTCACAGTTTAATGGGGGAAACAACATGCAAATGATATACAGGATAAATTGGAAATAATCAACTGAGGGAAGGGACATTAAAGATGACTAGGAAAGTCTTCTTGTAGGAGGAAGAATTTTAGCTGAGACTTGAAGGGAAGTGAAGAAACTAAGAGAGGTGGGAGAATGTTCCAGGAATGGGGGATAAAAAGTGAAAATGCATGTGTTGGGAGCAGATTCTATGTGAATGCTGATCTCTTGCCTGAAGAAAAGTGAAGGAGTCCAGTGTCACTGGATCATGGGGTTGCATGGAGGTGAATAAGGTATAAAAAGACTAGAAAGGTGGGGAGGGGACAGTTTATAAAGGACTTTGAAAGCCAAACAGGATTTTATATTTGATCTTGGAGGCAATAGGGAGCCTCTGGAATTTATTGAGTAGAAATGGTTAGACTTACTTTGGGAATATCAGTTTGATTGCTGAGTCAGATTGACTAGAATCCGGAGAGTCTTGAATCAATCATTAACCAAAAGGCAATTTAAATAACTATGCCATAAGATAGCGAGGCCTACACGAGAGTAGTGGCAATATTAGAGGAGAAAAGGGAACATGTGAGAGATGTATGAAGGTAAAATCAACAGTATTTGGTGGTGAGAGAGTGAGTATTTGAGGATGATACCTAATTTTAAGCCTGAGTGAGTAATTGAAAGAATGGTGGTACCCTCCACTGTAATAGGTGAATTAGGAAAAGGGAAAAAGATGAGTTCATTTATGGATGATGTATTGAGTTTAAGATGTCTATTGGATATCCATTTTGAAGTGACCAATTAGTTGGAGATTCAAGTCAAAAGAGGTTAGGGCTAGAGTAGACTTGAGACTCAGCATAGAAGTGATAATTGTATCTATGCGAGCTAATGAGAATCAAACAAACGAGTATAAAGAAAGAGGGACAGAACCCTGGGAGACACCCACAATTAACTGGCACAACTTGATCAAAGCTATAGCAGAAGTGACTGAGAAGGTTTGATCAGATAGGTAGGCAGTGATCCTAGAGAAAGCAGTATCACAAAAACCTAGAGAGAAGAGTGTATCAAAGAGAGGGTATTTGACAGCGTCAGAACCTACAGAGAGGTCAAGAAGGGTGAGGACTGAGAGGAGGCTATTAGATTCGACAAGAGATCATTGGTAACTTTGGAGTCAGCAGTTTCTGTTGAATGATGAGGTTGGAAGCTAGACTACAAAAGAAGTGGAGGCCCCCTTCTCTCCTCTGACGCTGCAATCCCTCTGGTGCAGGCCCTCACCACCTCATCACTTGATCATTGCAATAACCTCCTCCTGATTGATTTCCCTGCCTCACTTCTATCCACCCTCCACTTCATCCTACACTCAGCTGTCAAAATGATTTTCCTAAAAATGAAGGTCTAACCACATCACCCTCCTATTCAATAAACTCCAGTGGCTTCCTATCACCTTCAGGATAGACACAAAATACTGTGACTTTGAAAGCCAAACTAGCTTTTTCCTATCTTTCCATTTGTCTCTACCTTACTCCTCTCTGCTGTGTGATGCTTTGCCATGGGCCTCTTTGCTGTACTTCATATTATGATAAGCCAGTGTTTTCAGTGGCTGTGCCCCAAGGTTGGAATGCTCTCCTGCCTCACCAATATCCCTAGCTCCCCTGGTTTCCTTCAGGTCTCAGCTAAATTCTCACCTTCTATAAAAAACCTTTTCCAGTCCTGCTTAATCTAAATACCTTCTCTTTGAAATTATCTCCAATTTAACCTGTAAAACGTTTTATAGTTTTAGATTCATTGGATGATTTTTAGATTACCCCCCAAATATGTGTGCATGTGTATGTGTGTGTATATATAAAAAACGTATATATAATAATTTACATGTATGTGTATATATATATATATATATATATATAAAACATATATATGTAAAAAGAGATACCTTTTTGCCTATTTTTTTTTCCATTTCTTTTTCTTGTTTTACTGCTATAGCTAGCACTTCTAGGACTATACTAAATAGTAGTGGTCATAACAGGCATCTGATGTTACTGAAATCGTGTTCCATTATATATATCTATTCTTGGTTTTGTGGTTGTGGTTCACTAATATCCCACTCTTCATGACCTTGTGGATCACACTCACCAATACTGTCCATAGGGACTTCTTGGCAAAGATACTGCAGTGGTTTGTCATTTCTTTCTCCAGTAGATAAAGGCAAGCAGAGGTTAAATGACTTGCCCAGGATTATACAGCTAATGAGTGTCTGAGGCCAGATTTGAATTCAGGCCCAGTACTTTATCTGCTGAGCCATCTAGCTGTTTCTTTTCAATACCATACCAAATTACAAAAGGATTTTTTAAAAATTATTTTGTTTTCAGTTTTCTACAATAACTTCCATATATCTTAGATTTTTTTTTCCCCTTCCCTCCTCACTCCCTCCCCAAGACAGCATGCAATCTTATATAGGTTCGACACATACATTCTTATTAAATATATTTTCACCTTAGTCATGTTGCATAGAAGAATTAAAATGAATGGAAGAAATCATAAAACAAAACATAATATCAAGAGGAAATGGTCTGCTTCATTAAATAATCCAATTCCATAGTTCTTTCTCTAGAAGTGGAAGGCATTTTGCCTCAAAGGATTTTTTTTTAAAGCTACAAAAATATAATGGATTTCATATGGTGGAACAAAAGGTCAAGAATTTTAAGAGTAATAATGGAAAAAAATGGGAAGGGAGACTATCATTATCAGATCCCAAACTGTATTACATCTATTTTGTCTAAGTTATTGGTTTTGATAGCATAATTGGGCAAAAAAGTTTCTGATAAATTTCTTTCATTTCCTCTTCAGTTAATGTAAATTTGGTTTTCTTATCTGAAAAGAAATCAGGTTCGCTGTTTATCTATTATATATATTTTTAAAACTTCCCTTTTCCTCATCAATTCAGTGGGTTTTTTGCTTTCACTTAATTTTTGTAATTTCTCCTTTATTACTTATTTTGAGGTTATTTGATTTCTTGTTTTTCAAATGTGAAAAATTCAATGCCCAATTTATTGATTTTTAGATATTATTGCATTTTAAATAACGCATTTAATTGTTCTACTTTTTCAACATTTTTAGTGAGATCTTTATTCCTCAGTACATGATCAATTTTTGTATTGTCACACATGACTAAGAAATATGTCGATTAGTAATCATCTGAGATCTTTCATTTCCAATTTTTCTAAACTTCCATTCAAGTTCTTAACTTCTTTCTTATTTATCTTTTGATTATATTTGTCTAGGTATGAAAGGCTATAGTAAGATTAAGGTCCCCCGCTATTATAGCTTTATTATCTTTTTCTACCTCCATTTAACTTTTCAAGAATTTAGAAGCCCTGTTTAAATAGATAGATAGATATTATATACATGTACACACATATGTATATGTAGAGCAAAAGAGAAAGTCATAGAGAAAAAGGTTAAAGTTGCAAAAGTTCTGTGGACAATTTTTTTCTGTTTTAATGATCTTAGAAAAAGACAAAAACAGGAGGAATGGGAAGAAAAGGAGGAATAAAAGTGTGAAAAATCACTAAACATACTGGAGATATATAAGATGAGACAATGTGTGTGTGTAGAGAGAGAGAGAGAATTCATAAAGATTTGTTATGAGGCTTTTGAGCATATTTCACTTACCTTTTTTAATCTTCTCTATGTTTACTGTGTCCTTATCTAAAATCGTAATTGCCACCCTGTTTTTTAGTTTAATGTATTCCTATTCCAAGATCTGTGTGTGTATGTCTCTGTGTGCAATTGTGTTCAATCTTCCTTTATCTGATTCAGATGAAAGTGAAGTTCATGAGATACTCGCCCCTCCCCATACCTTTTCCTCCAAGATTATGTGCTCTCCATGTTATACTCCTCTATTATGCTTAATGAATTCTTTCACCTTATTCCTCCTTTCCTTCCAGTCTCTCCTTCCCGTTTTTTGTCTTCTCCTAAAACCATTAAAATGAATCAAAACCATCCACAGAACTTTTGCTATTTTAACCTTTCTCTATGACTATTTAAGATTTTAGGGTTCTGGGGAGACATTTATTTCTTATTCCCCATTGACATGTAAATAATTCATCCCCACATTCCCTTTTAACTAATCAAACATGTCTACCTTTCTGTTTTTCTTTTGTCACCACTTTTCCGTATGTTATTCTTAGTGTTTCCATGTTATTGTTGTTTGTGTACTTTTATCTCTTGCCTTTTGAAATATCATATTCTAAGTTCATTTCTCCTTTTTAGTGACAAATGCTCAGTAGTGTGCAATACTTGTCAAATGAGATATTAAAGTACTTAGCATAATATTAATATTATTATTATAGTAAATATAATATTAAAATATTTAGCATAATTGCCAGCACATTGTAAACGTTTAATAAATGCTAGCTAGCTAGGTGGTACACTGGGTAGCACATTAGCCTTGGTGTCAGGAAGACCAGAATTCAAATCTGGCCTCAGACACTAGCTGTAGGACTGGAAAAGTCACTTAACTGCTGTCTGCCTCAGTTTTTTCAGCTGTAAAATAAGCATCATAATCACAGTACCTACCTCTCAGAGTTGTTGCGAGAATCAAATAGGACTGGGTCGGTCTCAGGCTCTGTTTAGTTGGACCTGGGCTCAGATAGCCAGCCAAAGGCTGGGGGATGGGTCAGAGTGGACTGCAATATTCTTTGGCATCATGAAGCTTATGTGAAAACTAGATTTATTACAAGAGGAATGAACATGCATGTGGAACCACTAAAATTCATAATCCATACAGAAGTTTGCATATTTATAACAGTGCAACAAAGGAAGAAGGAGGAAACACAAATCACTACCTTAAGGGGCATGGCATGAGAAGGGGGAAAGGTGCAGTAAAGGTGGGAAAAGGATAAAAGCCACCCTCGCAGGGGAGGAACAAGACAGTGACAAAAATTGTATTCTTTTCCCTTGAGAACTGTTAGACTGTGAAGATAGGATGGTCTGCTTATCTACAAGGGTCCCAGCTGCATAAGCAGTTTCTTGGCCTGGTGCAGAGTGACTGGCGCCTGGTCTTGACTCCCAAGGACACAGAGGGAGTCCAGTTTGGAATGCAAACAACAAATTAAAGGGGAGACTTTGTCCTTGTCACATTCAGGGCCTACTGCATATGCTGGATCCAGTGTTTCTGAGAAATATGGCAACTCAAAAAGGAGCTCAGGGAACTCTGTAACATTCCTTAGCAGAGTCAAGCACAGAGTACAGGCCTGGACTCACATAAAATATGCCCAAGTTGCCCTCCATCAGCCAAGTGTCTCAGGGAAGGCTTGAACTTTGTTTGACTTGGTTTGGCTGGGCTGAGCTGAGCTGAGCTGGGCCAGGCCCAGCTGGGTGTGAGTCTTCTAATCTCAAGAGGGAGTGCTAGAAATGCTGGAAGGCTTCAAGGTAGCTCACTGACCTCCATGCTTCATTCCTGACCCCTTTATTTCTGAGGCAGCTAGTGGTACAGTGGATAGTGGTGGGGCCTGGAGTCAAGAAGAGAATTTCAAATGTGCCTCAGACACTAACTGTGTGACCCTGGGCAAGTTACTTAATGCTGTTTGCCTCAGTTTCCTCAACTGTAACATGGAGATAATACTATCACCATTGAAGGGTTGTTGTGAGGTAATTTTTTTTAAGTACCTACTAAAGTACCTGGCACATAGTAGGTGTTATATATAAATGTTTATTCCATTCCTTTCCTTCTCTTAATGGCTGTCCTAGGATCTCTTCTGGCCTGGGAATCTCTGTGGATTTTGGGGTAGAAGAATCACCTTTAGGTGATTCTATCTCTGTAGTATATCGTACCTCTATACCCCAAATGGAGCCAGCTTTCCACAATTCCCCCATATTTTCAGTATCAACATTTTACTGGTGCTTCTTTGACATGCAGATGTAGAATACCACTACTTCTAATCAAATTGCAGATTCCATTGAGTATTTGAATATTATTAGTAAAATTAGCCATGAAAATAACACTTTCTCAAATGAAGTTAGACCTACATACTAAAAGGACATCTGAAACTATTTAAAAGAAAGCTAGTCAGATTAGCTTCTTAGCTTTTTGGAATATTTCTAAGGATTTATTTGTGTTTTCTCAGAAGAGGAAGCTTAAAAACAGAGGTGAATACACTTCCTGTAAAGATTGAGGGGGAAAGATGTGTCAGGCAGATACAATGCATATCCTAAACAGGGCTTAGTAGAAAGAATTGATTTGTTCAGACTTTTTGTTTGCCTGAGTTAAGGAGTTTAGCAAAATATTTCTCAAATGAATATAACTCCTGGCTTAAAGCAAAGGTTGATGCCTTATTTGTATCATGGACCCCTCTGGCAGTCTGGTGAAGGCTAGATTCTCATCAGAATAATGTTTCTAAATGAATAAAATAAGATACATAGGAAACCACTAGCAAAATATTAAACAGATTTTGGGACCCAGGTTAAGAATGTCTCTCTCAGTTCTTTGGAGCACTTATCACACTTATCTCTTCTTTCCCTTTTCCTTCTCCCCCTGTCCTCCCTCTTTTTTTCCTCTCCTTTATATCCTCCTCAATTTTACTAATCCCAGAGAGAAGTGATAGATGTATCCTAGACTTTCTATATTACCACCTCAAACCATAACATTTCAGATTCTTCATTTTCAGTTAAGACACGAAAGAAAGCATCAAAATTTCAAGCATCACATTAGGGTTTATGTTGAAATTTGAGGAGTTAGCTGGCCAACAAGCAGTGTTCAAGTCCCAGAGAGATGAAATGTTTGTGGTGTTTTTATTTATTTATTCATTTATTTTCTATATTCTCTACCTTTTTGAACCAGCCAAAGCAAAGGATCAGTTATCTGAGCAATCAGTAACAAATCCTTTCTTAAGTGGTGCTTGGATAAATAGTTTTATTTCAAAGTTATACTTCTCACACTACACATTCAGACAAAGTTGAGTTATTACAAAAGCTTTTGTACCTAGATCTTTGGGGTCTAAGATCCCCAAAGTTATTCTGTTTTGTTATCTCAGAAAGACTCATAAACTCTCTATCAAAAAAACTGAGCTCCAAAAATACATTTTGCATATGGTTCAAATATGAATGAAAATTTGATTTGAGTTCTCTGAAAACATGCATGTGGATGTTCAAAATATAGCCATAACATCCCTTTGTCCCCCAATTTATGTTCATATTCTTCTAGCCCTGATTTTACTGGTAATTTGGTAAGGGATAGACTATTTTCCATTTATATTCCAGTGACTCCCTGTAGTGTAATTTTATTCAGCCTCATTCTTCTGCAGAATTGCAGTAATGGTAGCTTAAGACAATTCTTTGAGATAAGTTACCTATTATCCTCATTTTATTGATGAGGAAACTAAGGCAAAGTGAGGTAAATGACTTGCCCATGGTCACACAAAGCCAGTCTCTGATCTGAACTCAGGTCTTCTTGAGTACAGACTCTCTGGTTACATTCTGTAACCAGTTATGGCTGGCTAACCACATGGTGAGGGAGAGGCTCTCTGATTGGCTCCAGAGAATTAAAAACCTCCTGGCACCACCAGCTACTTCCTCTTTGCCACTCCACTTGGTGATGCATAGTCTCCCTGCTTCTGGTGAGTGACCTTATGGTAAGAGGGAGGGCCTTATGTCCATTTTTCCCCTAGAAAGTCATAACCCTGAAAAATTATTTTTGGTCCTTGGCCTCGACCTCAGCCTTGTTAGGTGTGTATGATTTTTTCCCCCCTTATTCTAAGTGAAGGAAACAAGAGTTTCTTATTTTAGAGATTCCTAGGGTGGGAGAGTGAGTTACAGGAACCTGGGAGCTAGAATCCAGACCAGATTTTGTGGCCAGAGCAGTATTGATACCTTGAGGAAAAAGAGAAATTTTGAGGAGTAACCTTTGGGACCTCAAGTGGGAAGGACTCACTAGGCCAGGGGGTGGGAAACCTGCAGCCTCGAGGCTGCATGTGGCCCTCTAGGTCCTCAAGTGCAGCCCTTTGACTGAATCCAAATCTCACAGAATAAATCCTCATAAAAAAAAGATTTCTTCTGTAAAACTTGAACTTAGTCAAAAGGCCGAACCCAAGGACCTAGAAGGCCACTTGTGGCCTCTAGGCCAAAGGTTGCCCCAACCCTGATCTAGGCAGTTGTGCTACCTTTATATGCGAATTTTGTGGGACCACTACTATGAGGGAATAAGATTAAGTTTTGAGCCTATTTCCCCAAGGTCGAAAGTATATGTAGGAGAGTATGTTCAGAGGAAATGCTTGTTTATTTGTTCTTGCTATAATCTTTAAAGTAAATATCCTTATATATATTAACTTATAGTTTTCCTGTAGCAGTCTTCAGGAGTTATGATTGGTTATTCTGTTGGTCAGGGTTTTTAAATGTTTCTCAATTATTTTCCTTTACAGTTGGTATAGATTTTGTATAAATTTGTATTTTTATAAATGTTTTTGATAACATTCTGTTGGTCAGGGTTCTTAAATCTTGTCAATTATTTCCCTTTACAGTTGGTATAGAGTTTGTATAAATTTGTATTTTTATAAATGTGTTTTTAATAACATTCTGTTGGGTAGGGTTCTTAAATCTTTCCCAATTATTTTCTTTTACAATTAGTATAGATTTTGTATAAATTTATATTTTTATAAATTTATAACATTATATTGGTCAGGGTTCTTAAATCCCTCTCAGTCATTTTCCCTTACAATTGGTATAGATTTTGTATAAATTTGCATTTTTATAAATGTGTTTTTGATGACATTCTGTTGGTCAAGGTTCTTAAATCTTTCCCAATTATTTTCCTTCACAATTGGTATAGATTTTGTATAAATTTGTATTTTTATAAATGTATTTTTCTGGTTCTGCTCTCTTTAGTCCACAACAGGAGTACAATACCAAGTTTCTCTGAATCCTTTTCTTTTGTCATATCTTACAACATAATACTATTCCATTACATTCATATACCATAATTTGTTCAGTCATTCCCAAATAATGAATCTCTATCCTGTTTCCAGTTCTTTGCTACAACAAAAAGTGCTGCTATAAATTTTTTTTTTTACATATGGATTCTCTTCCTTTGTTTCTTTGATCTCTTTGTGGAATAGGCTTAGTAGAGGTGTTATGGGGCAAAAGATTTGCATGGTTTAATTATATCGGGGGCAGAGTTCTTTGGAACTTTGCAGAACAATTGTACCACTTAGTAGCTCTAACAGTATGTTAGTATGACACTCGTCATTTTCCTTTTTTGCTGTCTTTGCTGGTCTGATGGGTAAATAAGTGTGAGGTCAGTGGTGTGGCTAGAGCCAACTCATATTGACTCTCACAAAGTAATTCTTTAATTTTCAGAGTGAGCATTTACACCTTGGAAATAGAAATAGGCAAATATAACAAATCAGGACTTGATTTGGTATTCTACTGATTGTCTAGACCAGAGGTTCTCAAACTTATTTGGGCTACCACTCCCTTTAAAAAAAAAACTTTTGGGAAGGGACAAGGCCAAATGAGAGAAGAGAAAAAAAGCGGGGGACAGAGTAGGATGGAGGGCAATATAGTTAGCCTTACACAACATGACTATTATGGAAGTCTTTTGCAAAATGACACATATATGGCATGTAATGAATTGCTTGCCTTCTCAGTTGGGATGGGCGGAAGGGAGGATGGGAGAGAAGTTGGAAAAGTATTAGAAACTAATGTTGAAAACTGTTATTGCATATAACTGGGAGGTAAGAAATACAGGTAATGGGGTATAGAAATCTATCTGGCCCTACAAAAAAAGAGAGAAGATGGGGATAAGGGAAGAGAGGGGTGTGACAGAAGGGCAGCACATTGAGGGAAGGGGTAATCAGAATGCAAGGTGTTATGGGGTGGGGAGGGGAGAGATGGGGAGAAAAATTGGAACACAAAATTTTGTGAAAATGAATGTCGAAATCTAAAAATAAATAAAACTATTTTAAAAAATAAAAAAATTAAAATTAAATACTCAATGCCTCCCCCTCCCTCCATAAATCTACTTTCTTTAACCCTTTAGGTTTTTTTCACTTACATCTTTTCAAAAATATATAATTTTTTAAATGATGCATCTTAAATTTAATAATATGTTGTAAATTTTTTGGGGTTTTCCTGCATAGAAATTTAGATGATGCAATAGTGCATCATGTTACCTTATAGTATCATATTGCAAACAAGTCATTACATGTATATATTCCTGCTATTGCATGCTGAACTTCCTGACAATTCAAGACATGCTTGCCTGTTAACAGTTATTTGTTAAGACCTGCTGGCGGACTGGACCACTGATCAGTTATAATTTATATTTTGTGTATTTATTTGGAAAATAATGTAATCACAATGACTTTAACTCTGTTACACAACAGGTGAAATATGTACAAACAGTTTTTCAAAACCTTCTTCTCTTCTTTCTTTATGCTTACACTACCCCCTTATTTTTATTCAAGACCCTCCAATTGTACCCCAGGCTACTACTACCGCACCCCTGGATTGTTCCAGCACCCCCCAGGGGGCAGTATTCCACCACCCCCCCCTCTCTTTGGGAACCTGTGGCTAGACTTGAGAAAATCATAGAGAAAATGTTGATAACGCAAATTATAATTAAATGTGGGGGGGTGGCAGAGAGAAGGGAGAATCTCTTGTTAAAAATTTACTAGGTAGAGCCTCAGGGTTATTTTAATTTGCTTTTTTCTTATTAATGATTTGGAATGTTTTTATATGGTTGTTGATGGTTTACTTATCTTCTTTTGCATACTTACTACCTGTTCATATCCTTGGAATATTTACCTATTGGAAATGATTTTTATTCACATAATTTTGTATCAGTTCCCTATGTAACTTAAATATCAGACCTTTATCAAAGAAACCTTTTGGAAAAAATTTTCCTCCAATGTTCTTTCTAGTTATAATTACATTGATTTTGTTTGTGTAGAAACTTGTAAGTTTTATGTTTTAACTTGGGTTTTCCTTCTCTAGGTTCTCAGGAATTGATGAAGAAGACTTTGTCCTAATGATAATAAGAAAGGACTTTCTAATTGTAAAGGAATAGGGGGAACAGGGATAACGGGGGAAACTGACACCCTGAAAATGTTTCAGAAAATATTTCTATTTTTCTGTTCTGCAGGAACAGTCAAGAAGAAGGTTGACTTGACCTTAGAGCTATAGCTCCTAGGCTTGGGCAGAATGGGACTCATTGAAGTCTAAGCATATGGAATTCTTGAAATAATTCTAGTTCCTTTTTCTGTAAGAAATTTCTCCCTGATAATGATTTGAAGGGAAAGTAAAATTCATGTCTATTTTTGAGTAATTAACATTTCTTTTTCATTTTTTCAGCAGGAAGAGAAGGTAGTCCTTGCATCTAAGCTAAATGATGACAACCTTAAAGAGCAAAGGTGAGTCTTAAATGGGAGATACTTCTTTTCCCTTAATTCCTTTTTTTTCCTTTTTCTAGTTCCTGACCATCCAGACTCTCTTTCCTATTAAGGACATCCTTTTCAGCAACTAAAAAAAAAAAGTCTGCTAGTTGATACAGTGGGTAGATCAGAAAAACAACCTGAGTTGGAATCTTGCTTTGGATTTTTTTCTAGCTGTGTACCCTGGGCAAGTCACTTAACCTATATTTGCCTCAGTTTCCTCACCTGTAAAATAAGGGTATTGGAATCAATGGCTTTTAAGGTTTCCTCTGTGCTTTTGTGATCTAGCTTTGTCCAGGCCTGTTTTCCTCCTCCTGTAGGTAGTATCAATGTCTGAATTCTCATCATGTCCTAGATCAGGGATGGGGAACCTGTGGCCTCAAGGTCACATGTGACCTTCTAGGTCCTTGAGTGTGACTTTTTGACTGAGTCCAGGTTTTATAGAATAAATTATTTTATTAAGGATTTGTTCTATGAAGTTTGGATTTAGCCAAAGGACTGTACTTGAGGACCTGGCTTAGATTCTACTCTGAGTATAGGAGAGACCCTAGTTTTGACTTTTAAGACACAACTACTTGGAGATGAAAAGAAAAGCAGGTGAAAGGAGTCAGGGTGGGATAGTCTGCAAATATCCAGATTCAGTGTAACATAGTCATTTCATTGGGTAATTTATCAACCCAATGCCATGTGGGGTCTGAGAAAAAAGGAGATCTTACCTTAGTTTGTAGGGCGCTGGGCCTGGCATTAGGACATTCTCGGCTCATATCCTGCCTCTAGTACTTACCGACCATGCCAGTCACTCGCTTCACTTATCTTAGCTTCAGTTTTTCTTCTGTGAAGTGTGGACAGTCATATTTGTTGTCCTTTGTAGGACTGAGGCTCATGAGATAGTGTATGGAAAGATGCAATCGTCAGCTATTTTTGTTAGGGAGGATTGTACTCAGGTGAGGATCAGGGAAGGCTTCGTGGAGGAGGTGGCATTTGGGTTGGACTTTAATAAGATACGGAGAGGACTGGATTTGTCATTTCATTAGTATAGGAAACTCCCAGGAGAAGAAATTCCCTCAAACAATGCAGGTCAGTACTTTCTCTGCAAGTTTTAGTCTTGGAGAGCCATTTAAAGCCCTAACTGCTTAAACGAATTGCCCAGGTGGGTAGGGGTCAGAGGTAGGACTCCAAAGTAAGTCCTCCAGGCTGGCTCTCTAGCCACTGTTGTGGTGCTGTCTCTTTGGAACTTTAAGGGACAGGTAAGGATTCAGTAGTCAAAGAAAGAAAAGAAGAACATTTTAGGCATAATGAGCAGTGTAAGTCATGGCTTGGAGTCATGAGAGCACAGACAAATATACAGGAGCAGAGTGGTCTTCTGTTCTACTAGAAACTGGAAACCTGGATGGCATTTTTCTGCTCTCACATAGCTTGAGGTTGAGTAGGAGAGATAATGACACCTACCTGCAATGCAAGGTAGAGTATAATAAATGTTATTCAGAGAGATACAAACAAATTGCCCTAGAAGTCTGTTAGAGATTATTTCCATTTAGAGGATCATTAAATCTTTAGGAAGGAAGTAATATTTTATCTGAGCACTGGTAAGTTTTTAATTGGTGGAGAAAAGTTAGAAGTGCATGGGTAAAGTAAGTAGCAAACTATTACATATATAAGGTCCATGGAAAGAATTTCAAGGAAATACATCCATATAGGCTGCTTGGAACCAGAATATCATGCTAAGGTGTTTGAACTTTATATTTTAAGGACCTACTAAAGGGAATGGAAGACAAGATTTTAAAGAAGACTTCCAACTTAATCTTGAGTAGGAAAGAGAGCACCAACAGCCTAATTAAATAAAATATCACCTATAGACTTTCCCTCTAGTAATGACATAAGAGTACTAAATAAAATAGTACCCAAAGATAAAATCAGTAATCTTTCCAAAAATATACTTTCCTCTCACATTTGCATAAATTAGCTAACTGAATGTCTATGTTTTTCACTTTTACATAAGTTCCTGGGTACATGCTGAGTATTACTAAATGACCAAATTTCAATTTCAGAAGGTAGGAAGGAGTCAAAGAAGGCCTTTATACCACCTGGACAAAAAGTTTATACTGAGATCCCTTGCTCTCTGGATGCCCCCAACAATGAAGATATTCAAGGAATTGAGCCCGCTGGGGTGAATGCCAACCAAGGCCAGCCAACAGACAAGATGCAGAAGAGAAAGGAGAAAGACACAAGAAAGAGTTCAGAAAGTGATGAGGGGAAGGGACCTCTAGCTACCAAGCCCAGCAAAGGACAAGATGCTAAAGGAGATGAAAGGAAAATAAAAAAGGTACCTTCCAGAGATGGTGGAGATCATGCCATTACTTTCCCTGGCCTCTACCAGGACAGCTTCTCCCATAATCCTCCCATGTGAGGAGTTCTCCAGAGTAGGAGACAACCTAGTGTTCTTTGCTTTCATATTTCCTGATCTTTCTCCCCTTCTCTTAACTTTTGGGACATTTTCATGTATAATTGCTCCCACTCCTACCACAATATTAATCTCTTGTTTCTCTTACTATATAAAAGAGTTTTGGTCCTAGTACTTATGAATAAGGAGCTAGAGGGAATACTTTTAAAGTCCTTTCTCCACTTTGACTTTCTAGCAGACCTGGAACTGGTCCAGGAAAACTTTAGATGAATTAGCCCTATGCCCTCAGCCATGTGAATTCCTTATCTTAAACTTTCAAAAAATAAATGTCTACCTGGCCATGGTGGAAAACAGGAAGACTCTCAGAGCTTTCTCTGTCTGTCTGTCTGTCTCTCTCTGTCTCTCTCTCTCTCTCTCCAGGAGAGGATGCCAAGTCTCACCAATGAACAGTTTGAGGAAATTGTCCAGTGCGTGCTTAAGAAGTCCCTGCAGGAGTGCCTGGGTATGACCTGTGGTAGGAGAGGTTGGAGGCGGGGAGGGCAAAGTGATAGGTGTCATAATAATAGTAGACTTCCTCCATCATGCTATTCTCCTAGGTACAGAATAGAGAAATTCTAGAAGGGAGCTTGAGATATCATCTACTTTATATCTGAACCACTAGACAGTATTATAGCCAAACTATCCTAGAATTAGTCCATTTTTAAAAGCCCTTTGCATGAGATTGGCAAACTGATCAACTAACCTAAATTATTTACCCATGGTTTAAATCTGTAAACTCTGTTTACAGTACTTAGGAGGAGATGGAGAATGACCTTTCAGATATTTGAAGATTAGCTTAAGCTTCCCAATCCTCCTAGTGCCTTAGTTTTCTCTTTTCTTGGCTTCCTTAGTATATCCTTATTGACTTGATTCTATAGGGATGGGATGGAAGGGAAGCTAATCCAAAAAAAAAAGTAATGACCACCTTTTTGGTCTAGTCTTTGTTCTTTTCTTTCTTTTTTTTTTTTTTTAATAAATTTATTTATTTAACTAAAATTTTCTCCCCATTTGTCCCCTCCCCCCTCGCCAATACACTGAGCATTCTAATTGCCCCTATCACCAATCTGCCCTCTCTTCTATCATCCCTCCCTTCCCTCACCCCATCTTCTCTTTTGTCCTGTAGGGCCAGATAACTTTCTATTCCCCATTACCTGTATTTCTTATTTC
>CM053770.1:306451561-306492412 GCA_028658325.1 Potorous gilbertii | reverse complement strand
TTTTGGGTCTCCTTTATTAAGGTATTGACCCATTTTTCATGCTTTTCTTGCATCTCTCTCATTTCTTTTCCCAGTTTTTCCTCCACCTGTCTAACTTGATTTTCAAAATCCTTTTTGAGCTCTTCCAAGGCCTGAGCCCATTGGATATCTATTTCAGATGTTTGGGATACAGAGGCCTTGACTCCTATGTCTTTACCTGATGGTAAGCATTGGTCTTCTTCGTCAGAGAGGAATGGCACAATCATCTGTTCCCCAAGAAAATAACCTTCTATGGTCTTATTTTTTTTCCCTTCTCTGGGCATTTTCCTAGCCAGTTACTTGACTTCTCTGTTGTCTTTTCAATTAGGTTATGAGCCTAAGGAAGTGTGTGTGTGTGTGTGTGTGTGTGTGTGTGTGTGTGTGTGTGTGTTCAGTATCTTTCAAATCAATATGCTCTTGTAAAAGAGGCTTGATGGACAGGAAGATGGATATAAAATGGAATATCAGTGACTACTACTATACCAGAACATTAATGTAAAATACCACTCTGGGATGTGGGAACAGATGGTTTCGGATCCATCTGAAAAACTTCCTAGAACAAGTTGGTTTGATAGTTATTGAAAACTAAAGGGGCATGATTATGGTTTAGAATAAAGAAAAACTTATACACATACACATACATACAATCATGTGTGAGTGTTTTGTGCAGGTTTGTGATTTCAGTAGTATGGGGAATTCCTAGTTTGAAAACCCTGCACTACTACAGATAAGCAACTATCTGTAGTTTACAGTCTTAGAGAGTTGCCTGGGGTCTTAAAAGATAAAGTGACTTGCCTTTAGTCATATGGTTTGTATGTGACAGAGTCAGGGCTTGAACCCACAATCTTTCTGATTTTCAGGCTTGTCCTCCACATGCCACACCTCTTCTCTCTAAAGAATTAGAGCTATACAAAAGTAGATTGGAGTTAATGAATTTTGTTTCACTAGAGTAATTAGATTCTTGGTCAGGTACATACATATTAGACTAGATGACTTTTAAGATCCTTTTCAACTACAAAATTTGATAATTCTTTGATTTGTCTATTCCAGAAATAGGAGATAGTTTAATCTAAGGTATCCAGGAGAGAAAGGGTACTTACCTTCCTCCAGAAACTTATTAATCACAATGTTATGATTTTGTGGGGATGGATTTGGGACCTTGGTTTTTCAGAGACTTCATGTGTTCAACGTATTGAATATTCCCCTGGGGCAAAGGAGAAAAGTCCAGCTACTACTGATGTGGATAGGTAAGTTTTTCCTGGTGAGGCAGAGTACATCCCAAGAGTGGGCTTACATTTAACGAGTGGGACCCTCCTTCCCAGAGATTGTCTATGAGATAGCCCTGTTTGTTTGGGTTGCAGAAGAAGATGGTAAGCACTGAGTCAGATGAAATTATCTCTGGAGTCTTAGGGAGTTTCTAATTCCTTCGTTTTTCTTAACTCCTATACCTTTGAGCTCTTTAAATGTGAGGATACTTACAGTTTACTGGTTTCTGCCGTTTTCCTAAAAAATTATTATTTCCAGGAAGCTGCTGGGGATATCTTATTCTTCTGGAATCCCTGACTCTACAGAAGATAGGATCATTCCTGGGACCCAGGCACCCAAATCAGACCTTTTACCCTCAGAGAAGAAACAGAACAAACTTTCCTTAAGCAAGAAAAGAAAACAAGCAAGTAAGTATGAACTGACAACCCCCTTAATATTAAGCTTGGGAGCCATTTCTAATGTATTAGGGAGTTGGGAAACAGCAGATAAAGGACATACAGGTTTAGACAAGAAACAATTAGACCGTTGCCATGACCTTCTCTCCTTCTATCTGCTCTTATTTTTTTGAAAAGTAAATTTTTATTGATATCTTTTTGTTTTTGTATAGCCTAAGCTATAGTATTCTCCCTGGGTATAGCATATCTGCTGAGCTGATCCTTCAGCTGTGTCTGGTTTTTTCTATAGCTCAGTACTCAACAACCAGACTCACAGAGAACACCCTCCAGTCTTGGCAGCTAGCAGATAGAGGGCTGGGCCTGAAATCCAGAAAGACTCATCTTCCTGTAGCAGTATGACCCTGGACCAGTCACTTAACCCTGTTTGCCTCAGTTTCCTCATTTGTAAAATGAACTAGAGAAGGGAATGACAAACCACTCCAGTATCTTTGTCAAGAAAACCCCAAACGGGGTCATGAAAAGTTGAATGCAAACTGAAACAACTGCAGAACCACAGAGATCACACGCATCAAAGCTAAGAGCAGTGTTTCCTACTGCTTCAACAGCTCTGTTGAAGGATGTCACTTTCTTAGTGTGGAGAAATTCCCTCCCCTACAAGAGTCAAGTGCTGGGTTCTCCCTTCATAGTTAGTTTTCTTCTCTGCTGCCCGTGGGTCACATTCTTCTGAGCTCTATTCCCTCCTTAGTTAGTGTGTCTTATCTTTTGAAGAACCACTATGAGTGTGGCCCAACCAGTGACTAGCTGTTTTCTGATCTCATCAGTTTTGATCTGAGAAATCCTTTGCACCTCATAGAGTGGGTAACACATTGTAAGCTTTTATACTGCATTCAAGACCTTAACAGATACTTCATTATCTCTCTTAACTTCCTTTCTCTGATTTCATTAACTGGGTTGGGAGGGAATCATTTAATCAGGTAGGTACTGGTCACCTCCCTTTCCTCATCCCCCCCCCCCCACTTCCTTTCTTCTTTTGTAAAAAAATTTTTGGTCTTTGAATATACGGTTCTGGCTCTGCTGAATTTGTTTTGTTTCACTTAGTCCTATTTTAAGTCACTTATCTGCTCAGTCCTGTAGACTAAATTGTAGAAAAGGTAGGAGTTCCTTACACCAGTGATGAAATCACAGCCCTATCTTCTATCACTCAGTAAAGATCTTTCCATATTTCCTTTTATGCTTCATATTTATCATATTTGATAGTACCATAACATTATATTATATTCATATACACAATTTATTCAGCCATTCTCTAATTGCTAAAGATAGAGGGTTTTTTCCCCTAATATATAGTTATTATAAGAAGAATGTGAATATTTTTGCACAGATCCTTTTTGCTTTTTATATTTTTGAAATGATGTCTTTGAAGTAGAATTGATTTTGTGACTTTTGTTGCAGTTTCCTGTGTTATCCTTCAAATTGTCACCACAATCTATCATTCCAACAAAAAATATTTTAGAATGACTATTTTCCTATAATTATGACCGTATTGCATTTTGTCACTTAAGTGATTTTTTTAACTTATACATATATCAACATTGCATTTACCATCTTTGCCAGTCTGATAGGTGGAACCTCATATTTGCTTTAATTTGCACTTCTCTATTAGTGATTTAGAGCAAATTGTTATTTTACTATTGATAGCTTGCTGTTTTTTCTTTGAAAACTGCCTCATATCCTTTGACCATTCATTTTTGGGGGAGCAACTCATAGTCTTATAATTTGAATCAATTCCTTATATATCTTGGAGCAAGACTTTTATTGGAGATGCTAGTAAAGATTTTTTTCTAGTTATCTGTTCCCCTTCTAATTTTTATTACATTAGAGTTGTTTGTACAAAACTTGTAAAATTTCATATAATCAGAATTGACTTTGTAACTTAAACTTGTGTCATTTGTTTAGTCATGAGTCATGAAGTGTTCCCCTGTCCATAGATTGGAAGGTAATTTCTTTCTTGTTCTTCTAATTTGCTTATGATGTAACTTTTTTAAAAAATTGATTTATTTTCAATTTAAATACTAAAACTTAAATATACAATAAGAAGAAACAGACTTAAATATTAAAAGGCAAATACAAAATAAGAAAAGAAAAATTACCATATGCACAGCAGAATGTAGGAGAAGATTCAGAACATACAACAATAAATACCATTTCAAGAAAGCCTATATAATATATACTACCTTTTGTGTTCAGAGCTATTCATCTTTTCTTTACTTCCTTGGAAATTTCTTTTGTTCTCTGCTGTGCACTTTTTACTTTGTTCTTTCCTCTCTCCCCTCCCCTAAGAAGCATGGATATATTTATAGATAGGTGTAAATACACACACACACACATAAACATATATACACACATATATATGTATATATATATGTATACGTATGCATACATTTATATATACATACATACATATATTTTCATACACATATATATACTTAGATATCCATAATCATATTCATTCATATGCATCTATATAAGACTGTATTATACTTATTTGTCATTTGTGTTTCTCTGAGGGTGTGTAACCTCATCCTTCATAAGTCCAAGTCTTTCCATATTTTTCTAAGTTCACCAATTCATAATTTCCTACACTAGCAATATTACAACCTTATACTATCTAGTTATTTTAAATAGTGTAAAACAACATTGATTAATATGACTGACATATAGTGTAGTTTCCCTATTTTTCTCTTTTGAGTAAATCTATTTTAGCTTTAACTTTATCTGAGATCGTGAGTACTACTCCTGCTTTTTTCCCTTTAATAAATTCTATTTCTGATATTTATTTTGTTTGTATCTTTTATTTTCCTATGCCTTTTGCCTCCCCTATTTTACTTCTACCCACTACTTTGCCCTACTATTACTTACCCTCCCCCTCCCCCCAGGATAACTCCCTTAAACTTCCATTGCCATTAATCAAAACACCCTTCTCTACCTTACCTTATTCCCTCACCCTCCCTTTTAAAAATTCCCTCTTATCCCCTCTTCCCTCCCTATCCCCTTAGCCTTTTATTTCTTTCTGAATTTAGAGGACTTTTATTCCCTTCTAGATATATCCATTCCCAGTGCGAGTAGGGTATCAGAACTACCAGTCCTCTGCCCCGATCTAATTCCTCGATGTCAGTTCTTCCTCTAACACCTCATTTATATAAGGCAATTACTCTTTTTACCTTTTCCTGAGTGGTTTTACTCAGGAAATGCATGACATCATAGTCAGGTCTATCCCAACCTTTCTTTTGAACTATCCAATTACTAATAACAATCTTAGATATTTATTTTACATTTCCTCATATAAAAAGTAAATAGTAAAGAGTCCCGTGTGTAGTTAGTCTTTGATATGTACTTTATATTTTCTTGGATGTTTTATATCAAATATTCTATTAAGTCCAGGTTTATGGGTTGTTGAGTTTTTTTTTTTAAACAAAATCCTGAGAGTCTGACAATTCATTAAAATGTCCATTTTTTTCCCATTCGGTATTATGCTTAAATTTCCTGGGTATGATGTTTTTGGCCACTGCCCCAGTTCTTTTGTTTTTTGATATGAGACTTATGGACTTTTATTGTCTCTGCTGGTAAGTCTTGTGTGATTCTAATTGTGGTACTGCCATATGTAAGTTGTTTGTCCCTTGTTGCTCCATAATATTTTCTTCTTGAGCTGGGGGTTTCAGAATTTGACTACGCTATTCCTGTAGTTTTCCTTATAGGGTCTCTTTCAGGTGGTGATTGGTGGATTTTTTTCTATTTCTATTTTCAATGCTTCAGGATAATTTTCTTTAATTATTTCTTGTATTATTGTATCAAGATTCTTTTTTTGATCGTAGCTTTCAGGTAGCCCAATTATTCTTTTTTATGGTTAATTTTTTTTATATATTAATTTTATTTATTTTTAGTGTTCTACAATCACTACCATAAGACTTAGATTTTTTTTCCCTCTACCTACTTCCGACTTCCCCCCTCCCTCCCCGAGATGGCATACAATTCTATATAGGATCTACACATATATTCCTACTGAATACATTTTCACTATAGTCATGCTGTGTAGAAGAACTAAAATGAATGGGAGAAATCATATAAAAAACCAAAACATAATACACACACAAAAAAATGATCTGCTATATTCTGCAATTGAATTCCATAGTTGTTTCTCTGGATGTGGAAGGCATTTTGCATTAGAAGACAATTGGAAATTTTTTTTTTAAGTCCTTGCTTTGCTATGAAGTTCCAAGACTACCCAAAATAATTCTCACACACTGCGGTTGTTGCTGTGCACAAAGCTCTCCAGGTTCTGCTCCTTTCACTCAGCATCAGGTCATAGAAGTCTTTCCAGGCCTCTCTGAAGTCTTTTTGTTCATCATTTTTTATAGTGCAATAGTACTCCATTACATTCATATACCATAATTTATTCAGCCATTACCCAATTTTGATTTCCAGTTTTTGGCCACCACAAAGAGTGCTGCTATAAATATTTTTGTACATATGGGACCCTTTCCCATTTTTATGATCTCTTGGGGGTACAATCCTAGAAGCGATATTGCTGGGTCCAAGGGTTGCATATAGCCCAATTATTCTTATGTTTTTTCTTCTTGACCTGTTCTCCATATCAGTTGTTTTTCTTATGAGATGTTTCACATTCTCTTCTATTTTTTTTCATTTTTTTATATTTTGTTCTATTATTTCTTAATCTCATTACTTCGCTGGCTTCCCCTGCCCAATTCTAATTTTAAAGGAGTCATTATCTTCCTTAAAATCCTTTTCTAATTGGTTGACTTTTTTCATAATACTCTTGTTTTTCTTGGATTGTTCTTATTTTTTTTAATTTTTCTTCAATATCTCTCATTTGATTTTTAAAGTCTTTTTTAAATTCTATGAATTCTTTTTGGTCAGGTGACCATTTGACATTACTCTTTAGGGTAAGAGAGCCTTCTTTTACTTCAGTATCATCCTCTGAAGATGAACCCGGGTTTTTATCTATTCCCACAGTTAACTTTCTACAGGTTGGATTCTTTCTCCTTTGCCTGTTCATTTTGGTTTTTTTTTCATATTTGTAGCAGATTATTTTTTGTAATTACCTCTAGTTCCTGGACATGAGGGAATAGTGCCTCTGCCCTCAAATTCTTCTTGAGTTCTTTCCTCTGGCATGGAACAGAAACCAAGAACTCTGCCCTCCTATAAATGCCCAAAGCCAGCAGCATCCCTGTCCCAGTGTTTCTGCACTCACCAGATGTATGCTGGTTCCTTCTCACCCAGGGTCTTGGTAGCACAGTTGGACCTGGTGTTCCTTATCAGCAGAGGTTCCCTCAATCTTCCCTGGCTAAGGTGCCTGAGTCCCCGCACCACTCAGGTGGTGAAAGTTCCTGTAACTGAGGCTGAAGCTACCTTCCAACCCAGGCAGCCCCCAGACTCACTGCTGGTTGTTACAGAGGAACTAGCCTGGAGATGTTTACTCTTCACAGGAACCAAACCTCCATCCTGGGATTTTTCTTCAAATCTTCTCCAATTGTCCCATGAGGACCACTGTTCTACCCCAGCTCTTGTTTATTTTTTACCTGCTCTTTGTTCACCCTGAAGTACAATTTTATCTTGTTTGTGGGGCAATCTGGAGAGCTTGGAATTTTCTGACTTACTCCACCATCTTCCCAGAATCCTTCATAACTTTTTATATCTAAGTCCTGTATCTGTTTGGGGCTTATCTTGGTATATGTTGTGAAGAAGTTTTAGTTTAAACTAGATTTCTGTCCAGCTTTCCCAACAGTTTTGTTTTGTTTTTTGGTATTTATCAAATAGTCTTTCCCCCAGTTATTGGAATCTTTGGGTTTATCAAATACTATGCTAGTGTGTTTATTTGCTTCTGTATATTTTGTAGCTAATCTGTTCCACGGACTGACTCTCCATATTTTTTCTAACTAGTACCAGATCTTTTAATGCTTACTGCTTTGCATCAGTTTGAGATGATACTCAGTTACTTTCTCTTCCCACTTATTTTTCATTATTCCCTTTAAGATTCTTGGTCTTTTTGTTAGTTGGTATGAATTTTGTTATTTTATAAAACATTCTTTGAAGAATTTGATTGGCATTGAATAAACAAATTAATTTAGGTAGTTTTTTATCGTATTGGTTTGACCTAACCATGAATAATGAATATATCTGCAATTATTTAGGGCCACATTTTTACAAAAGTTAAAATAAAGATAAATCTTGAAAGGTACACTCCCAAATATTTTATAGTTTTTATAGTTATTTTGAATGGAATTTCTTTTTCAAGTTCTTTACCCTGTTTTGTTGCTTATAAGTTGATGGTCTATATGGATTTATTTTATAGTCTGTAATTTTGCTGAAGTTATTCTTTGTGTTATTTTAAAATGATTTTCTAGGGTTATCTAAATATCTAAATATACCATCATATCATCTGTAAAAAGAGATGATTTTGTTTCCTCTTTATCTATGTTTTTCTCCCCTCATTTTCCTTTTCTTATTGCTATAAGTAGCTTTCTAGCACTAAGTTAAATCATGGTAATGGTAATGGGCATTCTTGCTTTACCTCTGATTTTATTGGAAAGACCTTTAACTTTTTTCCATTATAGATAATGTTTGTTCTTAGGTAGGGATAATTCCCATTTACTGTATTAAGCAAAGTTTCACTTATTTCTATGATTTCTAGAATTTTAATAGAAACCAGAGCTAGATTTTGTCAAAAACCTTTTCAGGATCTATTAATATAATCTTGTTTTTTATTTTTTATTATGCATGTTATTAACATGAATTTTTATGTCTAAAATCTTTCACATTTTGAACCAACTTTGTGTTCCTGGTATAAATTCAGGAACCCGGCTATAGTGTAAAAATCTTTCTTTCTTGTTTTAGCCCACTTACTTATGCTATATTTGCAATTTTTACATCTGCATAAACAAAATTCACCTAGGATAAAATATGAAGCAGTCAAAATCATTGTATCAAATTTCTCTGATAAAAGTTTGGTTTAAAAAGCAACAGCTATATATATATAAAATATGTATATTACATATATAATATACATATTATATATGTAATATACATATTATATATATAAAACCAAAAGTCATTTTCCAATATATAAGTGGTCAAACTGTATGAACACTTCTTCCTTTCCTTTTAATCCACCTTCATACTCCTCCTTCCAACATTCAAGATCATTTGCTTGTAGGACCCTTCCTTACCCCTTTATCTGTTTTTCCTCCAGTTTTTCCCCTCTTGAGTTTAATATATTTCTATACTGACATGTGTTTACGGCCAATTATATTCAATCTTTTTTCTATCTGATTCAAATGAAAGTGAGGTTCATTAAGAGGTTCATTGTCCCCCACCCATTCCTCCTTGGCTGTTTATTTTTCATTTTGTGGCTTAACTATGCAATAGTAATTTCCTTCCTCTTCTTCCTTTCCTCCCTTTTATAGTCCTTTTTTATCTCTCCCTCCCATTTTTATCTTTTCTTAAGACTATTAAAACAAAGTAAAACCACCCTCTACCACTGTAACCTTTTCTCTTTGACCCTTTAGGGGCAGCTAAGTGGTGTAGTAGGTAGAACACTTGACCCAGAGTCAAGAAGATCTGAATTCAAATCCTCCCCAGACATTTACTAGCTATGTGACCCTGGGCAAGTCATTTACCCCTATTTGTCTCAGTTCCTCATCTATAAAATGGGGACATAACTGGAGAAGAAAATGAAAAATCACTCTTTGTCAAGAAAACCCCATGGACAAGTCCGTGGGTCACATAGAGTTAAGACATGACTGAGACTGGAATGACCTTTAAAGAGAATAGGGTTCTAAGACATTGTTTCTTATTCTTCTATTAACATGTAAACAATTCATTCTCATATTCCCTCTCAGTTAAACAAATATGTTAGCCTTTCTTTGTTTCTCTTAGTGCCTGCATTTCTGTTTCTTTACGTGTGTGTATTCAGTACTGACTTTTTCTTCAGGATTGCTTAGAAATCCTTTATTCCATTAAAGGACCAGTTCCCCTCCATGTAGAATTATACTTCTTTTTTTAAGAAATTTTATTTATTTATTTTTAGTTTTCAACATTCACTTCCATAAAATTTTGAGTTCCACATTTTCTCCCCCTCCCCACAAGCTGACATGAAATCTTATATAGGTGATTTATATTAATATTTCTGTTTCTTAGATTTTTCTTTTCTTTTGTTTTTTTTTTTTTTTTACAATTTTGGGGTTTTATTTAGCTATTTCTTCTATTATTTGTCATTGTTTTCTGTCTGGCCCACTCAGATTTTCAGAGCATATTGAAGTGAGACTTTCTGTCATTATGTTCTAAAATGCCTTTTTCAGGCTATTGCTTCTTCTTGTCTGTACCCAGAGTTTTTTGTTTGTTTGTTTTTGTCCATGAGGCTTTACCTGTACTTGTGTTATTGCTATCATCTTCAGGTTCTTCCCTTGTATATCTCTCATACCAAGGTATTTCCTTATGGTGGTTGGAGAGTTTTTCTTGGTTTGCGCATGGGACGCCTATTCCTGCTTGTCAAACTCAGCAAATAAACAGTGCGGTCAGATCTAAAGGTCCTGAATCTAGTGGGCCAGACTAGCCCCCCCAGTCCTCCTTCAAGGGATTCTGGAGCCCTGCCTTGGAGGGCCCTCTTATCAGAGATCTCCTTGGTCCTGCTGTTAGGCTCAGCTTGAAATGTCTTACTCTTGGTGCTGAGTTCAAGGTTATTCCTGTGCTGGGTTTCATCTGTAAAATGGGGATAATATGAGCACAAAAATTCATTTAGTATAATCAATATAGGACTACTTTGGAGTCAGGAAGGCCTGAATTCAAGTCCTGTAGCTGTGTAATTATGAAAAAGTCAGTTAGGTTCTCAGTATCCCAGTTAATTCTATAAGACTATAGGTAATAAAGGAGCTGCAGTTCCTTTATTAGAAGGAGAGAGTTTTCACACTAGAAGTTCCTCACATTGATGAAATTACAGATCTAAAAAAATGATATTACATCTTTTATACTACCTACCTCATGGCTAAAGAAATGCATCCCCCTCCCCTTTTTCTTTCAACATATGGTTTGTTTTCTTGTGTTTAATTCTATAGTTTTTGAGTTTTGTGGTATATGGTGTGAGGTGATTATCTAAATGTATTTTTCATGATATTGTCATCCAATTTTCCAAATATTATAAAAAATAAGTATTCTCCTAGTTTTTAATGTATGTTAGTTTGCTATACACAAATCTTTTATATGTTCTGTTTCCAGATTTGTATTGTAGTCTAATTGCCATTTTTCTACCTGCCTTTTTAATTTTTTTAAAGGAACTTCCAGCTATATTTTCTGTATTTTGTTTTGTTATCTTCCTAGAAGAGGAGGAACCTGAGTTAACTAAAATTGGTCATAAGCACAGACGGAAGGGCCAACCAAGGAAAATAGTACAAGGCTACACCCAGATCAGTGATCAGGAAGAAGCTGGGGGAGAATGGACAAACGATTTCAGTGAGTTTGAACACAAAAAATTTAAATTAATTGAGTATGAAAAGAAAGAGACAAGAAGTTGGAAGAAAGGAGGTAGAATCCATGAGAAACCCAATGAGGATTGAATTGCATAGTTCTCCTTCTGTTCCTCCTAGTATCTTTTCAGTTCAGTTCAACAAGGGAAAGAGAAAGGATGGCTTCAGTGAGGAGCAACCTGGTGAAGGAGATAAAGGTCAGACCTTAAAAAGAATTTATTAGTGCTAAGATGGCAAGCGAGGCCAGTGCTCTGGAGAGGGAGCTAAGGAGTCTTCTTCTTTAAGGAGCTCTTAACGTAAGGAAGACTGGTTTTTATTGGAGAAAAGGGTTGAACATTATTTGAAGCAGGAGAGAACCAGAGCACCTTGAGAACAGGGACTGTTTGATTTCTACCTTTCTATCCCTACTACCTAGCATTGTGCCTAGCTAGCACACAGTGGATACTTAATAAATGCTTGATGACTGATTGATTTTGGTGATGCCATAGAAACTGATTTGGGCTGGGAATCAAGAAATCCGTGTTCTTGTGCCATCTTTGCCATTAACTCTGTAACATTGGAAATTCACTAGACCTATTTTTCTTATGTGAAAAATGAATAGGTAAGTTCCCTGGCTCTGACCATGGGATGATTCTGACTTCCAGAGAAACCAAGTAGGAAAGGGGAGATGAGAGACTCATTCTACTTCTGTCTGGTTTTAGGTCAGTGTGTAACCTGGGTGCAGTGCTCCTTCCCCAACTGTGAAAAGTGGAGACGACTGCATCGGAACATTGACCCCTCAGTACTGCCAGATGATTGGTCGTGTAGTGAAAATACAGGTAAAACAAAACACAAAGATTTGTTTTCCTCCTTACATATAGCTTGTTGATGTGTTCAACTGTTCAGAGAGAATAAATGTAACCCTAAAGGCTATTTTTCAACAAAACATTCCCCATTCATATATTAAAGATTACATAAGGTTTATTCATTGATGATACATACATAGAAATAACTTTGTTCTATTTAATTTTCAATATCAAATGAACTCTTAAACAAAGGAGTTTGCCATGGTCAGCTCAACTCAGCTCAACAAATATTTAATGCTTTTCACGTTCAAGGCACTATGGTAGGTGTTGGGACAAAATGATCCCAGCCCTCAAAGATCGTACATTCTACATATATAAAAATAAGATTGGGGGAAGAAGGGTAGATGATTTTCCTATAGGATATTGAGGTTAAACTAAGTATAGACATAATTCCTTTATCCCTTTAAGAAGATGAAAGATTCTTTGGTAGAATTGAAAAGGACAACTGCCCTTGATTTATTGAAGGTTGACCATACCTATAGTGATGCTTAAAAACTGTTCCCTGCTAAACAAAAGCCAGCAGCCAAGGAAGATTCTGGATCCTAAAAGGGAGTTATTCTTCCCTTTTGGGGGGGGGAAGGTAAGGATTTTTCTTCCTTGCACCTTCTTTTATTCCCCATTGGCCATGGTGCCATACAGGTGAGCTACTCTGTCCACAGAAGACATGGGATGTCTTCTTCCAGAAGGGAACAGAAAGAGAGAAGTCCAGGGAAAGAACAGGGTAATGAGACCACTAGAAGTCAAGGATTTTGTGGCCCTTATGAATCTTACTTAAGCCTTGGCTGCCTGTGTTCCTTCCATCTGAGTGTTACTTCCCTTGTACTCTAAATTTGGGCTTATTCTTCCACAGACACTGGTGTATATGGGGGAGAGTATGTCCCAAGTTTATGGAGAGAATGTCTACTGTTCTTACTATGTCATCTTAGTAAATATCTCCTCTGCATTGAGCTAATGATGTCAACTGGTAAATTACACAACTAGCAGCTCAAGGGGCTATAATTTTAGGAGTGCAGATACACACACTGTACCCTTAAACCTCCTCTTAGAAGGGAGCCCCGAGCAAGTGCTACATAAGTAAATACCAAGTAACTTGAGAATGACATTACTAACAAAAGGAGGAGAGGGAATTAGAGGTTTTATTAGGATGATAGGATCATAGATCTAGAACTGAGCAAGACCAGTTGAGGACCACCTCTGAGAAGGGAAGGGGCTGGCCCAAGATCACACAGGGAATAAGCATCAGAGGCAGAATTTAAATCCAGGACCTCTGGGAGCTGAGCCTTAAGGGAAGTAGAAGAAGCAGAGATAAGAAAAGATTGGGTTCTGCCTATGGGAGACAGCCTGGGTGAATATAGAGGATGAGATGGAATGTCTATTTTAAGGAACAGTCCTTTTTGCCTGGAATGTAGAGTATGTGTGAAATGTGTGAAGGGGAGCGGTATGCATCTTGGAATCATATTGTTGAGGACTTTAAATGTGAGGCTGAGTAGTTTGTATTTTATACTAAAGGCAACCAGTAGATTTTGAGTAAAGCAGGGAGTATTTAGTGTCTTTGGGAAAGTATTTTGGCAGCTATGTAGGTGAAAAAAATGGAAGTAGTGGGACAAATCAGGAGGTTAGTAAAGTAATCAAAATGAGAGCTGTTCAGGACCTGAATTGTGGTGATACTTGAGTGGAGAGAAGAAGACAGGCTGCAAAAGATATCCTGGAAGGAGAACTGACATGTCTTGGCAACTAAAAGGATTTGGGCAGGGGCTGGGGAGAAGAAAGAGCCCATGATTTCAGGGCTAGAAATCTGGGTGTCTTGGAGGATGGTGATGGCCTCAACAGAAACATGGAGTTTTGAAACAGGGCAAGTTTAGAGGAAAAGATAATTATGTTTTCGACATGTTGAATTTAAAATATTAATAAGTGGAGATATTATACTTGCATCTGATGCTTAAGAGAGAGATTAGGGGGAGAGAGAAACAGAGAGAGAGAGAGAAGCAAGGAAAAAAGGAAGAAAAACAAATTTTTAATCTAGAGCAACAGTTCTCAAAAGGGCAGCTAGGGGATGGCAGTGGATAGAATGCCAGGCCTCGGGAAGACTTCTCTTCTTGAGTTCAAATCTAGTCCTAGACACTTACTAGCTGGTGATTCTAGGCATGTCAGTTAACCCTGTTTACTTTATTTCCCCATCTTTAAAATGAGCTGGAGAAGGATATGGCAAACCATTCCAGTATCTTTGCCAAGAAAATCCCAAATGGCATCACAGTGAGTCAGACACAACTGAGAAATGCCTGAACAGCAACAGCAGTTCTCAGACTTTTTGGTTCCAGGATTCCTTTACGCTTAAAAATGATTGAGGCTTCCCCCTTCCTTGCAAGAACTTTTGTGAGGTATATCAGTCTTCACTCTATTAGAAATTAAAATGTCTTAGTATAAAATTGTTTTGACCTAATGACTCTTGGGTGTCTCCAGACACTCTTAAGTAACCTAAAGATAAATGAACCCATGAAGGCAGATGGAGGATACCAAGAGAGAGGTTGTAATGAAAAAGAAAGAAGGTACCCAGAATAATATTGGGGGAAGGAGATAGGACAGGATCTAGTAAAAAAAGATTGAGAACTCTTAATCAGACAAGTTAGAGAAGAATTGAAACTGAGCAACGTTATGGTAGCTATCCTGTGCAATGGGAAGAGAGAGTGGTCAACCATGTCAGAAGCTACAGATGAATGAGGGAGAACAGAGGCTATCTGTTTTAGCAATTAAGGAATCTTGGTAACTTAAGAAAAAGCAGTTTCAGAAAAGTGGTCAGATTGCAAGATACTCCATCCTGTTTCCCCTTCTCTTCTCTGCCTCCTGACTTCCTGTAAGGCTCAGCTAAAATTCTACCCTCTCCGGGAAACCTTTCTTTAACCCCCTTCATTCTAAGTCCTTCCCTACACTGATTATCTACAACTTTTCTTGTATACAACTTGTTTTGTACATAGTTGTTTGCATATTGTCCCTTCTATTAGATTATGAGCTCCTTGAGGGTAAAAACTGTCTTTTACCTTTCTTTATATACCCAGCATTTAGCACAGGGCCTGGCACTTAGAAAGGGCTTAATAAATGGTTGCGTTTTTCCATAAATGGTTATTGACTGAATGACTAGATAAGTATTTCTACAGTTTGGTAGTGAAAAAGAAAAACTGGAGATGACAAGGCTGTATGAGATGGCTGGGTTGTTTTTTTTTAATGGGAGAAGCCTGGGCATGTTTGTAGTAGGCCATCAGGAAAGAACCAGAGTGTAAGATAAATTTAAGTTGAGAAAGCACTAAAGGAAGGAGACACACCACAGGCAAAGTCATAACCCCTTCTCTACCCCTTTTTGAAATCACACCTTATCACCTGGAGGGCTGCCAGCAGGAAAACACCTCTTTTTCTGCCAAATGTGATACCTTGAATCTTCAGTTCTGGCTCAGCAGCAAATCAGGTGATTCAGTAGATGAGTCATATATGACTGGAAGGAGGCCCTGCACAGAAGTAAACAGAATATCTGCACATGTCTGGGGAAGGTCCCTTTAAGTAAAGAATAGCTAGGACATCTCAGCTGAGGGAAAGGAAAGGAGAAATGGACCAAAGCTGGACTTTAGATATTAGGAGGATTCCTTCATTGTGAAGTTTGATAGTAGAGAAAGCGATAAAGGGATGTTTATACTCTAAGGCCCTTTAAAAGAGGGAATGACTTATTCATCTGGTATTGGTTCTGCAGGCTTATCTAGGTACAGTGTGAAGGCTGGAGTGACTGATCACTCAGGGAGAATTTTTTTCTGGCAAGTTCTCCCCAAGGAACGGGATATATAAATGCTTGTAGAGTCTCTTTAAATTGTATGGAAAGGAGTACTCTCTGGCTAGTATTCTTTCTCCATGCCTTTATCCCAGATACCTTCTTTGTCCCACTTCTTATATGAGGGTACCAGCCCCTTCTTTCCTTTGACAAAAATCAGATGTGAACCTTCTTCTTTTTCTACTTCATCCCCCTGTTCCTCTTCACAGATGTGCAGTTTAACCATTGTGACATTCCTGAGGAAGCCTGGTCAGAGAATGAGAGTGATGTGATTTATGCTACTTACATCCCAGGATCCATAATCTGGGCCAAGCAGTATGGTTACCCCTGGTAAGAAATAGTGGGTAAAGGAAGGTTAGGGCTGGGGAAGGAGGAGTAATGGGGGTTCTTTACAATGAAGATAGAACGTGTGAAAGGAGACTAGAGTGGAATTTTAAGGCAATAAAAAGGATGGAGTTCTGAGATGGGAGGTTGTTTCTGTGTTCCCCACCTTCCTGACAGGGAGGAAACAGAAGAGACCTTGAAAAGGAATGTAAGGAGTGGTCCTCAAGGCATAATTTCTGATTTTGAAGTGTAGGAGACCTAAAAACTGAAAATAAGGACAAAAAGGGCACCTCCTTTTCTAGAAATGCACTCACACAGGTGCGCTCAAACCCTTTGTTCTGTTAGGGCACGCGGGCAGGGCAAAGGATAACATTGAAAGGAGTCTACAATTCTCCATACGCTGTCCTATTCTCCTACCAGCCATTCCCATTCATTGGCTGTGCTATAGAAAGGAGCTAAGACTGAGGAAGAGGGTGTCACAAAGGCTTCTTGTTGAAAAAAATCTGTTTTAGGAACATGTTGTTGTGAGTTGGGTTCAGTTCATGTAGTACCCTAATTCTCCTCCCCCTCCCGATCTCTGTGGTACAGGTGGCCTGGAATGATAGAATCAGACCCTGATCTGGAACAGTATTTCATCTCTGGTTCTCAACAAGAACCCCTGCCTGTGAGTTTGATCTTGCCTGACAACTTCTTTTCTTTCTGGAATGTGGGAATCAGATCCCCATAGAGCATTAGACTAGGAAAGAAGGTGCTTTCCTTAGGACTTAAAGACCTTCTTGCAAAGGCAGGCATATATAAATAGGTATATGGTCATACATAGTTAAGGGACACAAGCAGAAACACATACATAGGGTCATCTGTTGATAGAGACAAAACCCAAAGGTTTATCTAGAAATAGATACAATGTTCCTTATTATGACATGATCTTAATAATAAATTTGATAAATAAATGTATGCAGAATAGAAACTCTAAGAGCAAAATAAGAGAAAAGTATAAGAAAATAGAAAGGAAAGATATTAGATTTCATAATAAATTCCCTTAAGAGATAGGGTGGGGCTCAAGTAGCATATGAAAACCAGGTGTCCGCTTCCCAGTGGCTTCCCAATCTCTCCTCCCTGCCCCGATTTTTGTAGGCTAGGAGAACAGAATTAGGGAAAGGACATAGGACTTTATCAAGAGCATCTCTCTGATTCCAGTCCAAATACCATGTGACGTTTTTTGGGGACATTGTTTCTCGAGCCTGGATTCCTTCCAGCATGTTGAAGAGCTTCCAGGATCTGTCCCTGGCACAGATTGAACCGGTGAGTACCTCTTGGGAGTCAAGGTAGAGGGAACCTCCTACTCCACCATATATCTGTCAATATCCTTGGGCTTCTTTGGAGTCTCCTGGGAGAAGTTTGGAGAGGGACAAGCCCCAGTTTGAATTTGCCTTTCAGATGTAAGCCTACATCAGGCCAGCAAGCCTCCATTCCCTTTAAGGTCCCTGACTATAGCCTGTTGTTCCCAGTACATATGATTGTTTAGAGCTGAAAAGAAACTTAGAAGTCATCCAGAAGGACTAAGTGACCTGCCCTACCTCACACAGGTAGTAAATTACAGAGTTTGGAAGTGAACTCAAGTCCCCTGACTTAAAATCCAGACCTCTTATTGAAATTACTTTGAAATAACTTTGGCAGGAGTGTGGGTGAAGGTCAGTACTGCCCAGTGCCCGCCAGGGTTACACCAGTTCTGAAGGTGAGAGTGGACTCTGGGAAATCAGGTATCTGGGCCTAAAGGAAACCAGAGCACAGACCTAGTGTTTGTAGAATCAGCTCAGCCTCACCCAACAGAACTCACTTGTCTAGATCGAGTTTCCCTCATATCTATCTTAGAATGTCTAAGGGAAACTCCCCGTTTGTTGGCTGAAAATATCGCTGGATGTGGGGGAAAATGGGAAGCAAGAATAGCGTAGCATAACTAGGAGGCCTTTGTAGATTTTTCTGGGCTTGGCATATTGGAAATATCCTAGAATTTACTCCTCTTGTCATCACCATGAAATGTAGCCAACCCTTAATATTTAACTTTTTTGCCATTCCAGAAAAAGATCAAGAACATAGACTACAGCCAGAAGCTGGTGGCAGCCCTAGCGATGGCCCAAGAGGCCCAGCAGATCAATATTCAGGTGAAAGAATGTTCAGACCCCTTTGATCACTCCTCAGCTACCCCTCTCCCACAGCGCAGTCATGATCTGAAGACTTGTTACCCTCTTCCTCACTGATACCCCCTACGCTGTTTAATCCAATTCCTTCCCCTGCCTCTGAGAAAGGTAGTCTCTTTCAGTCCTTCCTGTGCTAAGAAAACCCCAGCTCCTTTCTAGCCTCAAGTTTCACCCTTTTAAGGTCTAACCTTGATCCCTCTTGCTGTCATTTCAGCTATTCACTTTAGATTGCTTTGTCATTAGGAAGGATGAGCCACAGTTATTTCATCTCCCTCAGAAGTCACAGACAAAAAAGTATTAAAGTGAACCTATAGTTAAGGTGAATCCATTGCAAATTGAACAAAAATAGATGAAAAACCTAAGCAGAATCTCCAAAATCCAAACCCAGAAGGCTCAAAGATGGTTGCAGAGGGGAGAGGGCAGCTAATGGGCTTGTTTTTCCTGTCTCCGTTCCCATCTCTTCTCCCTCCCCTCTTTTTCTAGGATCGAGTTAGCTTGTTTGGTTTTCGCGTCCGTTACAAGGCAGATGCAGAGAAGTCTAGCAGCAGTGAGGAGGAAGAAGGTAGGTAGGGAAGGTTGGGCTGGGGGTGAAATATGAAATATCTCTTGTTGAGGTGAAGCTGTCTTCTGCTTTTTTGTTTCCCTTCAGCCACTTTAGTTCAGGGCTCTTTGCATAGGGAAGAGTCAGCTTAATGAATGGATAATGATATGAAGTGATGAAATGGAAATGATAGGAAAGAATGGAGAGTTAGAGAAAAGAAGGGGAGGAAATAGGGGAATCAAGTTGGTGATTAGATCTGTGAAGAGGGAAAAGCATACATCTAGAATTTTCTATATTTCAGAATATAGCACAAAGGTAAAGGGAGGTGGAAGAAGCTATACGCACTGGGCTGCGCTTTTAAAAAATGATCATATGAAGTGTCCTTCTCTTATCTATCCTAGACTTCCAAGAGGCTAGAAAGTCTCAAAAGGCTAAAAGCTCAAAATCTTGTATTTCAAAGGAAAAAGACAAGGTAAGATCTGCCTCACAAGTTAGTCTAAATATAAATCTCAGGGTTTCCTCTTAGTATACTCTCAAGGGTAAGCCTATTAAATTAAACAAATTATAGTGCTGTCTGCTTAGTATGGGCCATTTGCTCATCCTGTTCTCACCACAGAGCATTCCGAACAGGTTCATCTTCTAACCTTAAACATCTTTGGATAAACTGTGTCCACTTTTTTTACTTATTTAGTTATCCATGTCTAGGTGGCTCCTAAGAAGGGTGACTATTTCTAGGTTCCAGATGCTCTCTAGTTCTAAATTCCTAAAATTGTAGCTCATGAGCCCCCACCATTTATCTTAAGTAATTGACCAAGTTGCCATACTTGTCTCAAAGGAAAGTATTTGCTAAGATGACGTAACGGAAACATCCACATCAGAACATTCCCTCATATACCACAGATATTTTACCAGCATCGTGGGAAGATCAAATATACACAGTGTACAGGTAGAGATGCGTGCATGTAGGGCACCCATGTGCCCAAGGCCTTCACAGCTCTGGTACTGTGAGCCTAGATGTCCTCTCCTTTTTTGTCATCATCCTCCTGCTGTTCCACCAGGCTGTAGTTTCTTTACTGCACAGGTCAGTTCTCTGAGTTCCTTGGGCCTGTTCTTTTCTGTAGCTTAACCCCTAGCTGGCAGCACCAGGACTTCTGCTTAGACTGACTCAACATACTCCCTGTTGGGTTGGCCTCTCTTATGGACACCTAGCTCCACTCAGGTTGTCATGACTTGCGGGAGCCTAATCTCCTCCCTGCAAAAGCAAGGACATTCACCTCTAAAGGGCTGGCTCCTTCTTCTGTAACTAGCTGGCTCTTTCTTGGGTTCACAGAACTTACGTTCAGAGTTGTCTCCTGCCTCAACTAACTTCTTATAGTGTGTGTGACTGTGTATGTGTATGTGTGAGTGTGTGTGTCTTGCTTTTGAAAAGGCCACTGGTGAGTAGCCAGCCCTTCAGTCAGTAACTGCTCTAGTCCATTGAGCATAACTAGAGAACCATACACTCCTAAAAGGGGAACAAAGTGCAAACTGTTTTATATTTTAAGGTCTTAACAGTTCTTTTCTGTTACGTGCCCAATCTCTTTTATAAATTCATCAGTTAGGCTAGAAGAAAATTAATTGCTCAGGAATTCCTTGAACAATATCCCTTGATAAATTAAAATTTGAAAATTCTTTTTTGAGTCTAACCTTAGTCCTATATATTATTTCCTTTGGTCATATCCCCAGTGAATATAGAGAGTATCAGTCACTCTTGTCTCCTCCACCCATATATGAAATTTTAAGACTTTTATAATGATAACAGTTGGTATTTACTCATTGGTTTCCTTTGGATTCTTTCCCTTTTCCAGGCAAACTAATTCAACAAATTCAATTCAGTTAAGCAAACATTATATTAATATGGAAGGTGTTATGATACATGCTGAGGATACAAAGATAAATACCACAAAGGCCCTGATCTTAATGACATTAAATTTTAATAGTAGGGAAAGACACGTACACAAATAATTTTGTTTTGGAGAGAGTGAGATAAGTGTAAAGGAAACATCCAACATCCTATAAATAATATGAAGTTTTCTATTTGAGGTGTTATGAGTAGATCAAAGAGGACTGTGTAGAAGAAGAAGAAGAGATCATGTTAATTGGCAGGGTTGGGTTAGGGTTAGGGAAGGCATTTTGAAGGAGATGGAATCTGACTTGGATACTGAAGAAAGTAAGGGACTTTAATAGAAAGAGGAGATGGGGGGGAGAAACAGTATGGGAGAAGAGCATGAATAAAAGTCCAGAGAAGAATGGGAATAGGGGATAGAGAGGAGTTCTGTTTAACTGGAACACAAATTATGTTAAGGTGGTATAAGATAAAGGTGGAAAGGTAAGTCAGAGCAAGGCCAGAGGATCTGGAATAGTAGGATCAGTCACCTAAGGGTTTTGAGTAGAGAAGTAATATCATAGTGGTGCCTTGGTAACATCTTGGGGGCAGAGACATGGAGAATGGTTTGGAGATGGGAGAAATTTGAGGCAGGAAGATGTATTAGGAAGTTATTCTGAAAGTTTAGATGACCTGAGATCCTACATGACAGTGGTTACTGTGGGGGTAGAAAAGAAAGGAATGGCTGCGAGAGATTTTTGGGGAGGTAGAATAAACAGTCCTTGGCAATTATTTGAATATATAGATTGAGGGAAAGGGAAGGATCGAAGATGATTCCCATGATGAGCTTGCGTGACTTGGAAGATGCTGGTTCTAATGATAGAAATAGAGAATTTAGGGAAGCTAGCTTTAAGGGACAAGATGAATTCAGTACTGGGCATTTTGACTTAGAAGTGCTGGTATCCATGTGGACATACTCAGGAGCAGGCGTGTGCCACAGCCAAGACACAGTTGTTCAGTTTTCAGCGTGAGAATTTCCATTTCCTTAAAAGTTTAATTTCCCAAGGCTTTAATCGCGCTTAACGACCGAGTCATTATTCCTGATCAATATCCTTTCTAATTATGTACTTTCTCTCAGTCTTCCTCCATATCCGTCACTTAATGGGTCTCAGTTTCCTCATCTGTAAAATAATAAGGTTGGCCTAGATAGTCTCTAAATTCCTTTCCAGCTCTAGGTGTGTGATTCTGAGATCTTAACATAAAGCCCTTAATTATCCAGGCCTGAGTATATTGGGAAGATTACCACACAACTCCTTTCTTTCTCCATAGTATACAATGAATCAAATTCGACTCTCCTTTTCCACCAACCACTTTGGAGTGTCTCATTCATTAAAAATAAAATGATGAGGCTTAGTTTCATTCTCACCTTTTATCTCCCTCCTCCAGGAACCCTGTTCAACTAATTTCAATCCAATACACACCTCCAAGAAGAAACTCCTACTACGAGGTGAGCGGCCAGCTGGAAATAAAATGTCTTTGGGTCAGTAAAGGGCCCCAGCTGGGATGGAGGCAGGAACAGTAAAGGGATGCCCAGGTAGGAAGGAGCCCTCGTACCCCCTCACCAGGCTGTGACTCTCCCTTCACCAGCTTTCTGCATCTTAGTCTTGATTGCCAACTCAGCTCTAGAGCCTAGAATTGAAATAGACAGCAGGACTGGAAGACAAAAGAGCTGGAAAACCTCAGAGGGAAGGAGTTGGGTGGCACTCAGGAATATGAAGAGCTCTTCTTACCTTTGCATCCTTATTACAAAAACTTAGGTTGAAAGAGCTTTCATTTTCCTTAGCTAAATAAGACTTCCTGGAGGAGGCAGGCTTTGAGGAGATCTGTGAAGAGAAGTGAGGAGGGTGCAGGTGGAAAAGACACAAGTGGGTTCAGGTGAGGGTAGAGTAACTGGATCAAAAGCAGGGAGCGTGCATGGCACAACCAACCTACCTTGAGGACAAATGCAATCAATTCCTTTGTTGTCTTGGGGGAGATGGGACAGATAAGCAAGATGAGACCCCCAGAAAGAAGAGAAGTAAGAAGTCGCCTTTGCAAGGCAACACCTCAGTGGAGAACCGAGGAAGCCGTGGGGATTCACAGCCAGACCGAGACCTAGCCAAAGGTATACGAAGGTGTACAGCGGAGGAGGGGTATCTTCACTATTGTTGCCACCAGGGTTCATACTCCCCAGATTCCTTCCATTAACATAGCATTAATTTAACTTTAAATTCCTCTAAAGAGATGACAGTGCTCCAAAGGGGAGGGGCTGAAACTTTAATAAAGGAAGAAACATCTCTTAAGTGACAATGCCTAGTATGTCCTTGCGTATAGTAAGCACTGAATAACTATTTGATTGATCAAGTTACCAGAGAATGAAGGAAGCTAGATCATTTCCCCTGGTAATTAGTATAATAGGAACCCAGTATATAAGGAATTTGACTCAGAGAAGGGTGATTACAGACACAGCATTCTCTAAACATTACTTCCTTTTCCATGTAGGCCTTAAGAAAAAATTTACAGCTCCCCAAAGAAAGACCTCAGTGATCAAACTGCCTGGGAGAGGAGGAAATAAAGCTCCTCAAAACCAGTCCCCAGCAACCCAAAGTCCGGGAAAAAAGAGTGAACCCCAGGGGTCGATGTCCAAGAATCCTCTCCCTGAGAAGAAGGCCTCCAGTGAAGAAGTTAGAGAAGGGTTTAATCAAAAGGAGGAGGCTCCCACAGAACAGGAGGATGAGCTGTCTTTGGTTTTATCTGAGGAATAGTTGTGTATAATTTCATCTCTTGTTCTTCCCTCCCTGCTCAGCCACTCCCTAACTCTTTTTCAGTGGGTTGGAGGTGAAGTGAAATCCTCTAGCAGATATTATTGCAAAGTTTGTATTTGTTTAATGCTGTTTGTTCGAACTCAAATCTGAGCAATAATAAAGCCAGTTACTGATTTAACTAACGGGCCTTGTTTTATCTGTGGCAGTAGACTTCTCATTTCCTTTCGTTGGTCCTATCCCTATCCTGATTTTTGGTGAAAGGCCTATAAGAGCACTGGTGGTGATGGATGGATGGCAAGACATCCAAATCTTTTGACAAACAGAAAAGTCTAAACGATCCTCTGTAAGATCAGGCTCACTGGGATGTGAACCTGGTCTTTGTGAGTGGAAAGCTGGGGTACCCTAGTGGGAGAGGAAGATTCCCATCTAGACTGTGGGTCATACACTTAATTTTCCTTTTTCCTTTTGCAGTCACCATAACTGGATGTTTGATTGTGGAATCAGTCCCATCTTACTTTCCCTCCATTGCTACGCATTCTATAGGGTATAATAACATAAGATAATATGCAATGGCAAGGTATTAAAAGGATACATAAAGAAAACTACCCCGTAGGGATTAGGGTCCGGTTAGAGGGGTCTCTTTAAGCCCTCCAAGTTCTCATTCCTTAGCCTTAGCTTAATCCATGATCCTTTAAGCCACAGCCCCATGTCAGTTCCCTGCTACTTTTAACTCCTGACAAAAGGGGAATCATCTCTGGAATTGTTGGTTGGACATGTCTTGCTCTTTGTAACCATGGGGTTTTCTTGGTAAAGACACTGCAGTAGTTTGCCATTTCCTTCTCCAGTCCATCCTCATTTTACAAATGAAGAACTGAGGCAAATAGGGTTTAAGTGACTTACCCAGGGTCATATAGGTGGCAAAGATACTGGAGTGGTTTACCATTTCCTTCTCCAGCTCATTTTACAGATGAGGAAACCGAGGCAAACAAGGTTAAGTGATTTGCTCATGGTCACACAATTAGTAAGTGTCTGAGGCTAGATTTGAACAAGTCTTCCTAACTCCAGGCCCATCACGCTATCCACCGTGCCACCTATATTCTTTATTAGATTGTGTTTGTCCTTCATTGCCAAAGAAGACCATGCCATCAGAGAAATGATGACATGACTTGCACTTGACTTTGTTTTGAGTGAGGGAGGGCTGTGCAGGTCACCAGCTTCACTTCTCCTCCAGAGCCCTCTGAATACAGAGACCTGATATTCCTCAGGATGACTGGAGATGACCCACGATGCACTGGGAGACCTTGAGCCCTTTAGGCCAAGGTCTTTGCAGGCACTCACTCAGGGTGAGGCAACGCCCATTCATTGAATAGTCCTGTTTAAGAAGGAGCCAGGGCAGCTAGGTGGTGCAGTGGACAGAGCACCAGTGCAGGAGTCAGGAGGACCTGAGTTCAAATATCACCTTGGATACTTGACATTCACTAGCTGTGTGACCTTGGGCAAGTCACTTAACCCCAATTGCCTCATCCTGGGTCATCTCCAGTCATCCTGATGAATATCAAGTCACTAGATTCAGATGGCTCTGGAGAAGTGAGGCTGATGACCTGCACAGCCCTCCCTCACTCAAAACAAAGTCAAGTGCAAGTCATGTCTTTATCAGATAATATAAAGCAGAAAGGGATAATTTCCTTGAACTATCAAAGTCCTCCCAGTCCTCTTTTGTAGTCATAAAGCCATTAAGAGGGAGATTTGAAGAAGACACTTTGCTTTAAGGTCATCATGTAGAGGCAGCCAGGTGGCACAGTGGATAGAGCACTGGTCTGAGAATCTGGAAGATTCATCTTCTTGAGTTGAAATCTAGTCTCAGATAATTACTATCTGTGTCATCCTGAGCAAGTCATTTAAGCTAATTTGCCTCAGTTCCTTATCTGTAAAATGAGCTGGAGAAGGAAATGGCAAACCACTCTAGTATCTTTGCCAAGATAACCCAAAAAGGGGTCCCAAAGAGTCAGATACAACTAAAACAACTCAACAACAAACATCATGTAATAAAAAAAGGGGCACATACAGGGCAAAATGGAGTCAGCTATGTTCTCCCTAAAATCCACTTTCAGTAATCCTACTGGCTCAGAAGTTAAGAAAATTCCTAACATCCAGATAGGTTTGGCTCTGCCTCTAATTAAAATTTTGTGTATTTCCAGCTCTGGCTTCTTTATGTTGGAGAAAAAAATCAGGATATGGGCAATGCTTCAGTAAAAGAAGCAAGCAGAGTATGCCATAGTTCTGGTTACTGAACAGGCATGGGGTAGGGAAATTAGAGACAGAGTAGATAAACCTTTTGGAACTTTCCCCATCTTTGAAAAGGTGATTCCAAATGGCAGTTTCAACCTGAAACTTGTTCCAGGATACTTGCAAGAGGCCAGATGTGCCACGCTGCCCCTCAGCTCTTCCTTTGGTTCTTTCCAGCTTGGCTCGTTAAGTCTTGGGTCAGCCTGGAGATTCCATCTCCCCCAAGGCTTCTGCTGTGTTATTCATTGGGTCCCCCATCCTCTGTCCACTAACTTACAGACTCTATGTGTCTCTTTAAAAATTCCCTGGGAAAAAGATAAAACATGCTAAATTCCTCCTGATCGGGAGGTGAAGAATGAGATAGATTTTTGGACAGAGCCAATGTGAGAATTTGTTCTGCTTGATCATGTTTATTTGGTCAAGGAAGTCTATTTACTTTTAGCATGTTGGATTTTTGGTTTTTTTGAGAAGATTGGGAAGTAAGGGGGCTACAAAAATAGGGGGAAAAGAAGAAATGTAAGAAAAGAAGGCCACTGAAGCATTTTAAAATGTGCAGAAGAGAACAGAAGGAAAGTCAGGAGGAAATACAGACAAGCTTCAAAAAGAACATAGAGAATCCGTTGTATACCTGGAGGGATATTCAAATGCTTCTGGTGCAAATGTGTGAGTGCAAGTGCAATCTCATTACTCTATTCTGCTTTGTATGTGGAAAAATGCTTGCTTCTTAAGGTTAGAATAAAGAAAATTTAATTTAGAAAGACAAACCAAAAATTCCTGAGCATTGCTCAAATCCACCTTCCAACTCTAAAAGCATCATTGTTGAGTCATTTCAGTTGTATCTGGCCCTCCATGTTTGCCATTTCCCTCTCCAACTCATTTTACAGAGGAGAAACTGGGGCTTGCCTAGGGTCACACAGCTAATAATTATCCAAGGCTGGATTTGAACTCAGGTGCTCCTGACTCCAGGGCCAGAACTCTATCCATTGCACCACCTATAGCTGCCACATAAGGTCATTATAGTAATTCGAAGTATTGTCAGAATCGAGAAGGAATCTTGTCACTGTGAACCACAAATCCTATAATCACATCAGTTCTCAAATTCCTATCATATGGTGTTTGGAATTTTGCGATTCCTTAAAAAATTGGCTGCAGTGCACTTAACATCTGGACTTTGTATGATTTTAAATTATATCAGCACTTAACATGATTCCAGCATACCAGGGTGTTAGTGTTTGCAAATATTCATCAATAATGTATACAGTAGACTAGCAGTTATTGATCCTGCATCTGTGAACTTTAAAAAAATATAAATTACTATTTCAATAATATTTCTTTTGTAATCCTTTATATTTTATTTTATGCATTTAAAAACATTACTCTAAGAATCATAGACTTCACCAAACTGTAGAGGGAGCCATGACACCAAAAAAATAAAACCCCCAAAAAACCAAAAACCCTACAATAGACTCAGTACAATGCAGAGCATCATTTGACCAGCTGCTTCAGTAACTATAGATCTAAATTAAATGTAGGATTTGTTAGGAGCGTTTCAGCAATAGAGTTGCTGTGTTTGTCCAGTACATGTATTTGTGCTATACACTGTTTGCATAACAGCAAACAAAATCCAAGTGATAGTATATATATACCCTCAAAATAAAAAAAAATGAAGTTATTTGCATATGACTAACAGAAAAAACAACTGGGCAACAAATATAGTTTGTTGTATATAGTTAATATAGTTATAAGGCATGCCATACACAGAAAATAAGCGTAAACCAGAGCAAAGAAATAATAAAACGTGTAAATGTACAGCAATTAACATGTGAATCAATAAACATGTCAGGTAGGGCTCATATTGCAGAAGTAAATATTAGTATCTTCACCTGGCTATACATGTAACCATTTCACCAAGTTCAATCTGGGACAACATTAGTCTGTCTCTGGTTGGATAGAACTGTGATCTGCTGGCCTCTCTGTCCATCCCAGTTCTGTTATGTAAGGGCTGATTCCAATTCTCATCAGAATTATGGTCCTGCTTTCCTAAACCTGAACTTGCAGAGAACTCAGACCAACTAGTAGTGTTATTATACTCAATGAAGTATCACTATATCCTACGAATCTTTATGACTGAAGCAATAATAGGCAGAAAAGGGGAGGAAGGAAATATACATTTATAGGGAGGGAATATACATTAATATAGCAGCTGCTATGTGCCAGACAGCGTTGTGAGTGCTTTACAAAACAAGCCTGGGAGGTAGGTATCCCCATTTTACAGAGAGGAAATAGAGGTTAAGTGACTTACCCAAGGTCACGCAGTAAGTGAAGTTAAATTTGAACTTAGGTCTTCCTGACTCCAAATCTAGTGTTTACCTCTGCGTTCAGTCCTCTCTCATTATCTGAACTAGTTGTTCTTCACTTGGGAATGTCTGTTTCTGAGCCATTGTCTATATTATAGAGTTTTTGTATGGCTGGAAGACAGTACTTTTCACTTAAGAGTCTGCTGAGTGGCCATTAGTCTCCACTCATTCAAATCTAATAGTCTAATTCATCTATTGGTAATAAATGATTGTTGTGCATTGTCCATGCAGGCTCTTCTCCTCCTTCCAGCCTTGGGGACATTTTATAATTTGCCCAGTCTCTCCACACCTAAGTATGGAGTAGCTTAGTGTCCTAAAAACACCAACACTTATCAGCAAAACATTCACTAAATTGAGGGTTTCAACCACAAACTTGGGCATCATACATTGTCATTAATTTCTCTGAGTATTTTTTCTGGGCTGAAGTTATAAACTAACCTTCTTCCCTGCCTTCTTTTTGAGTTGAAAGATATACATACTTGTTGTGAGTTTTTGCAGTCATTCCATCTTTATAGATTCTAAAATCCAAGTCAAGGTAGGCATGGATCTCACCCAAACACTACTACATAAGATATAGCATCAGCAGGCATCATTCTTGGTAGAGTTGCATACATGTGTACTAGGAAAGGTCTAACATCCTTTCCTTTTTTGCTTCCTCACCAATATCTCCACTACCTACCCCTCAGTTCTTTCCCAGTCATTCCACTGTGCTCTGCTGTATTCCCTGACTTGACTGCATGGAGAACCAATTCAACTCTACCCTATCCTCTTCCCTTGAATACCATGCCCCCTTGTCCTAACACCAATCTTAACCCTGAATTACCATCCCCTCGTCATCTCTCATCACTCATTTCCCTCCTTTACTACCTCCTTCTTTACCCCAGGCTTAGATGAAGGACTTGGTCCTTCTCCTTATCAAAGTTGTCTCCTTGATACCTTGGATCTCATCTGTCCCACCTTCTCCACAAAATTGTCCCCACTGTCATCCCCACTCATTTCTTCAGTCTTCCCAGATGTACTCGTTCCTTTCCTGCTGCCTACATATTATTTGTGTCTTCCCCATCCTTGAAAACCTCTAAGTCCAGTGGCACTTAGCTACTATAATCGAATTGTCTCTCCTCCATTTTACATCTAAACTCTTTCAGAAAACTCTACGGTGGATGCCTCTCACTGTATTCTGAACCCCATGCGCTCTGGTTTCAGCCTCATTATTTGGCTAAAACTGCTTTCTGCACCCTGATCCATGGTCTTTTAACGCCAAATCGAATTGCCTCTTTTTTTTCTCAATCTGCATCATTCTTGATTTTATTTATTTATTTTTTTGGCTGCTCTTGACATCGATAACCTTTTTCTCTAGACAATCTCTTTGGCTTTGCCAAAAACGTTCTTTTGAGGCAGGGGTAAGTCTGATACCAGGACCCTGTTAATTAATATTCAAAAGATGATAGCTTTGTCTTATTTCAGGAAAACTAAGCCCAATTTGCATAAGGAAAGGAGTTAGGCTATTGTTCCCCACTATAGCAAGGTAGTCAGATAACTAGTGATGTGGAGGCCCGTAGATGACTTCAACAAGGATATAGATAGAATGCAGTAATTTTAAAGGAGAGTTAGTAGCTGAGTGATGGTAGCAAAGAGAAGACATGGGAGTAGCAGTGAGAGCAAGGAGTCCTAGACCTGTGTGTCAAGGGTTTAGGGATGCGTTTAACACTGCTTTATTTTAGAATTAAATGAGACACTCATCATTCTGTTAACCACCAAAGGACATTTACCTTATCCTAACATCGCAAAGATGTGTAATAAGACTATAGTGACGTTTAGCTCCTATAGATGCAGCCCACTTCCTCTCCATGTGGAAAAGCATCTGGTCAGCAGGCAGGGTGTGGTGGCTGGCGTGGTCTTCAGCCATCCACCAAGTTGGAGAGTCATTAATTCCACATGGTTGAGGTTTTTTATGTCTTTTTTGTGTAGAGTCAGTCATGCCTAACTCTTCATGACCCCAGTGGGGTTTTCTTGGCTGGAATACTGGAATGGTTTAAACTGAGTCAAACAGGGTTAAGTGACTTGTCCAGGGTGACACAGCTAGTAAGTGTTTAAGGTCACGTTTACACTCAGGTCCTCCTGATTCCAGGGCTGGGGTTCTATTTGCGCCACCTAGCGGCCCCCTTAGGTGAATAGTGAATTGTGTCAAGGGAGCTTTGTCACCATTTAGGCAAAACGAATCCCTCTTGCATCCCATTGTGGAAGGAAGAGGTAATCCTGGTAGACCTTGGTCCTGTCACATACCTCTTCCTCTTTTTTTTGTGTTTCCACTTCTTTTCTTTTCACTCTCTTCTTAACTCTCTACATTATGGCTTCCAAACTTATCATTCAATTGTAATTGCTCTCTCCAAAGGTACTAAAAAATCTCTTAATTGCCAAATCTGCTGGACTTTTAATCAATTCTCATCCTTCTAGATCCATCTATATCTTCTTCTCTTTGATACTTTTCTCTAGGTTTTTTGTTGGCATGCCCATTATCTCCTTTCCTTTGGTTTTCCACCTACCCATCTGGCCACTCCTCCTCAGTCTCCTTTGCTAGAATGTCACCCAGGTGATGCCGAACTGTTGTCCTCCCTCCATAATATTTTTCTTGGTGATCTCAGTAGTTTCCATAGTTTCTATTATTACCTTTTTGAGGATGATTCTCAGATCTATTTATCCAGCCCTAACCTCCTTCCTGATCCCCAGTCTCTCATTTCCAACTGCTTATTAGACATCTCAACCTGGATGTCCCATAGATATCTTAAACTCAAGATGCCCAAAACTGAACTTTTATTTTCCATCCCAAACTCTTGCTGCATTCAAGATTCTCTATTACTGTTAAGTTACTTTTTTTCAGCTTTAAAAACATTTTAAAGTAAGGTTTTGAGTTCCAAATTCTATCCCACCTTCCCTCCTTCCCTGAGATGATAAACAATCAGATATAGGTTATACATGTGCTATTATGTAAAACATTTCCATATTAGTCATTTTGTACAAGAAGACTCTAATAAGAGAAAAATGAAAGAAAGTGAAAAATAGCATCAATCCGTATAAAATCAATATCCATTCTTTGGAGGTGGATAATATGCTTCATCATTACTCTTTTGGGATTGTCTTGGATCACTGTATTGCTGAGAAGAGCTAAATTTATCAAAGCTGGTGATTGCACAATGTTGCTGTTACTGTGTACAATGTTCTCCTGGTTCTGCTCACTTCACTATGCATCAGTTCATGTTAAGTCTTTCCAGGTTTTTCTGAAATCATCCCGCTTGTAACTTCTTATAGCACAATATTACAATCCTATATCACAACTTGTTCAGTCATCCTCAGACTGATGGCATCCCTTTGAGTTCTAATTCTTAGCTTAACACCACAAAAAGAACTGCTATAAATATTTTTGTACAAATAAGTCCTTCCCCCCCACCTTTTTTTTTTATGTCTTTGGGATATAGATCTATCAGTGGTATTGCTGGATCAAAGGGTATGCAGTTTTACAGCCCTTTGGGCATAGTTTCGAATTGTTCTCCAGAATGGTCAAGTAGGTTCATAACTGCATTAGTGTCCCGGTTTTTCCACATCCCTTACAGCTTGCAACATTTTTTATTTTTGCACTATTATTAATGCCACTCTAATAGGTATGAGGTGGTACATCAGAGTTGCTTTAATTTGCATTGATCAATAGTGATTTAGGGCATTTTTCCATATGACTACAGATAGCTTTGATTTGTCTAAAAACTGCCTGTTCCTTTGACCATTTATCAATTGGGGAATGACTTGCTGTTTTATAAATTTGATTAAGTTCTCTATACACTTGAGAAATGAGGCCTTTATCAGAGATACTTGTTGCAAAAGTTTTTCCCCCTCCTGTAAGGAAATACCTATAAAACCTACCAAGAAAAACCTCTAATTTTGGTTTTGTTTGTGCAAAAACTGTTTAATTTTATATAATCAAATTTGTTGTACGTTTGGTAATGCTCTCTATATCTCCTTTGGTCCTCCGTTATTTCCTTATCCACAAATCCGACAGATTAACTATTCCATGCTCTCTTAATTTGCTTATGGTACCACCCTTTATGTATAAATCATGTACCCATTTTGACTTTATCTGGGTATATGGTGTGAGACGTTGGTCTATATACCTAGTTTCTGCCATACAAATTCTCCAGCTTTCTCAGCAGTTTTTGTCAAATATTTTTTGTTCCAAAAGCTTGGATCTTTGGGTTTATCATATACTAGATTACTATGGTCATTTACTATAATGTAATTTGTACCTAATCTATTCCACTGATCCACCATTCTACTTCTTAGCCAGTATCAAATGGTATTGATTATTACTGCTTTATAATACAGTTCAGGTATGGTTAGACCATCTTTCACATTTTTTTAAATCAATTCCTTGATATCCTTGACCTTCTGCTTTTCCAGATGAATTTTATTATTTTTTTCTATCTCTAAAAATACTTTTTTGAGAGTTTGACTGATATGGCACTGAATAAGTAGATTAATTTAGGTAGAACTGTCATTTTTATTGTATTGGCTTAGCCTACCCCTGAGTAAAAAAATTTTCCAGTTGTTTAAATATGGCTTCATGTGAAAGGTGTTTTATACTTGTGTTCTTATAGTTCCTGGGTTTGTCTCAGCAGGTAGATTCCAAAGTATTTTACATTGTCTACAATTATTTTAAATGGAATTTCTGTCTCTTGCTAGTAGATTTGTTGATAATATAGGGAAATGCCAATGCTTTATGTGGGTTTATTTTAGCAACATTGCTAAAGTTGTTAATAATTTCACCTAGTTTTTTAGTTGATCCTCTAGGATTTTCTAAGTATAAGGTTGTCTCATCTGCAAAGAGTGATAGTTTTGTTTTTTCATTGCCTATTTTAGTTCTTTGAATTTCTTCTTCTCTTATTGCTTTGGCTAACATTTTTAGTGCAATATTAAATAATAGAGGTGATAATGGGCATGCCTTTCTTCACCCCTGATCACACTGGGAAGGCTTCTAGCTTATCCCCATTACAGATAATGGTAAGGTAAGCTCTATTTATTCCTGGTGCTCTCAACTGTTTCTAATAGGAATAGGTGCTATATTTTGTCAAAGGCTTTGTCTGTGTCTGTGGAGATAATTGTATGATTTTTGTTGGTTTCATTATCGTTCTGGTCAATGACACTGACAGTATTCCTTATATTAAACTAATATATACCATTACTGGTATAAATCCTTCCTGGTCATAATAATGACCCCTATGACAGGCTGCTGTAATCTCCTTCAGGAGTCATATCTTTAAGGGCAACGACAAGCCAGGTAAGAGTGACTAGAATGTTAAAATCATATCATACAACAGCTACAGGAACTAATGTGTTTTGCCCAGAGAAGAAAAGATGAAGTGGATTCTGAGTAGGTCCAAAGGGCAGAACTAAGACCCATAGGAAGTTACAAGGAAGCAGATTTTGGGTCAAAAGATTTAATTAGAACTGCCTCCCAATGGAACAGGTTATGCCTAAATAATACAGCACATTCTCCCATTCACTCTTAGTATTAAAAAAGAAACTGAAATAGGATAAAAGATTTCTGAACTAAGTGGAAGATTGGAAAGACAATCTCTGAGATTCCTCCAAATGAAAAGATTCAATTATTTTATATCTTCAATGAGAATTATAAATATGACTAATGGTAAGAAATGAAAGGATTGAAGAATGAGAGAGATTATCCTTGGAGAAGAGGGATACCTCATTATAGACAGGGGGGCTTCAGAATAAGCTGACTTGTAAGAGGATTGCCTTTGAGCACCACCCATCTAGGTGATTTGTAAGGGAAAATTCCACAAGATTCCATTTGCCTCCAAATATCATCTCTGGAACCTAATCAATATAGTCTGTCATAGTGCCTCTCCTTGTCTTCCTACTGGGCTTAAAACTACTCAAATTTAATAACCTTCTAAGCACTCAGTGATGAAGAACTCCTTAACATCATTTAATCAACAGTTAGTGCATAAGACACTGCCTCAGAATTCTCTACAGAATCCTAAGTAAAAAGGTTCCTTCTACCCAGCAGCATAAACCTTACAAGTCATAAATACTCCCAGAGACCAATTTTGATTTCCAACAACCTTTATTAATCTAATAAGTGCCAAAAAAAAGATGCACAAAAAGGCTGGGAGATAAAATATCTCCACAAACATGGGGAAATAAAGGTTCTTTTTAAATAGAAACATAATATACCTCTTCAAAAGTAGGGACTCTCCTCTCCCAAATTATTGTGTGAGGGAACTTAAATCTCAAAATAGGTGAGACAAAACTCAGCTGAAAAATACATTAGGAAGAGTATGAAAGTCATGGTTTCTCCAATCCAAAAATCACAGAGAGGAAAGAAAACGTAAGATAAAATTGGGAAAGGAGGAAGATGGGTAAAAATTCCTCCTTTATTTTTCCTCGGTGACTGGGATCTCTTTGGACACCATTTTTTATATTCCAATTGGCCATACTGATGACTGGACAATCCTCTTGAAGAAGGCGCAGTGTGGTCTCAGAAATCCTAGGAAGATGACAAGGAAAGGAAACCATAAAAGAAAAAGACAAGCAGATAACTCCATCTTCTTCTATATCACAGTTCTATGGCAGCCCTTCTCCTCAACGCACAACCCTGACTCCAAAGATCCAAATATAATGTGAGGGCTTTTGATTTTTACCCTACTGTCTCTAAAATATGTTATACGACCTGAAGACCTCCCATCTGTTGTCACCCAAGAAAAAGCAATCCCCCATTGTCTGTTTCCCTTGCTCTCATAGCCCCTCTTAGGTTTACTCACATCACCATCTACCTCTGCAGAGTCAAGGAGGTCTCGCTGGTGTTTGAAGGAAGAATGAGAAGAGAGGGAGCTTGGATGCTGTAAAGAGTAGGGTTAAAAGTTGGAAGGGTATCTTTACCACTCCTACAACTTCACTTTACATAGACAACTCATTCTTTGCCTGTCCAAGCTATAAAGGGAACCAATAGCTCCTGCCAGTTAAATTGGAAGGGGGAAGACCTTTGTCTTCTCTGAGTGAGCCTCCTAATGTTTATCCTGAGCCAGAGTGGCACTCCCTTATCCCAGAGAGAAGAAGGACTTCTCACAAAAGATTTTCAGGGATGGAGACATTGCAGACTTTCTTATTATTCATTTTTATGTTTTCAGACTTCCAACTCTTCACCTTCTACCCCTTCCAGCTCTCTTTAGGGAAGACGACTTCTGACTGGTCAGAGGACAGGGATTGAAAGCCCACCTCTGATACTTACTACCTATGTGAAAGGGGCAATCCACCTAACCACTCTGGCCTTCAATTTTCTCATCCATAAAAATTATTGGTTGGATTATATTGCTTCTGAGGTTGCTTCAAATAAGGAATCTATGATTATTCCCCCTGAAATCCACCCAACTCCTTTCTCCTTCTTAAAGTAATTGGGGAAGGAAAAAGGCATGGGATGAAGTGAGAAGCCTAGGGTATAAGTGAGCCGAGTAGTCTGGGACTGGGAGAGGTGAGGAAGGGAAGAGTAATGTTGGAGTGTGTTAGGCAAAGAGACTGCTTTACCAGAGGCAGAGAGGAATGAGTGCTCCAATTCCCTCCACTCACCCAAGTACCCTTACTAAACAGGTGAAAACCACTCCAGAACATTTAATTAGCCTCCTCATTCTCTTCCCCATCCCTCTCCCAACTTTCTCAAATTCCCAAAGCAGCACTCAGGTACTGGGGTGGGGGGGGAATGTATTCATAGATTGTAAGAAAGATCTAGAATAAGTTTATTTTCTTTCTTTCCGGCACCTACCTTATCCATGTCTTCCTCTTCATTTGACTGTTCCATTACTATTTCATCCTCCTCCTCCTCCATAAGACTGAGTCTGATGGAGGTTAAACAAAAGGGTAAGATATGAAGAAAGTTCTTTCACAATGAGAAGATAAAATGTTTGAATATGGTAGTAAGGGAGATACTAACCGAGTTAGCTGATTGCCCAGACCAGGTCCATAGTGGTTATGTTCAGAGTGGTGGAAATCCTCTGGGCACGAATGTTTGGGCTTCTGGGAGCCAAAGGGAATCTGGCTATATGGACAGAGATATGGAAGGAATTAATTTTACTAAAAAACGTTTATTAAGCACCTGTGTGCAATGAACTATTTTAGACAATGAGGATAAAACAGAAGAAAATGTCTTAATCCGTACCTTCAAGGAGGGGCAAGATATCTATATAAATAACCATTACACAAATTAAAATGTGATGTGTGACTATAAGATGTTAAACAAGAGTAATGAAGGACAAGAGAATCACTTTTAGCATGCCCTGTATGCTTCTTGGAGAAGGCAATGATATCTGTTCTGAGTCTTAAAGGAAGAAAAAGATTTCAAAGATTTCTATTTAGTAAAAAGCCAGTCAACAAGTATTTATGTAAAGATGTGATTTGCGCCAACACGTAAACAGCCATGTACAAACAAGACAGGATAAATTGGAAATAATTAACAGAGTTTCCGGAAAGCACTAGCTTTCTCAACCTCTCTTAATAAAAATTGAGAAATGCTTCCTGTGGAAAGAAGGATTTTAGGTAAGAACTGAAGGAAACCAGGGAAGTGTGGAGAGAGAAGAGTTCTAGGCACAGGGGATAGCAAATAACAATGCCTTAATTCAAGGAAAAGCAAGGAGGCCAGTGTCTCTGGATCACAGAATATGTGAAGGGGTATGAAGTTAAAAGGCTGAAAAGATAGGAATGGATTAGGTTATAGAAGGGTTTTAATAAACAAATTTAGGATTTTATATCTGATACTAGAGGAATTAGGGAACCAGTAAAGCTGAATGAATAGGGGTGACGTGGTCAAACTTGGGTTTTAGGAAGATCACATCACTTTGACAACTGTTTGGAGGATGACCTGGAGTGGAAAGAGATATGAGGAAGTTCAACTAGCAGGCTACTATAACAGTCCAGGAGGTGAGGTGAAGGCATGCAGCAGAATGCAGCATGACTGGAAAGAGAAGGAGAAATGTGAAGAAGAAAGCAAAGGACTTGGCAACGGATTAAATGTTGGGATTAGTGTGAATGATGAGTTGAAGATGACTTAGGTTATAAGCCTGGGTGACTACGTAGAATGGCAGAGCCCTTGACAGAAATAGTAAAGTCGGAAAGAGAGGGTTTTAGAAGGGAAAAGATAATGAGTTCTGTTTTGGAAATAATGAGTTCAATATGCCTGTGGGACATTCAGTTTGAGATGATAGACCGATGGTGAAAAGGCCAGGACTGGATAAATAAATCTAAGAATTTTCTGCAGGGTGAAACAGTATAGAAAGAGAAGAGGAGAGGGCCCAGCACAGAGCTGTGGTGGGGATCCCTACAGCTAAAAATATGTCCTGGATAAAAAGCTTACAAAAAAGACAGATCCATATGTACAAAAATATTTAATGCAGCTCTTTTTGTGGTAGCAAAGAATTGGAAACAGAGGAGTTGCCTATCAATTGGGAATGGCTGAATAAGTTGTGGTTAATGATTGTGATAGAATACTATAAGAGATGACAAAGCTGATGGCTTTTTTCAGAAAGACCTGGAAAGACTTCTATAAACTGATACAAAGTAAAGTTACTAGAACCAGGAGAACAATGCACACAGTAATAGCAATACTATAAGGATAAAATAACTGTGAAAGACTTGGCAACATAATGATCTGATTAATACAATGATCTATGAAAACTTCAAAGGACACATGATGAAAAATGCAATCTACCTCCAGATAGGGAACTGAAGAACTCAAGGTGCAAGAGTGAAGCATATCTTTTCCTCTTCATTTTTCTTGCTTTTTGTTTTCACAAACCAACACAGATGCATGGACACAAGAGAAGGCAAGAGATTGGAGAGTAGTGTTAGTTTGTCTAGAAAACAGAGCACATTAAAAAAAACACATAATAATGAAATAAAGCCAGAAAGGTAGACGGAAGTTAAACTTTGAATGACCATGAATTTTAGGCAAAAGAGATTGTACTCTGCAGCTGCAATAGTCAAGTTACTTTGAAAGGATCAGTGTAGGGAGGCGATTCTGGGAAGATGGCAGAGTTGGTCAGAATTCCAAGCTCTTCAGATTTCCTCCACAAACATGACAAAATAGCATCTCAGGGTAAATACAGAGAAGCAAAACTAAACAAAAGCTGGAGAAGAGCAATGGTTCTCCTGGGACAACTGGAGAAGACCCAAGGAAAGATGCCAGGACAGAGGTTGGGCCTGAATGAAATGCAAACACCGCCAAGCTATCTCTTCCAAAACAACTAACAACAAGCCCTGATTTGGAGGGGGGGTGCAGCTGGGTTGGGATGTAGCCTCAGCTTTAGCCACAGGAATTTTCACCCTACAGACAAGCGTGTGGGGTCAGATATCCGAGCAGGGGAAGATTAAAAGATCCTTTGCTTCGGTGGTATGCCAGGCCTAGCTGTCCTGCCAAAATGTGATCCCAGGCTACAGCTGAGTATGGAAGCAGTGGGGCAAACACCACTAGCTATGGGCACTTACAGAAAAGCTGAGTGTTTGGTTTCAGTTCCAGGCTGAAGGGGAAAACTGAAGGTTATAGCCACTGGAGGATCCTCAGGGAGCAAGAGCATTTCCAGCACAGTGTGCTTGGGGACCCCAGCCCTGGCTTGGAGGAGGAAAGGAATACAGAGATTGGGCCCTGGACAAAGCTCCAAAAATAAGAAGGACCTGAAGCCAGGGCACCATCCCCCATACAACAGAAAAAGAAGTGATTATAATAGCAAACTGCTAAAAATAAAAATAAATAAAATGAGAAAGCAAAGGAGAAAGAATCCAACCACAGACAACTACTACGGGAAAAGAGAAGACCAGAATTCATTTCCAGAGGAGGATAGATACAGAAACAAAAAAAAAGCCTCTCCTACCTCAAAGAGTAATGTCAAATAGTCATCTTCCCCAAAATAGTTGGAAGAACTTAAAAAGAACTTTAAATATCAAATGAGAGATTGAGGAAAAATTAAAAAAAAAAATAAGAACAATCCAAGAAAACCAAGAAAATTATGGAAAGAAAAGGAGATCAAGAAAACAACTCTTTGAAAACTAGAATTGGGCAAGGGGAGGCAAATGACAGTATAAGACATCAATAAATAATAAAACAAAATAAAGAAATGAAAAAATAGAAGAGAATGTGAAACATCTCAAGAAAAACCACAAATCTAGAGAAAGATCAAGAAGAGAGCTCATAAGAATAAACATAAAAAAATTGAAAAAAAGAATCTTGATATAATAACAAGAACTAATTAAAAGAAATTGCCCTGATGTTTTAGAACAACAGGGGAAAGTAGAAATAGGAAAAGTCTATCTATCACTACTTGAAAAAGATCCCAGGATGAAAACCTACAGGAATATCATTAGCCAAATTCCAAAACCCCCAGATGAAGGAGAAAATATGAAAAAAAAAACAAAACACAATTCAAATACTTCAGAATCACAATTACAACTACACAAGCCCTAGCCGCTGCTATACTAAAAGACCACAGGTTTTGGAACACAAGAGCAGAAGAACTGGAATTGTGGCCAAAAATAACTTATAATAAATACCGGCGGAGCCAAGATGGCGGAGTAGAAAAACTCACATATGCTAGCTCTGAACCCACAGCCCATGGATTTCCTCTAAAAAGAATTCCCAACAAATTCTGGAACAGTGGAAGTCGCGCAGCAACACAGTGGAGATTTCCGTTCCAGAGAGCCCTGAAAAACCGATCCCAAAGGTCCACCGTGCCCTGGACAGGAGTGGAGCCCTCCTATGCCCTGGTCGCCCAGCACGGCACTGAGAGGAGCGAGCAGATCCGAGCAGGCCTCAGGGACGGAATCTCCAGCAGCCACGAAGATCCCTCCACCCACAGATTCGCAGGTCAGTGACAGAGACAGGCTGAGAGGGGAGCAGGGTGTCTCCGGGACTCAGGCCCCCTCAGGAGGCAGCAGCAGAGGCAGCAGGCAGCCAGAGGCTCCCTGAGCAGGCACGAGCTCTGCAGCAGCTCCATTACAAAAGGTCTCTGAATAGACCCCCTGAGGGAACTGAGCCTGGGAGGCGGCCCTATCCCCACCTGAGCACCTGAGCACCAGCAGATAAGCTCCCATTGAATAGCAGCCAGACCTGCCACCAAAGCCCTGAGGCTGGGGAGCAGCATTTGAATCTCAGACCCCAAGCACTAGCTGGGCAGACCTAGGCCAGGGGTGGAGAGGACTCTCAGAAGTCAAGTAACTGGCTGGGAAAATGGCCAGAAAAGGGAAAAAAACTAAGACCATAGAAGTTTATTTTCTTGAAGAAAAGATTCCAACCTTCATCTCTGAAGATGAAGAAGAAAACTGCTTACCATCAGGTAGAGAAATAGGAGTCAAGGCCTCTGTATCCCAAACATCTGAAATAGATATCCAATGGGCTCAGGCCAGGGAAGAGCTCAAAAAGGATTTTGAAAATCAAGTTAGACAGGTGGAGGAAAAACTGGGAAAAGAAATGAGAGAGATGCAAGAAAAGCATGAAAAATGGGTCAATACCTTAGTAAAGGAGACCCAAAAAATGCTGAAGAAAATAACACCTTGAAAAATGGG
>CM053770.1:306435096-306451061 GCA_028658325.1 Potorous gilbertii | reverse complement strand
TTACCTGATGGTAAGCTGATCTCTTCTTCGTCAGAGACGAATGGTGCAATCATCTGATCAAGAAAATAACCTTCTATGGTCTTAGTTTTTTTCCCTTTTCTGGGCATTTTCCCAGCCAGTTACTTGACTTCTGAGAGTCTTCTCCACCCCCTGGCCTAGATCCGCCCAGCTAGTGCTTGGGGTCTGAGATTCAAATGCTCCCAGCCAGTTACTTGACTTCTGAGAGTCCTCTCCACCCCAGCCTAGGTCTGCCCAGCTAGTGCTTGGGGTCTGAGATTCAAATGCTGCTCCCCAGCCTCAGGGCTTTTGGCGGCAGGCCTGACTGCTATTCAATGGGAGCTTATCTGCTCAGGTGGGGGCAGGGCTGCCTCAGGGGGTTTATGCAGAGATCTTTTGTAATGGAGCTGTTGTGGAGCTCCTGCCTGCTCTGGGAGCCTCTGGCCGAGCTGCCTCTGCTGCAGTGGCCGCCTCCCGAGGCGAGGGGGGGGGGGGGAGGATAGGGCGCGGCAGGGCAGGGCTCCACTCCCGTCCGGGGCTCCATGGACCCCTGGGGTCAGCTTTTCAGGGCTCTCTGCAACGTAAATCTCCTTCACTGTGTTTCTGCGCGGCTTCCACTGTTCCAGAATCTGTCAGGAGTTCTTTTTAGAGGAAATCCATGGGCTGTGGGTTCGGAGCTAGCAAATGTGAGTCTTCTACTCCGCCATCTTGGCTCCGCCCCTGAAAGAGACTTTTCTGAGTAAAACCAACTCTTAGTTTTGTTTTTAACTCAGTAGTTTTCTTACTTTTAATTTTATTAATCTCACCTTTGGCTTTCAGAATTTTCAATTTGGTGCTCCACTGGGGATTTTTAATTTGTTCTTTTTCTAGTTTTTTTTAGTTGCATGCCCAATTTCTTCATCTGCTCTTTCTCTATTTAATTAATGTGAAAATTTAGAAAAATACATTTTCTCCTAAGTACTACTTTGGCTGCATGCCATAACTTTTGGCATATTGTTTCCTTGTTGCGATTCTCTTTAATGAAAATATTGTTTGTTTCTATGATTTGTTCTTTGACCCACTTATTCTTTAGGATTAGATTATTTAGTTTACAATTAATTTTTAATCTATCATTCTGCTTCCTTTTACTGAATATAATATTTCTTGCACTATGAACTGAAAAGGACGCCTTTAATATTTCTGCTTTTCTACATATGATTTTGAAGTTTTTATGCCCTGATACATGGTCACTTATTGTATAGGTGCTGTGTACTGCTGAGTATATTCTCTTCTTTCCTCATTCAATTTTCTCCAGAGGTCTATCATATCTAACTTTTCTAAAATTCCATTCACTTCCTTGACTTATTTTTTGTTTATTTTGTGGCTAGATTTATTAAGTTTTAAGAGGGAAAAGTTGAGGTCCCCCACTAGTATAGTTTTGTTGTCTGTTCCTTCCTGTAATTCACTTAATATCTCCTTTAAGAATTTAGATGCTATACCACTGGGTGTGTAAGTTTAATATTGATCTTATTTCATGGTCTGTGGTACTTTTAAAGCAAAATATAGTTTACTTCCTTACCTCTTAATTGGATCTATTTTTGCTTTTGTTTTGTCTGAGATCATGATTGCTATCCCTGCTTTTTCTTTTACTTCAAATGAACGAAATAGATTCTGTTCTCGACCCTTATCTTTATTCTGTGTGTGTCTCTCTGTTTCAAGTGTGTTTCTTGTAAACAACATATTGCAAGATTCTGGTTTTTGATTCACTCTGTTATCTACTTCTTTGTTTTGGGAGAATTCATCCCATTCACGTTCACAGTTATGAATAGTGTGTATTTCCCTCCATGTTGAGGGCCAGGGTGGACTGCGTTGACAAGAACAGGATAGACCTTCTGGGAAACTGTTCTTTGAGACTGTGCTCATTATCATCCCGAATGGCTCTCCACGAGCTGTCTCCTTAAGATAAACAAGAGAATTACAGAAAACAAGGGATATGTAAAATAGATGCCCTCTAGGCTCACAGTCTTTAAGATAAGACTGATAAAATCTCTAGGGCAGGAGACAAGCAGAATGTCATGAAGGCTTGCAGTTTCTGTCTATAAATACCCCGACCCTCAGATCTATAAACGGAGTTGGTCTTTCTTCTCCTGCCTCCTGTGTCTTTCTTCTTCACCACATCACCGGCCATGTCGGGACGCAGGCTGTCCGCTACACCTCCATCCTATTTTTCCTTCTGTTTTTCTTTTTCTTTCTTCTTTTACCCTTTCTCTTCTCACTAGTGTTTTGCTTCTGTCCACTGCCTCATCCAATCTGCTTCCCTTCTGTAAATCTCCCCTCACTTTATTTAGTGCCATTCCCTCCTGCTTCCTTGTAGGGTAAGATATTTTATTTTTTTTAATTTTATATATATTTTATTGTCTATATTTTACTGACTGTGTATGTTATTCTCTCTTTGAACCAATTCTGGTCAGAATAAGGTTCAAATAATGCATACTGCCCACCCTCCCATCTTCCCCTCTGTTGTAATAGGTCTTTTGAACCTCTTCATGTGGGATAATTCACCCCATTCCACCTCTCCTTTCTTTTTGTTCCCAATGTAATCCTCTTTCTCATGCCTTAAATTTTTCCTCTCCTCAAAGTCACCTTATACCTGTATCCTTTGTCTATGTATACTCCTTTTAACTACATTAATATTAGTATAATTCTTAAGAATTACAAATACCTTCTTCACATATAAGGATATAAACAGTTTAGCCTTATTGAATCTCCTATGTTTTTTCTTTCCTAAAAAGTAAGATTTTATGCTTCTTTTGAGTCTTGAAGTTGAAAATCAAATTTTTTGTTCAGTTTTGGTCTTTTTATGAGGGAAACTTGAAAACCTTCTGTTGACCATCTCTTCCCCACCCTCCAAGGATTATGCTCAGTTTTTCTGAGCAGGTGATTCTTGATTGTAGTCCCAGCTCCTTCACCTTTCAGAATATTATATTCCATGCTTCCTGATCCCTTAATATTGAAGCTGTTAAATCCTGTGTAATCCTGACTGTGATTCCCTGATTTTTGAATTCTTTCTGGCTGCTTACAATATTTTCTCCTTTATCTGGGAGTTCTAGAATTTGGCTATAATTTTCCTATCATGGGTTTTCATTTTGTGATCTCTTTGAGGAGTGGATTGGTGGATCCTTTTAATGTCTATTTTACCCTCTGGTTCTAGGATATCAGGGCAGTTTTCTTAGATAATTTCTTAGGTCTTTTTTTTGATCATGGCTTTCATGTAGTCCAATAATTCATAAATTATCTCTCCTGGATCTATTTTCCAGGTCAGTTGTTTTTCAAATGAGGTATTTTACAAAATTTTCTTCTATTTTTTCCTTCTTTTGCTTTTGTTTGAGTAATATTTAATGTCTCATAGAGTCATTAGATTTCACCAGTTCAATTCTAATTTTTAAGGAGTTATTTTATTTATTGGGCTTTTTTTCCCCATTTGGCTAATTCTACTTTTTAGGGGGTTGTTTTCTTCAGTAAATTTTTGTATATCTCTTTTCCATTTTGATTCCTTTATCTAACTGTTGACTTTTTTTTGATTCTCTTGCATCACTTGCCTTTCTTTTCCCAATTTTTCTTTTACCTCTCTTATTTGATTTTTAAACTTCTTTTGGGGCTCTTCTAGTTCCTTTTGGGCTTGAGACCAATTCATGATTTTCTTTGAGACTTTGGATGTAGGCATTTTAACATTGTTTTCTTCTTCTGAGTTTGTATCTTTGATCTTTCCTGTCAACATAATAACTTTCTATAGATAGGTGGGTCATTCTGCTCATCTTTTCCAGTCTATATTGTTACTTCCACAGTTGAGTTCTGCTTCCAGTGGGGAAGGGGCACTGTTCCAAGCTTCTTGTGTCAGTGGCTGGAGACTCTTACTGTTTGCCTGGTGGTGCACTGGTGCTTCCCTGAGGCCCATGCAGGACCCTCATGCTGTGCCAGGCCTTCAAGGGTCTGGCAGTTTGCCTAGTCCTATATTGAAATGGGAGTGGGGAGGGTGTGACTGGTGATACTGGTGGCTCACCTGGTGCTGCATGGAGGAGGCATGTCTGGTGCTGGTGTCTGCCTGTCCACTTCATGCTGCACTGGGGCTCAAAGTCTCCTACTTCTAGTTTGCTGAGACACCACCTGCCCTGAACTATGCTCCCCATTTATCCAAGTGAGACAGACCTTTCATCTTGAACTTCTGAGTGTCTTGGGCTAGAAAATTGCTTTGCCTTGTCTTGTTGTTGATTCTGCCATTCCAGAATTCATTTTGGGCCACTCTTCCATTGTTGTTTGGAAATGAATATAGAAGAGTTCAGGTGATTTCCTACTTACTCTGCCATTTTGGCTTCTGGAAATACCCCTGCTCATTATTTCTTATAATAGTATTTCATCACAATCATATAATATAAGTATAAACTGAAACATTTCTGAGGTTCTACTGACACCCATCAGATTGATAAAGATGACAAGTTTTTGGAAGGGATATGGGAAGAACGCACACTTGCATTTTTGGTAAAGCTATGATTAGTTCAGAAATTCTTAGAAAGGAATAGTGAATTGCAACTTAAAATTCACTAAACTATGTATGCCCTTTGATACATCAATACCAATACTATGCATATACAACAAAGAAATCAAAGAAAGTTGGAAAATTCCCATATTTAAAAATTTTTCTTTTTTATAATAACTCTTGTTGTTAATAAATCAATGGCATTCTCATTGATTGGGGAATAGCTGAACAAATTATGGAATTTAATATAATGAAATATTATCATACTATAAAAAATGATGAAAGAGACAAATGCAAAAAAACCTGAGAAGAATTAGATGAATTGATGCAGAGTGAAGTGAACAGAACCAGAACAATTTATGTAATGACCACAACATTGTAAAGAAAAATATTTTTAAACAAAATAAGGGGACTATTTTACTAATGAATCTATGTAAGTGTGCTTTGGTAGATTGACTCTCAAATATTTATGCATTTTATTTTGAGTGAGATTTCTTCTATTTTGCCTCCTGGATTTTGTTGTTATTATATAGAACTACTGTTGTTTTTTGTGAGTTCATTTTGTAGTCAGAAACTTTGCTGAGGAAACTTTGCCTCAATCAGGTTTTTTTTGCATATTCATTAGAATTTTCTAAAACCATTATGTTATCAGTAAAATAGAGATAGCATTGTCCCTTCTTTGCCTGTATTTATTTTGCCTTTAATTTTTCTACTGGCTTGTTGATATCGCTAACATTTCTAGAAGTAAATGAAATAAAAGTGGAGAAGGGGACATCTTTGCCTTGTTCCTAAATTTACTGGGAAAGTTTCTAGTGTATTCCCTTCCCCCCTCCCTCACCCCAGATGCATATACTACTTGTGTTTGGCTTTAGATCAATTCTTTTTAATCATATATAAAAATATCATTTTATGGTTATACTTTGTAGAGGGTTTTAAAACACAAATAAATATATTTCTTTTTTAAATTAAATTTTTTTTTTTAGTTTTTTACATTCACTTTTACAGTAATATAGGGATTCACTTTTATAAGGTACTGAATTCCAAATTTTTTTTCTCTCTTCTCCCCTCCCTCTCCTCAAGATAGCATGTAATCTGATATAGGCTATCCATGTACAATCATACTAAATAATCATATAATCATATATTTCCACATTAGTCATGTTGTGAAAAAAGAAGCAGAACAAAAGGGAAAAACCACAAGAAAGAGAAAAAAAGAGAAAATAAAATTCTGAAAAAGATAAAAGAGAAGAAGAAAAAAGAGAGAAAATAGTGTGCTTTGATCTGCATTCAGACTCCATAGTTCTTTCTCTGAATGTGGGTAGCATATTCCATCTTGAGTCTTTTGGAATTGTCTTAGATCATTGCTGAGAAGAACCTTGCCTATCAGAGTTGGTCATTATGCAATGTTGCTATTATAATGTACAATGTTCTCCTGGTTATGATCACTTCACCCAGCATCAGTTCAGGTAAGTCGTGAAAGCCTTTTTCTGCATCTACAAGAATAACCATGTAGTTTTGAATCATTTTGTTTTTAGTATGATCAATTGTGTCAATTGTTTTTCTAATGCCAAACCATTCTTGCATGGCTAGTATGACTCCAACTTTGTCATAACAAATATTTTTTTTTGAGGGTAATTTTGGCTCATCTTTTTGTTAGGAGTTTATTTAGATGTTTGTATCTATATTCATTGATGGTATTGGTCTATAGTTTTCTTTGTTTTATGGTTTAGGTATTATTACTATATATTTTCAAATAAAATTTGGTATAATGTTTTCTCTTGAAAGTAGTTTATCTAGTATAGGCCTGATAGATTTCTGTAGACCCATTAGGATTAGGAATTGGTTTTTCTTTGTTAGTTCCTTTACAGCTACTTCTCTTTTCTACCTTCTTCCTTCCTTCCTTCTTTCCTTTCATATTGGATTATTTAAGATTTCCGTATACAGACATCTAGCTCACCCTTTTACAGCATTATGTTTTACTTAGATGAATCTGGGAAATTGTGGATTCTCCCTTTTGTCAGGCAGGACAATATGAATATAGATAAATCTCTTTGATGAAAACTAAGTGATCAGAGTCACATACTCCAGACCCTCATTAGAATAGGTCCATCTCTCATTATTATATTCATTCTCTTATTAATTGTTAACCAATCATAATTGATTTCCACCAACAGGAACACCCACTCTTCCATATAAATGTTGAGTGGATTCCATGATTTGTGTTTGGTCTAAGAAAGATGGCCAAATGACCCTTCTTTTATTGATAATATGCTAGCATTATTAACAAAATGATTAATTACCCAGAAACCACATCTCTCAAACTTTTTATACATCATAGCTGACCACAAAAGCTGTCATGAACTCTACTTGCAGAACTCTTGGTGACCCACTTTCCTGACCTTTCAAGATCACAAGGCCAAGTATCCTTCCCTTAAAATAAAAGAACAAATGTAAATGGACAAAAGATAGAGGTTCCTATTTATATACCACATTTTGGTCTCTATTGTGAAGGAGGGTTCAAAGTCTTTCCCCTTACAGTGTTTTCTTTATCACCAGAATCAGCCATATTGTTAGAAAAATGAGTAACCAATATCCGGGGTCTGCATATCCAGTGCCTTTTGAATGTACCGCATTTTCAGCTCTAAAAGCATTTGAAAAGTTATTGGTGGAGCTATGAATCAACACAACTATTTTGGAAAGTAATATGGAATTATGCAAATAAAGTAACTAAAGTGTTCATATTCTGATCCAGAGAGTCCAGGCTTATACCTCAATGAGGCTATTGATAAGAAGAAAGTCCCTATATACCCCTCAAAATTTATAGCAATACTTTTTATTATAACAAAGAATTGGAAATAAAGTAGATACTTATGTATTGGGGGATGACTAAACAAATGGTGGTGCCTAAATATAATGGAATATTATGATACTGTAAGAAATCATGAATATGATGAAAACAGAGACTGATGGGAAAATATTTAAGAACTGATGTACAATGAAGTAACCAGAGACAAGAAATCCAGATACATGATGACAATAATGAAAATGGAACAACCATATACTCACAAAAAAACCTCAAAAGTGAATGTTTCAAAATTATGAAGGGCCAGCATAGCTTGAAAGAAAAAAATATGAGGAGACATTTCTATCTAACTCCTTTGCAGAGGTGAGAGGTATGTAAGTGTTGCATACTGCACATATTTTCAGACTCTTTCAATGTACTAACCCATTATGCCATTTTTTCCTCTTTCTTTTTTTTGTTTTTAACCACATACTATTTACTATAAGGGATAGTTCTATGTGAGAGAAAGGAGGAGAGATATTGGAGGAAACCATAATAATGTAAAGAAAAATACATCAATAAAAATTATTTCAAAATATCAAAGGTGAATGGCTATAGGTCGGGTGTTATCCCAATAATGAGCCAGTCCCCAGTTTTTAATTCCAAAGGAAGGATGGGTGGCAAAATTCAGGTAGTTCTCTTCTGACTTTTCCAGGGAAAATCTTGGGCAAAGATCCTCAGGAGAGACTAGTGGCTTAGAAAAAGTTTTGATATGAGGCAAGTGACTAATCTTATCTCTGAGGGATATGTAGTAATTGTAAATTAGTGGTACATGCCAGGCATGCTGAGAATAATGAATTCAAGCCTTCAATGTCAGTCTGTGGGTTGCTAATCTTCTGCAACTCACTCCTTCAAGAATTTCCACTATATGCTAGATGTAAGTAGGGTTGCACCATATGATAAACATGCAAGAAGTAAAAGACATCATCAAAGAAAAAGAAACAAGAAGTTACAGATCTTGTGAGCAACAAGATGGCAGACTAGACAGTTTCTCTGATTCCCATGACCTTTTAAACCTCTCCAAAACAGAAATTATGTGCTAAAGATAAAGCAGTAACTGTTTCCTTGGTCAGAAACCAAAGGAAGACTAAAAAACCCAACCCCCACAAACTCAAGAATTCACTGACTGAGCTCATTCAGCACCCCTCTCCCCCATCTCCCATTTTACTGGCAGTAAGGCTACATTAACAGACCTAAGGATACAACACAGGCTTACATCAAAATTCACTCCTGTACCTCATATCCCTCTCCCTCTTTCCAGTGCTTTAAAGACTTCAGTTCTAGGCTATCAAAGTTAGTTCAGGTGCTAACAGTCAGCCCAAGCCACAGCCTTTCAGGAACAAAAACCTGTTGGGGATGACAACAGAGAAACATCAGTGATGCAAATCTCTGAATTGTTGGCGCATGGGAAACTAGGCTTTGGATTGCTGGTGGTGGACAAAGAACCAAGGAACTGAGGGTGAGTGACAGGTCATCATTTGTGTAGAGGTGTTGTGGAGCACTCCACTGAGCCTGAGCAAAGCTACAGCATCCTGCTGGGACCAGTTTAGGTCACTCAAAAGTTATCTGACCTAAATGTTGATTGGGGCAGAGATTTAGGCTACGGAACTGTGAATTGCTCAGTGTGACTGAGATTCTTTGAGATCCAATCCCAGAGAAACCACAATCAGAAGAGAGTCAGGAAGTGAGTGATAAGGAAAATAAGGGGAGAAAAAAAGGCTGAAAGTACCAAAGTTTCCAAAAGAAATCTCAAAGACCTTGAACATAAATAGATAAATCAATAGGAAAAATGGTAGGAAATATGGCCTCCAGATCTAGTAAATGAGTTCAGGCATTTATTAATAAATATTGCAAAATGAGATTAAGTATTCTATTTCCCCTTTTGTTAATCTGGATAATTTATATATTTTTTGTAAATATTCTTCCATGTCACTTAGATTTTCAGATTTATTGGTATACAGTTGGGCAAAATAGTTAATTATTGCTTTAATTTCCTCTTCAATGGTGGTGAATTCATTCTTTTCACTTTTGATACTGGTATTTTGGTCTTTTTTCTTTTTTTAAATCAAATTGACCAAAGGTTTATCTATTTCATTGTTTTCCCTCATAAAAAAAGCTCTTAGTTTTATTTTTTTAGGTTGTTTTCTTGTTTTCAATTTTATTAATTTGTTCTTTGATTTCCAGCATTTTTTATTTGATGTTTAACTGAGGATTTTAAATTTGTTCTTTTTCTAGCCTTTCTAGTTGCATCTCATCATTGATCTGGTCTTTCTCTGTTTATTGATGTAAGCATTTAGAGATATAAAATTTCCCCTAAGTATTGCTTTGGCTGTGTGCCATAAATTTTGATATGTTGTCTCATTATTGTTATTCTCTTTAATGAAATTATTGTTTCTATGATGTATTGTTTGACCCACTTGTTCTTTGGGATTATATTATTTCATTTCCAATGAATTTTTAATCTATCTTTCCATGGCCCTTTATGAAATGTAATTTTTATTGCAAAAGGATACATTTAATATATCTGCCTTTCAGCATTTGATTCAGAGGTTTTAATGCCATAATACATAACTAGTTTTTGTGTAGGTGCCATATACTGCTGAGAAAAAGGTATATTCCTGAGAAAAAGGTATTTCTTTCTATCCCTATCCAATTTTCTCCCTTTGAAAGTCTCCTATTTCATTGAATGTCCATTTCTCCACCCTGCTCAAAAGATTATCTTCAGTTTTGCTGGGTAGTTGAGTCTTGGTTGTAATCCAAGTTTCCTTGACTCCCAAAATATCATATTCCAAGTCTCTAATCCTTTAAAATAGAAGCTACTAAGTCATATATCAGCCTGATTATGGCTCTTTTATATTTGAATTGTTTCTTTTTGGCTACTTATAATATTTTCTCCTTGAACTGAGAGTTCTAGTATTTGGCTATAATATTCCTTGGAGTTTTCATTTTGGGATCTCCTTCAGGAGGTGATTGGCATACTCTTTTAATTACTATTTTACCCTCTGGTTCTAGGCTATCGGGGCAGCTTTCCTTCATAATTTCTATAAGGCCTATTAGATCTAACCTTTCTAAACTTCTATTCACCGCCTTCACTTCTCTCTTATTAATTTTGTGGTTAGATTTACCTAGTTCTGAGAGGTGAAGATTGAGGTCCCCTACTAGTATAGTTTTACTGCCCACTTCCTTCTATAACTCATTTAACTTCTCCTTTAGAAATTTGGATGCTATACTATTTGATGCATATATGTTTAGTACTGATATTACTTCATTGTTTATGGTACCTTTTAGCAAGATGTAGTTTCTTTTCTTATCTTTTTTGATTAGGTCTGTTGTTGCTCTTGCTTTGTTTGAGCTCATTATTGCTACCCTTGCTTTTCTTTCTTCAGCTGGAGCATAATATATTCTTCTCCCACCTTTTACCTTTACTCTGTGTGTGTCTCTCTGCTTCAAATGTGTTTCTTGTAAACAACATATTGTAAGATTTTGGTATTTAATCTACTCTACTATCCCCTTCCATTTTATAGGAGAGTTCATCCCATTCCCATTCACAGTTATGATTGCTAACACTATTTCCCTCCATCCTGTTTTTCCTCCTGTTTATCCTTCTCTTTCTCCTTTCACCCTTTCCGTACTCACCAGTGTTTTGCTTCTAACCATTGTGTCCCTCAATCTGCCCTCCCTTCTACCAACCCCCCCCCACTTTTCTTTTCCCCTTCCCCTTCTACTTCCCTATAGGGTAAAATAGATTTCTATACCCAAATCAGTGAGTATGCTATTCCTACCTTGAGTCAAATCTGAGGAGAGTAAGGTTCAAATAATGCTCATGCTCATCCCTTTTTCTCCCTCTGTTATAATAGATTTTTATTAACTCTTCATGTAATATAATTTACCCCATTCTGCCTTTTCCTTCCCTCTTCCTCCAGTACAATCCTTTTTTTACCTCTTAATTTTTTTATATCATCATATCAATGTCAACTTATCCCTATACCCTCTTTCTATGTATGCCCCTTCTAATTGCCCTAAAAGAGATACATTTCTTAAGGATTACAAGTATCATCTTCCCATATAGGGATGTAAACAGTTTAACCTTATTGAATAACATGTTTTCTTCTTCTTCTTTTTCTTCTTTCCTGTTTATCTTTTTATGCTTTTCTTGAGTCTTGTATTTGAAGACTGAATCTCTGTCCTTTTCTTCTTTCCTGTTTATCTTTTTATGCTTTTCTTGAGTCTTGTATTTGAAGACTGAATCTCTGTCCTTTTCATCAGGAACGTTTGAAAGTCCCTATTCAGGACTGGTTGACCATGTGGCTAGGAGTCCCCGAAGTTCCTACGTGGGACTAGGAAAGACAAATCTGAGGATACTGCATGAGATAGCCCTTGTTGCACTTGCTCTGCAAAAAAAATAAAATTCTGAATCATATTTGTAATTTCTGTAGGTATTTAAGCACAAATTTAGAAGAAGAGTCATTGCTAGGTTAAACTTGCATAAAATTTGTTTAAAATAAATTTCATTAGGAATAAGTAGAGTTTGCCCTCTAGTGGTTTCAAGAATCATTCATTTTAGTTGTAATGAGGTGAATAATCTGTTAATAATAATAATCTATATAATAAAAAAAGACTTTGAAAGTATTTTATACAGAAAATGTTCTCTGTGGATCAGTTTGGTTTTCTCCCTTTCATTTTCTGTGTAATTACAAGTTATTACCTTCATACTTTTTTAAAAATTTATTTGTTTTTAGTTTTCAACATTTACTTTTATAAGATTTTGAGTTCTAAATGTTTCCTTCTCCCTCTCATCCCCCCTCTTCAAGAAATTATGCAATCTCATATAGGTTATACATGTACAATCATATTGAACATATTTCCACATTAGTTATGTTATGAAAGAAAGATTGGAACAAAATGGAAAAATCATGAGAAAGAAAAGAAGAGAGACAGAGAATAGTATGCTTCAATCTTGATTCAGACTCCATAGTTCTTTCTCTGGATGTATTTTCTCTGGATTCTGTTGTTAGTCTTTTGGAACTGTCTTAGATCATTGCATTGCTGAAGAAAGTTAGTCATTATCTGATTAATGACCCTATAATCTTCTGGTCTCTTTCTTTTCTCTGTATTCTTTATTTCATCAAAATTTCTAACCTATTCATTCTTCCCTCTAAGCACTTTTGCCCCCTTATATTTGCCTGGAAATCTCCTTTTGTCCATGTTCTCTGATTCCTCCAGCTGCCAGATTCCCCCATAGGTTCCAACTTTCTTCTTCCCAGGACAAGTGACTTTTCAGGCACCAAATCCCCTAGGTCTCATCCAGTTTAAGGTCCTCATTTACTTTCTCACCCATAGGAGCCTTCATCAATGGAACCTCCTCCCACCTTCAAAGTAAGGCCTGCTTCTTTTTCTTTCTCTTTTCAACCTTTTCCTTCTTTTCTCTTCACCTACTCCCCTCTAAGTTCCCTTTCTGAGAGCACAGAGGTCATGTTCCCCTGACTGCTAGCCCTTAATTTGATTCCAGTGCCTCATTCCTCTTTATTCCTCTGTTCCTCTCCCCTCCATTTTATGTTCCTTCCTATGTGGTAATATAGATCCACAAAAGAAACATTCATCTGTAGGCAAAGTATTGCGAAGTTCTATGTAGCAATAATGTCCCTTGTCTGCCTCTTCAGTGTTATCTTTACCAGATTTTTACCTTTAACCCTTTCTCCTTAAGAACAGTTAGAAAGAAATGTCTTAACTGGAATTTCTATTGTCACTCTGTTGTTATTGTTGGCTACATGCATTCATTCCTTCATTTCTGTTGTTTGGGGCTTTTGAGGAGCAAATAATTTCTTCAATTTTGATTTTCTTTCTAAAAATGTTTCAAACTCTTCTTAATTATTTAATGTTCATCTTTTGTCCTGTATGATTAAGCTTTGATTTCTAGGAGAAGTTAATCTGAGTTGTGTCTTGATTTCCCATGCTCTTTGGAATGCATTATTCAATTCCCTTCTCCATTTTCTAGTGACTGTGCAAGTCTTGCGTTATTCACATTTTTATATTATTCACATCCTATGTATTTGAAGGTCTTTTTCCTGATGGTTTGCAGAACTTGTTTCTGAATGGAATTGTTAAATGTGTCTTGGTGTTTGCAGCTTTTAGTTTTTTTTGTTTTGTTTTGTTTTCTTTCAATTTTTAATTCATGAGATTGAAATTTTATTTTCTGTATTCAGAAGATTTGGGTAGTTCTTTTCTATTTTTTCATCATTTTGCTTTTAGGGTTTCTTATCATGCCATATTCTTTTGGGAGACAAACTTAGTTTGTATGAATCCTGTGATCAAGATTCATATGTTTTGCTTGCATAATTGAGAATGTTTTATTTTAATGTTTTTGTTTTTTGCTTTCCTTATTCCAGGTTGTCTTTTACTTCTGCATATTTGCATTTCTAATCTATTGTTCTCTCCTTTGTTTCTTTGGTGAGACTTGCTATTGCAGATTCCAGCCTTTTTTTTTATTATATATTATAACTTTCTATTATATTGGTTATGCGGGACATAAATTCTGCTCTCATGATTCTCATTTCTCTTTTGAACCCACTCTGAAACTGCATATTGTGGTTCCATGTTCTTCTTACATTTCATAGGGTCCTCTGTCTCAGTAAGTGTTAAAATCTTTTTCTTCATGTTGCAATATTCATACACAAATGGCTGAGCTCATTTATTAGATCTGGAGACCTTATTTCCTTCTGTTGTTACTGGGTTTTTTTCTTCTATTGATTTATATAATTTTGAAGGTCTTTGAAATTTCTTCTTTTTGGTATCTTTGGTACTTTCAGACTTTTCTACCCCTTATTTTCCTTATCACTGACTTCGGCCACTCCCCTCTGGTTGTGGCTTCCTTTGAAGTCTAGACTGCAAATCATCTCAACCTCCTTCTACACTGGATAATTCATAGTTCACCAGCCTAGGTCTCTGCTCCAACAGACTTTGAGTGGTTAGAACCTGCCTGACTCTATGCTATCCTCTTCCCTCAGGCTCAGTAGAATACTATACACATTCCATACACTGTGTCCTGTCCCCACTCCCTCTGTTCCTTAGTTCTCTGGCCCAGCACCAACAGATCAGAACCTGCTTTCTCTGGCATTAGCAGTTCAGAGCTTTGCAGTGTTGGTGCTTCCAGGCTGTAGTCCCAGCAGACTTTTTCTCCTAGAGGACTATGACAAAACTGACAGTTGAGGCTTGAGCAAGCTTCCACAGTCTAGAGCTGGGATCTTTATGGTACTGCAAGGAGGGAGGGGGAAAGCAGAATGCAGTAGTGGATGTTGTAAGCCTTTTGTCTTTTGATCTGCTAGTGAAGCTTTGCTGTTGATAGTGTGGAAGATAAGGGAGAGGTGGCAAGTGAATTCCTGGTCACTGAGCCTTAGTTCCTGGGTTTGGGATATATACATACATACAACAATACATACATACATACATACATATATTTACCTTCTTTGGATTCCAGGTGTCCTGGACCATGGAAACAGATGAAATTGCTTTAACTTTGGCTCATATTTTCTGTTTCAGAGAAGTTAAGAGGTTGCGGTAATCAGAGATGACTAGGCCACCAAATTTTGCTCACATGACCAAGCAGCCTTGTTTGATTTTTTTTCTTGAAGAATGAATCTGATGACTATTCTCTTTCTATTTGTATCCCTAGAGCATAGCAGAGGACTTGGTGTATGAATGAAAAATGCTTATTAATTATACATTCAGTTTAGTGTTGTTCCTACTATTTGTACAGATCAGAGACCAGCCTGTTATAGGACACCTAATTCCAGACTACTACTTGGAACTCAAGAAGAAAATTTTATTGGAGTGAAAGAATGTTCCTATTGAATTCCCAGAAATCAGTCAGAAGCAATTGGTACAGCTAGTAAAAGAAAGTCAACTACAGTTGGATGAGAATGAACTTCCTCATGCAGTTCACTTCCTAAATGAATCAAGTAGTTTTAAAAATTCTCATTTTTTACTTTTTTTCAGAGTTTAAAAAGGAAAGTTTAATCAAAACACTGAATAATGAAACTTATATTCTAAATTTTAAAACAAACCATCTTTGAAAAGATTTTCAAGATCATCTTAAAATAGGATACATGTGCTGCTGTAGAATCATAGTAGCATATCTAGGAAATGAAAAGTTAAAGGTATTTTTTTCTGTTGAAATCATTCAATTTTAGGGTAACCGCTTTATTTTTTGAATGAGGAAACTGAAGCTCCCAGATATCAAAATAACTTGCTGTCGAATGTACTTGCTGTAATAAGAGCAGAATCTAAATCCCATACATTTACAGTGTCATGATTCAGAATAGAAAAATTCTTTAATCCAACCTCAATGTACTAGAAATTATATTTGAATAGAAACATAAGATTAGGAATTAGAATAGAAGATGTCAATTTGGATGCTGTCTCTATTTCCTTGATTTCTTTCTTTTTTTTAATATAAATTTATTTAACTTTTTACATTCATTTTCACAAAATTTTGTGTTCCAAATTTTCTCTCCATTTCTCCCCTCCCCCCACCCCAATACACCAAGTCTTCTAATTTCCAATCACCAATCTGCCCTCTCTTCTATCATCCCTCCCTTCTCTTGTCCCCATCTTCTC
>CM053770.1:306388545-306434596 GCA_028658325.1 Potorous gilbertii | reverse complement strand
CCTCCATCTGTTCCATTCTAATTTTGAGAGAACTATTTTCTTCAGTGAGCTTTTGAGCCTCTTTTTCCACTTGGCTAATTCTGCTTTTGAAAGCATTCTTCTCCTCATTGGCTTTTTGAACCTCTTTTGTCAATTGAGTTAGCCTATTTTTCAAGGTGTTATTTTCTTCAGCATTTTTTTGGGTCTTCTTTATTAAGGTATTGACCCGTTTTTCATGCTATTCTTGCATCTCTCTCATTTCTCTTCCCAGTTTTTCCTCCACCTGTCTAACTTGATTTTCAAAATCCTTTTTGAGCTCTTCCATGGCCTGAGCCCATTGGATATCTATTTCAGATGTTTGGGATACAGAGGCCTTGACTCCTATGTCTTTCCCTGATGGTAAGCATTGGTCTTCCTCATCAGAAAGGAAGATAGGGAACATCTGTTCACCAAAAAAGTAACCTTCTATGGTCTTATTTTTTTTCACCTTTTCTGGGCATTTTCCCAGCCTTGACTTGACTTCTGAGATTCCTCTCCACCCCCGCCCAGATCAGCCCAGCTAGTGCTTGGCGTCTGAGATTCAAATGCTGCTCCCCAGCCTCAGGGCTTTCAGCAGGCAAGGCTGCTATTCAGGGTAAGATTAATTTCAGGTTCTCAGGTGGGGGCAGGGCCTCCTCCCAGGCTCAGTTCCCTCAGGGGGTTTATGTGGAGACCTTTAGTAATGGACCCGAGGTCCTGCCTGCTCCAGGAGCCTCTGGCCACCCGCTGCCTTTGCCACTGCCTTCTGAGGGGGCCTGAGTTATGGAGACACCCTGCTCCCCTCTCAGCCAGTCCAGAAGTCTCTCTCACTGACCTGTGTATCTGTGGGTGGAGGGACCTTCACGGCTGCTGGAGATTCGGTCCCTGAAACCTGCTCGGATCTGCTCGTTCCTCTCAGTGCTGTGCGGCCAGGGCAGGGCTGGGCTCCGCTCCCATCCAGTGTGCAACGGACCTTTGGGATTGGTTTTTCAGGACTCTCTGGAACAGAAATCTCTTTCATTCCGTTGCTGCGTGGCTTCCACTGATCCAGAATTTGTTGGGAGTTCTTTTTACAAGAAATCCATGGGCTGTGGGTTCAGAGCTAGCATATGTGAGTCTTTCTACTCCACCATCTTGGCTCCTCCCCTTCCTTGATTTCTTTGACAAAAATATTTTCATAAAGATTTGAAACAATGTCTTACTCTTCCTTCCCCCAAATTATTCAAATGTTGAAGTTTTAATGCTTTTGGCACAAGATGTGTTTATTTATAACATACATCTGGTGATTAGATGAAAAGAAAAAATTCAATTTCCTTTATCTTTAGATGTAAAATCTTTGTCATGTAAACATTTATATGATGTCATATGGTTTGCAAAGTATTTCATAGACTTTTTTGTTTTTTATGACAGTAGAGAAGCAGTATGTTATAGTGGATATGTCACTACCCTTAAAATTGGTACAACTAAGGCTCATATCCTCCCTCTGACACTAAACTATCTCTGAATAAACAATTCACTTGTCCTCTTAGTGACACAGACAATTCTTTAAAACTGAGTTGCAGAAGAGCTGCGGAGGTGCATTGTGCATTGGTAAAGGGAGTTTCTTCACTGTGCTTAGCTGCCAACAAACAAACAAATTAGGAATAAGAATTTTTTGATGGTTGGAATCATATCACAGTGTCCTGCTTCATTTCCAAGATCCAACACCACAGTGAGGTGACTTGTATTTTGTGAAACCTAAATAGTTATGCAAAATGATGCTACAGATTAGTGTCTTGTACTATAAATATGGGGTATGGAGGTAATTATTTTGAAGTCATGGGTGGAAATTGAAGAATTTAAAGTCTGAATATTTAATTCATCTACAAACATTTACTAAGTCCTGCTGCCATGAATCTGATGCTATATTAGGTACTGGGAATATAAAAACAAAAAGAAAATAGTTCTTGGCCACGAGGAGTTTATAGTCAATTGGGAGCAATAACATGGAGAAGCCAATAATAGCAAGAAGGAACAGGAAAAGTTTTGTGTAGGAGTGCTGTTTGAGATGAACTTTGAATAAAATAGAATGCTGAGAGGCATAATAAGAAGGGTCTACTTTCTAGGCCAACCAAGAAGGACAGTCTGTACAAAGGTATGGAAACATTGGAATGCCATATATGGGGAACAGTAAGAATGAAAGCTTGATGGGAACATTGCATTCATAAATGGAAATAACGTGTAATAAGTCTGAAACACTAGACTAGAGGATAAAGGGAAAAGGTCTTTAAATACCCATTAGAGGAGTTTGTATTTGATCCTAGGAGTAATAGGGAGTTACTGGCATTTATTGAGCATGGTAATGTGTGATTTAGGAATATCACTATAACACCTATATGGAGATTGGATTGGTGGGTTGGTGGCTGAATGGAAAGAACTGAGGCAGGGAGATAGCTTTAAGAAATATTGCAAGAAGGCAGAGTTACACCAGGTGAATACATCATTGGAATATTATCTCATAATATATGATTATGTGTTTATGGATATGTATGTATATATATGTGTGTGTGTATCTGTAAATATGCATGTGTGTGTGTGTGTGTGTGTGTTTGCGCTTAATTGTGGCCTTCTGGGGGAGAAGGGAAGGGGAAAAATAAAGTAAAAAGTGCACAGCAGAGGACAAAAGAAAACAGACAAGGAAGCAAAGAAAAGATGGAAAGCTTTGAAAATAATGTATTTGTTATATATATTTTTTGAAATGGAAATTTATTGCTTTATATTGAATACTCTCTTAATGTTCTGCTGTGATTTTTTTCTTCTTTTGTATTTAAATTTAAAATACTTTTAAAAAATACTATTATCACAGAATCATATTATTTAAAGTCGGAAGGAACCTTTGAGGTCACATCTTCAACCCCCTCTTCATTTTATACAATAGGGAACAGAGATCCAGAGAGGCTAAATGGGTGTAAGGGTCACAAAAATTGTAAGTGACAGTGCTGTTATTCACCTACACATCTTCTAGCTCATTTTTAGTGATTACGTACATTTTCTTCAGAAGTCAAAAAGATTTGTAGCATTTCCTTTATATCTGATCATTTTGGCCAGTCTTTAAGATGGTTAATTGGAAGAAAGTAGTTCGACTGTCAGTAGATGACAAATAATATTCTGGTAAGCATAGGAAACAAAATAGACTATAGTTTAGACTCCTTTGAGGGTCTTGCATGATGCAGTTGAAATTGCACAATGCACAACTGAGCACTTGCACAATGTTTTTGAAGCTAGCAATACTGGAGTCTTCCTGATCTTAAGATTAAGATTAAGAGCATCTTAATTCATCAGTGTTTAGAATGGAGATTATGATTTCTTTTCTGAAAAGCGAATCTTTTATACTGCTTAGTTGGAATATCATAATAACAGCCTCATGGAACTACCCTTTTGAAGACTGTCTTCTTATATTCCTCCAGGGAGAAATTGTTTTTCCTTCTTTGGATCATTCATAAACCTTTGTATTTCTCTTCCATTCTGGTATTCTCTTCTGGGTTATAGCTATTGTACACTTGCATAAGTTTTTCATGCTCCCTCTTAGATTATAATCTTTACAAAGGCTATCTGTCAGTTCATGGTAGGTGCTTCAAAGTCATTGAATGAATAATTTTTTGTTACAAAAATTATCAATTTAAACATTAGATGTAATGACCTGCGTGGAACACATTTTTACTATTTCAAATAACCTACTTTTTTGCTTATGAACGCTGTTCATATTCTTCTCTTAATTGCTTAATCTGTCTTTTCTTTTTAAAAGTATCTTTATTTAAAATTTTGAGTTCCAAATCCTATCCTTTCCTCTCCCCGCTTCCTGAGATGGCAAACAATCAGGCATAGGTTGTACATGTGCAAGTATGTAAATTGCTATATTAGTAATTTGTATAAGCAGACTTGAATAAAAGAAAAAATGAAAGAAAGTGAAAAAATAGCATTCTTTAGTCTGTATTCAATCAATATCAGTTCTTTCTCTGAATGTGGATATTTTTCTTCATCCTTTGAGATTGTCTTGGATCATTGTACTGCTGAGAATAGCTAAATCATTCACAGTTCTTCATCAAACAACATTGTTACTGTGTACAACGTTCTGCACCAGTTCATGTAAGTTTCCCTAGGTTTTTCTGAAACCATCCTACTTGTCATTTCTCATAGCACAATGATATTCCATTACAATCACAAACACAGCTTATTTAGCCATTCCCCAATTGATGGGTATCACTTTGATTTCTAATTCTTAGCCACTACAAAAAAAGGTGCTACAAATATGTTTGTACATATAGATTTTTCACCCCCCTACTTTTTTGGATGTCTTTGGAATATGAATCTAGCAGTGGTATTGCTGGATCAAAAGGTATGCAGTTTTATAGCCATTTGGACACGATTCCAAATTTGCTCTCCAGAGTGGTTGGATTAGCACTCCAAGCAACAGTGCATTAGTATCTCAGTTTTCCCACATCCCCGTTAACATCCAATATTTTCCTTTTTTTTGTGATATTAACCATTCTGATAGGTATGAGGTGGTACCTCAGAGTTGTTTTAATCTGCATCTCTCTGATCAATAGTGATTTAGAACATTTTTTCATATGTCTATAGAGAGCTTTGATTTCTTTGACTGAAAACTGCCTGTTCATATCCTTTGACCATTTATCAATTGGGGAATGACTTATATTCTTATAAATTTGACTCAATTCTCTGTATATTTGAGAAACAAAGCTTTTATCAGAGATACTTGTTGCAAAAAAATTCTCCCAGTTTTCTGTTTTCCTTATAATTTTGGTTTCATTGGTTTTGTTTGTGCATAAACTTTTAAATTTTATATAATCAAAATGATCCATGTATATTTTGTAAAGATCTTTATATTTTCTTTGGTCTTAAATTCTTCTCTTATCCATAAATCTGGCCAATAATCTAGTCCATGTTCTTTAAATTCACTTATGGTCTCACCCTTTATGTGTAAATCATGTACCCATTTTGACCTTATCTTGTTAAACAGTGTGAGATGTTGGTCTATATTTCATTTCTGCCATACTGTTTTCTAGTTTTCCCAGCAGTTTTTGTCAAATAATGAGTTTTTGTTCTAAAAACTTGGATCTTTGGGTTTATCATACACTAGGTTACTATGTTCATTTATTATAATGTAGTTTCTACCAAATCAATTCAATTGATCCACCACTCTGCTAGATTGTTTTGATAATAATCACTTTATAAGACAGTTTGAGATATGGTATTTTTTTCTTTCACATTTTTTCCATTGATTCCCTTGATATCCTTGAGATTTTGTTCTTCCAGATGAATTTGGTTATTATTTTTTTCTAGCTCTATAAAATACTTTTTTGATAGTTTGATTGGTATGGCACTGAATAAATAAATTAATTTAGGTAGAATTGTCATTTTTGCTATATTGATTCAGCCCAATTGTTTAGATATGACTTTATTTGTGTGAAAAGTGTTTCATAGTTGTTTTTTATTTTAATACAGGGTTTGATAACTTTAGTGCAATAACATGTCAAATACTGAATAAATGTCATACCTAGTCAACAGATTCACATAGCACATCACCTTATAAATACAAAAATGGGCTATTACAGAACTTTTTAACCATAAATTAAATAAATAAGTGGCCTCTTAAAATTCAGTCCCAAAACTGAGTGAAAGGCACATTACAATTGTAGTTGTTAAAAAAAAGCCCAAATACAGAAATCCTGCAATTGAAAGTTGCCAAATTTACTTATTTTCTGTTTCTTAAACCCACAATTACCTTTCCTGCCAAAAAAGACATTCTTTCAAATCATGTACTAATTACTTCTAAAAGAAACCAAACCAGTCCTTTGTATAAGTAAACAAGTATCAAGGAAAATCCAAATAAGGTCCAAGATGTTGCTTGTTAGTAAGTTCTTTATGTACACATGTAGTTGGAAATTATGTGGTCTCTCAATGTATGCATATTGCAACACATTCAGTGTTGATATAAAGCAGATTTAACTAGAAATCCTGCTGAGACTGTTCACAAAGCAGAGATTTTATTTGGACGTGTAGTGACATACAACATTCATTCATATTCACATTAGTTTTCCACACTGAAAATATGCTGAAATGGAGGGAAAAAAAGCCCTCCAGGTTCCAAGCATCCTTTTGATTTTTAATGTATCTTGCTCTTGGTGATTTTTTGTGGTTCAAAAGAATGGCTTCTGACAAATCTCCAATGCAGTTTCCCCTTTTCCCCTATGAATATCCTTATGAGCATTCACTGAAAATCTCCTTCTAAGAAGTTTCTTCACATTTCTCCCCCTTCAAACCCTTTGACAATGTGAACATACTGAGGATCTTCTCCATTAAAGCCTTCTGTAAATTAACTTCAGATTGCGTTAGAAAACATGAATAATAAATTGTGAGCACGGTATTCAAAATACAGCTTGTCTCCAATTGCTTGTATTAGTCTGATGAATTCAATAGCACCTTGATTAACTTCTGGATCTGCAAGTTTCAGAAGAGAAGGATTGGGCTCACTCAACTGGAAGGGTTCACTCGACCAGACATCATGGTCAGGCTGGGGGAAGGAAGAGTTCTGAACATTAGATAGAGAGAGAACAGACCGATGACCGTCCTTGCTCTGGAGTCTTACTCTGGAGCATGACTGGTGAGCAAGGAGCAGTCTAGTCTCTGGGACAGCAGAAATAGAAACTGCAGCCAAGGAGCATGTTGTGTGGGTGTGGCCAGCCCCTGGTAGCAGAAGTGTCCTACAGCACTAGCTGCTAGCTTCTCTACTGCTGTCTATTAGTTGTGTTCATGTAGTTCCTGGGTTTGTATAAGCAGGTAAACTCCCAAGTATTTTATATTGTCAGTATTTATTTTAAATAGAATTTCTCTTTCTATCTCTTGCTGCTGGACTTTGTTGGTAATGCATAGAAATGATGGTGATTTATGTGGATTTATTTTGTATCTTGAGACTTGGCTAAAGTTGTTAACAATTTAGAGTGGTTTTTTAGTTGATTCTCTAGGATTTTTCAAGTATAACATCATATCATCTGCAAAGAATGATAGTTTTGTTTCCCCCTTGCTGATTCTAATTTCTTTATCTTCTCTTATTGCTATAGTTAACATTTCTAGTACGATATTATATAATGGAGGTGAAAATGAGCATCCTTCATTCACCTCTGATTGTACTGGGAAGGTTACTAGTTTATCCCCATTACAGATAATGCTTGCTGATGGTTTTAGATAAATATTACTTATCATTTTAAGATAAGTTCTATTTATTCCTTTGCTCTCTAGTGTTCTTAATAGGAATGGGTCCTGTATGTTGTCAAAGGCTCTTTCTGCATCTATTGAGATAATCATATGATTTCTGTTGGTTTAGTTATTGATATGTCAATTATGCTGACAGTTTTTAAATATTGAACCAGTCCTGCATTCCTGGTATAAACCCACCTGGTCATAATGTATGGTCTTTGTGATATATTACTGTTAACTGTTTACTAGTATTTTATTTAAAATTTTTGCATCAATGTTTAATAGGGAAATTGGTCTATAATTTTCTTTCTCTGTTTTGACTTTTCCTGCTTTGGGTATCAGCACCATATTGTGTCATAAAAGGAATGTGGTAGAATTTCAAGAGGGAGGGAGGCAAAAAAGTTTTTTCTGAGATGTTTTTAGATGCAGTTTGAGGGAACTCATTTGTTTGACATTTATCTTCTCAGTAGGAATAGGCCAAGATTTGTAAATTACTAGTTCTGTAATTTCACTGGTAAAGTGAATTCCTAAATGAGAAGATATCTTCTAGTAATGCAATCAACACATTCTGTACAACTTATTGCCATAGAAAAGTTGACTAGAGCAGAGCTGTCAAATACCTCCACAACACTCCTGAGTTCATTGTGACTGGAAAGAGATAAAAATGTGACTAGGTAATATTTAGCAAAATAAATAAAAATGCAATGGAACACAGATGGTATTAATATGTGGTTTTCTAAGGCAATATACAGCCTGCAGAGAATCTTATATATAATTTAGTGGCTTCATTTTCATTTGAGTTTTATACCACTGACTTAGAGTACTAAAAGAGTGACTTGACCAGAGTCACCCAGATAGTCTGTGTCAGTGGCTAAACTTGAGTTCATGTTTTCCTGGTTCTGAGGCCAGACCATTCCTCTATATGAGTCAGTAATATAGAAAATGAGGTCCTGTGCTGAGGGTGGGGAATGGAGATAAGACAAGTGTAAAAGATTTGATGCAATTTGGAGAATAGGATTGTCTATGTTGAAAACTAGTACCTAAAAAATAAAAGACAGTGAAGGAATTTTTAGGGTTTTAAGGAAGACAGACTTAAAGAGGCTAATGATTATTCCCAGATAGGACAGGAAAATAAGGGAAGTCAAAGGGGTAATAAACTGGGAAAAGAGGAAAAGATTAAAAGAAAGCAGGGAACTATGACGACCAAAAAAGGAGGTCATTAAGGAGGGGTATAGCAGGTAAGGTGAGTATGGTCAGTAAGTACAACTTTCTAGATTGCCTTTGCTCCTTATTAAACACTAATCTCTTCTTTGTAATATTAACATTTTACATTAATTTAAAAAAAATTAGTTGGTTGTCATCTTGTCTCAGTGTCTTCTAAGTGTCTCAGTAAATTTTTTGTGCAAAGACTAAGTCTATTTAACTTTATCTATATTTCATCTAATACAGTTTTACAGACTTTCAGGCTGACTAAATACAGGCTCCTATAATATGTGTACAAATAAATTTATGGAAGTAGTGGGAAATACTCCTGATTTTTAAAACATGTGTATTTAATTTTCTGGTTATCCTCAATAGGAAATAGTGTGATTAAAGTTTTGATGAAAATGCAAAATAGTGATTTTCTTTTTTTCACCTTTAACTTGTCTGATCAGAGACCCATGATAGCACTTCCCCACTGTGAAAACTCTGAAGTTATTGTTAGGTAGTATGAAATGCCTTATTTTCCCATGGGATGTTGGTCCAGACTGATCAGCTGATAACTTGAAATCTCTCCTTAAATGCTCTCAGGCAGAGCTATGTATAACTTAACACCAGTAAATTGCTGCTACTTTTCAGCTAGAGAAATAAAACTTCAACATTTTTTTAAAAATATAATTTAAGATAAAAGTAGCGAGGCATATGAGTACTATCTATAATGATGAATACCTCACTTATTCAGACTTCATATGCATGAACCTTAATAATTTGTAATACCCCTAAGAACCATTAGTCTCTAAACAACCAGCCCCTCAGATGAACAGGGTAGCCTTTCTGGATTGATTTTTTTCAACTTATTCTCATAATAGAGCTAGGATTCTCAAAAGGAGGTACACCATGCTGCTACTACTCAGATTCTTTTATGAAAGCTCTAGTGATAAATCTAGTATGAGAAGAGATACATTCCCATTATTCATTACTATAGCTCTTGAGCCCCCACCAGTGTATTTACCATTAACACAAAATTAGTTGCCACAGCAGCATTTACTCTTGTACAAGCAGACAAAGATTAAGAATAACAGAAAGAAAAGCAGAAATAATCAAAATTTAACTATCCATGCATAAATCTTAGTCACACTTCACCATAAATTTATAGTATCTTTGAAGAAAAGTGGGCACACACTTAAAGAAACTGAAGGAAAATAAAGAGTAGGTGCCCATGTATCCAGGGCAACTCACTACTCTGAATAGCAGGCCTTGTTGTCCTTGTTCTCTCTAAAGAACAGTCTCTAGCATAATCACTGGTGAAGGACAAAAAAAATCCACTTTTCTTCTATTTCCCTTCTGGTCCTCACAGCTCTCCTGCTGGGTGAAACTGCTTCTCTGCTACTCTTGAGCTGCCAATGCAGTAACACACTCTTTTAGAACTCCTTTGGCAGGATACTGCAATGATAAATAGTTCGCTTAATTTAGAGAGCTGCCAAGCTCCTCAGATCTGAGAATTTTTCCCTTTCAAAAGTGAAGAAGTCAATAGGGAGCAACACAGACACCCCTGAGAGGTTTCCCTTCTCTTAGGGTGTAGTTGGCCCTAGAGAGCAATAAATTCAGACAGTTTCACAGCAGCACAGTTCAGCTCTCCTCCAATGAGCTTGGTAAAGCTTCAGAGCTTTGGTAGTTAGATATCTCATCTGACTTAGTGCTGTTAGTTTGCTGCTTTCTGTCTTTTGCAAGCAGCTTTTCCTATTGCCCTATATTCTTTCTGTTCCTCCTCTTGTATCCAACTTTCTCCTCCTTTTCTCCTATTCCACTCTTCTTTTGCTTTCATTTTCTTAGTCCAGCTACTTGGCACAATGAATAATGTACTGGACCTGGAGCCAGGAAGACCTGAGTTCAAATCCAACCTCAGACACTTACAAGTTGTGTGACCCTGGAAAAGTTACTTAACTACTATCTGTCTCAGGTTACTCATCTGTAAAATGAGAATAAATACCTCCCAGGGTTATTGTTAGGGTAAAATTAAATAATATTTGTGAAGCACTTTGCAAACCTTAAAGAACTACATAAATGCTAGCTACTACTTCTACACTAATGCTTCAAGTCAGTGCCTCCTTATCTCTAACTTATGATGTGAAACTCAATTATTTCTCCTTTCTGTCATGTACTATTCTATCAGTCTTTATATAATTTTCCCTATTCTCCAAGTAAATATTTGCCTTATTGTTTCTCCGATATAATCTTTAAAATTCTGAAAATATTAAAATACATCCAGACATATATATATGTATGTGTGTGTATGAGTGTTTAAAAACCAATGAACAGTCATACCTTGTATCTGTTGTTATTCATACCTGCAGCTATCATTACTCTTTGCTTTGACTTTAAACAGCTCCTTTCAGTACATGTTTCTGATGAGCACTTCTCTATCGACTTCTCAGAACAGTCTGAATCTCTCATCAATATGTTACTTATATTTTAAGTTGATTTTTTAAAATCAATTTTCCCTACACAGATGTTCATTTTCTTTCCTTTTCATCAACCAAAATGTCCATATATGAAAGCAGCAGTATTTCACAGACATCATAGGATGAAGAGAAAGGAATAATTGTGCCAGGCACTTTAAAATTACAGTACAAATTACAAATATTATCTCATTTGACTGTCACAACCACGTGAGGTGTGTTCTGTCTGCATTGGGAGGCAAACAGAGATTAAATGACTTGCCCAGGGTCTGAGGATTGTTTTGAGTTTAGGTCATTCTGACTCAGAGCCTAATACTTTATTCCCTAGGCCATCTAGTGGCTACATAATATCAAGTCCATGTACTAAATTAAAACTCATGCATTTAACTCACAGGAATGCCATCCCAAGTCTTCAAACAGGGTGTAATCACTCTTCTCACAAACTTGTTTATCTAGTTTCACAGCTCTTGGAAGAAGTAGCCCATTGAAAGGATAGGGGTAGCTAGAGGCAGGCATTCTGACAGCAGTTAGAATAATAGCTGACAGAATGATAGTGAGGGACACTGTCAGAATAAACATAAGAACTGACTCAAAAAACATAGCAGTCTGAACTTAATAATGTTACTCAGCTTGATGGTAATACTGTATTATAATTATAGGATAGCATGATAGTTAATATTCTTAATGATCATGAAGTACCAAAAAAAAACTAGTCTGCATTAAGAAGTTGCAAAAGCATGCAGTATATTTTAGAAAAATATCTAATCAAATATTGCTAAAGTAAACATAATTTACTTTACTTCTTAAGTGGAAACTCAGACTTACGTGTGGCAGCGTTCAGAGGGATGAGTTGTTCCTATATTGTGAAATGCATCTCAACAAGAAACTTTGGTTACATTTCATTGTTGATGGATAATTAGAATTACAAAAGGAAGGTTAAAACATTGGTATTTCAGCACTATCTTTGATAGGAAGAACAATTATGAATACATTTCATTGACTCGAGTAATTACGCTACAACTATACAACCACAACAATTGGTATAGGAGTATAAGGTTGTTGTTATTTTTAATGGAAACTGACATATTTCCAAAGTTGATCAACGAACGTATGAACTCAGTTCTGATTTTTGAAGGTGAGGGATTATTAATAAAGATAGTACTTAATCTTCCAAGGAATATTTTTTTTTGAGTATCCTCTTGGAATTAATTGATCTTTTTTGGTGGCCAACACTTTTTGTTTTAAACAAAAACTACTGAATTTTTGTTTTATGTAATTTGTTTGGGGAATTTGGGGTCAGTTTTGGTAGAGTTTATTATTGAAGGTTATGAGATTTTTTTGACAGCTTCCTTCAGAATGAGCCCTTCTCCCCAACAGAATGTATTGCAGCCAAGGAATCTACCTGAATTGGTCTCCCAAAGCCTATTGTTGGATAGAATCTTCAATTCTGGACAACAGCTCAAAGAGTTTCTTGAAAATTACATCTTCATGAAGAAAAGGTAAATCAATTGATTCTAAATATTGTCACACATTGTTTGAGAAAGGTTAGTGTGTTTACTTTTCCCTTTACAATTAAAACCTATTTGCAGTACATATATGAAATATCACAAACATTATATTGTGTTGTACTATGTTATATATTATATAAAAGCTATGTATAACTATAAAGCATTTGAACATGATTTTAATGAACTATTTCTTGGATTATTTAGGCTGTATTATTTTGGGACAAGTTGTAGGTCACATAGATTCTCTCGTGGAAGAATGGTTTCCTGGTTTATTGGAAATAGATGTCTGTGGAGAAGGAGAAACCTTGTTACAGAAATGGAATTTATATAGTTTTAAGGATGGTGAAGAACTCTAAAAAAAAACACTTGATTTATTGAAGAAAACTGAAGAAAGTATGTGCTATTAAAATTTCACTGTTATAACCCTAATTAAGATATACCCTTTAATGAAGAGATGAGTTCATTTGAGAATTACATTATATTACATATTATAAGATAGTTTGTGTGTGTGTGTGTGTGTGTGTGTATACACACAGCTGAATTTAGAAACCAAGCAGTAAACAAAATGTCCTTTGAGATGAGATGTTGAGGTCTTTGCTTTTTTAACTGGGATACCAGATTGAAAGAAACTTGCCTTGAAGAAAGTATCATTCATTCTAAAGGTATTAATAAGTGGCTATCTGACTTTAAAAGCAAAATTTTAATATTGTAAACACTTATAATTTTTGTACAGAGGTTGTTTTGTTAATGAAGAGAATGTTTTATTCAGTCTTCAAATAAAAGTGTGTATGTGTGTGTGTGTGTGTGTGTGTGTGTGTGTGTGTGTGTGGTGGATAGAGAGCTGGCATCAGAATCAGGAAGACCTTGGTTTGATTCCAGTTTCTAATTATGTGATCCTGGGCAAGTCACAACCTCTCAGTGCCCTGGGCAACTTTCTTCAAGACTAGAAGTTGCAGGGAATGTGCTAACTCATTTGCTAGAGGAAATTTACTCATCTGGGATTTCTCTTTACCAATGAAATTTCAGGTTCAGTTCTTATTCCTGTTTCATGCATATGTCTATTAAGAGTGTTCGAAATGTATTTTGTTCTAGGGTGGTAGTAAGCACAGGACAAAATAAAAATAGACATTTTTATTATCCATTATGACTTCAGTTTCTAACTGCTATACACATATAAGGATACAGATACACTTAATGAAAAAACTTTATGATGGAAAAGATAATGTAGAACTGAGAACATTCTAATGAATTATCTTTCCTTAAGTGGCTTAGGATAGTTAGCAGTATGAGTTAATGCAGCTAGGCAGGGAAATGGAAGAGAACATGTGAAGGCACACATAACTTTAGAGAAGACTGAAGACAGTGGAAATATTTTTTAGCATACCTGCCAATGGGTATGTATGTGTGTTTGTAGGCCAATTTGTATGTGTTTTCTATAGAGTAAAGGGCCAATATGTATATATTTGTAAGCAAAGACAGTCAGGCCTTTCTGTACACGTGTGCACTTTCCTGATTTCCCGTCTATACAGAAAAGCATCAGGAAAGTTGTAATGTCTGTGTCCTCTGAGGGAGGATGTGTGTTTCTGTTGCTCATATTATGCACATCTGCATCCTAAAAGGATGGATTGTGATGAAAAGACATGTATACAGCAAGCAAATCTTTTATCCCTGAGAATACTTTCACTAAGCCACTCTCATTCTAAGGTATGCCAGTGGTCATAAGACCTTTTCAGAGGTCATTGATTCCCAACAATAGATATGAACTCTTAAAAATTTGAGTTAATAGTGTGAAATTTTTCAAAACTTCCAAATGGAAAGAATGTAGAAATGATGAGAGTAAAAAGTAAACTTAAATAAAATACATAGTTGGAAAAAAAAAGGAGAGGTTAAAAAAAGGGAAGAAACAGTGTTATGGAAGAGTGAATAAATACAAATGTATATGTATCCATATTCATTTACAGATATCTAATTCTATATTTGTATCTGTCTATAAATATGTGAACTGTTACGCTGAAGAAAATCAGACCCATCAGTACAATAATTGGATGATGGATTAATCAAATGGGATTAATAAGTACCTAATCAGTCAAAAATAAGTATTGAATACATTCACTTTTTAACAAAAATGTCACATTTCCTCTCTTCGCAGGAGATCTCTTAATTAATTCAGACCAACCAGGTTTATACCCCACTAGGTCCTATTGCTTCTGATTTAACTTTGGTCAATCTGCCTAGAAGGATCATGATGAATAAGGATTAGTTGGAAGCTGAACTAGCACCAGAATTTCTTCTGAATAAATATTCTATACTTTAGTGAAGATATAGAGCAGTAGATACCACATATATGCACAAAAGGCAAATATATTCTAAGTGTTTAGTTGTTTAGTTATTTCCTCTGAATCTTAAAATCATTAATATTTCATATTTCTCTATGTAAATTAGTCATCATTATGTTAATAATTCTATCAATTAATCATGATTAATAAATGATAGTTATAATTACGTTAATAACATCATTCTGATATTATAATTTGTATTTGGCATTTGTGTTTGATAATATTTCTTTTTTCATTAAAAAAATTGGACTTGTATAGGATCATAAATCTAGAGCTAGAAAAGACCCAAGAGGCCACCTCATTTTACAGTTGAGGAAACTAAGGTCAAGGGGAATTAAAAACGTCAGAGGTGGGATTTGAACTCTTGCTTCCTTCTCTATGTAATGTTGCCTTTTGGTGATATTAGTTTCGCTGATGTAGAGTCCATTGTAGAAACATATAACTACTTGAACAAAGCCCTTCTGAGGTCCTCTTTATTTTGGGACATGAAGAAGGTTTGAAGTTATCTTTGTGTGGTAGAGACTTTGCAGCCTTCAAAGGAATTGTGCAAATTGAAGCTATGCCTTTTGTGGAGTGGCCATCCCCTTTAACAGTCTTGAGTTTCCTGGAAGTATTTACATAGTAAATTAATATACTTAAAAAAAAAAAACTTTTGCAAAGCAATCCTGCCTTTTCAATCTTGTGGCAGCTCAGAAGGGAGGTGCTTATGAACCTTAACTACTATGCCAGATGACAAAATACTTGCTTTTCCACTTTGGAGATTGGGTACTGTTCACATATGATGTAAAGGGATAAATATCTGCTTGTTTTCCTCACATCTGTATATTTCACCCTTCTGTCCCTGCCCTCTCCTCAACCCATAGGCAATAAATGACCATTTTGCAACTGCAAAAAAAAAAGAAAAACAAAAAACAAAAACACCCAAAAAACTTTTGAATTTGAAATATCAAATAAGTTAAATTAGTTGCACAAAGCATCAGCATCAGGAAATCTCAGATATTCATAGACTCATCTGAAAGATGTAACATGAAGATTTGAATTAACATTAATATATAGTGCAGGAAAACTTGTTACATTTTTAGAGTTGTACTTTTAAAAAACTGTTGACAAATTGAATCTCAATTAATATCCACAATAAGTATGACTGAGGATGTTGCAATTGTTTATGCAAGCTTCAGTATTTAATTCAGTTAATGGAATAACCAAGACAATATAGAACTATGAATTTGTAGCTAGGTTGTGGGTATAATACAAATAAGTAAATTGTATACTTTGGTATCTGTAGTTTGCATGGTATAACACTGCTTCATTTTTTGAGAGTCCATAAATAAATAGTCTAGGCTGCATAACTTCTTTCATACTTCTCTCTATCTACCTCCCACCCCTCCCATGCATCTATTCATACAATGTCTCTAATTCCTATTTCTGTGTTCTATTCCATCACTTTTAGGATCCTACTGTCTTCACTCTTCTCATTCTTTAAGTTCTGTTTATAGTCATATTAGGGGCAGCTAGGTGGTGAAATGGATAGAGCACCAGTGCAGGAGTCAGGAGGACCTGAGTTCAAATCTCACCTCAGACACTTGGCACTCACTAACTGTGTGACTTTGGGCAAGTCACTTAATCCCAATTGCCTCATACTGGCTCATCTCCAGTCATCCTGATGAATATCTAGTTACTGGATTCAAATGGCTCTGGAGGAGAAGTGAGGCTGGCGACCTGCACAACCCTCCCTTACTCAAAACAAAATCAAGTATCAGTCACGTCATTATTTCTCTAATGGCATGGTCTTCGTTGGCAATGAAGGATGAACACACACACGGTCATATTTATTCATCTAACATGTATAATGTTATCATGTCATTTTTATTAATGCCCTTTAATCACATTCATTTCTTAATAAATGTATAAATATGCTATATAGGCATATGCATTGTGTGTGTATGCATGTGCACTCATGGTACACACACACACACACACACACACACACACAAACACACACACACCCCTTCCCTTTCCAGGAAGCTATCCTTTGTAACAAAGATTAAAAGAAAAAAGGCAACTTGCAAATCCAACCAATACATTAACTATGCCTAACATTATATATAGTATTTTACATCTATAAGTACTCCATATCTGTAATGAAGGAACTGAGGAATGACTCAACAAATATATATATAGGATATATTATACATAGAGAGCACTATAATATACAAGGATTAATGATATGATTCCTACCCTTGTTGAAAAACAAGGCATTGTGTAATATGTAGCTCTGGAGAGTAATCTGAATAAGGAATTGCAGAAATTCGGAAAAGTGAAAGATTTACTTTGTGTTGGAAATGAACGTAACATTTGGCCTGGGAACTGAGGGCCTAATAAGACTTTGACAGCACAGTTTGAAGGAAGTCATTTATAGAGAGAAGGAATAGCTAGACAAATGTTTAGTTGCTGTTGTTCAGCCAATTTTCAATCATATCTGACTCTGGGATTTTTTTGGCAAAGATACTGGAGTGTTTTGTCATTTTCTTCTCCAGCTCATTTTACACGTAGGAAACTTAGTCAAACAGGGTAAAGGAACTTGCCCAGGGTCACACACCTAGTGTCTGAGGTCAGGTTTGAACTCGAGAAGATAAGTCTTCCTGTCTTCCGGCCAGATATTCTACCTACTTCACCACTTAGCTGCTCCTAAAGAAATATAAAGACATATAAAAGAACAAGATTTTCACTGAAAATGTTAAGTAGTCCACTTTTGCTAGAGCAGTAAGTATCTTGAGGAAAATGATGAAAGAGAAAACTGGAAAGAAGATTTTTTTACATCTTTTTCAGACCACTACACCTTGTATGCTTTGAGATTCTGACAGTATACTGGAGGCCATTCTGAAAAAGCTTGGTATTAAGGTTGGAGAAACTATACCTGATGAGCTTTTCACACTAATAGAAGTGGAATGTTTAGGTGCCTGTATAAATGCACTGATGGCTTCAATAAATGATAGTTACTATGAAGATTTGACACCTAAGGATATTGAAAAGATAATTGATGAGCTCAAAGCTAGCAATATTCCAAAACCTGAACCAAGGAGTGGACGTTTCTCTTGTAAGCCAACTGGTGGTCTTACATCTCTGACAGAGTCACTCAAAGGACCTGGTTTTGGCATACAATCAGGCCTCTAAGTAATTTGTATGACTTTGTCTAAAAACTCCAAATAAACCTGCTAAAATATTTCTCCATATATTTAAAACAAATTAAAACTAATCTTCCCTCCCCCCTCAAAAAAATGAATGGTGAAACATCTACTACGGAATTTGAACTGGATTTGGCTCTAGGGAACCACTGAGGGTATTTGGATCCAGAGAAGTGACAAGATCAAAGTATTATTTTAAAATTATTTTGTAGTCTTGAGGCGGCACACAGAATAGATTATAATGGAGAGGATTTGGAAGCAGAAAGTTACTGCAATAGTCTTGGCATGAAGTGAATAAGAGCCTAAATTAAGATTGGGGAAATTATACAAAGATACAAATTCAAGTACAATGCACAATAGAGAGGAAGACTTGGCAGTTTTTTGGATGAAGAAAACAAAAAGAGAAATCCAAATTCCTTGAATTGCTTTCAAAATTTCAAAGTTTTACAATTAGGAGAGTGGTAATACCATTCATGAAGCAGGAAGGTTAGGAAGATTGAGTAACGGTAATGAGTAATTGAGGGATGGAAAGGTAGGCTGAGACAAGGCTGTTAAGAACATTAAATGCCAATATTTTTCCTTGAGGTAATAGGGAGCCACTGGACTTTTTTTGACTAGAAGTGTGACATAACTTATGCTTCAGAAAAATCTCTATGATATCTGGGTTTCTTAGAAGATGAATTAAAATTGGAGAGACTTGGGTTGGTATACCAATTAGAAGCCTATTTCAATAGTCTAGGTGAGAGATTTTGTGGGTCTTGACTGGAGTGGTTTTTGTGTGGGTGGAGAGAAAGCATCAGATGTGAAAGATGTTGTAGAGTTAGAGATGGCAAAATCTGGCAGCTGAATTAGATATTTGGAGTGAATGAGGAGTTGAGATCATACTGAAGTTGAGACCCTCTAGAATTCAAAAGATAATGGTGCCTTGGGCAGTACAATTAGGGAAGTCCAAAAGAAGAATGGATTTGGAAGGACAGATCTGATCTCAGAATGATCTGTATAGAGATGATAAACTCAGAGGAGTTAATGAGATTACCGTGTAAGAAGATGTAGAGATAGAAGAAAAGGGGTTCTAGGACAAAGCCTTGAAATATGTCAATAATCAGTGGAAATAGTATGATCTAGATGATCTAGTAAAGAGGATAGAGAAGGATCAGTTAGGTAGATAGAAGAAAAACCAAGAGAAAGCCATGTCACGAACACAGAAGAGAAAGTTCCCAGGGCATGAGGATAGTCAGCAGTGTCAATTGTGGCGGAGAAGTAGAAGGATGAGGCTTGAAAAAAAGGAAATGAAGTGTGGTAATAACCACACAAAGGTCTTTGGTAATTTGGGGCAGACTAATTTGAGTTGATGAGACTGGAGCCTATCTTGCAAACCACTGAGAATTTAATAAGAAAAGTAGAAGGAGGGAATATAGACAATTTTCTTTTTTAGAAATTTGAGAAAGAGAGGGGAAATATAGGACAATAGTTTAAGGAAATGGTAGGGACTAGACAGTGGTTTTTAAAGATGAAGGAGATTTAGGCATGTTTTTAGGTAATAAGGAAAGAACTAGTAGATAGAAATTGAGGATTAGAGTGAGAGAGAGGATTACTGTTGGGGAAATATTCTGTAGAAGACAGAAAGTGATGGGATCAAGGGCTCATGTAGAGGGATTGGGCTTGGCAAGTTGGGACACTGTCCCAATGGCCTTCCTGCCAACAGCCTCAGGAATAATATAACAGACACCATGCCTGGGAGAAATGATTTCCTTAAGGTCCACTTTCCTGATAGGTGACTGTCTCTCCAAAAATAGCATTTTTGGAAAGCCCCAGTCATATTTCTCTTCATTCTCTCCTTTCTAGCCACCTCTTCCACAACCTCCTTACCAGCCATTTTGTCACTACATATGGCAGGCAGCTAGGTGGTGCAGTGGTTAGTGTTGAATCTGAAGGCAGGAAGACTTGAATTAAATCTAATCTCAGATACTTAATAGTGGTGTGACCCTGAGCACTTAACTTCTATCTGCCTCAACTTCCTCATTTGTGAAAGGAGAATAAATAACAGTACCTACCTCCCAGGTATGGTATGAAAATAAAACACAGTAATATTTGTAAAGTATTTTGTAAACCTTGAAGTATTATATAAATGCTGTCATTCTTATCCTTATCATTATGTATAATTGCTCCTTTTTTCCTACTCTTTCATTCCCCTTCCAGTTTTGGAACATGAACCATTATCACTTACCTTTGCCAGCATTCCTGGATGGGGGTTTATCAGTCTACTTTCCATTTATCTCTCTTACCATCCTTATAACTTTCTATACCAAATTGTCCCTCTGTGTTTCTCTGGTCACCACTGCAGTTTTTTTCCTCCCTTTCACATATGAGTATCTTGAGGTCAGTGCCTGTCTGTTTTGTATCCTCAGCTTTAACATTAATTCATTTATCAGAACTTGGAGTTAAAGAGGAGACAATGAGAGAGACAAGAAGTTATTAGGTGTAAAGAAGGGAAGTGGGAGCTCATAGCAGATGGCCTGTTTTCTTGGTAAATTTTCAGAGTGGGGTATGCTGGGGAAGGGTATGATATGGAAGACTTAAGAAAAAAAGGTTACAACAATCACTTGGAAAACCAACTTTGGAAAGAGCTAATTGCTTGCTTTAATAAGAAGCCCAGTTGAGAATGGATTACAAATTCAAAGTAGACTATGCAGATGCATTATTTCTTTTAGCTCCATTCAGCAGCATATAGAGGAAGTGGATGGTGGAATTAATCCAAGTCACTGGAGCAAGAGAACAGAGAGAAAGAAGTTAGAGTGGTTAACTATGGAGCATAGTTTGGGAAAAGAACACAATTAAGCCAGAGCTGGGTAACTGGACAGGAAAATATTGAGTGAATAGAGGTCACAACGAGGACACAGAATATATTTAGGAGGAATGAGGCATAAGGAGAGATGCAATCATAGGAGCTTATGATCAGTTAAAGAAAATTTACAGTTCTTGTTCATAGGAGTGGAACATATGTGGATGATTGTGAGATCAAGGGTATAACCATCCCTGTGTGTGGCTGAGGAGGAATGAAGTAATTGGTCATAGGAATGGAACAGATTTTGGAACTTAGAGGTTAGAGTAAAGGAATATTACAGTTTATAATACTAAGGTTGAAGAGGAGAGGAAGACTGTGAACCAAGTTCTAAACTCTTTGAGGAGGGGAGAGAATGACCTAGGGCAAGGGTGGGGAATTGGAAGCCTCTAGACCACATGTGGGCCTCTAGGTCCTCAAGTATGACTCTTTGGTTGAATTCAAACGTCACCGAATAAATTTGCCACATGTGTCCTCAAGGCCACCAGTTCCCCACCCCTGAGTCCTGGGGCTAGCAGATAACAGTCATTAGGATCTAGTTTGGATGATAAATAAAAGTAGAAAGAACCTCAAAGGAGGAGAATTTTTAGAGTAATGGTGTCAGTCATGGAGTCTGGAAGTGGAAATGGGGAGTAAGGATAGTAAAGATTCTGACTTCCCTTCTAAAAGCAGAATATTTAGGAAAGTGGGTATCAGATCAAGAATGACTCCATGTTGGATCTGTAAGAATGAGAAGAGAACATTTATGTTCATTCCAATTATCCAGTCAAGAGGTAAAGAGGGTCTGAAATTGGGTGGTTGTATGAACATAGAGAAGGGGATGGCTAGGATGTGTATTTTAAAGGTAAAGTTAAAGACTTGGTAAGTTATTGTACATGGAAAATTGGTGACAATGGAAAGTAAGAATGATTCCTAAGTGTCAAACTTGGATGACCAAGAAAATAGTGTTACCCTTAACAAGGAGAAGAGAAAAGGCTATCTTTTTTCTTTCATATACTTTCAATTCCTGCTCCATTGGTTCCTTCCCATATATCTACAAACATTTTCAAATACCATCAATCCTAAAAAAAAAAAAAAAAAGACTTCCCTGCATCTACCAGGAAATTAGGAGGTGGTGCAGTCACACAGCTAGGATGTCAAAGGCAGGATTTTAAGCCAGGTCTTCCTGACTTTAAGGTCAGCATTCTATCTTCAATGCTAAACTCTTTCTAATAATTTCTTGTTGAATTGAATGACACAGTTGCTGACTTTAAGGAGTTTACATTTTCCTTCTTGTGTGTGTTGGGTGGAGGAGGAGGGGACAGCACATAGTCTCTGGCACAGATAAATGTAATATAAGGTAGAGACTGAGGTGAGAAAAAAAGAGATTCAGATAAAATTCCCTGTGGAAATACACAGAGGGAAAGATCACTTTAAGCCCAGCCAATCCCTTTGGCCCTAACTACCATTGTACATTTTGTGAATTGCTCTATAACTTGTTAACGCAGATCAACATCAGGAAAGCATTGCTTGTAGCGGCCAGTAAAGTGAATCAAATTTATTCATGTTCCCTTGGGCTGGCCAGCAGCATAGACTGAAGTAGCTGTGTGACTCTGGACCAGTCATTTAAACTCCGTTCAAATACCAATTTTTCAGGATTATTGTAAAGAAATGAGATAATATTTGTAAAGTACGTTGAAAATAGTAAATGCTTAATAAACACTTGTTTCCTTTTTTTCCTGCTATCATACCCTTTTCCTTCCTCTTTCGTGCCTCTACTCCATTGGCTTCTTGCGATATGCTTACAAATATGTTCAAAAGTCCCCAAACCCCATACTTTTTCTCTTGATGTGTGTCATCTTTTCCTTTTCAATGAAAAAGAGTCATCTATATCCCATGGCTACATATTTCTCATTATCCATTCTTTTCTCACCCCATCCTGAGCTAGCTTGTATTCCACCTCACCCCCACATTCTATTTATTTTACTTAAACTGTTCTCAAAGTTTATCACTAGCCCATTAATCACCAAATCCAAATTTTTTTTTTTAATTCTCATACTCATTTACTATAACTTTTGGTCCTTGGTCTCGTAATATGTTCCATCTCTATCTTCTTCCCCCCTCCTCTGTTCTTTTTGATCCCTTAATATAGGTATTGTGCAAGGTTATTTTGGCTCAATTTTCTTTATCCTTAGACTTCTATATTCTTCTATGAGAATCTCATTCAATCTCATGTTTTTAGCAGTGATTTCTATGCAAATGATTCCCAAATTTACATATCTCTTTCTGTTCTCCTTTTGAACCTCCAGACTGTATAAGACATTTCCATTTGCATGTCCTGTATGTACCTCAAAGTTGACATGTATGAAACTGTTTATATTTCCCCCAAAATTTACTCTCTTCCCATCCCATCCCACTATCCAGTCCCCCATGTCCAAAATATTGTTGCTCTCTTTGATGCTTACCAGTCATCCATATTTAGTTACCAAATCTTGCTGATGATACCTTAGAAATCTCTTTTGTCTATTTTTCTCTTCCACAACCCCAGTATAGACCTTTGGTTACTACTCAATAGCAACCTGCTCAGGAGTATGCCTTTTGACAGGTTTTCCTGCGTTCCCTTTCCTCTTCCTCTTTCAAACCGTCCTTCATAGAATTGCCAGAATAACCTTTCTTATATATAGATCTAGTCTTATTACTCCTGTGCTCAAAAATCTTCATTTGCCTCCTGCTCAAAGCCTACTCTGCTCTTTATCAGCCTTAATTCTTTAAACTTATTTTATTATTTCATTCTGTGCAATTTATGCTTCAACTAAACTAAATGCTTTTCTCTCTGTCTTCTCCCTCCCAGTTCTGAATGTTTGTCTAAAAATGCTTTTAAATCGTATCATTCCCTGTTCTTGAATATCCTTGTCCTCGTCTTTATCTTTGTCCGATAAGAGTGCCATCTTCTTAATGAAATCTTCCCCGATACCTTGTGTTAGTGTGATCCTTCTCTTTAGGTTTTACACAGCACTTTTCATCGCACCTCTCTAATATACTTATAGAATATTGTATATTATAGCTGTCTTTGTGTCTTATTTTAGTGCCTAAATACTGTGTCAATGAGGATGTTAGGAGGAGTGAGGCATAATGAGAGATGCAATCATAACTTATGATTAAAAGTATTTGATAAATGTTTATTGAATATGTTGAATTTGAGATGTTAGATGAAAGTTGAATTTTTTGTTGAATGTTGAATTTAAAATGTTAACTGAAATCATGGAAATAGATGACGAAGATTATACAGGAAACATAAGAGGATTAAAGACTAAAGACATAGAAAATCTTGGGAAATGCCAAATTTCCCAGCAGCCAACAAAAGAGATATCATAGAAAAATATATGGCATTTATTTTCAGCATTTACTAGAAATAGGATTGATTTACTATATTTTAATATGATGGTAAAAGTATTTTACATTTTTATAAAAGGTGATGGTGGTTTAGGGTCAGTTTATCCAGGGTCCTATAAAGAAGAAGAGGTTATGAAGATTTTAAATAAACATACATCACTTTGGCTATTAAGGCAAGTATGAAATATTGCCTTTCTTGATTTTTCACGTTTAAAAAAAGATGCCATTTTACTATTTAGAAAATAATTATTTAAATTAAGAAAAGGTAACAATCAATCTTGATGGCATGATACTAAAATTCCATAAAATGGAAACAATCACTAAAAAAGTAGTATGAAATTTCAAAATGAAATTTCTACTTTTCTTTTTATTTATAGAGTAATATTTAAGGGTTTCTTCCCATGGAAAATTATTTCTTTGTATTTATCGTTCCACATAACACAGTACCACTCCGCTACAGTTATATACTGCAATTAATTTAACAATTCCCTAATTATTGGAGCACATAGTTTGTTTTCAAATATTTTTACTGGGAAAGTAAGTGCTTTAAATAATGCTGCTAGGAATAGGAATATTTAATGTTTCTTCCTATCAACAGGTATTTTTTTAGAATATAAACATTAAAATGAGATTGCAAATTTAATGATATGAATGTTTTTCTGACTCTTTTTGCACAATTCTATATTGCCATCCAAAATTTCAAAGAAATGTGTAGATATATTAGCAGTGAACTTAGCTGCCAATTTCCTACATCTATGCCAACACTGAATCTTTTGCTGTCTTTGCCAATTTGCTGTCTGGAGTTTCTGCAATGGTTTTTATGTGTATTCCTCTAATTATTAATGATTTTGAACACCTTTTCCACACATAGATGTTTATCAATTTTCTACCAGTTTAGGCTGAGATGATAATACATAGCAATGCAAATGGTTATTGATTATTTTTCTTGTTTCAAGAACTTAGGTTTCTTATTTATGCAAAATCTTAACTAGTTAACCAACATATGAAAGTAACTGAATTGAGAATGAGGACCCATGTGTTCTAACTATATTTTTATTTCTGATTCCTGAGCCATCATCATCCTTTTTGTATACCAGTTAAGAAAAAAATGTGTTACTTCCTTTCACTGAGCAATTTTTAACTTAAGTAGAATAACATGTAAGTAAGGATCGTGATCTTCTAAGTTCTATAGAAAGTTTCAACGACTCTCAAACTTACTTTATATTTAATTATTTAAACTATCGAATATTAAATATTCTATATTAAATCCAGAAGAAAAGAAATTTTGATAAATATTTATGTGCACTTCTCACTTACTCACATTAATTCAAATGATTATTTTTAATATTTCTAGGAACTATAGTGTTTTGCCATCTCCACCACTCTAGTCTGATATCTTTGCTTGCTGTGGGTATTTGTCCTTAAATGTTGGTAATGGGACCCTCAAAAGGTTCCTGGATTGGTTGTTTTAACAAGACAAAGCTAGTATAACCAGAACACTCCAGCACAGGATAACACCATATGTTGCTGATGGCTTAAAATAATTACTTTTACTGGCAGTGAAATGGGGAAGGATCTTGAAATTTTTCCTCATCTGTTTAAGGTTTATATAGAAGGAGACTTTAACAAGGCTATTTCCTGAATTCTTAAATGTCCAATAAAATAATAAAAATAAGAAAGAAAATTTTAATTTCATGTATCTATTTGGAATACATGTATATACAAAATATATACATATCTACATGTACATACATATGCATGCACACATAATATAAATAAATACAGCTGGAACAATTAAGAAGCTACTTAGAATTTGTGGAACAATGCATAGAGCTCTGGACTTGAATAAGAAAGACTTCAAAACCAGCCTAAGATGCTTGTAATCCATGTTACTGGACAAGTCACTTAATTTCTGTCTGCCTCAGTTTCCTCATCTGTAAAATGGGGATGATAAAAGCAAGTACCTCCAAGATTGCTGGAAAACTTAAAGTAATATATAAATGCTCTAAGTTATTTTAGAGAAGAGACAGCAGATGTCAAAGTAGTCTTAATTAAGCATTGTCTTAATTGAGAATAACATATTTTCTGTGGCTAAGGCAGGGAAGATCCTTAACTTAGTTTGGGATACAAGCTGATCATCAACAATGTTAACTAAAAAATAATCACGAGTCCATGAGATATGTGTTGCAACTAGATTTATTACAAGAGAAAAGCACATGCATATGGTAACTCTTTATACCAAAGAACCCAGTTGTACAGGGAAAGACTTAGGTATTTAAGCCATAGGTGAAGGAGGAGTTATAGGGAAGGGGGAAAGGACTAATTTCCTCCTGACGGGGAGGTGCAAAGTGATGGCAAAAACAGCATTCTTTTCCCTTGGGAACTGCTAGACCACAATAATAGGGTGGTCTGCTTATCTGCAAGGGTCCTGGCTGCACACGCGCGCGCGCACACACATGCACGCACACGCGCGCGCGCGCACACACACACACACACACACACACACACAGATTTCACAGTCTATTGCAGACTGACTGGTACCTGTCTTGGTTCCCAAGGAAACACAGGGAGTCCAGCTTAAGGTGCAAACAACAAATTATGTCAGCTCAGGGTGGGGGCTTTGTCCTTGACATCTTCTCCTTGACATCTTCAGGGCCTCCTACATATTCTGGGTCAAGTGTGTCTGGAAAATATGACAACTCAAGAAGACAAGTTCAGGGGTTCCCCTTAACAACAAACATTTAATAAGTACCTACTATGTGCCAGGCACTATGCTAAGCATAAAGAAAGTTCTTACTCTCAAGGAGCACATAGTATAATGAGATAGACAACATGTAATCAGCTAGATATAAACTACACACACACACACACACACACACACACACACACACACACATTTTCTCCTTTGAGATTCACTCATTCTATATTTGTTGCCTAATCAAGATTCTGGTAGCTAATATCTACAGACCTCCAGGACACTTTCCTTCCTCAGTGTGTTTAGTGCTTGGCTCACAGTCTTTCTCTCCTCAACTCCTTACCTTTTCCCCATGCTCAAGCTTCTAAAGTTTCCTTTTATTGCCAAGACCACCACCTTCTAGTCACCCAGAATTCTCCTTGGCGCTTCACTCTCCTTATCATCATTGGCCAAGTCTTATAATTTCTGCCATTGCAGCATTTCTCATATCCAACCCTTTCTCTCTAATCACACATCTACCACTTTAATTAAGGTTTTTATTGCCTCTTACCTTCACTGTTCTAATAACCTCCTAATTGACCTACCAGACTCATTTTCCCTTACTTCAATCCATCATCTATATAAATGGCAAAGTATTTTTCCCAAAATATAATTTGACCTATGCCGACTTTCCCCCACTCAATAAATACCTGTGACTCCCAATTGCCACTACAATAAAATATACGCTTCACTGTTCGGCACTTAAGTCCCTTCGTGACCTGGCCCCAACCTATTTTCCTAAGCCAAGAGTATACTAGCCCCTTCCCACATTCTTCGGTCCCACCCTCTTGCTGTTCTTCACATATTCCATTCCATATCTCTTCTCTGTGACTTTGTATTGGCTATCCCCATGACAGCAATGCACTCCCTCCTTCCCTCTGTGTGTTAGAATCCTTTTTTTGCCTTCAAGATTTAGATCAAGTACCACATTCTAAATGGAATGCACTTCTGATGTCCTCACTCTCAGAATTACCTTATATTTATTTTCTTCATATTCTTTGTGTGCTTATGTAGGTACATGTTGTCTCCCCCCATAAAATATAAACTCCTTGAGGGCAGAGATTATTTAGCTTTTAGAGACAGGTGCTGAAGAGCTCTGGACTTGAAGCCAAGAAGACCTGATATCAAATGTAGCCTCAGACACTTATTATGGGGATCAAATGAGATAATATTTATAAAGCACTTGGCGTTGTACCTGGCACATAGTCACCTTATGAATGTTAGCTGCTATTACTGCTTATAGCATATTGCCTGGCACTTAGTAAGCTCTTAATAGGTGCTTTTTGATTGATTGGTCATCATAGGTGATGAAGTGGATACAGCACTGGTGCAGGAGTCAGAAGGACCCAAGTTCAAATCTCCCCCCGACACTTGACACTCACTAGCTGTGTGACCTTGGGCAAATCACTTGACCCCAGTTGCCTCATCCTGAGTCATCTCCAGTCATCCTGATGAATATCTGGTCACTAGATTCAGATGACTCTGGAGGATAAATGAGGCTGGTGACCTGCACAGCCCAACCTTACTCAAAACAAAGTCAAGTGCAAGTCATGTCATCATTTCTCTGATGGCATGGTCTTCTTTGGCAGCAAAGGACAAACACATACACATTCCTATAAGCTATACCTTACAAGTACCTTTTTTTTTTTTGCTTCCATGTCATACTATTGACTCACTAAATCTCCAAACTACTGTCTACCATGCTTCCTCAATATCATATTTTGAAGTTTTTTTCCCCACTCAAAAGAAGCAGTCAGACATGTAGAAAAAGAACAGGAGAGAGTGGTGTACCAAAAAACCTAGAGAGACAAAGGTGTCAAGGAAATAAAAAAAGATGGGGACTGAGAAAGGGCCATTGGATCTCTTAGTTAAGAGATCACTGATAACTTTACAGAGAACAATTTTGCTACCTCTATGTTTGCACTTAACACAAGTAACACAAGTAACAACTTTTCTCTGAATCCTTCTGCCACTTAATGCCATTTTGCTTCTTATTATGTTCTCCTTATGCTGTAGAATACAGCTCTTCACTGGTTTGTTTATTTTCAGTATTTCGTGCACTTGAAATTGCTAAAAGAAATCTAATTTACAGCCAGTAAGCTGATGTTTATTCACTTGTCTTACTGCTTTGTGACATTTTGACAACAGGAGATAGAATTCTAGGACTGAAATTCCCAAATGAGTCTGATGAGTAAGCTATACATGGGAAATTACCAGGTAAGTTATATTTTATAAATAATAACTTTTTTTGTGAAGTTAAGGAACTCTACAGTTACACTACATTGATTCAATTTGACAAACTTTTATTAAGGCACTTTCTGAGGTGCTAAGGATACTAACACCAAGACAAAACAGAACCTGATCTCAAAGATATTTTTATTCTGAATTCAGTTTGTGCCTTGCTTAAGTGTTTTGCATGAATTCTATTGAGTCATTCTGAACCCCTTTGCCTGTGTGCTGACATAGACCATTCACCATGCCTCCGCATCTCTGCTTTGTGAAATCTTTCTCTTCCTTCAAGGCTTAATTGACATATCCATGAAAAAGAGCAGCAATTTATCTCTTCCTCCTCAAATTTTCCTAGAGTAGATTGTATAAATGGCTTCTTTATCCCAGCAAGGATAATGTGGGGGGAAAACCCCCACTGAATTTGAAGCAAGAAGACTCAGGTTCAGACCCTAGATCACTTACTTATTTGCTATCTGTATGATCTTGGGTAAGATGCTTATGTTACTTGAACTTCAATTTTCCCATCTATAAAATAAGGGGAGTGCAAAAAATTACTTCTAAGGTCTCTTCTTGCTCTATATTGAAATCTATGATCCTGTCATTTTCTGTATCATTCTAACTTGTACTTATTTGCAGACATGTATTATATTCTCCTGTTAAGATTGTCATATTCTCACGATGACCTCCCTTACTTCTGTCCCTTCAGTATTCTTCCAGTTTTACCACCCTTACTTTTTCTTCTCTTTCTTTCCTTCCCAACTGACACTACAATTAACTGGTTCAACATCATACAATATACTCTATTTCTCTCATCCAAATGTTGTTCGTGACCCAACCTTGGATTATTCCCACCGTCCCATCTATCTTCTCCCTTCTTTGTCATCTCTTGTTACTTGGATGCCTTCTGCCACTTGTCTCCTCCTTCACTCCTGACTCAAATAAAGAACTGGCCTTCTTCCAGTTTCTGCCCTTAACATTCCACCAAAATCGTTCTCTGTAAAGTTATCAGTGATCTCTTAACTAAGAGATCCAATGGCCCTTTCTCAATCTTCATATTTTTTTATTTTCTTGACACCTTTGTCTCTTTAGGTTTTTGGTACACCACTCTCTCCTGTTCTTTTTCTACATGTCTGACTGCTTCTTGTCAGTATCCTTTGCTGGATCCTTATCCAGACCATGTTTTCTAACCACAGGTGCTCCACAGGGTCCTATCTTGGGTCCTCATCTCTTCTCCCCCTATACTATTTCACTTGGTGATATCATCAGTTCCCATGGATTTAATTACCATCTCTCTGTTGAGTATTTTCAATCCTACTTATCTTGCCTCAACCTCTCTGCTGACCTCTAACCTCATTTTCACTACCTTTCTGGAATTAGATGTCCAGTAGACATCTAAAACTTAATATGTCTAGAATAGAACTCATTATCTTCCCCCTGGCCAAACTTTTCCAGCCTTTCCTGTTACTACAGAGGGCAACACCATTCCTCTGGTCAGGCTAACAACCTACCTGTCGTATTTGACTGTTCACTATCTCTCCACTACTATATTCAATCTGTTGCCAAGGTCTTTTGATTTCACTTTTGCAACATCTCTTGAAGACTCCCTCTTCTCCCTGACACTGCCACTACTCTAGTTCAGGCCCTCATCCTCTAGCTCCAAGACTATTGCAGTAGCCTGTTGCTGAGTTTGACTTCCTCAAGTCTCTCCCCACTTCAATTAACTATGCAGGTCTTCCAGAACTTTGTATTGAGCCCTCTCCTCTTCTCACTCTACTATTTCACTTGGTGATATAACCAGCTCCCATGGATTCAATGATCTCTGTTCTGATGGTTCTCTTTCCTGAATTCCTGTTTCACATTTCTAACTGCCTCTTGGATAACTCAAACTGGATATCCCAAAGACATCTTAAACTCACCATATCAAAAACTGAACTCACAATGTTTTCCACCAAAAATTCTCCCCTATTCTGAACTTTACCATTACTGCTAAGGTCATGACCATCCTTCCTATCACTCAGGCATACAATATAAGTGTCATCCTTGACTTCTCTTTCTCTTTTAAGCCCCCTTTCTTTCCCCCCCACCCTGCATCCAATCAGTTGCCAAGTCTAGTTGATTTTACCTTTGTAATGTCTCTTGCATGTGCCCCATTCTCTCCTCTGACACTGCTGTCAACCTGGTATAAGTCCTCATCATCTCATGCCTTTACTATTGTTAGTTGATCTCCTTCCCTCAAGTCTTTGCTCACTCCAATCCATCTTCTACCTTGCTGTCAAATGGATTATCCTTTTAAGCTCGAGTATGACCATATCATCCCCTATCACAAAATTCCAATGTTCTGTACCACCATCAGGATTGAATATTAAATCCTTTGTTTCACATTCAAAGCCCTTTCTAACTTGTCACATACTATTATATGCCAAGTGCTTTTCTGTGCTGCTGGAGTGTTAGTGTCCCTCCTCCAAAAATTACATTATATGTACTGTATAAATATTGAATCTATCCTTATGGAAACCCTTTGTATTACTAACTTTTAGCAAAGCCATTTACTAAGATGCTATAGTGGGAACAGTTGATACAAAGCATTTCTCTTGAAAGCCTTGAAAGCATTCTCCCACAAATATACACAGCATCTACAGAAAGAAGAGGCTCAAATCTAGAGTACAACAGTAGTGAGGTACATATATGTAGAGAATACATAGGACAAAGGGGTAATTACCAACTCCTGATAAAGAAAATCTTTCCTCACTTCATAGAATTGCTATGTAATTCTCTGACTATCTCCTATCTTCATTGAAAAGGTTATTAGTGGTGTTAGGGGGGAAGGAGAGAACGTCCAATAGTCTCTTCCCCAATCTGCTTCCTACTACCAACGTCCTCAAGCAATTTCTTCTTATGAGCCTCATTTTTCCTCCAGTTTGGGCTCCAATTCCCCAACTTATATTCTCCAAACTAGAACTTTTCCACTACTGAACTATTGAACTTCCAAGTTGACTTGCTGTTTTTATACACAGGCCCAGACACGTCTTAGTCTCTTAACCAATCATAAGATTTTTCTTGTGGTGTCAGCTGTTTCCCATCTGATAAGTAAAGCTCTATAATCCTTTAGAGTTGACTGAAGACTTATTTATACATTGTGGGATTTTGGGAAAACTTCTTAACTGCTTACTAATCTATTGATTCAGCTGAGGTTGTCTCTACCTTTCTGTGATTACATTAATTGATGAGGGGCATGAAACCCCACTCTAATATGTATACACATACGCACATACACATGCACACATATATACACATACATACATGTATATACATACACAAATACACACATCCAGTGTGTATACATACATATATACATAACTATGTATGTAAACACACATATATATTGTTTTCTCTAATAAAATGGCAGTACCTTGAAGGTAGAGGCTATTTCTTTTTTGCCTTTATATCCCAATATTTAGCACAATGCCTAGCATATAGGATGGGTTTTTAAAGTATATCTTGATAAAAAACTGATTGGAGACAAGGACTATCATTTTTTGTCTTTGTAGTTGCAGGTTCCAAAATACAGTAACTTTCTAAAATACAGTAACTTTTTACTTCGTTGTCTTTTACTATTTATTGAATTGAATACTTATTATTACAAATGTAGACAAAGTTTCCTTTTCAACCAATTCCATAATTGGAAGCTTTGTATAATATAAAAATTTCTAAGTCTTTTTTCTAACAGTCCTATGGAATTTATTGTTACAGGATTAGACTTATACTAGGAGATTATTTCATTTATCTATTTGGATAATCTGAAGACAAAATTTAATATAGTAGTTAAGAATTATTTACCATTTATTCTGTATATAGTTTGCTTTGTTTGCATGTTGTTTTCCCCATTATCTGGCAAACTCTTTGAGAGCAGGGACTTTCTTTCGCTTCTTTTAGTATCCTGAGGACTTAGCACATAGTGCTGGTGCTAAGGCACTATGTGCTAAGCACACTGTAAGTGCTTAATAAATGTTTATTAATGGACTAATTGGATTCAAACAGTGATTCTTATTTGTCCTTGATTGCTATGATAATGAGGTCTATTTTGAATGTTTTAAAAGATCCAGTCAAGGAATATGTTGTACTCCATGACTTAAGGTAGAAAATTTAATTAAGAACCGTCTGAAAGAAAATCCTTAGAAAAAGCCAACATCTGCCCAGGTTTTTGTTTTTAAATTTAAATACAAATTGCCATTATTATGTCAGTTTGAACTAATGTATCAAAGTCTACCCGTTAAGAAATTTGCAGTTTTATATTGTTACAAAAGTGTAATTGAACTTGACATTTTCCAACCTGAAAAAGGAAAGCACTTTTGGTTTATTGTTTTTAAAAATTCACTTTTACAATCTCGTTCCTTTTTACTGTTCAAACTAGCTTTTGACATGTATTAACCACATTAATTTGCCAGACTAACTTTTATCATATTATAATGACTTTATGAATTAAATTATTTTTCATCTTCATCATTCCTATTGATTCTACAGATATCCTACTATGTTTTATAATAAAATAGAGGTGCATGAAATGATGTGGGTACAAAGAATCATTAACTAGAATCTATGGATGATTTTTTGGCATTTGGCTCGTTTGGACAAATGCAGCTAAGTTTAAATTACCTTCACATGGTAGAAAACGGAACTATTTAAACTTATAACACCTTAATCATCACTTTAAAGTATTATTAATCTAAGTATGTCTTTAATCTCCTATCTTGTGTAATTCTTTCAGAACAATCTGCATAATATAGCTTAGAATTCAATTTTTGCTCATTCTTCTGTGGTTCCCCAACCCTGGCTGTCAAGTTATCATATCATTTTGCATAGGCCTTGAAAAAAGAGATTAGAGATGAATTTATTAGAGTTAGATTTTGCATGCTAAAGGTAGTACTTGATTATACTTTCATAAGATTTATCAAAACCAAGTGTTTTAAATTAATTCAAGCTGTCTTTTAATCAATTTTTTCCCTACAGACATATAAAATTTTTAATCTAGTTGAATTAAGATGTCTGATGAGATATATTTTCCCAAAATATTTGTAAGAAAATTTCTTTTGCTACAAATTAAAGCAGCAAAAATGTAGTCATCTGACTGGGGAGTGGGAACAATGATACAGGACAATTATTCTATCTTCAGACCTATCTGAAAGACATATTAAAAGATATATCTCTAAGGTAGGGCTGCTTGTTACCAATGTACAAAAAATTTTTTGAAATTATGTTTTTTAAAATATTATTTTCTTTTCAAATAATTTGAAAATATTGAGTGACTAATAGGCCAACTTGATAAATTTCTTGGCAAGAAATAGATGAATATAGAACTACTTTTATTAAATAATTTTTATAATTAAAGTTATAACTAAAAATTATTTTGTTAGGTTATGGTATATTATATCTGTAGTCTAAAAAGCACTGTATGTACATAAGATAAGCATTGTATGTACATAAGATAAGCCAATAAGATAAAAACGTCTAATTTTAGAAAGAAAATACATTACTATGGCCATTCTACTCTAACAAATATTGTACCTGACTTTCTTGTAAGATCAAACTTACATAACTCTATTGCATTAAATCATATTCAGAGTCTGTTTGTTGATGCTATTTTTGTAAGATACTTCATGCATTTTGTAGTTATTTAACTTTATCTTCAAATAGGGATAAAATTGTTAGATTTTACATGATATTCAAGTTTTCCTTTTTTTAAGCTGACACTGAAAACTTTATTTTAATAGTTTATTGCATTTCATTGGCAGGATGTGACAGAGTAGAATGTTGTATAGTGCAGAATGTTTGCTCTTGTGAATCTTCTGGTTGTAAACGAAATCTGGATTGTGGCAAGAACACAGTCTGGCACTCTACTGGAAGGTAAGACAGAAGATGATAAAAAGAGCCCCATGTTTCAAAGAATGACTGACTCTGTTACTTGTTTATACTATAATTCTTTTTCTAAACAAAGGTATCTTGACAGGTTTGAACATAGTGGGGGGGAAAGTTTTCAACTGTCTACCTCTATTATAGGCACAATTTTCAGGGAAACAAGACATGTTTATATTTAACATATTATTTTTATATTTATATTTAACATATTAAAATAAACATGTTTATTTTAACATATAATTGGCTTTCATATACAAAATAAAATAGAGAGCTACTCTACTTTTCTAGACACACTTGGTAGAATTGTGTATTATGAAAGTTTGTCTTTGGGATCCTGCTATTTCATCTAACAGTCCTTTTTCCTTTTTTTTTTGGCCCTCCACCTGGGCATATGTTTTCATGCTATACCAAATAATATGAAGTTATATCAACTATGAAAATATCAACTGTGATAATAGCTTACCTCTCTAAGAGGTATTTATATTCTAGCTTGTTAGCTGTCTTAAGTCAGAGGAATGAACAATGTTTAAAGCCTGACATGTCAAATTAAAGACAGGGAATTATTATAAAGTTTTTTGCCTGGGGCAAGCGTTGAAGGGAATCTCTTCTCATCTTATATCATATTGTGGAATACCCAATTTCATTTTGAATCAATTTGTCAGAAACTTGCATCATTAAGGGTTGAGCAACTTTCAAAGTATGGGCTCTACTTTTAGCTTTAGTATTGAATTAATTTTTCCTTAGTAATGGCCCTTCCTCCTTTTTTTCACTTCAGTGAATGAAAGAATTTTCTTCTGGTAGGAACTGCAAATGGCAGACTAGCTATTTTTGAAGACAGAAATGTTAAGGTAAATGTTAAATGATTTTTCTATGACAATACAAATGCCTTGTCTCTGCAAATTCTTTGAAGACAAAGACTATGGTGATGAAGCGGTGCTAGACCTGGGGTCCATCTTGGCTCTGCCACTTTTCAGCTATGGCACATGGAGCAAGTTATTTTGCCTCTCTGAATCACAGTTTTCTCAGCTGATAACTAAATAACTTCTCAAGTCCCTCTCATCTCCCTCTGGGTGATCCTATGAGCTTATGCTTCTTTTGTATTTGTCATTGAGACAAGCATATAGGATGCACTTGAAGGATACTTACTAGTCTATAGATAAACCTGTCATTGCCAAGAAGGTGCCAGCTGTCTTTGGTAGAGGAAGTTTCCTTATCTGGGAATTCTCTCGATCATAGGCTTCATCACTATCTCTATACTAATTGAGTAATAAGTAGCTCTGTCTTAATGAGTTAAGTTCAGGATCAAAATCTAGCTTTTTAAAAGCTTTTTGTTACCATTGACTCTGTGCAAGTACATCCTCCATGACAGAGGGGAATACCTACCTGTTTTATGCCTAACTTAATATTGATAGTGAACAATTATCTCTGTTGTTTTAGCTATTAAGAACTCTTCTATAATTATTACATATAAATAAGAGATACTGATGAGAGTTGGAAGGGTGGGGTGAGACACTCCTCCCCCAAGACCGCAGTACCAGGGGCAGGTCGTCTGGAATGAATTTGTGGACTCAAGCATTCTTGAGGTCAAAGTAAAGATTTCAGTGGTCAAAAGCTCTTAGGGAACCTGCAATCTGAATGAAGTACAGGTAAAATTTATATAAGATATTCTGTAGTAAGATGTGTGCCAATTTGGGGTGGGATTAGAGAGTGGTTAATTCTTAAAGGAATATGTACTTTTAGGATCTTCTGCACAGCTATTTTACCCAGAGTTTATTGAGAAATAGCTCAAGGGGAGGGGCGCTACATGGAGATGTGGTTTTAAGCTTGAAATGTCACTAAGTCAACTAAGGGTCAGGACTGACTAAGGAATACCAGGCTGCTCTCATCAATGTCTTGTTAGACAAGATGAATATAAAGGAGTATATGTATGTCTAAGCCTAGGACACATATGATTGGTCAGTGAGTAGTAAATGTTGTTATGACCCTGTACCCAGTCAGTTCAGCCAGCACACAGCTGATTCAAACTAGTAAATTCTATAGGTACAGCTGGCTACTGTATCAGGAAAAGAGATAAAAGTTTTGCTAGGTAAGGCTTGGGCTGGGAAGAGACTGCCTTGGACTGGGTTTTGAGGCTAGGGAGAAATGTGATTTTTAGAGAGAAATGTGATTTTAGAAATGGAGTTGAAGCACATGCACCCAAGCACCCCATCAATACCTTGTTACAGGATGGCAAGTGGTCCTGTTGGACTAGAAAGCAGAGGGATGATAAAAATAAAGCTAGATGACAAACATCTTTACTTTCATGTTGATTGATGAAACCATATTCATTTTTGATATTGATCCATTTAACAGTGCCAAGAACTTTGGGAGCAAAAACTTTCTTATGCCTGTATTCAGTAGCTATGAATGGCAATTGAGTAGATGGAGACTGCAGGAATGAGAAAGGCAATTGTGGGTCACTTCTCCTCTCCTCTGCAAGGCTCTGCTTCTACCAGGGTTTGGGGAGGAGTAGTGGTCTAGTGGTGGTTTGACCCACCTCATTTGCGGCCTCCTCTGTCTTCCTCTCGGTGCCTTCTAGACTGATTTGCTTGTTGGTCCTTGAAAAAGATAAGTGATTAAACTGTACATTCTTTTTAACTAATACCCTCTGAGTGTGTACTCCAAAGGAAGTCAAAGACAGAAAGATCCAATATCAAAATATTCGAAGCAGTATTTTTCATAGTAGAAAAGAATTAGGGAAAAGCTTAAAAAAATAGTATATAAGTAAGATACAATATTTTACATAGTAAGAAATGAGGAATGTGAGAAAGTTAAGGAAATGTGGGAAAAATTCTTATTAGGTGATAAAAAACAAAATTAAAAAAAGTGAACCAAGAGAACAATAAATACAATATATACTGTCATAAGAATGTAAATGAAACATATACCTTCATGACTGGAGAAAGGCAGGAAGAAAGAATATTATACTGTATCAGTAAGCACTCAACATATACAGGAGGGCCTGTTATCACAGGTTCTTTGATCTGCTTCTCTAAAAGGAAAGTCAGCTTTTGAGGGGTTAACAATCACTTTAATCAAGCAAGGTGTCAGAGAAAATTACAGTCAAAATTTCAGAGAAATCAAAAATCAACAGATGGTATTTCCAAACTGCCTGACCATAAACACGTGTGTGTGTGTGTGTGTGTGTGTGTGTGTGTGTGTGTGTGTGTGTGTTTGTCCTTCATTGCTGAAGAAGACGATGCCATCAGAGAAATAATGACATGACTTGCACTTGACTTGGTTTTGAGTGAGAGAGGGCTGTGCAGGTCCCTAGCCTCACTTCTCCTCCAGAGCCATCTGAATCCAGTGACCAGATATTCATCAGGATGACTGGAGATGACCCAGAATGAGGCAATTGGGGTTAAGTGACTTGCCCAAGGTCACACAGCTAGTGAGTGTCAAATGTCTGAGGTGAGATTTGAACTCAGATCCTCCTGACTCCTGCACTGGTGCTCTAACCACTGCACCACTTAGCTGCCCCATAAACATACAAACATCTTTACCAGAGAGGGAAGCACCAATATCTGGGTTTTCAAAGCCGGGGGCACTGCTTGGTGGCTTCCCAGAGTCCCATCTGGCACTCAAACTTTTTTCCAAAAACTATGCCCCCAAATAAAACCTCACCTTCAGAGTATTTATACACTTTTTAGAGTCAGAGGTCATAACCCTCTGACCTAGTGCCTCAAGAGAAAAATAAAAGGTACTTGGGACCTTCCTACAAAACAACTGCCCTAATCAAGCTTCCCACAATGGGCAGGCCTATCAATGGGTGGGAAAGATCCTCCCCAGTCACATTCAAATAGAGGCATTATAGTTATTGACTCTACTAAAATAAAAACAGCAAAAGATCCTATTTTGCTATTGCATATACATACACACATATACACATTGTTACATGCAGTCACTGCTTTACTTTGATTGTTTTTCTTTGTCTAGAGAAAGGGTGAAGAATTTCTTGTTCAATCTAGAGAGGAGAGATGAGAAATGAGCACAACATTTTTTTTTTAAAGAATTGTATAGAGTCAGAAGGTCTAAATGAGTTGTTGTATGTATTACTGGAGGAAGTGCCAATATCATATGAACCAACTGTCTTTCAATAAGCGTTTGTTAAGCATCTATATGCTAGACAATATTCTAGTGGCTGAGAATACAGATACAATTGTGAGATAGTTGCTACGCCCAAGAAGTTTACATTCTGCTGGATCTTTGATCAATTGAAGGATGGAAGGAAAAAGCCTCTCTTAAACAGCAGTCACATGCTAGGCAATGTGCTCAACACTTTAAAAATATGATCTCATTTGAGTCTCATAATAGCCTTTTGAGGGAATGGCTGTTATTATCCCCATTTTATGTTTGAGGAAACTGAGGCAAGCGGAGATTAAGTGAAGAAGTATTGAGACAAATTACCAGGAAAGTCATAGGGGTTGGTCAAATAGAATTGAACTTAATGACTGTTCTATCTCTCATATCACCTACTATAGTACTTTGGATATAATGGTACTCAATAATTGTGCCAATGAAATATGAATGTCCAAACTATACTTTTATATGTAGTGATATGAACACTTTACCATATTTTAAAGAAAATGTTTAGGCATTAAGCTGTAATAAAAAAGATAGTAACTTCTAGGAATTGAAATTCCCACATCTACCTGTGATAACTAGCCTTCTAGTTAACTTACAACATTTAGTTATGTAAATATTTCGTTGAATGTAAAGAAAACATATGTTCTAATGTTTAAGATTTTACCCACATAATGTAAGCCACTTACTAAACATGCTATGTTTGGAGCCTGTTAAAGAACTGCTTAACATTTAGTTTGTTGCTAGTGTTTTAGTTTTTTCTTTCCTCTGAGTTATTAGTATTGGCTTCAACTATTTTGTTTATGGGTTTCATTCTTAGACAACTTCAACTATTTTTTATTTAAATTATGTATGTATTATATTTTCTGAGAATATTGTTTTTCCCCTTTCTTGTTCAAGTTTGGAGGAGTTCCTCCTTTGAAGACATTAAGTATGGGAAATGCCAACACTCTTTTAATGTGTTTATATGAATCCATATAGTCATCAGAAAAAAATAATCTGGGGAGGATGTGGCACCAAGATTTTCTCACTTTTTAATGATTTTTCTATTCAGAAACTTAATGAGACAAAGACAGATCAACTTGAGTTATTTCTAGTTAAATCACACATTTATTACTTCCCTTATAAATTTAAATTGTTATTCATGCAGATTATAATTCCTGCTAATTATTTAATGATTTTTAAAATGAGAGTCAGTGTGGTACAATATGTAGTTTGTTGGACCTGGGATTGTGGTTTTGACAGAGTAGTTTTGTGACCATGGTCAAATCTAAAACTCCTAATTATAAATATGTTGTGGTGTTCATCACAGGGAATTTCAATGCATTAAAATGAAAACCTTTGATATGTTGACAACATAATAACCTAATTTCCAAAGTTTCTGTGATTAATATAATGTGTTAAATCTGCCAGGCAAGTACCCCATAGCACCCCAGGGATCTCGTGTTTGTAGTTTGATATAGCCACCACTAGATGGTAGTATTAGACAGCTCATGATTAATGCTGCGACAGTTCAGTTTAACATATTGAATGCCTACTGTATAGCAAAGGTATTGGAAATATAGAAACAAAAACCGAATAGGAAGGCAGTAAGGAGAAGAGGAGGAGAGAATAGAAATAAAATCTCGATCTAAGTCAAGGTCTTCTTTCCACTTTAACTGATCACTTCAGCATTTTAACTTTAATTTACGTACAGATTTTTATTTGTTCACTCATGCATTTAATAATAATTTTAGAGCATTTACCATGTGCAAAAGCACTGTATGTTATTAGGGTCTTACCCTCTCTCCTTCAGAATAATAAGCCTCTGGTGGTATACCCTGTATAGAATTCCAGCATTTAGCTATCTCCTATAATCCTTTAAGCTGTTTTGGTTCAAAGAGTTTTGGAAGTATTTGTGAGTTAGCTGAGCCTCAGCTTTCTCAGATTTAAAATGGGAACAATCATGCCTGTTTTACTTATCTCAGGTTTGTTGTAAGACTCAAATGAGGCAATGTATTAAAGTACTTTGCAAACATTAAAAGTATGTATGTTTCAGCTGTTATTATTATTTCATTTTATTTGTTTTCTTTTTCTTCTAAAAATTGTAATTGATATATTAAATTTTTGCATCACTTTCATTTCCCAAACATGTGTTCCCTAACCCTTCCATCCCAAGAGCTATCCCTTCTGACAAAGATTAGCGGAAAAAGCAGTTCAGCAGAGCTAGTCAATTATTCACCTGAGTATGACAATATCTGTAGCATTCTAGACCATAGTACCTCTGCAAAGAAGGTATGTTCTCTCTTCTTTCTGGCCAGTCTTGGTCGATGTAATTGGACCATATTTTACTGCTATTCTTTCCATATACATTGCTGCAGACTTTGTGGATCTCTATTTTCTTAGTTCTGCTTACTTCACTTTGTAGAAATTCTTATTACTATTTCTATTATAACCCTCTATTAACCAAAATCTTCAATTTTCCAAGTAATCCAGAGTCCCAAGATTTTACTGTAATATCTAAAAATTATGTACCCCAATATAACTTTCTTCTTCTAATTGAAGACAATATAAATGTATTTTCAACAAGAAAAGTGAAGTATAGTTATCATTTAGCTATGACAAGGAAATAAAAATATTTAAGAAATAAATGAATATTAACAGATTTTTAAAATAATTATTATTTGTAATTTATAGAGGTAAATTTCAGTGAGAAAGCTAAGGTTGTTTTCCAAACCTTGTTTCCTAGTCTCCTTCTTGGACTTTGCCATCATAGCCATTTTCATGCCTGGAAAAGCCTCCCCCTCCACAATCTCCTCCTCTGAATGGTATAAGTTTGTCTCTGAATCTCCATTTGATGAATGCCAGCCATGCTTACCCAAATCTGATCCAGTCCATGATTCCCCAGTTTCCTTCTGGACTCCCATTCCAGTGGCTTTCTTCACATCGCCTCTACCTTCACAATCTGCTTCCCAGATTGGTGAGTTAGTCATCAAAGTTCCATTTGAGGAAGCACTGATGTCAGTTATACCTGTCCTAGAAACCCTGAACTCTTATTGGACCATGCTGCTGTGTCATTCTTACAGTCTTTATCAATAGGAGACAAGTAAAATGATCCGGTATTCCCATCTCTTTGAGGACTTGCTCTATAAAGGATGCATAGGAAACAGTAAAGAAGGAAGACGTTAGAATTAAGAAGGTTGGGGAAAGCTTCCTATAAAAGATGAGATTTTAGTTGGAACTTACAGGAAGCCAGGGAAGCTACAAATGCAGAAGAGGAGAGAGAGAACATTCCAGGCATAAGGGACAGCCAGAGAAAATGCCCAAATATGAGAAATGGGTTGTTCTTATTCATGGAAGAGCAAGGAAATCCGTGTCACTAGCTGAGAAAGAGAGAGATTGAGAGAGAAAGAGAGAGAGAGAGAGAGAGAGAGAGAGAGAGAGAGAGAGAGAGAGTGTTGGGGGAGAGGTAGAGGGTTATCGTTTAAAAAATAAAAATCTAAAAAGATTGGAAAAGAGAAATGATGTTGGTCATAAAAGGTTTTAAATGCCAAACAGGAAATTTTGTATTTGATCCTGGAGATTATAGGGAGTTGCTGAAGTTTATTTGGGACAAGGTTGGTGCTGAAATGGTAGGATTTTAGAAAAATCTAATAAGGGGGTTGGGTTGCAATAGAGAGATTGAAGCAGAGAAACCAATTAGAAGGCTATTGCAATAGTCCAAAGTGACAGGTGTTGAGCACTAAACTATGATGGCATCTATATAAATGGAGAGAAAAGGAAGATATATTCAAGAGATATGGTGGTAGAAATGACAAAGTCTGGAAACTTACTGGATTGATAAGAGGAATCAAAGATTGCGAACCTGGATGACTGGGAACATACGTGGTGATGCCCTCGACAGCAATCAGGACATCCTGATTTTGAGATTCCTAAGGAATATGCAGTTTGAGATGTTTAAAAGAGAGTTGAGACTAGAGTCCAGAAGAATATGCACACTTTGAGAACAGGGACTGGTTTTGATTTTCTTTGTTTCCCCAGTTCTTATCAGTGCTGGGAGCATACCTCCTAAAAAGGGCTATTTTAGCTTTTGGTACAAAAACTCATTATTTGACAAAAACTGGTAGGAAAACTGGAAAACAGTATGACAGAAGCTAAATATAGATACACCATCATCTCATACTGTATACCAAGATAAGGTCGAAATGGTACATGATTTATAAATACAGGGTGATGCCATAAGCAAGTTAAGAGAGCATGGAATACATTATTCCTCAGATTTATGGATAAGGGAAGACTTTAGGACCAAAGGAGATATAGAGAGAATTACAAAATATAAAATAGGTAATTTTGATTATGTAACATTAAAAAGTTTTTGCACAAATAAATTACAACCAAAATTATAATAAAAGCAGAAATCTGGGACACAATTTTTTGCAACATGTATCTCTAATAAAGGCATCATTTCTAAAATAAATAGAAAACAGAGTCAAATTTACAAGAATACAAGTCATTTCCCAATTGATAAATGGACGAAGGATATGAACAGGCAGTTTTCAGAGGAATTAAAGCTATCTATAGTCATATGAAAAAGTGCTCTAAATCACTATTGATTAGAGAGATGCAGATCAAAACAACTCTGAGATATCACATCACACCTATCAGATTGACTAACATGACAAAACAGGAAGATGATAAATGTTGGAGAAGATGTGGAAGAGTTGGAACACTAATTCATTGTTGGTGGATCTGGGAGCTGATCCAACCATTCTGGAGAACAATTTGTAGCCCAAAGGGCTACAAAAATGTGCATATCCTTTGACCCATTCTGGAGAACAATTTGGAACTATGCCCAAAGGGCTACAAAAATGTGCATATCTTTTGACCCAGTAATATCACTTCTAGGACTGTATCCCAAAGAGATCATAAAAATAAGAAAAAGTCCCACATGTACAAAAATATTTATAGCAGCTCCTTTTATGATGGCCAAGAACTGGAAATTAAGGGGATGCTTATCAATTGGGGAATGGCTGAACAAGTTGTGGTATATGAATGTAATGAAATACTATTGTGCTATAAGAAATGATGAACAGGAAGACTTCAGAGAGGCCTGGAAGGACTTATATGAACTGATGCTGAGCAGAACCAGGAGACCATTGTACACAGTAACAGCCACAGTGTGCAAGGACTGTTTCTGATAGACCTGGCCCTTCACAGCAATGCAAGGACCTAAAACATTCTGGAAGGACTTTTGAGGCAAAATGCTATTCACATCCAGGGAAAGAACTATGGAATAGGAACGCAAAATGAAGCACACTGTTTTCTCTTATGTTATGTTTTGGTTTTCTTTTTCTCATGGTTTCTCCCATTTGTTTTAATTCTTCTTTGCAACATGACTAATGTGAAAATGTGTTTAATAAGAATGTATATGTAGAACCCATATGAGATTGCATGCCATTTCAGGGAAAGAGGGGAAAGGGAGGGGGAGAAAATTTAAGACTTATGGAAGTGATTGTTGAAAACTGAAAACAAATAGATTAATTTAAAAAAAAGATGAAATCAAGAAAAAAAGAACTTGTCCGTTGACTTACAAACTGACAAGATTTTTGTTGAATTTAATGTTCAGTTTGTTTTTAAAAAAAATTATATATAAATAGTTTAAGGACTTATTTTTTTTTTTATCCACAAAGAAATTCTATTAATACTTAAACATAGGAGGAAATAAATGATAAATCTCTTGTTTTGCCATAAGTTTTCTTATGCAATATTCAGTCTTCCCAACGTCTTTTCAGTCATGGTGAATAATCTATGTAGTTAAGAAAAACAGCCATTTTGTTGAAGTAGGAGACAAGGAAATGGAGAAACTTTGTGTGCTAAAAGGCTGTGTGCACTTTTTAAAGTAATTTTCTATTTTTAAATATTTTATGTCTTTAAGAATAAATATCCTATGGAAACTCTGTGCAGTGTTACATAGCTCACATTTTAAAAAGGCAAGATTAAAAAGAGAATGGTCATATTCTTGAAGCTTTTGAACATTAAATATTATTTTAAGCATTTATTGGATTTTTTACCTATAAAGTGAAATTCTTTTACCTCTTGGTGTCACAGATTGTTATTGAATAGCCACTTTAAAATAGGCATTTACTATATTCTTTGTGGAATCTGAGCTTTGAAATAGCCAAATTCATGAAATATTGAGGTACTATGATGTCTATCACTTTAAAAATGTTTTCTCCTTAATCACTGTTTCTTTCCTTGAAGATATGAAGAATTGTCAGGTATAGATGTTCCAATGTTTCTGTATTTTTTATTTTAAAACAATACGCAAAATGATCCTGCTTTTTCTTTAATTTTCTCACTTGTCCTTTATCATGAAAGAGATATTACACTGGTTCAGGACTGAATTTAAAAGGTTTATGTTAAAAGGTTTATTTCTTTTCAATTAGATATCTAAACGACTATGAAAAAATGTCTTTTTAAAGACTTTTTAAAAGACCTATTAAGTTTTTATTTTCCCCATTTTTGGACAGACTTGCCCATTAGCACAGATACATGCCCCTTTAATTTCAGAGAATGCCACTTCCTTGAATAGCTCCATATTACTTACTTTGAAGTTTCCTCTTATTTTCATTAAATATCCCCTGCTCAGATAGTGAAGTCTATTGCTCTGCATTTATAGAAAATAGTTTTGAAACCTTTAAAAAGTTTACCCAATTTAGATATAAAAAATGCCATGTCTGATGAGACTTTTGTTCATGTTTTCAGGGAGCATACAATAATATTTCACATTCTCTTCCATTTTTTCATTCTTTTGGTTTTGTTTTGTAATTTCTTGGTTTCTCAGAAAGTCATTAGCCTCCATCTGTTCCATTTTAATTTTGAGAGAACTATTTTCTTCAGTGAGCTTTTGCACCTCTTTTT